>CM034079.1:20828380-21428380 GCA_019845555.1 Aristolochia fimbriata
AAACGCTCATCGCCACGATTTCTCCCTTTATCCTCGCTGGCCCTTCTTTATAAGCCGGTTACTTAAGCAGGATCTACCCGCCCGGTAATCCATCCCGTATCGTCACCGACCGGTCCCCATGAGTTTCGGAATTCCATAATTAAGAAATCGGATCCCTTTGGGTGGGACTGTTGCCTTTCCACTAAATTAAGGAAACCCTTCGAAGTCTTCAATATCTAATACCTTGATGAATATTTCATCGCATGTAAACCTCTATTGCCTCTTGAACGCTGATGAAGTTCTACACCTTTGTTGTGTGTGTTTGCTAACGGAGTTTTGAAGGTTGCCTTCGCTTCGGTCCAGGGAGGGTATTTGCTGGTTTATGGTCTTCGTGGATCTTTGTTTGTTTCTTTCATTGGTCTCTTCTGAGGATTTGAAGATGAGATTCTTTTCCCTGCAGACTCGATTCGGTCATTATCCTGTTCTGTTCTCGATTTTGATGCGGAGCATTTGTTGATTTTGATTGTATTTTCGGTTTTTGTTGGCGGAGCGCCATTTTGAGCGTGAAAGAGACGGCGGAGTCGATCCTCGCGGATAGTAGATTCCCGCAGAATCCGAGCCTTCGCGAAAGATCCGCCTCTGTTTACGGGTGATGATCGGGTTCCTTTCATGGCTATTTGGCTGGCGAATGTTTCAGTTTTGTTGCTGAGCGCTTCCATTCCCTCCTTCTCGAGGCTTTATTCCAGTGGGATCCTGGCTGATTCCGCCAGTAGATGTGGCGGATTGGTTTCTTTTCAGCGGCTTCGGTCTTCGAGCCACAGACGCAGCTCTCCCGGGTCGGGTTATTCTGGTGTTTATCGACCTCGCCAGCTCGGTCGGCCGGAAGGAACCTCCGTCACTGGCTGCTGGCTTTTGATTCAATTAGGCTGCACGGTTTGTCGTAGTTCATCTGGCCAGCCACGCCAGTCACTGGCTAGCTATGATTACCGGTAGGCATCAGTTGGTTCGCCCGTGGTGGCTTTCTGTCACCAACACTTCGCCTCTCCTTCTTTTTCGGCGACGACTTTATCGCACTTCAGCGACTTTCGGGCTTTTGTCACAACCTTTCTTTTTGTTCTGAAGAGGCTCCACTGACTCGCTTCGGTGGTCCGATCACCGCTGAAAGCACGATCTTTTGTAAGCATGACTTTGAATCAGATCCGACTTCGTCGCCGCAAGCGGAGCAGCTGATCGTGTGATTAATCAGAGCTTTGTAACGATGCTTTGTTTCGGGTTGTTGGGCATCATTTTTCCGCGGATATTCGCTCACGCCCAACTTTGACGCCCGCATCGATTTACGCGAACGCCCGCATTAGCACCGACCGAATTTTTTTCCGGCCTGGCATATTCTGGTTTGTAGTTGAGCATTGAAAATTCGACCTTGTTCTCCTCCGCTTGTTGGTCCGCGAGGCTGCTTAGTTGCTGCCGCGATCGCCTCGAGGTTGTATTTGTGTTGGCCGAGAGACATTTTTTTTGTCCCGCTGCTTTTGAATTTTTTTGCCGCTATTCACACCCTTTTGTTTTTTTTTTTTAATATCATTTTTGTTGATCGCGGCGTGAATATACAAACTTTTTTTTTGAAGATAGCTTATGCACTGATTTTCGGCTTATAGGCTGAATTTTTGACGCTTTTTTGTTTGCAGATGTCTTTTTCCATCGCCGTTTATTTTGTTCCTTCGCCTCGCCCTTCCACGTCCGGTACGGAGAGGCGCCCTCCGAGAATGCGGTATATCAGCATCGGCAAGGGATCGTGGGAAATATCGCTATTCAGAGGGTATATCGCCTGGGTCGGTCGCTGACGGCGTTTTTTTAACCGGACGCGTTTGTGAACTTTTGAGTCGTCCGTTGTTAAAGGGGGATGACCAGATTTGCTTCCACCTGGTGCCTGCGGAAGCCCCCAAATACTCGCCAGAAGCTCGTGGTACCATTGACGAGCCCATGCATGACGCTTTGGTCCGATTTTCTCCTCCGTGAGTTTTTATCGATTGCAGTCGGTTCGCCCCCGGGAGGTCGAACCATTGACATTGTAAGTCCTCGAGCACGCACTGCTCATCTTGAATGGCAGACGTTGTCCTTCAGATCGTTGGAGCGCCTAGCGGCGGCCGACTTATTTCATGCCGCATTTGCGCCTCTATGTTCGACACGTTTGTTGTTGTAATGTCGCCACGCTTCACGTAAGTCCGTGTTCTTCCACCAATTCCATTTTACACTGGAAGGAGAGTTATTGATCTCTTTGTGGGACCTTTCATTGCCTTGGTGGACTTTTCCGCCTCCGGAGGTATATCTTCATTTCAGACTTTGCCTTCGATGATGACTCCTCCTCTCGCCATCACCTTTGCCCAAGAGCATCAAGTACTTAATTTTAGCTTATTTCCGCTTATCCCAGCTGAGGCGGAGAGACCCACCGGAGTCCAGATGTCTGATTGGGCTGCCTTTCCGGTTCCCGCCGAAGGGGACTCGCGCCCCTGAGATGCATGGGTCGATCGCTGGTGAAGACTTCGGGCTTTGAGGAGTCGCGACGATCGGAGCTGCTGAATCAGCCTTTGAAAGAGCTTGGCGCTCCCTGCGCCGCCGATGAGGTGTATTTAGCTGCCTTCTTGTCTCTTTGGCTTTGTCTTCGATTCTCCCCGCCGGGGTACATTGTGATATACCATTTTGAAGATGGCTTGCTTTTTTACAGCTGGTTATAAGTGTAATTTGCTGCCGCCACTCCGCCGGTTCAGACAAGGCCTCAATACCCCCCGTTGGGGAAGGTCCCTTTGGTCAGTTTGAGCCTATGCCTGGCTCAGGTAATACTGTGTTTGAAGCGTCAATCTGGCCGAGGGTGACCAGCCTTTTGATGATGGTCTATCGCGAACCCCACCATGGGGCGGCCTACACCTCGAAAGAGAGAGGCTCGCGGCTCGCTTTTGGCGCAGGCGGGTGCGGTGTTGGTACCCACCACAAGCCCTTCCTCCAGGCACCATTGTTGACAAGCCTGGCCACCTCGCCACACGGATTGAGGCGGACTACTTTCGGCTGCCGCGAGCACCCGCCTCGGGTGGTTGCAGCAAATAAGTGATCCTCCTAATCAGGGAGTCGTGATAGTCCCGCGACCGTTCGGCCCGTCACTGGTTTGCTTGCCAAGATTTGTCGGGTGTTCCTGATCGGGCGACAGAGGAGGGCACCTTCTGGCTGAGTCGCTGGTGGGAGATATGGCAGGCTGAGAATGCCTTCCTCCTGACGGTGGATGTGCCGCCTTTCCTAGTCCGCATCCAACCCGGTGTGACGGCCTTGTATCTGGGAATCATGGCTCGAGGCAATCGTCCCTCTTTGAGGGAATTACACTTGCCAATACTTTATTGTCGCCGCTTCCACTTAACTTGGTCTCCTGGTTTTACCTGCGGCTTACTTTCTCCCTCTTCTCTCCCTCTCTACACTTTTTTTTTTTTTTCCGTAAAGAGTGGAAAGCTTCACCGGAGAACGGGCACCGAGGAAGAAAGCCGTCAAGAAAGGCGCTGGAAGAAGAAGAAGCCGGCGCCAAAATCTTCCCGTAAGACTGCGACAGCTCCAGCCGGCCCGCTGGAACCGCAGGGAGGGGTCGTCATCCAGAGGCTGCACCCGCCCCGCCACCGAACTGGTTGTCCGGTCGAGCTCATCGCCTCGCTGACCGCAGATGCCTTGGACAAAGGAAAGAGGGTCGCCGACGTGATAATCGCCAAGATCCAGCCGTTCCGCCACCGGTAGTTTCTCCAAGGAAGGGCGGGTCAAGAGGAAGAAAGCGGAGGCCACAAGGGTTATCTTCGACCCTCCTCTGCTCAGGAAGAGGTCAAGGAGTAAGTTTCATAGAACTTCCTCTTCTTCACGGGACCTACACTCTCGACGCCTCCGCCCGTAATCGCGAAGACATCCCGGGGCGCGGTCCAATGGACAGGTTTGTCGCACCACCGTCATAGAAGGCGTGTGCGGCAGAGGAAATGTTGGTCATTCCATCTCCAGTGGCCGAGACAGCCGAAGAGTCCCTTGTTGGCGACTCGCACTAGTCCTTTCTCTCGCGGCGCCAGCCTCGAACTCCATTCGGACGATTTGCATTCTCCGTTGCCTCAGAGGGACATTGCTGGGGGAGAATGTGTTAAGGGGAGACGCCGCCAACGCTATCACTAGCAATTGGGCGCGGCAAAGCTGATTGCCCTATGACTATTTCTAGTGATGAAGATTTAGGGTCTTCCCGCCTTTAGGAAGAAGGGAGGGTCGGATTTTTGTCCCCGCTTCTAACCTTGGCTATTTGATGACCATGGTGCGGGAGGAAAGATCGCTGTTTTGAGAGGAGGTTGATAATGGGGGGCTACTCCTGTCACCGGAGAGAGTTCGGGAACCCGCTTCATGGATCCATTAGCTAGAACTCTTTCCCTTTTGCGGTTCACCTCGGTATGTGTTTCCAGGTGTTCCATTCCTTCCATTCCTTGTTTCCCCACACTCGTTCAGAACTTTTTTTTTTTCCAACCGCCGTTCTCCTTTTCAAGCGAGGTCACAGGAATGGATGCGGCGTTCGCATTGGACCTATGGAACCAGTTTGTCCAGACGAAGTTTAGCGCTGCCGAGGATCCTAGTTCCCCGAGCTTGTGGCTGATGCCCGTGGCTTTTCTCAAACACTTGTGAGGGGTCGGTATTGACGTTTTCGTCCCGGAGTAGTGGGTGGAGGACAGCCGCGGAAGCGAGTGTCTTCGAGAGCTACGAAGTTCGCAACCGGAAGCTCAATTGGTCCGAATGTCGCAAGTATAGAGGCTGAGATCATGCGGTCGGGTCCGACGAGTACATTGCCGGGCGCGGACGCTATGACTGAATTGATACACCTGCACGGGCTGAGTGCTAAAGTGTGGAATCTGAGCGCAGGCTGTTCGTGGAATGCTTGGCCAAGCTGGTGGCTCAACTCGATCCCTCCCGCGGGAGATCAACGCCGCCGGGCGAACTCAAGGTTTTCGAGGATGAAGCCTCTGCGTTGGAACAGAATGCCGACTTGATGACATCCGTGCACAACCTATTCTGAGTGAGGCTGAGGCTCATGAATTGGAGGAAGTTCAAGCTGAAGTTCGGGCGACGGCACGGCAGTGAGTGGTCGACTTCGAAGTTTAATTTGTAGCCTCTTTGATTTTTGGTACCTGGATTTGGTGGAACCTGATTTTTTTTTGACATGGGAGATTTTGTAATCGGTCCTCTCTGAATTTGGCGAGAGGCCCTCCTTTTTCTCCGGTGGTCTCGCGTATTTTGGTTGCGTAGACCTGGAATGTATATATATATATATTTTTTTTTTCAACTTGAAATAAAAAATGAACTCTCTCCTTTCTTCTGCTGCTCTTCTCAAGGATAAAATCGTTTGAGAAATTTACCGTTTGTGATCGGCAGCTCTGACCCATTGGCGGTGACGAGTTTGTAGGCGCCATTCCTATATGCCTCTTGTACGACGTAAGGGCCTTCCCACTTTGGTGCAAATTTGCCCCCAATTTTGCTGGTGAATAGCATCGGCCGTCGGACCATGAGCACAAGGTCGCCTTTCTGGAATGACCTGAGTCGTACCTTTTTGTTGAAGGCTCTGGCCATTCTGGATTGATAACTTTCGGCGTTGTTGGCGCCTGAGTACTCAAGTTTTCATGAGTCTCGGTTGGGCGCATTCCTCCGGTTGCCGGAGTCCTTCTCTTCTTGCGCTATCGCAAGGAAGGGAGTTGTACCGAGGGGAAGGACCGCCCGGTGCCGTAGACCAGCGAAAATGGGGTCGACGGGTGGGCGTTGAGCCGTCGTTCAGTATGCCCATAAGGCTTCGGGTTTTTTCATCCCAGCTCTTTTGTGGGCTTAATGATCGTCTTCTTCAGAATTTTGCGAGTGTTTTATTGAAAGCCTGCGGCGAAGTCCATTGGCTGCCGGGTTGTAAGCCAAGCGACATCCATTGTTGTATGCAAAATATTTCGCAGAAGTGGCCCATGGCTCGTTTCTGAATGGTGTGCCGTTGTCCGTCATGATATACCGAGGAACTCCATATCTGTATATGATTTGAGTTCGATGAAGTCGGCGACGGTGGTGGCTTTGACCTCCCGGTAGGCTACAACCGCCCATTTGGAGAAGTAGTCGGTGGCAGCCAAGATATATTGCCGCTCAAAGTTGGACTTCGGAGTGATGGGGCCTATGATGTCCATACCCCAGGCTTCGAATGGCCAGGAGGTGACCGTTGGGTGAAGCAAAGCACTGGTGGTTGATGTATGTAATCGGCATGGAGTTGGCACGGTTTTGGGGTGTTTGAGCCATTTCGATGGCGCCCCCGAGCATAGTTGGCCAGTAGTAGCCGAAGTCATTTGACTTGTAGGTGGAGCCGGGCCAGCTTGATGTGCGCCGCATATCCCACCGTGGTGTTTCTTTCAGCACTTGCAGCCCCTCTTTTTTTGAAAGACAGCCGAAGGAGCAGACCTTCATACGACCTTCGGCAGAGTACGCCGTTGATGAAAACGTACCTAGGAGCTGTCCCCGGCTAATTTGGACTCGCTCGTGGAGGGTCGACCGGGAGTGTACCGCGGACGAAGGAAGTTGATGATAGGCTCGCTCTTTCGGTCTCTGGTGTGATTTTGACAAGTTCGAGATAGGAAGAGATTCTTCTATCTCTTCCGCTAGCTCTTCTTCTATTTCTTCCTCGACCGATGGAGGGATGACCCATCGCTCGCAAATGGGGATTTGTTTTGGTCGTTGATCGAATTGTGCCAAACGGGCCGCGGATGCCGGCTAACGCGCGCCGGCTGGCCCATTCTCGAGCTTAGGGACATGATGGAGTGAAGCTTCGGATTTGGGCCAGGAGTTCACCAAGATATCTCGAGAGAGGTTCGAGTTCAAGTTTCTTTACTTGAACTCTCTCCGCCGGGGTTGCTTGATGACCAGGGCAGAGTCGCCGTAAAATGTGTAGTTGCGGCAACCGTGCATCTCAACCGCTATGCCGAGCCCAAGTAGTAGAGCCTGGTATTCTGCTTCATTGTTCGAGCAAATTTGGGTGAGCATTTAACGCAGTAAGGCAGCAGGTCTTTCTTCGGGGAGACGAACAGAACTCCGGCGCCAGCTCCTTTTCTCAGCGTGGACACCGGTAAAGTACATTTCCCAAGGAGGGAGAACTTGACCAGAAATATCTCCTCGTCGGGAATTCCTGTCATTCCCATTCGCCAGCACAGGTGATTGGCCAGGAAATTCGCCAGAGCTTGGCCTTTGATAGCTCAAGGCGGCACGTTGTTGATTTCAAACTCGGAGAGGATCAGCTACCATTTCGCCAATCGACCGTAGAGAATTGGTCGCGACATGATATATTTCAGCGATCAGCTCTCAAGATGAGGTTCGTTGAATGCACCAAGAGGTAATGCCAAAGCTTTTGGACCGCTAAGATGAGTACCGCATGTGTCTTCTCGATTGGAGAATAATTGAGCTCAGCGCCTACTAGCGTCATTGAGGTAATAAAAAGCCCGTTCTTTGTTATCTTCGTCGCATTGAGCTAATAAGGCTCCAATAGATCCTTCTTGGGCTGCAATGTAGAGCAGTAACGGTCGGCCGACGGTCGGTACGACAAGTACCGGTGGTTTGGTAAGGTATGCCTTTATATTGCTAAAGGCAGTTCAGCATGATTCATCCCATTCGAACGGTGTCCCCTTCTTTAGCAGGCGACTGAATGGCTGGCATCTTCCGGCTAAGTTTGATATGAACCGCCGGATATATGCTAGGTGGCCTTGGAAACTCTTCAGGTCGGAGACGCTTCTGGGCTCCGACATCTTTTGGATAGCGTCTGTTGGGTGTCTAGCAAGTGCACTAGGTCAGCAAGTAATATAGACTTCAAGAGTCCAGATATCGATCCCACAGGGACCTTGATGAGAGCCTAATCTAAGTAAAAAATTTTCTATTGATTGAGGTGAAGAGAATTTGGATTTTTGTTGAAAACTAAAAAGAAAAACAAAATTTGAAACTTTTTGGAAAAACTTATGAAGATGAGATGTTGGAGAAGAATGCCAATCCCTCCTAGTTGTAAACATGTAGAATTCTGATTTTATAGCTCAAATATCCTTGCCTTGACTTAGCTTTTGAAAACCTAGTTACCCATATACAGGACATAACTTTCACTTATTCCTTGAACTCCTTCTCAACCGGAACATTCAAATCCTAAGTGCATAAATATAAAAGCTTGAAGATTTACTCTTTCTTATTTAGAACAAGAGTTATAGAAGTCACATCACTTTTCAACTAGTCTCATTCATAACCGGAACAATCTAGTTTAAAAAACAAGTTGTTTTAGAAAACAAAGAATCATATAACCAACCCAACTTTCTACTGAAATTTAACTTCTCTATTCGAACCTCATTAAACTTCAAATATCAATTCAGATCAGAAATAAGCAATGAACTCAGTTTCTAAAACAAAAGCAGGATATTTTATTGCTATAAACTTCAGAATTCAAACATAAAACAACTAGGAGTTCATGACTTCCCCAACAAAGAGAGACTACTCCATGCTAATCGAATAAACACACAGTAATAAGGATTCAATCACAGCCATAGACATAAAATAAACTAAGTACAGAAACCCCCTTGAAGGACTGCCTTTGGCTTCTCTTGCACCTTGACTGAAATCTCCACCTTCTCTCTCTAAAGTGCCAAGAGGTCGTGTAAGACTCCCTCTGGACTTTTCTCTTCTCTCTAACCTAACTACAAAACAATAAAAACAAACTACAAACTATTCTAAGAGCTGGAACTCGGAACTGGATCTAAAACTCCCTCCTTTATGCTTTGCCTCGGACCTCCTTTTATAGCTGAAGCTTTGCCCAGAACTTGTAGTTTTGGCCTCTGTCCAGGGGTATGAATTGTGACTTCCCGACCTCAAAATTGGCTTAAATTACATCCGAACCTTCCTTACATAGTCCTTGACTTGTGTACGAAATTTGAAGTCATTCTGAGTTGGGAAACTTGAGATATCTCCTTGAGAAGTTGAACTGGTTCTACTGCCAATTCCAGCACTGGGTCCACCACTTTGAAAATATAAAACTCCACAATCCCAACTTGGATTGGACTGATTTTCCGTGTAATGATTCTCAATCCTCACAGGAAGCTATGGTCCAAATTTGGATCCAGTTGGAAGTCGAAATCTCCAGATATGGCCTCTTCAATCTCGGACTTGGACTTTCCTTTTATGGCAACAGTTTCCTTCTTTGTCTTGGACTTCTCTTCTTTACCATTCAATGCACCTAGACACTGTCAATATATCATAAAATCTTCGTGGATACCTTTCTTAGCCAATTAGGACTTCTTCTTCTCTGGGCTTGATTGGTAGTCAGAATCCCGAGATTTCCGCAAGTCACGAAGCTGAGTCATCGGCGGTCGGCGCTGAATTGTTCTTTGTTTTTGCGTGGTCGGCGCCACTGGAGCAGAAATTTTGTCTAAGTTTGGAGCATGGCTTTCGGGTCCGAAATGAGGAAGGATTCCTCATGGGCGGGTCGCACCACTTTTACTGCAGCGGCGGGCGGTCATACTCCTTAGACTTCTTGCCGACTTCCTAATTAGAACTTGACATCTATGTAAGCAAGCGAGGTGGGTGGCTGCCGTTACGCCATAGGTAGCGCCATCTTCATGGCACGGTAGCCCTTTGGGGCGCGGTCGCCGCCTAATTCACATTCACGAACTGTCCTCCTTTCAACCTCACTTGCCATTGGGAATTTTCTTGGAATTATATGAATTTACGCGACATTTACCCCGGGCGGTCGCAAGAATCAGCTTGCGGTCGCTACCATTCCTTTTTTGCTTGATTTTGCTCCTTTTTCCTTCATTTTTCCTCAGAATTTAGATTTTCTTCTTTTACAGGGTACCCTGAGAAAAAAACATGTATTTGAGTTATATTTGTCACTTTCATGCTCATAATCAACTCAAATTAGGAATTTATGATCAATAATTCATGCATAAATAAGTGTCTTTTGGACACTTATCTACGTCGATTTTTGACTGGTCAATTTCGAAACCTCTGTGATGGACGATGAATCCCAAGAATTTGCCTGAAGTGACACCGATTGCACACTTTAATGGGTTCATTTTGAGATGGAACCGTCGCAGTCGCTCGAATACTGCTCCGAGGTCGAGAAGATGGTCCGACCGTTGTTTCATTTTCACCACCAGGTCGTCGACATAACATTCAACGCGCTTATGCAGGAAGTCATCGAAAATGTTTTGCATTGCTCTCTGGTAGGTCGCACCGGCATTCTTGAGTCCGAATGGCATCACTTTGTAACAGAAGATGCCCTTTGGTGTGCGGAATGCCGTAAGCTCTTCATCCTTTGGGTCCATCCGGATTTGATTGTAGCCAGAGGACCTGTCCATGAAAGATAACGCTTCGTGACCTGTCGTCGCGTCGACCATGAGCTCAGTTATTGGCGGAGGGAAGTCATCCTTCGGGCATGCCTTGTTCAGGTCGCGAAAGTCGACGCAGAGACCGGATTTGGCCAGTCTTCTTCTTGGCGGGCACTATATTAGCGATCCAAGGCGGGTACTTCACCTCTCGATGAAATTAGCCGCAATCAGTTTGTCGACCTTCTTTTCGATTTCTGGCACTAGTTCTGGTCGGGAACCGTTGCGACCGCTTGACCGCCGGACAGAGGGGTAAACCGCTAATTTGTGGACTGCCACTTTCGTGGGTCAAGGCGGGTATCTCAATATAGTTCGGCGAAGATGTCACGATATTCTCGAAGCAACACCATGTATTCGGCTTCTTCTTCTATCGTTAGTGAAGCACCGAGAAATGTCGGCCTCGGGTCTGTTGTGCCCAAGTCGACTTTCTTTAATTCGTCGACGGTCGACTGGCCTCCTTCTTCGAATTCAGCCGAGCCTCCTTCAAGACGAATTCCTCAGCCTCTTGTTCCTCGTCGATGATGGAAATGTGATTCACTATGGCTGAGTCGTGAGGCCGCGAGCTTCGTCCAATGGCTGCCTTCAACGCATAGATGACGACTGGTCTGCCATCTTTCTCTGGTCGGCTTCGATTGATGGCGGCTTTGGTGTAAATGATCACCGACTTTGGAGTATTTTGTTTCTCCGTTGGGAAATGGCCAACTGAGACTTGGTGCACATCTGCCGATGACTTTCAGATTGTTTTGACCGATTTTGCTTGGCTCGTGTAAATTTTGATCGGCATAGGCTTTTCGTAACCAAGGCCTAAACGACCCTGCCTGATGCGATGCCCTTCGTTCTTCAATTTCTGTTGCTCTGGGGTGAAGACGGGTAAGGTCACAGGAGGTTTTGCGTGAATCTCGTTTTTTGTAAGATTGCCCCCTGCTCTGGCCATCAACCGGTAGGCGTTCGAGTCGAAGCCTTCATTTGAGCGTGTAGCCGGTAACTGCTCCTGATTTAGGACGGACTTTACGATGCTTCGTTCCTCCAATTTTGGCAGAGGAAGCGTAACTTTTTCTAGCAAAGGGGTCGGCTGGATTTTGTGGCAGACGACTAGAGGAGCTTCGGATTTGTATCGCAAGATGGGTATGTTGCGCTGTTTTGCTGTTGGAGTGGCTGTGGCCGATTTGTGGTTGTGTACCGACTGGTTGTTGTGCGCCGGCTGCTTCGGAGACACGACTTGCGTCGTGGTCTATCTGGGAGATGTAACTTGCGTGGGAGACTATGATTTTGTGGGTTGCGACGACTGTTTGAGTGTTTCTGCCTGCGTCGGTTGTTTGGACGATGTAGCCTGCGTCGGAGTGCTTTTGGCATTTGCTGCTTGGCTAGACCAAGGCAACAACTTAACTATCGGTCTGGTCGTCAGGTAGAATTTAGCGTCCACGAACGATGCCTCTGCTTCCGTGAATGGACTTTCATCGGCATACACTGTCTTTTGCTCTCCGTTTTTCCAGTACTTGAAGCATTGGTGGAGTGTGGAGGGTACGACTCCGTTTGAGTGAAGCCAGGGTCGACCCAGGAGCAGGTTGTAAGACGTTCTGGAGTCGATGACTTGAAAAAGGAGTGTCAACAACCATGTCTCCGATGTGCAGCTTGAGGTTCGTCATCCCGAAAGTGTTCTCGGCCCTCCTAGTTAAAACCTTGAATGAGGAGAGAGCTTGGAGAGAGATCGTCACTGAGAGACCAATACTCTTCATCGTGCGAATTGGAAGGATATTGATCATGGGTCCACAATCGATGAGGATACGATTGATTTTGTGATCTCTGATGTAGCCAAAGACGAATAACGGTCTGTTGTGGTTCTTCATCCCCAATTGTGCATCTTCTTCTCGAAATGTAATGCACGACGGGCATGAAACAACGAGTGTTTCTTTTAACCTCGCGAGATGCGCTTGGTGTAAGCATCTTCTTCCTCTTTCCGAAAAGGAGGGGTTAATCCGACTCTTGGCAGGTCGTTCTTTCTCTTCTGCAGTATCTCGAGCTCGGCTTTGAGTGGTTTGGCGAGGATTCAGATTAAGGCTTGTCTTGATCTGATGTCTAAGTCGAGATCATCCTCTATTTTATTGAGATGTGAAATTTGTTTGAGCGACGTCTCAAGGTCATCACATTCGACGACCGACATCTTGCCCTTTTCTTTGGACGCCGTCACGGAATGCTCGGAAGGAGCTGTCGAACAGGTTGCCACCATTGCTGGAGGCTCGAAAAACTCCTTTGGGAAAAACTCCGCCAATGTGATGGGTCTTCTCTTCTTTTTGTTTGCCCCCTGGACATCGGTCCTGGGAGCCTTTCTTTGGCGTTTTGTGGCTTTTTTTGTTTGGCTGCTTTGCTTTTGTTTTGATGGTCGCCGGTGCGGTTCGATTTTCGAATAGGCTTCTTTCTCGGGTGACCAAGATCCAGCCCTTCGCGCGTCGGCTGCAGCTGCTTATCGAGGTGCCGATTTTGGTGCGACCTTAATCGGTGGTCGTCTGTTGGTGTTGTACGGTCGGTTAGAGGGACCGGATTTTGGACGGTACTCCTTCTTTGTGACCTGCTTCTTGTTTAACCGAATTCGCCGATTTGGCTCGGTTTGGACGGAGATGACATGTGAGGAGACTGTGTTTTCGGCCCCTTCAATTTCGATACGGCCTTGAGCCGCCAACTCCATGATACGATCTTTTAGGACGAAGCATTTCTCCGTCGGGTGCCCAACCAGTCAATGGTATTTGCAGAAGTTCGGATCCTTGCTCTTGGGTTGGTCGCCAGGTCTTTTGATTTCTGGCAGCCTTAGCAACTGGTTGTCTAGGAGTTGGTCGAGCATGATAGGAACGTCCGCGTCGGCGAAGGGGTATGTCTTTGCCTGTCGTTCCTCCAGTGACAGCTTCTTGTAAGTGTTCCCGGTTAGTTGTCGCGGGAGATAGGTTGCTTTAACCTTGCTTCTGACCTTGAAAGGTTCGAAGGCGTTCGTCGCGAAAGAGGATTTTGTTTTCTCTTTCGTCTCTTTCGGTGCAGTCGTGGCGGGTGCCTTCCCCTTTTTGCGAGGGTCGGCAAAAGAGGATCCTTCTTCTCCTCGTTCTTCCATCAGGATCTCAATGTTGTGAGCTTCTGTTGTGAGCTCTTGGAAATCGTTCCGCCTTCGGCTACGGATGTAGCGTAGGAGCTCCCATTGCATCCCCCGCGAGCACATCTCGATCTCGACTTCGAGGGAGAGATTTGAGCTTTCTTTGCAGTTTAGACTCAAATTCCTCCATCGGTTGATGTAGTCGACCACCTTTTCTCCCTTCTTTTGTTTGAGGTTGGCGATCTCCACCAGTGTGACGGTGCGCCGAGTACTGTAGAAACGGCTGAGGAATTCTCGCTCTAGTTGTTCCCAATTGTCGATAGATTCATGGGGTAACTCGATGTACCCGGTCGGCGTTGCCCTTCAATGATCGGCAGAATTGTTTCACCAGCAGGTCGGCGCCGATGCGGCGTTGTTGCAGGTTTCTATGAAATGATCGACGTGCTGCTTTGGATGCCCGTCGCCGTTGAATTGTTGGAACTTTGGAGGACGGTACCCGACCGGCATAGGAATATTTTGGATCCTTTGCGTGTACGGTCTCCGATAGACGACAGATTTGTTGTCGCCTGAACTGTTTCGCACGGCGCGGTTAATCAACTCGTTGACTGCGTCAATAGTGAGAGCAGTCGGGTCCGCTTCAGCTCGGCTTCTGCGGGTAGCGACTGGTGCGACGGGC
Source organism: Aristolochia fimbriata (assembly GCA_019845555.1). NCBI lineage: Eukaryota > Viridiplantae > Streptophyta > Magnoliopsida > Piperales > Aristolochiaceae > Aristolochia > Aristolochia fimbriata. Next base: position 20,842,533 of record CM034079.1, read on the forward strand.
GACAGCTCGTCGTCGGAAGAAGGGTCCCCTTGAGGTGGTCCGGCAGAAGCACTGGTATTCGGATGATTTCGGCCGACTTCCTGAGAAACTAGCGGCGGAGTTGTTCGCAGCCATACTCATTTCAAATCGTTCGAGCATTCTCGTGATTTGGAGATCGTGGAGCTTCAATTTGCACGTCTTTGATGCGTAGCTGCTCGTTTGCACTTTGAGTAACGGCTTGCGCCGCAAGCTTCGGCCATCTGCTCTTCAACCATTTTGGCGAAGTTGTCATCGCGACCATTTTGACAGTTGGCGCCTAAGGAGTTTGTTCTCGGCGAGGCTTGGAATGATGAGGTTGCTATCGGCGACCTCGTCGGAGCGCAGCCGCCGGTGAAAGCCGGCTAAAATGGAATGGGAGAAGTAGCAAGGGGAGGTCGCCGATGTCCGCCGACGCAGGTGAGCGGATGGGTGGTGGTCCCGCCGCTGGCGCTGAGTGCGCCAAAAGGTCGTGAGAGACCAACACGACCGGGCGAAGTTGTCGGCGGGCCGACGTTCTCTATCTGAGGAGGAGACGGTGACGCGTGTTCCGCTGGAGGAGGATGTAGAAATGGCTCCTTGTTGTTCATATCGTTGCACCAGGGTGGGAACGATGGAACTTCTCTGTGATGGCGGCGACCGAGCTGGACTGACAGTCGGGCTGCGAGGAGGAGGTGAAGAGGCGACGGCCAGGTATGTTGGTCTGGCCATCACTGGTAATAGTTTGGCGGCGACCGCAACAGGTTTGTTGGAGGCCGCGGAAGCCTGTGGACGGCGCGCGTCGTGCATGAAAGGAACTTGCCCAGTAGACAGATTCCTGGCCATAGCTCTCGTCACTGAACGAGTGGCCGTGGTGGAGAGGTAGGAACGCGTGAACGATGGCGGAGTGGCGGCAACAGGTCCGTGAACTCCGTGTAGTTGAACCAATGGGTCGCGGGCGGGCGCTTGGTTGGGTAGAGCTCGAGGAAGTGGTTTGTTTGCTCCCGTTATTGTTGTTGCCGTTGTTGGCGTTGCTGGCCATGGCTGAGGTTGGGGTTTTTTTTTTACGGAGAAGTTGATGAGAGGCAGGAAATGTCCCACCGGGTATGCCAAATCTGTTTCACCGAAAATCTGCTGGTCCGCGAAGAGGCACGACCGAGAGAGTATTTAAATTACTCTAGAATAATTTTTGCTACAGTGTGTTACTTATCAGGGAAATGCGAGTCCAATCTCCTAATAATCCTCTGATTCGATCTCCGTTACAAGTTTGGTGAAGTTTTGGCTTCTGCGAACGAACGTCGAACTCCGAAGTTGCCGGAACGGGCGGTATGCGAACTGTTTTGGCTTTTGGTCGATTCGGACGGAGGTATTTGTGCTCGCGTGTATCGACTTATGACGCTACCGGTAGTGGTGTAGAGTTGCTCGATTGAACTGTAGAGTGACGAACGACTAATGGCTTGGTTTCGGACGGTTTGACGGATCCTCTATGGCGAGAGCTTCTCCCCAGAAGGAATTTGGTCCTTCGGTTTGAGAGGGGAGAGAGTTTTTCACTTGTCGGGATGTCCTTTTTTGGGAATCGATTTCTTCACCCCGTGGATAGGGAACTTTTGGCTATTTGTAGTCGGTCTGTGTAGCTGTTGAGAGATGTTGCCTGGGAATGGGGATCACGATCCTCATTCTGCTGTGAAGTTGAGGAAGACGAGGGGAGAAGGAAGACCAGGCTTGCGCCCCTTTTTCCTTCTTGCTGTTAACGACTGAGTTTAGTCGTTTGAAGGTGACGTGTCCTTTGATTGCTGACTGGCGCTAATTCTTCGGTTTTGCTGATGGCGAGGATGCTGATTGTGTTGCTGACGCGGCACTGCGATTGGACTTCACCATGGACCGTGGCGGATGGTCTTGAGATAGGTTGAAGCCTGCCCACGAGCCTTGGTTGATGGATTGATGGATTCTTAGGCTTGCTGAATTTGGGCCACACACATTTTGGTGCGTACAATAGTTTACATATATTTAACATTTATACAAAAAAAGACAAAAATAATGCTGATTACAGTGAACCGGGCTGAGTCAATAAGAACCGCATTGGCCTCCAATTCTAGTTCAACTGGGTCGAACTCAGTCCCGTTCAGTTCAATTTTTAAAACACTGAGTTGTGTTGTGAATCGGTCCGAAGTTAACAAGAACTCAATTGGACTTAGTTCTTGTTCAAACGGGATGATCCGGTCCGGTTTTTAAAACACTTATAAAACAACAAAATTCTATTTATCCAAAAATTTTAATCATTATTAATCTTGATATAAAAATTTTAAAAGTTACTTGTAAGATCAGTATTTTTAAAATTAAGGGTTAAGCCACAAGATTGGACTTCAATAGTCATAGTCAATGAATGCATAAATGAATACATTTTTTAGAGAGTTATTACCTAACATGTGTAGCAAGTTGGACCATGTATTATAAATGCTAAATGCGGCCAGCTTATGATGCAGTAATTCAAATTTTCTCAAGCAGATGTCAGTAGTAAATTGTAATTACTATCAGTCATATGTCCCGCCACTTTATTCTCCCTTCACGACTCCACGTAATAGTAAAAAAAAATAAATAAATTACATTTATCAAGGAAAAAAATGGGGTAGGGTCATTTATGTGAGGTTGGATATTGTATATTTTGGTAATATTAAGTCAACTTTTATTAAATCGCAACAGGAGTTGAGGTCAAACTTGGAATGAATGTCGAGTCTAATTAAAGACCTGTGAATTGTATTTATTTCGGAAATGGACTATTAATTTAAACAAAGTTTTATACGTACGTTATTTCCCTTTTTATATGAAAGATTATTGAAAACATTTTAAAATATGACAATAAAAAGTAATGACAAGACTTGGTGGACTGTTTCTTTTGGAAGTTTGTATTCATGCAGTCTATTACTTTTTTTTTTCAAGACATTTTAATATTCTCCTTAAAATATATATTTGGCCAACAACCAATTCCGGCTGGTTATTAGTCATGCTCTAATTAAATTTAAAAGTTGTAATCACATTAAGAGATTAGAAGAGATTGAGACGGGTTGGTTCACATAATTAGTTATTCCCGCTTTGGTTATTGGCCGTATTCACGCTCTTTCCCTTATGCACGCATACACAAAAGCAGTAGGCATGAGTCCCGTCTTCGCGCTTTTGGGGAGACTGGGTTCAAATATGTTGTAGCCGGCTGGGGAAAACTGTTGTAACTTGTGGTATTTTGACCCTGTAGTATTTAAAATAATTGGTCGAAATCAGTGTTTTTAAAACTGAACCGAACCGGATGGTCCGACCCAGTTGAACCAGAATCAGAGGCCTGGTTCTTATTGTCTCGCTCTGGTTCTCTATAGCCAGCATTATTTTTTTTTTTCTCTTAAAAATATTAAATATATGTAAAGTATGGTGTATAATTGTTTCACCGAAAATCCGGCCCACCTAAGAGGCGTGGACCGAGAGGGTAATTCGATTTACGATAGAATTATTTGTGTTATAGTTGTGTTTGAATATCAAGGAATGCGAGTACAAGCTCCTAAGCTTCCTCTGATTCGATCTCCGTATGAATTTGACAAAGTTTAAGATTCTTGTAAATTATCGTCGAGATCTAAGTTTTGGGAACGAGTGTGCACGAACGGTGACGGCTTTGGTCGGTCGGACGAAAGTATTTGTGTTTTGCCTATATCGACTTGTTGACGTTGTCGGCGAACGTGTAGAGCTGCTCCGGTCGAACTGGTAAATGACGACGAACTGCAAGTTGCTGAACTTCTTTGGCTCAAAAGAGTCTCTGTGCTTGAGAGTGTTGCTCGACACAAGATTTCTCTTCACAAAGGAATTTCTAACTCCAGTTTTCAAACCCTTGCGACAGAGCTTTTCTGGCTATTTTGTAGCCGACTCGTGCGATTGTTGAGGGTGTTGATTCATGGAATGGGGATCACAATCCCCTTTTGCTGTAATTGTTGAGATGGGAGGAGGACCAGGAGTTCCTCTGCTGAATCCCTCAAAAGAGGATCCTGGCTGTCCTTTTTGGCTTCTTCAGTTGGTGACCAGATTTGCTGTCGTTTAACTATTAAAGATGCTGACTCATGGCTGTCTGTTGACTGGTGTAGATGCGATGGCTCACTGCTGACTGGGGCGTCGACTGTATCAATGACGCAACGATGCGAATGGACTTAGCGATGGGCTGCGACGATGCGAATGGACTTAGCGATGGGCTGCGACGAATGATTTTAAGAATTGACAGAGCCTACCCACGACGATTGATTGCTAGATTAATGGATTTTTGGGCTCGTCGTATTTGGGCTAGCCGCATTTTGGTGCATACAGATTGCCCCCTTCGAGACTTGATCGTTCTGAGAGAACGAGCCAATTTCGAATATGAAGAAGAACAAACACAACGCACACACAAAACACATTTTATTTTTTTATTTTGGACCCTCTTACTTTTTTAGGGTCGTTTATGTTTTTGTGTACGTATCTTTTTCTGTCCTCTTACTCTTTTAGGACAGTGTATATTTTTGTACACTTGTATCTTGTACGTATATTTTTTTTTGGCTCTCTTGCTATTTTAGAGCTGTTTGCTTTTTTTTTTTTTTTTTCTCTTTTTTTTTGTATACGCATACATATGCAGTATGTACGGTATAGAGAGACAGTGTACCTGAGCAGGAGTTTTGAACGTCGACGATGAGTTGGAGTCGATTGAATGACTGGTCGCGATATACTTGAAGGCTATAGTACTTCGGGGAAGGCCGCCGTCGACGAATTTGAATGACTTTTGCAAGTTTCGGGGACTTTGGCCGTTGTAATCGAGAGAAGTGTCGTGGAACTGAGATATATCGTCACTCCTCTTTTTAACTTGATTGAATTTCGTGAACCGAACGACCCAAAAATCTGTCGAATATCAGATAGAAAGAAGGAAGCAACTGGGTGCGGAGGAATAGAGCCGGTTAACGAGGAGGGAAGTGTATCTTCGTGGTCGCCGACTTTTGGCTAATTGGCGACACCTCTTTCGTCGCGTCGAAGGATTGGCTAAGTTGGGTGAAGTGGCTCCAACGGCTTCAACTCAGTTTATGTTCGATGGTTACCTCAAACTAATTTTGGCGAACTTCGTAATGTCGCAATGCTTGAATGTAGTGGGAATTGTTTCGAGCCCTTTGGCCTGTTATTAAACAGATCGGCTTTGCGCGTCGCATTCAGATGTCGAGGAATAAGGCTTGTGTCGTCCTCTCTGAAGTTGCGCAACTTTGAGGGGCTTCGTATTGGGATCCCCTTTCTTCTCCCGGATTCGCCTTGACTTGTAGTCGAGCTTGAGTAGGTCCGAAACGAACTCAAAGTGGTGGGACTCACTCCTACCCTGTTGACAATTCCATCACTGCTCTTGACCGAGTCTCCAATTATAATTCCAACGTGAATGGAATTCTGTAAAGAAGCTTTGATTGAATCCCTCTTGAGAGGGGATTGTTGATCTCCCAAAACCAAGGGAGGCCCTTTGGCTTTCTAAATAAATAATAATTCCTTATTCAAAGTGTGGGCTCTTTTGACTTCTACCTTCTTTTGCGACGATCCTTGCGTGCCTGTGATTTGCATCTCTGCGACATGTCTGTCTACGAACTGGACAGTCTGTGAGTACAATTTGGGAGACAAACTGCGACTGTGAATTTGGGAAATTGCGAACTGATGAGGCTTCTCTATCTGCGATTTTGGTTGGGAGGACAGTCTGCGATTGCGGTTTGGGAGACAGACTGCGACTGCAAATTTGGGAATGTGATTTGGGAAGCTATGCCCTGCTGTGCAAAATTGGGAGATTGCGAATTTTGGGAGATAGTCTGTCTGCGAGTTGACTCTACGACTTTGGTTCTGCATGCTGTCTGTGAGTTTGAGAGACAATCTGTGATTTGGGAGACTACGGATTGGGAAACTGAGAATTGGGAGGCTGCGAACTATTGTCTGCGAGTTGGCTGCGATTTGACTGTCTGTGCATTGCTTCTGTCTGTAACTTCTCTCTGATTTGTAATCCTTTTTGGGTCCCGGCTTGCGTCAGAAGTTCTCCGCGAATCAAAATTTAAAGGTACTGTAAACAATTTCTTTCCTCCTGACAGTATCTGGCTGAATTCGAGTCAGCGGGGGTCCCCACTCTCTTTTCTTTCTTCTTCTCTTCCTCCATCTTTCTTCTTATTTTTCTCTCCTCTCATTTTCAACTTCTCCCTCAGTCTCTCTCTCTCTCTCTCTCTCTCTCTCTCTCTCTCTCTCTCTTTCTCTCTTTTCACGATTTTCCTCTTTTTTTTTGTTTCCTCTCGAATTTTCATGTCTCGATTTTTTCTCTCTTCTCGCTCCAAATTAATGCATCGGTTTGTCGATGTGACAGACTGACAACGTTTTGTGTGTCGTTTGGTCCAAAAACCAAACATAGTGGTGTTGTGTCGCACCTGGCTCTGTTGCCAGGTGCCGAAATTGATTTGGATCGCACCCGACTCGATCATCGGGCGGCGAGACTCTGTTTTGATCTCACCGGCGAGGTCGCCGGGTGCTGCGATTTTGTTTCATGCCCAGCTTGGTCGCAAGGGACTGAATTTCTGTTTCAGCTGATCCGGCTTGGTGCCGGGGACTGAATTTCCGTTTTGGCTGATCCGGCTGTTGAGTGGCTAGCAAGTGCACTAGGTCAGCAAGTAATATAGACTTCGAGAGTCCGGATATCGATCCCAGAGACCTTGATGAGAACTCAGTTTAAGCAAAGATCTTTCTATTGATTGAGGGAAAAGAAATTTTTGGTTTTGGTTTTGAAAACTGAAAAGCAAACAGAATTAAACTACTGGAAAAACTAATAGAGATGAGATGTTGGGGAAGAATGTCAATCCCTCCTAGTTGCTAACATGTAGAATTCTGATATTATAGCTCACTTATCCTTGCCTTGACTTAGCTTTTGAAAACCTAGTTACCCATATACAGGACATAACTTTCACTTATTCCTTGAACTCCTTCTCAACCGGAACATTCAAATCCTAAGTGCATAAATATAAAAGCTTGAAGATTTACTCTTTCTTATTCAGAACAAGAGTTATAGAAGTCACATCACTTTTCAACTAGTCTCCTTCAAAACCGGAACAATCTAGTTTACAAACGAGTTATTTTAGAAAACAAGAATCATACAACTAACTCAAATCTTTACAGAAATTTAACTTCTCATTCGTACCTCATTAAACTTCAGATATCAATCTAGATTAGCAATAAGCAATGAATACAGATTCTAAAACAAAAGCAGGATATTTTATTGCTATAAAATTCAGAATTCAAACATAATACAAACTAGGAGTTCATGACTTTCCCCAACAGAGAGAGACTACTTCATACTTATGAAACAAACACACAAAGAGAATTCAATTACAGCCATGAGCATGAAAAGAAAAAGAAGTAAAGAAGACCCCCTTTTGAAGACTGCCCTTAGCCTCCTCTCTTGCCTTGGCTACAATCTCTTCTCTCTCTTTCTCTCTCTCTCTCTCAACTCCACACTAACTAAAAAGAACACGAAATTAAACTAAAACAAGAATTAGAACTCTGGAGAACTGGATTAAAACTACAAAAAACTTCGATTCCTTCCTCTTTGCCTCGACCTCCTTATATACATGTTCTGCTGCCCATGCCATGTAAATTGCTCTCTGTCCAGGGGTATGAAGTACCCTTTCCTGACCTTCGAATTGGAAAAAATTACATAAGAACCTTTCTTTTGAAGTCCTTTCCATGCTTTGAAGTTTTAATCAATTCTGAGTTGGGAAACTTCGAGATATGAGGGAAGGAAGTTGCCTGATTTTTGCTTCCAACTTCGCACGGGTCCACCACTTTGAATATGTGTAACTCGAGAATCCTAGCTTGGATTGACCTGAAATTTCGTGAAAAGATCCTCTGTAGTACCTGGAAGCTTCGTTCCAAATTTGGCTTCAATTGGAATTGTGAAATTTCTTCTCTCATCTTCACAAAATTCGGATTTATCTCCTTCCATTGGCTGCAGATTCCTGTTTTGAATTAACTTCTTCTTTTGGACCATTCAATGCATCTGGACTTAATTAATTTACCTTAAACTCTTCGTGGGAACCTTCCTTAGACGTCTGAGACACCATCTGCCAAGTTTGGATTTGATTTAATTGTAGGTTCCCGAGATTTTCGTATTTTCTGCTTCTGAGTCATCGGCGCGGCCGCGCCAAATTTTGGCGCGGTCGCGCCACTTAACCCGATATCTGTCTAAGTCAGGAGACCTCATGGCGCGGTCGCGCCGAATAATGCTGACGAGGTGGCGCGGTCGCGCCAGTCCTTAGACAAATGCTTGGTCCCCGAATGACAACTTTTCTTTATGCTTTTAGCTCACTTTGGCGCGTTCGTTCTGGCTTTGCATGAGGTCGCGCCAGTTGTTTGGTGCGGTAGCGCCCAGCTGTGGCGCGGTCGCGCCAATTTACATTCCCCAAACATTGGCTTTCATGACCATTGGGTCGTTGGACATTTTTCCACTTTAATTTGAATTTTTGCGGATTTGTTTGGCGCGGTCGCGCCTGAATCGGGGCGGTCGCGCCGTTCTTCTTTTTTGGCCTCTTTTGCTCATTTTTCTTCCGTTTTTGCTCCAAATCCCATTTTTCTTCTTCCACTGGGTACCTGAGACACAAAACATGAATTTGAGTTATATAATTCATTTTCATGCTAATAATTAACTCAAAATGGAAGTTTATGCTCATTAAATCATGCATAAATAAGAGTCTTTTGGACACTTTTCACAACCCCAAACTTAAACCTTTGCTCGTCCTCGAGCAAACTCTGAAATAAATACCAGATAGATCTGTAAAGACTAAGAAAAATTCAGTGATCCTCCCTACTAAAGTTTCAAAATAGATGATTCACTTCTTTCCTAATGATGGTTTATCTTGTTTAGTCATAACAGACTTTGAATTTTCTTCAAAATTTTTTCAAAGATGTACATTCTCATTCAAGTAATAAGTCTCAATTCGACTTCATAGGCCAACCATCAGTCCACTCTCCACTAACCTAAAGGAATTCTCAATTCTGATCAATAGGTCTTTATGGGTTGTAATGAGGCAGGGGTAATGGGTATGATGAAGTTTTTTGGTTTTCTTTTGGGTTTTATTCTCCTCCTCATATCCATTTTCCATTTTCTTGAGCATGAATTGGATTTGTGAGTTTTCCTCCAAGCTCTTCCACCCCAAACTTATTCTTTTTCATTGATCCCTCATTTTTTCCTTTTCCCTCATTTTTTTCTCTTTCCCATGTATCTTTTTCTTTGGGTTTTGTCTAGAGTCTAGCTTACCTCGTCGGTTGACTCAGAGTCCCTAAGCTTGCTGAGGCCCGAGACCCGGTGCACACACGAGATGGCCTTTTCTTTAACTAACCCACAACCTTTTCTTTCTTTTTCTTTGCCTTTGTTTGGAGTCCAGCTTACCTTGCCGGTTGACTCAGAGACTCTAAGCTTGCTGAGGCCCGAGTCCCAGTGCACACACACAAGGTGGCCTTTCTCCCTACTCAGCCCAGAACTCTTTTTTTTCTCTCTCTTGCTTCTTCTTCCCCTTTACAAAGAAATATTTCTATACCCTTCATCCATCCCTCCTTATAACTTCAAAATCTTTATCCATGCTCATTCAAACAGAACAATTCAATAATTTGGAGAATCATGGATAAGGAAGAAACAAGTTTATTTATCACTAAGGCTGGTTCATGTAGCATGGGAAATTGAAACAAAATAGGGATCTCTTCGGCCCAAAAAGTTTGACAAAAGGTGATGCAACTTGTGCATTGAAATGGGTGGCTTGAAAAAAGGCTCAAACAATTTTTAACAGGTGCCTAAATCACCTCAGAATTTTGAAAACCTTTCTCTGTTTTAGCCTCGAAGTTTTCCTCGGGTTGGTTCTAGTGATTGAAATCAACTTGCTCACTTGTACTTTGTTTTGAAAACTATTTTTAAAGAAAAATTCTCATCCATTCAAGACTAAGCATCTGAACTAATATATTTTTCCAGAAAGTGAATCATGCTATTCATATGATCAGGGGTTTTTACTGGTATTTTTCAAAGTCTCTATTGGATTTTCTGGTGAAGTTTTGAAAAAACAGTGCTTTCAGATCCATGCATGAAGAGTATCCCACCCCAAACTTAAAATTTTTCAAATCCCTTTAAAATTGCATGAAGAGTATCCCACCCCAAACTTAAAAACATGCTTTGTCCTCAAAGCAACAATAAACATAAGGGTAATAGAGATACTTCCCTGACTTTCTGGGTGGATTGAGGTTGGATGGATCTCCCTTTGTGGCTCTTGCATTCTGCTCTCATTGGTTAGTGATAAAAATTTGCATGATTTTGAGCAATTGAAAATGAAAAGTGACTAAAAGTGTCTCTCAGGCATAAAATGTATGTTAAGGAGAATACCTGCAGTGGAGGTTCTGTTGCCGCACCTCTGTAGTGGCCAAATCTCATTATACCAAGTGGCGCGTCCGCGCCAGAATTTGGCGCGGTCGCGCCGTTTGAATACCAGGAAATCTTCAGATTCTGAATGCAATTTTCAATATTTCCACTTTGGACAGATTTTTATCAGTTGCAGGCAGGTGTAGAGTCATTTTTCACACATTTTCATTGGAAGAATTTTGAAAAGCATGCTTAGAGACAAATTTGAGAGAAAAAGCATAATTTTATTAATATGAATGGGGATTGAGTACATATTAATAAAATTGTATTAAATCACATTCTCAGATAAAAGCACACACAAAGCACGCTCACACATAAATTTCAGAAAGAAAAAGTCTAAAAGAATTAGCAAAAGCTAAAATTTTCTGATCTTCTTCTTCTTCCTTATCTTCTTCCTTTTTCCAGTTTTGAGTTTTTTAAAATTTTTTGTGTTTTTCTATTTTTTGAATGCTGTAAATTTTTAATCTAACCCTATTCCTATCCTAGGTCTATGCAAAGAAATCAAAATCTCATTCAAATTTAAACAAGTCCTAAAAATTTTGAAAAGAGCTATCCTAACCTACTCAAAAAAAAAAAATCCCAAAAATTCCTACTCCTATTATTTACACTACCTACTGATCCATGTGATCTGATCCACCAGGATCGAATGGAAACTGGAACCATCCATGCTTCAGGGTGTTTTTGACTTTGGAATGTGTTGCATGATGATTATAAAATTTGAGTAAAGTGCTGGTCACTCTTTCTCTTTTCTGATTGGCTTTTAACTTGTTTTGCTTGTTCACTTTTAGCCAACTTTTCTTCACACTACCCAGTCCTAACAAAATTTTAATTTTAACTTTTTTGGGTGGTTTATAGGGCTGGATAATGAAGAAATCAATGTCTAATGAGAGGAAAGAATATTCATTAACCTTGGTGTCCTCTATCCTAACCTCTTTATGCTCTTCAAGGGGTTTCTCTTCTATTTCAACCCCATCCCCTTCTTTCTCTTTTTCATCTTCTTCTTTTATCTCTTTGATCTTTTCATCCTCTCCCTCCTGAAATTCCTGAAACTCACAACAACTCTCAGCTCTCTCAGTTGTATCTTCCTCTATGTGTTCTGCAGTAACACATAAATTAAGACAAGAAGTGCTAACTGTGTACATCCATTCAGGTTCATCATCATTAGATAGCTCACGAAAACATGTTTCAGCATTCATACTGTTGATCAATTAATGCTTTGGCCGATTTTTTAGATTAAAACAAGAAGAGCTAGCTGTATACATCCATTCAGAATTGCTAGGTAACGTACCTTGGTTCCTACCTGATATAGCATTGGCCAGCTGTCCCACTTGTATTTCCAGATTTTGGATTGATGCCTCTTGAGTTTGAAACCTGGCTTCTTCTTTCTCTTGATTTGCTAGAATCTTTGAAAGGAGGTCCTCAAGGCTGGGTTTTTGTTCTGGTTCTTGTGCAACTCTTTGGAAACCAGGTGGTGATCTTGTTTGAGCAATGGGCTGTTGAGTGCTGGGTTGCTGGTTGTTGTTTGACCATGAAAAATTTGGGTGACTCCTCCAACCAGGATTGTAAGTATTGCTGTCTAAATCATTAGACCTGCAAAAATTTGAAACATAATTAGCCTGGTCTAAAGAATTTACAGACTGCACATTACTTGCTTGGCATTCATGGTTGGGATGTCGTCCTCCACAAAAGTCACAAATTTGTGCAACCAACTTTGACAATTGTTTGGTTAGTGACTCGACTTGAGCCTGCAATGCTAATACATGATCAACATTATGTATGCCAGCAACTCTCCCTTTTTCACTTCTCTCTAACCTAGACAACTCTTCTTGACGTTGAAGGGGAGATGAATGATGATAATAATCATGATACATAGAAGGATTCTCATATTTAAACATGGACGGTTGTCCATGTGGCAAATTGTCTTGCAACTCATTCTCAAAATACTGATTTTCATATTGCCTAGAGAAATAATCATCATGCTCTCTTCTATAGGAATCATTAGGTTCATAATCAAAAGAACATGTTATATCAGAATCATACCTCCATGGATCATAGTTAGATGATGCATATGGTTGGGGAAATTCTGAATATGAGTTAGGATATGGAGTTACCTCATTCCGCACGTCTTCCCACCTCTCATCTGTGTGCTTGAAGTTATACCACTCCATTAAAGCTCACAAGCCACAGATCAGAGTTACCTGAGTACTCTTTCCAGTTCCGGAACTATTTCAGCAAGTGGCTTTCCACTGATTCTGGTTTCATGCACTGATCCGAAATAACCTGAAAAGATAGAATAAAAAATTTTAATCTCAATCAACAAATCAAGATTCACTTAAACTTACTCTCAATTCAATGGTCCCCGGCAACGGCGCCAAAAACTTGTTGAGTGGCTAGCAAGTGCACTAGGTCAGCAAGTAATATAGACTCGAGAGTCCAGATATCGATCCCACAGAGACCTTGATGAGAACTCAGTTTAAGCAAAGATCTTTCTATTGATTGAGGGAAAAGAAATTTTTGGTTTTGGTTTTGAAAACTGAAAAGAAAACAGAATTAAACTACTGGAAAAAATAATAGAGATGAGATGTTGGGGAAGAATGTCAATCCCTCCTAGTTGCAACATGTAGAATTCTGATATTATAGCTCACATATCCTTGCCTTGACTTAGCTTTTGAAAACCTAGTTACCCATATACAGGACATAACTTTCACTTATTCCTTGAACTCCTTCTCAACCGGAACATTCAAATCCTAAGTGCATAAATATAAAAGCTTGAAGATTTACTCTTTCTTATTCAGAACAAGAGTTATAGAAGTCACATCACTTTTCAACTAGTCTCCTTCAAAACCGGAACAATCTAGTTTACAAACGAGTTATTTTAGAAAACAAGAATCATACAACTAACCCAAATCTTTACTGAAATTTAACTTCTCATTCGTACCTCATTAAACTTCAGATATCAATCTAGATTAGCAATAAGCAATGAATACAGATTCTAAAACAAAAGCAGGATATTTTATTGCTATAAAATTCAGAATTCAAACATAATACAAACTAGGAGTTCATGACTTTCCCCAACAGAGAGAGACTACTTCATACTTATGAAACAAACACACAAAGAGAATTCAATTACAGCCATGAGCATGAAAAGAAAAAGAAGTAAAGAAGACCCCCTTTTGAGGACTGCCGTTAGCCTCCTCTCTTGCCTTGGCTACAATCTCTTCTCTCTCTTCTATCTCTCTCTCTCTCTCAACTCCACACTAACTAAAAGAACATGAAATTAAACTAAAAACAAGAATTAGAACTCTGGAGAACTGGATTAAAACTACAAAAACTCGATTCCTTCCTCTTTGCCTCAGACCTCCTTATATACTTGTTCTGCTGCCCATGCCAAGTAAATTGCTCTCTGTCCAGGGGTATGAAGTACCCTTTCCCGACCTCCGAATAGGCTAAAATTACATAAGGACCTTCCTTTTGAAGTCCTTTCCATGCTCGTGAAGTTTTAATCAATTATGAGTTGGGCAACTCGAGATATGAGGGAAGGAAGTTGCCTAATTTCTGCTGCTGTAAGAATCAATTTTGTAAAGTCCGACATTTACGATCCAAATCAGCACCGTACAACCCGGGTCAACAAGTCAAAGACCGACCCCAGTCAGATCAACGAAATTAAGCCGTCGATCAAGCTTCAATAGATCAACGGCCAAGATCTCAGTTGCCACGTCAGCAGCTTACACGGGCGACAAGTCGTACAAGGCGGTCACGTCAACAGCCAACAAGGATCACACATGGCCCTTGTCTCAGTCCAAGACAGCTCCACTTTTCAAGGGAGACGGGACGCAGAAGCGGTCGAAGCAAGTTATAACCACTCCGATAAACCTGGTCCATGCAGTTGGAACTAGGTAAGGCTATAAATTCAGAAGATCGAAGGGAGATCAAGATCGATCACAGAAAGATCAGACAGACACACAAAAATTTCAAGACGTACGTCCAAAAATCCCAAATCACCACCCAAATCTGAGAGAGCAACAAGCATTTCCGCTTGTCTGTCGCAGAAATCAACCTGCCCGTGAGCCAATCGGAATACCAAATTTTTTCCGTCAAGCTTTGGCGAAACTCAAATTCATTCTCGTTTAGGTGGCATACACTATTGTTCGTGTCTACTCGGCTATCGTTTGTTCTGGATTGGAGATTGAATCAAAGGAGTTCTAGAAGTCGCACCCCACACAATCACCTAAAAATTACCAAAATACCCTTCAAATTATTTTGTACACTGTACATCAGATCCGTATTTTTCGGTCCACATATTGTACTCGTTTACAAATTTGGCACGCCCTGTGGGACACTTCTACCTTTCATCTCTTCCTCCATTTTATCAGTTCAAATGGCCGGTTCCAACAACAACAACAAGGCAGCTGCCAAAACCCCAACTGTCGGAGCCAGCTCGTCGCCGGCACCGAGAATGACCGATCCTTTGGTCACCTTCCCTCGTCGCCCGCGCACACCAACTGCTGCTGCCGCCAGCCAAGTCAGAGGGATTCGCCCATCGCAAATTCCTGTGATCGGTCGTTCAAGGCCAACCACCAGATCTGTCACGGGATCCCTTCCAACCCAGCGCGCTGTTCAAATCCAGCCGCAGGCAGGATAAGCTCCGGCCAGCCCTATAATTTCTCCATCAAGGGTCCATCCCTAGAGGAGTTATTCGGCTGTCCTGACATCTCCGCCACCTGCCAGTCCAGTGGCCAGCCCGGCTGCAAGCCCAGCGAGGAACTCTCCCACGACGGCAAGCCGAGTCCCGGCATTAATCACCCACTTTGAAGGACGGCACATCGTCCCTTCTCCGCGACCGGCTACACCAACTGGGGCACCTCTCGCTCCAAGTCCCCCTTCCCCCACATCTCCAGTCATCAGGGTCTCGGCAATGATGACACAAGCCAAAACTGTGGAGGAGCAACTGGCAGAAATCCAGACTGCCATGAGGGAAAGGGACGAGCAATTGAGAGAGAGGGAACTGCAGAGGGATCTCCAGATCGCCACAGTTCTGCAAAAATTGAGCAAATTGCAGATCGCCGGGAGCATCCTCCCGGCCGAAATGATGAGGGATGACAGGACCCAAAGACGCCCCGCCAATCCTATCCCTCCTTCACCCATCATCCGTTCATCTCCAGCTCCCGAACACCCGGTGAACCGGGAACCCTTGCCTGAAGAACCGGGGGCACTATCTTACGGTACCCGCAAGAAATGATCTCCAGCAAAGATTGGGAGCGAAGGTGCAATCCGAAGGAGTTAGATCTCAAGCCTACACTAGGCCCTACTCCCGACAGATCCAGGAAATCCACATGCCTACCTCTTACCACCCACCAAAATTTCAACAATTCAGTAGAGACGGCAACCCAAAACAGCACGTCGCCCACTTTATTGAGACCTGCAACAATGCAGGAACCGATGGCGATCTCCTCGTCAAGACATTTGGGCGATCCCTCAAAGGGAACGCCTTTGATTGGTTCATTGAGCACCCAGCAGAGTCAATCGACAGCTGGCAACAGTTAGAAAGTGAATTCCTCAATCGCTTCTACAGCACGAAGCGAACGGTGACGCTGGTGGAACTCACCAATCTCAAACAGCGCCAAGGCGAGAAGGTGATCGAATACATCAATCGCTGGCACAATCTCAGTCTCAATTGCAAGGAGAGCACCTCCTTATCCACGCAGACATCCATCGACATGTGCATTCGAGGGATGAACTGGACTCTGGTCTATTTCTTACAGAGTCGGAAGCCGAGATACTTCCAAGAACTGGCGACCAAAGCGCACAACATGGAGATCCTTATCCAGGAAAAAGGAGAAGGAAAGGCTCTACTGACCGAGGCCGACAAGAAGCCGAAGTTCGTAAAGAAGGAGTACAAAGCTCCAACAAAAGAAGCGTTCGCCACAAACATCGCCGAACCGTAAAAGATCACGGCGACCCAAAATAAAGGTACGGGCAGTGATTGGAAGCCAAATGCCAATCGACTCGCCAGTACTGCAATCCGCCAAAAGTTCACGTTAAAGGATAGGCAGGCCAAAACCTATCCTTTCCCCGACTCAGATGTTCCAGGCATGCTCGAACAACTCCTGGAAAAAAACTTGTTGCAGCTTCCAGAAGCCAAAAGGCCGGAAGACGTTGGGAAAACTCCGGATCCCAACTATTGCAAATATCACCGACTGGTAGGCCATCCTACCGAAAAATGTTTTGTCCTAAAGGACAGAATACTTGAGTTAGCGACGCAAGGTCGTATCATCTTGGAATCAGACGACAACACAGCCACTTCCCACACCATCTTCGTCCAATCAAATTCCGGCACCAGAACGGAGAATCAGAGGACGAACAGAAAAACCTTCGTCTTGCGCACTGGACCAAGACTGCGACCCGCCGCAAAAGACAAAGAAGGGTGGGAAGTGGTAACCCGCAGAAAGAAACCACTTCCAGAAGTCCCCGTGAAAATATTCATTAAGGGGTTCGCGGCGGAAAAAGAGGAGCCGAGAAAGAAAGTCCAGAAGAAAAGAGGAGGAAGAAGGCACAGATGCAAATCAACCTCCGTCAAAGTCGAAGAGAACTATCAAAAGAAGCCAAGGCCAATTACTTTGGCTGATTTCTTCCCGTCAGAATTCCTGACGCCAACCCCTGCACTGGTGGCCACTTGTTCACCCCAAGTAGTCGAGCAAAGGCGTGAAGGGAAGGCTCCGATCGAGTCTGTCGACGATATTCATACATGTTTACAGAACTTGTCGATCACAAATGCGGTACATGATGACTTAGATCTGCCAATCAGATCTAGGCAAGCTCTCATAAAATTCGTTGCCGCCAAAGACGACTGGCATGCTGAAGTCGAGCAATTAAAGATGCGGAAGCACGACGAACCAAAAATCGGTTTATCTCCCAGCACGTTGAAGGAAGAGCAAGCAGCAGAGCCACCACAAATTAAGGAGGTTCACTCAACTTCCATTTCCTTCAAGGAAGCAGACATGCTACTCGGGGAAAATTCTCTGGGTGCCCTCCTCGCCCAAAACGATGACCAAGGGAAAGAACGTCCGTTGTACTAAAGCCGTACGATGATCGGGGCTGAACTCAATTACTCCCCGATCGAAAAGACGTGCCTTGCACTCATCTTCGTCATCCAGAAGCTGAGACACTATCTGCTCGCACATTCCACAAATTTGATTTCACGAGCAGATCCCCTCAAATTCATCATGTCCAGACCTATGCTCTCCGGACGACTGGCCAAATGGGCCTTGTTGCTCTCTGAGTTCGAGATCAACTTCATCCCTCAGAAGGACATCAAAGGACAAGGACTTGCAAATTTCCTAGCCGATCACCCCATCCCAGCGGAGTGGAAGGTAAGCGAAAATCTGCCCGATGAAGAAATTTTTTACATTGAAGTGTTGCCCCCATGGAGGATGTACTTCGATGGCACTGCACGAAAAAATGGAGCAGGCGCTGGCGTCCTTTTCATGTCTCCAAACGACGACCTAATGCCGTACTCCTTCATCTTGTCTCACTGCTGCACAAACAACGAGGCAGAATACCAAGCCATAATCCTTGGTCTGGGGATGGCAGTCGAAATGGGCTTAAGCCAGCTGGGAATCTTCGGCGACTCAGCTCTGGTGATCAAACAACTAATCGGAGAATTGGCACTGAAAAAGGCGAACTTGTGCCCTACCAAAAAGAGGCATAAAGGTTCTGGAGAAAATCCCAAATGTGACCACAGGGCATGTACCCGAGCCAGCAACACCCAAGCTGACGCCTTGGCAGGAATTGCCGCAAGTCTGGCACAGTTCGACGCAAGGCCCGAACGCATTCCAATATGCGAAAGATGGGTAGTGCCGACCTTGGAGAAATTCTCAGAGAAAGAAGAAATCAATCTGGTTTCGGTCTACACAATTGAGGAAGAAGATTGGCGTCAACAATTCCTTGATTACTTAGAACACAAGAAACTTCCCGAAGAACCGAAAGCTCGGGCGTACGTACGAAGAGTTGCACCCAAATTCTTCTTGTTCAACAACATATTATATCGCCGATCCTACGACGGTATCCTACTCAGATGTGTCTCCAAAGAAGAAGGACAAGCTCTCCTATCCGAAGCACATGGAGGAATCTGCGGTGCTCATCAAGCAGGCCCCAAACTTCATCTCCAAGTCAAACAGTTAGGTTATTATTGGCCTACCATGCTGCGGGATGCGATAGAATTGGCAAGACACTGCACGGCATGTCAATTACACGCCAATTACATCCATCAACCCCCCAGTCCTTTACATCCAACAGTGGCCTCCTGGCCATTCGAAGCCTGGGGAATGGATATCATAGGTCCAATCAACCCAAAGTCGTCTGCAAATCACCAGTACATACTGGCTGCCACAGATTACTTCTCTAAGTGGGCAGAAGCGACAACTTACAAAGAAATCAAAGCTGCCACCGTGGTCGACTTCATTCGGACACAAATCGTGTATCGGTATGGTGTTCCAAGATACATCATGACCGATAACGGCACCCCATTCTGTAACAAGACCATGGATAATTTCTGTGAGAAATTTGGCATCCGACAAAGGACCTCCACTGCGTACAACCCTGCTGCCAACGGACTGGCCGAAGCCTTCAACAAGACTCGTGCAAAATCTTAAAGAAGACAGTCCACGGGTAATAAGAAAAAGACTGGCACGACAGGGCTTGGAGAGGCACTGTGGGCATACAGGATCACATACCGAACTCCAACAGAGTCAACCCCGTACTCACTAGTTTACGGCGTGGAAGCTGTGCTCCCACTGGAAATTCAAATTCCATCTCTACGAGTTGCTCTTCGAGAAGGACTCACGGAAGAGGAAAATATCCGACTCCGCCTGCAAGAATTAGAATCTCTCGATGAAAAGCGATTAGAAGCACAACAAAGGCTTGAATGCTATCAAGCTCGCCTCACTCGCGCATTCAATAAAAAAGTCAAGTTTCGTTCCTTTCAAAAAGGGGACCTTGTCTTAGCAGTACGCAGACCAATCATGGCCACAAGCAAAGATGGGGGAAAATTTGCACCTAAGTGGGAAGGACCACTCGTCGTCCAAGAAGTCTACACTAACGGTGCGTACAAATTGGTCACTCCCGAAGGAAGAAGACTCCCAGCCATAAACGGTAAATTTCTCAAGAAGTTTTATTCATGAATATTCTATAGTGGAATGCAAAAAAAAAAGCAACAAAATTCAACTACACACAAAAAAAAAAAAAATGTGTGGTTACAAATCAAATCAAAAGGCGGAAAACAAAGCAGCTCCTAAAGATTCCTCGCCATCTCCTGCTGTAACTCCGCAAAGGCAGCCCTCGACGATAGGAGAGTTGCCTCCTCAGCCGCACTGAGGGTGGGCGTGGCAATGACCTCTGCTATCAGCTGCTCAGCTTCAACCACACCCGTATTCAAACCCCGTACACTTTCCTGGATCTGCTCTGCTTGAGTTGTAAGGTATGCGACTTTTGTCCCAGCCGACTGAAGTTGTTCTCTAGCTAACTCCAAGCGTTCACGGGCATCCTCTTCCTCGGCCTTAGCCTCCGAAAGTTCCTCAACAACCTCGCCCAAAGTGGCTTTGGCCTCTTCTAACTTGGAGGATTCTATGGCCAAAGTGTTTCGAGCAATACTCTCCGCCTCATCCCTGGAAGTTCGACGAGCCTTCTCTCCAGCCGAACATTCGATTTCCTTAAGAGTCTGTAGCTGCTGAGTGTAGACTCGTAGGCGAGTCACATCATGACCCATCTCCTGCAATCTGCTGATAGCAAATCCTGCATCGGCCAGCAAATCCTGCATCGGCCAGCAAAGATGTGTCACTCACCGCACCTGGAGATAACATACGAGGGACTATTCGTTCTCTCCAAGCCTGCACCATCAAGCCCTCAACATAAGACAAAAACTCCTGCGACGGGGTCTGCGATGAAGTCAGAGAAGACGAAGTAGGCGGCGTGGCCAAGTTCTGCACGAGCGGAACTTCCTCAGCGGCTGGCTCAACGACAGGATCGACGGCCGGAACAACCTTTATAACTTCCAAAGCTCCTTCAGTAGTCGGGACCTCCTCCTGGATCACCTCGACCACTGCCTCAATAGTTGGAACTTCGACCGCTGGAGTTGGAGCTCCTTCTTCAACCGCAGGAGGCGGAGCCTCTGCCTCGACCACCGCCTCCTCTTGAACAACTGATGGGGAAGGAGCGACCTCTTGAACAGGCAAGCCCTCGGACTGAGTCAACGCTGGTGTAATCTCTGCAGGCTCTCCCTCTACAGAAGCCTCCTCTTGAGGTGCTGTGGGCGCCTCTGGGGAAGACAAAATCTGAACCGTCTCAATAGGAGGGTTCTTCGACGGACAAGAAGTCGGAGGCTCCGTCTCTGGAATAGGCAAAAGGAATGTCGGCGGCGAAGGGGGAAAAGAGGCAGGCGGAACTTCTTTACGTGCCTTCTTCTTCTTTGACGCAGAACCAGAAGCGTCTACCAAAATGGTAAGAGCAGCCCTCTTCTTACTCGCCTGAAATTCAAAAGAAATAAGGAAATGCAGCAAAATCAAATCAAACCACAAGTATACCGACACAAGTATACTTACCGAAGAAGCACCAACTGGCCTCTTGCCATTCGGCCTCCGCTTGCGAGGGTGAGACCGATCGCTGTCATAGTCCTCGTCACTATCCTCCACCGCGGAAACAACTGGCACCGACTCCAGTCGATTTTGCTGGAAGACACAAGACAATGAGGAAAAGGAAAACAAAGCAAAGAAAAACAGAAGGGGAGATAAACTTACCTGAAATAGTGACGACATGTGGGTCGTCCACCAAGTATAATAAGCTGGAGTGGTCCCTGGGTCTCGAGATGGGTCCCGTTCTCCCGACGGAGGCAGATCAAGCCGACCACAAGGACGAACAATGCTGGTTTTCCAAAGGGCCACCAACTCCGATAAAGAGCTAATCTCCCGATGATTAGCTGTAATCCCCATATCGCCGGGCAGATCTTGACAATAGCCGAACTGTCGCGCAAATCTGGCTGGACAATACGGCTCCACAAAGAAATGAATAGAGCGTCAGACCGTCAAGAAACAGCTGCAGACGCTGAGAAGACTCTCATAATGCTGTCTAGCTATCGGCTTCTTTCGCTCGTCCACCAAGAAAGAAGTTTTGGCTGTGGCAAGAACATATCTATGCCACACCGGCACCGGAAGACGCTGAAATAAATCGCAGGCCTGGTCTTCCGTAAAATTACGTTTGAGAGAAGGGTCCCCGAAGGAGATCATACCTGGTCGTCGACTTACTTCTAAATCCTCCCCGTGCGTGTGAAAGTAGACGGCGAGCCAAGTATACAAGTAAGGCCACTGAGCCATCGATGGCCAACCAGCAGCTGCGTGTCCCAAACCTTTGTAAAGGTAGGCCAAGGCAGGACCGGCTAAAGCAAAACGGACCCCGGTGGCCATATAACTCGCCACCTTAAAAACCATGGGTCAGATCTCATCACCAATCGACCGGAACACGAATCGTGACAACCAAACCGATAGGAGCGCTGCCAAGTGGACGTCGTCCTCTCTACCCGGTGTGACATGGAGAAAGCGAAACACATCGCGCTCTGTGGCCGTGAACTCTCTGAAAGAGGGCGCATCTTTCCCAAAACGTGCATGCCAAGCAGCCCAGGGATCATCAACTGGAACAACATCGTCCTCTGTGCGGAACCAAAACTCGACCCAAGCGGCAGAAGATACCGTGTTGGACCCCGAACTCCGACAGAGATGGTGGTACGCCAGAAACAGATAACGGCAGCTAAAGGGTAAATCCGTACTCCGCACTTCCTTAAAATCAGCTACCATGGGTGAAATCTCGTCGTAAAACTGACCAGCGATGGGCAAGCCAAAAATCCTATCCATGTCCATCAGAGAGATAGAAAGCTCACCCTGGCACGTGACCAATGTGTTCGTCTTGGCACTCCAGGCGTCAAGAAAAGCCCTGATCACCGACACATCGCAGCTGTACTGAAAAAGGGATCCCCAAATGCCATAGTAGACCCCCGCGCTGTGAAGAAGGCTGCCACAACGACCCATAAGCAGAGTGGTCCACTCGAAAAGAAACGGGATCGCCATGTCCAAAGTCGTGTCTGGAGTATAAAGGGTCCTCTCAACTACCCCATCTTCAAACATGCGTGGCAACGGGGGCTTATTCACCAACCAAAAGGCACGCTGGAGCGCAAGAGTTTCCGGCTTGGCAGCTTTGTCTTCCCTCTCTGGAGAGTCAAGGCAAGGCAGGAAGAATACACGGTCACTGGTAGCCAAACGCCTACTCAAAAACTCACATGAACGAGAGCTATCTACGAAGGATGTTGGTTTCTCGGCATGACCCCCAAAAATTGATTCTCCACTCGGGCAATAGGTCATATGAGAAGCGTCGCCTTCCATATACAACGCCAGAGTCAGAATAACCTCCCTGTCAACAACCACGGTGTGGTCAAACGCCTTCAGTCCACCAACCAAAGTTACCGAAGGAGCAGCCATCTGAAATCAAAATTCAAAGGTCAGATCAAACTCATAATCTCCGGCAAAATCGGCAAATCTAGCAAAATTCGGCAAATCTGACAAAATTCTACAAGTTCGTCCAGAAGTGGCGCGAGCACAATTCGGCATAAGCGCGCCAAATTAAAGCAAATCAAAATTCAAAGGTCAGATCAAACTCATAATCTCCGGCAAAATCGGCAAATCTAGCAAAATTCGGCCAATCTGACAAAATTCTACAAGTTCGTCCAGAAGTGGCGCGAGCACAATTTGGCAGAAGCGCGCCAAATTAAAGCACAATTCGGCGCAACCGCGCCCAAAGTTAGAAAATCTCTCCAAGTTCAGAATTCGGCAAGACCAAAATTCAGCAAAGCCAAGAGTCCAGAAGTGGCGCGACCGCGCCTGTGAAATCAGAAAATCCAATTTCGGAAGAGTAAAAAAAAATCGGTTGGCGGAATCGAAAAAATTCGTCACGAAAGATGGCTTAATTCCTTAGTTTTTAATTAAGGCTAAATTAAGTCTTAATTTTTAATTAAGGGATTCCCTTAGTTTTAATTAAGGCTAAATTGGCCTAAATTGGCTAAGTCTTAATTTTTAATTAAGGGACTGCCTAATCAAAGGCCTGGACGGGAGGAATTCTCAAAGGCTCGGAGATCAAAGGTTCAGAAATCGATCTGCCTAATCATTGGCGTAATATCGATCTGCCTAATCAAAGGCGTAATATCGATCTGCCTAATCAAAGGCCTGGACGGGAGGAATTCTCAAAAGCTCAGAGATCAAAGGTTCAGAAATCGATCTGCCTAATCAAAGGCGCGGAAGGGAAATCGATCTGCCTAGTCAAAGGCGTAATATCGATCTGCCTAATCAAAGGCTGGGTGAAGGCGCCGTTTGCGGTAAGTTACATCTTTAAATTTCTCAATTCGAGTTAAGTTACTTGATGGAAATTCATTTTCATTAAGTTATCTTAACTTTCGATTAAAAAAAAAAAAAAAAAAAAAAAAGTCAAGCCTTAGTCGAACCGAGTCGACCCGAGTCAACCTGAGCCGTGACCTGCGACCCGAGTCGCTACTCAATGAAAACCAAAATTCGCCTAAGTCCAACGACTTAGGGATTTTCCCACCCTCGCGGAGGCACAACCTCGTCGGGCCACCAAGAACGGAGGCGCTGCCAGCAACAAAGCCGACGACGTCTCTCCGGTGTCGACGACAACTACAAGGAAGAAAACGAAGGGAGGCCAAATCGAAGCTCGAAAAGATGAAGCCGAAGTAAACGATGGACCAAAATCCCACCGAACCAGGCTCCACCAAATCAAGCTTCTCAATCGCCGAGAACGTCGCAAAACAAAGCCGCGCGGAAGGGAAGAAGAAACAAAATTCGAAAACCCAAAATTAGGGTTTCAACGAAGAAGATGAAGCAGTCAGGCCTCGTACGCGGACCTTCCAAACCCGACACGCGGAACCGCGATATTCGGGTCCCGTACGCGGAACCCTAAAAATCCGTCTCTCATACCCGCCTTATACGGGTCCTGCAATCGGAACCCTAAAATCCGTCTCTCATACCCGCCTTATACGGGTCCCGCAATCGGAACCCTAAAATCCGGCCTCACGTACCGGCAGCTTAACCGGACCCCATACTCGGACATCAAAGACCCTGAATCGCTACCCGACAAGCCGAAACCTCGCGAGGGCGAGGCTTCGTAGCTCGTCTCTTTCATCCGGTTTCAGCGTAGCGAAGGACACCGCCGCCGATAAACGACGCGACGACGCCCTCCACCGCCGCTCTCCGCCTATCTCCGGCGCCGACGACAGAAAGGCCACTGACAACGAGCCCAAAATCGCAACAAAAAAATGATAAAGAAAAAGAAAAGAGGGGAAGGAAACGTCGTGCAAAGCCAAATCGAAGTCCGAGAAGGTGCAACCGATGTAAACAATGGACCAAAACTCCATTGAACAAGGCGTTACCAAATCGAGCCTCTCAATTGCCTCACAGACGTAAAAGCGGTGAAGCCCAAAGAAAATATCATCAAAATCAGAAGGTTAACAGCGGCGTCCAAGGCAGAATTGAGGGTTCGGATGGCGAAATCTCAGGAAGCAGTGGACTTTCTCCACCGAACCGGACTCCATCAACTCGAGCCACCTCCATTGCCGGAAATATCATCACAAAGAAAACCAAGAGAGAGAAGGAAACGAAAGGCAAAATTGAGGGTTTGGATGGCGAAATCTCAGTAAACAGTGGACTTTCTCCACCGAACCGGACTCCACCAACTCGAGCCACCTCCATCGCTGGAAATATCATCGCAAAGAAAACCAAGAGAGAAGGAAACGAAGCCGACGACTAATCAAATATGCAGAAAAGACAGCCCCGCATCGACATTCGAAAGAAGAAGCAATGGCTAATAGCAAACTTCAGAAAACGGTGACCAAAAAATTCACCACACCAAAGTTCACTGAATCAGCCTACGCCTCTCCTGACGATGCCTCCGCGGCGAAGAGAAACAACAATACATATAAGCAAAACAAGACAACAAAAAGACAAAAGCCAAGAAAAGTTTACCTCGGTGATGTCACGGTCGAAGAGAACAAACGCAGGTGCAGACGTCAGAGAAAGAAAGCAAGAGAAAAGAAGCAAATGTGAAGTCAAAATCGGGGAACAAAAGCAATTAAGGGCACGCTTAACGAGGCTCTTATTTATAAGACATCTAACCCTAGAAAAATCCTCCCCACTCTCTCGGATTACTCTTATCTCTTCATAATTTGAATAGAGATAAGACACAACGAAATCAATGCGTCACAGCTCAACTCGGGTCAGCCAACCAGACCCGACCCATCCGGACCAGTTATACAAACCCGACCCATCCGGACCAGTTATACAAACCCGACCCAGCCTGACTCAGTTTACACAACTCGGCCTGACTCAAACCAGTCTACCTAACTCGACTCGGACCAACTCAACTCAGCTCGACCCAGTATGCTGGGCCCACAAAGAACCAGGCCCAAATAGCCCATCAAGCCAAAAAGTCTACAAAAGGCCCAAATCCGAGGTAAACCCTAAACCTGCAAGCGGGCCCAAGCCCACGAGCGGAGGGCCCCAAAAAAAAAAAAAAAAAAAAAAAGAAAAAGAAAAAATTGAACTTCACAATGTACACATCTCTAGTGTACATTCTCAAATTGTACACTTGATGTGCACATTTTGAAGGGGGCATCTGTAAGAATCAATTTTGTAAAGTCCGACATTTACGATCCAAATCAGCACCGTACAACCCGGGTCAACAAGTCAAAGACCGACCCCAGTCAGATCAACGAAATTAAGTCGTCGATCAAGCTTCAACAGATCAATGGCCAAGATCTCAGTTGCCACGTCAGCAGCTTACACGGGCGACAAGTCATACAAGGCGGCCACGTCAACAGCCAACAAGGATCACACATGGCCCTTGTCTCAGTCCAAGACAGCTCCACTTTTCAAGGGAGACGGGACGCAGAAGCGGTCGAAGCAAGTTATAACCACTCCGATAAACCTGGTCCATGCAGTTGGAACTAGGTAAGGCTATAAATTCAGAAGATCGAAGGGAGATCAAGATCGATCACAGAAAGATCAGACAGACACACAAAAATTTCAAGACGTACGTCCAAAAATCCCAAATCACCACCAAAATCTGAGAGAGCAACAAGCATTCCTGCTGCTGTCTCGCAAATCAACCTGCCGTGAGCCAATCGGAATACCAAATTTTCCGTCAAGCTTTGGCGAAACTCAAATTCATTCTCGTTCGTGGCGTACACTATTGTTCGTGTCTACTCGGCTATCGTTTGTTCTGGATTGGAGATTGAATCAAAGGAGTTCTAGAAGTCGCACCCCACACAATCACCTAAAAATTACCAAAATACCCTTCAAATTATTTTGTACACTGTACATCGGATCCGTATTTTTCGGTCCACATATTGTACTCGTTTACAAATTTGGCACGCCCGGTGGGACACTTCTACCTTTCATCTCTTCCTCCATTTTATCAGTTCAAATGGCCGGTTCCAACAACAACAACAAGGCAGCTGCCAAAACCCCAACTGCCGGAGCCAGCTCGTTGTCGGCACCGAGAATGACCGATCCGTTGAATGGCCAGTTCCACTTTAATTTGAATTTTCACGGATTTGTTTGGCGCGGTCGCGCCTGAATCGGGGCGGTCGCGCCGTTCTTCTTTTTTGGCCTCTTTTGCTCATTTTTCTTCCGTTTTTGCTCCAAATCCCATTTTTCTTCTTCCACTGGGTACCTGAGACACAAAACCTGAATTTGAGTTATATAATTCATTTTCATGCTAATAATTAACTCAAAATGGAAGTTTATGCTCATTAAATCATGCATAAATAAGAGTCTTTTGGACACTTATCACCGGCTTGGTCGCCGGGGACTGAATTTCTGTTTCGGCTGATCCCGGCTGGTGCACCCGGCTTGGTCGCCGGGGACTGAATTTCTGTTTCGGCTGATCCCGGCTAGTGCACCTGGCTTGGTCGTCGGGTGCGAGTTCTCTGTTTTAGGTTGTGTGAACTCGACTTAAGCGCCGATAACTTTTTTTTTCTTTTGACTGCTTCTTTTTGTCGCAGCTTTTTATCTTTTCGACTGCTTCTTTTTGTCGCTGCTTTTTCTCTTTGTGACTGCTTCTTTTTTTGTCGATCTTTCTTATTTGCTTCTTTAATCGATCTTTTCTTTTGCTTCTTTAGTTCTTTGCTTTTTTTGTCTTTGCGACTACTTCTTTTTGTCGTTGCTTTTTGTCTTTGCGACTGCTTCTTTTTCTCGCTGCTTTTTGTCTTTGCGACAGTTTCTTTTTGTCGCTATTTTTTTTTGTTTGGAGAAGAGTTACGTACCTGGCTCCGATTGGCTGCGTTCGGCTCGGTCGCCGGGCAGTGCCTTTGTGTTTTTGTCGCGTCCCGTTTTGTTGCTGGGCGCAGATTTTGTACTGTGCTCGATTCTGTCGCTGGGCACAGTGCCTTCTGTTTTGATCGCGGCTGGCTTTGTTGCTGGTCGCAAAATTTTGAACTACGCTTGGCTCGGTCGCCGGGCGCAGGAGTTTGCTGTTTTGATCGCGGTCGGCTTTATTGCTGGTCATAAATTTTTGAATTGTGCTCGGCTCAATCGCCGTGCACAGGAAGATGATGTTTTGATCGCGACCGGCTTTGTTGTTGGTCGCAAGGCTTTTGAACTGTGCTTAGCGCAGTCATGGGGCACAGTGTATTTGTTTTATTGCATTCGTTTCCCGTCCAACTCAGTCGTCAGGCACTGGGGTTGAATGTGCAGCGTTTGGTTCTGTCGCCAGATGCTGAATTATCCGTTTGGTTGTATCCAGCTCGGTCGCCGAGCACTGGAGTTTGATTTTGATCGCATCTGGTGGTTGCTGGATGCGAGGCTGTTGTTTTGGACGCGTCCGGCTCTGTCGTCGGGCGCAGAGCTTTGAATTGTTCTCGGCTCGGTCGGCGAGCATAGTGTATTTTTTGTCGCGTCTGTCTTTGTTGTTGGTTGCGAAGCTTTGAATTGTGCTCGACTGGTCACCGGGCACAATAATTCTCTTTTGGTCGCGCTCAACTTTGTTGCCGGGCACAAAGTTTTTGAACTGTGCTCGGCTCGATCACCACGCACAGGAATTTGCTATTTTGATCGCGACCGGCTTTGTTGCTGGTCTCGAATCCTTGAACTGTGCTTGGCTCAGTCGCCGGGCACAGTGTCTTTGTCTCCGTCGCGTCCGTTTTTGTTGCTGGCCGCAAAACATTTTTTGAACTGTGCTCGGCTCGATCGCCGTATTTGTGCTTTAGGGCTGCATTTGGATTGGCCGCCAAGTGCAGTGAAGCCTTGTTGATTGCGTTCGACTCGGTCGTCGAACGCGAAGGTTTGCTTGTTGAACCGTCGAAGAAGATCGGTATGCCCCGTCGGTTTAGCCTCTCTTTTTTTTTTTGTTTCTCCGTTCTTTTTCATCGGCGACTGGCCTCTTTTGTCGTCTTCGGTTTTTTTTATCTTTGTTTTTCTCCTTTATTTTTTTTTGTTGCGGCCTCGACTTCTCCATCTTTGGTCGTAGGAGATGCATTTTTTTTTTTTGAATTGGGAGGGAATTGCGTACCTGAGTTTTCCTGTCCTATCGCAGATGTCTACCACGCCGACTTCTTTCTCCTTCCTCTGTCTGACTATCTCGACCATAAGAACTCTCGTGAAGGGTGTCCTTTGATAAGTTTCTAAAAGACACTATTTATGCATGAATAAATGATTAGAAATCCAAATTTTGAGTTAATTATCAGCATGAAAATGACAAATATAATGAGTCTCTGGTAACTGGTTGAAGAAGAAAATCCGAATTTTGAGTGAAACTGAAGCAAAAATGAGCAAAATGAGCCAAAAAGGGTATGGCGCGACTGCGCCGGGAAAATAGTCAAAAATTCAAATAAATGGAGAAAAATACCCAACGACTAGGAAGGGTTCAAAGAAGACAACTCGGGAAAATGAAATGGTGCGACCACGCCTTCTGAGGGCACTACTGCGCCTTTTGAGGGCACTACTGCGCCAAGGAACTGACGCTACCTCACATAGAGATTACATGGACGCGCCAAAGAGATGCCAAATATAGAAGAGGAGTTGCCGTTCTGGGGACCAATGAAGAAGGCTAAGGAGTGGCACTGCCGCGCCACTACCTCAGCAAAATATGGCGCTGCGCGCCACTACCACAACAAAATATGGCACTGGCACGCCAAGAAGTCTCCTTACTCGGCACGGTTTCAATGGCCATTTCCTGACTTAGAAAGAACTCTGCACCAGTGGCGCGACCGCGCCAGAACCAGGCACATTATCGGCACGACCGCGCCGATGACTCAACAACGCAAAGTTGCAAAAATCCCAGGATCCTGACAACCAATCAAGCCCAAACTTGGGAGAAGAAGTCCTAAGTGCCTAAGGAAGGTATCAACGAAGATTCTAAGGAAATTTGCTCGAGTCCTAGGTGCTTTGAATGACCAAGAAGTGAAGTTCCATACAAAGAAGGAAACTACTGCCAGAAGAGAAAGAAAAATTCGAGTTTGAAGAAGAGAATATCTAGAGTTCCTGATTCCCAATTGAACCCAAATTTGGATTGAAGATTCTTGAGGAGATAGAGGATCATATTATGAGAGTTCAGGTCAATCCAAGTCGGGTTATTGGATTTTTATACTTTCAAAGTGGTGGACCCAGTGCAGAAATTGGCAGCAGAAGCAATCCATCTTCTCAACATCATATCTCGAGTTTCCAACTCAGATTGGACTCAAATCTCGTACACAAGGCAATGACCATGGAAGGAAGTTTCTCATGTAATTTCATTTAATTATGAGGTTGGGAAGACATACTTCATACCCCTGGACAAAGACCAAATTATAAGGCCAGAACAACAGAACAAGTATAGATAGGGGTTCGAGGTAGAGTACAAAGCATCCAGTTTTTAGTTCTAATTTCAGTTTTTAGTTTAATTTTCTATTTTTGTAGTTAAATTGGAGAGGAGAAAAAGTCCAGAGGGAGTTTTGCACGACCTCTTGGCACTTTGGAGAGAGAAGGAGGAGATTTCAGTCAAGGCTCAAGTGAAGCTAAAGGCAGTCCTTCAAAGGGGTTTCTGTACTTTGTTTTAGAATATGAGTTTACTGCTTATTTCTAATTTAAATTGATATATGAAGTTTAACGAGGTTCGAATATAGAAGTTAAAGTTCAAAAGAGATTTGGGTTAGTTATATGATTCTTTGTTTTCTAAAACAACTCATTTTTCTAAACTAGATTGTTCCGCATTGTGATGGAGACTAGTGGAAAGCGATGTGACTGTTTATAACTATTGTTCTAAATAAGAGAGAGTTGATCTTTAATCTTTTATATTTATGCACCTAGGATTTGAATATTTTCGGATTGTGATGGAGTTCATGGAATAGGTGAAAGTTATTTCCTGTATATGGGTAACCAGGTTTTCAAAAGCTAAGTCAAGGTAAAGGTACTTGAGCTATAAAAATCAAAACTTTGCATGTTAAGAACCAGGAGGAATTGGCACTTTTCCCCAACATATCATCTCCATAAGGTTTAGTCATTCAATTCTGTTTTTCTTTTCTAGCTCTCAAAAACCCAAATTTTTTTTTTCCTAAATCAGTAGAAAATCTTTGCTTAAACTGAGTTCTCATCAAGGTCTCTGTGGGATCGATCTCTGGACTCTCGAGTCTATATTACTTGCTGACCTAGTGCACTTGCTAGACACCCAACAAGTTTTTGGCGCCGTTGCCGGGGACCATTGAATTGAGAGTAAGTTTAAGTGAATTTTATTTTGTTAATTGAGTTTAATTTTTTTATTTCATCTTTCAAGTTGAACCTGGTTTGTGCATGAAAACAAGGTCTAGTGAAGATCCACTAGCTGAACCAGATCCTGAACCAGAAAGATCACTCCTTCAACGAAGGAGAAGAGAAAATTCAGCAATGGAAGATCAACACGAGGAAGAAGGTAATAATGGAACACTATGTAACATCAAACCCCAATGCGTAAAGATCAACCATTGTGAGACTTGAAGTTCCAAACAAATTCGAAATCAAGCCTCAAATTCTGTCAATGATTCAAAACAGTTAACAATTTGGAGGTTTGTCTAATGAAGATCCCAATGAACATATTGAAAGATTTCTTGAATTATGTGATACTTTCAAATTTGAAGATGTTACTAATGAAGCTGTTTGGTTGAGATTATTTCCTTTCACTCTAAGGGATAGAGCAAAAAGTTGGTTATCCACACTACAACCAGATTCAATTCGAACATGGGATGAGCTACAAAAGAAGTTCCTTGGTAAGTATTTTCCACCTGCTAAAACCATTAAGTTGCGTAATGCCATCTCAAATTTCATGCAGGAACATGATGAACAACTCTTTGAAGCATGGGAAAGGTATAAAGAGCTGCTCAGAAAATGCCCAAATCATGGAATACCAAGGTGGATGCAAATGGAGATATTTTACAATGGAATTATAGTTTCAACACGAAGCCTAATTGATGCTGCAGCTGGTGGTACTATGAACAAAAAGACTCCTAATGAAGTTTATGAATTGATTGAAGAAATGACGTCTAATTTCTACCAATATCCAGTGGAGAGAAGTGCAAGAAGGAGAGTTGCTGCAATACACAATGTTGATCATGTATTAGCATTGCAGGCTCAAGTCGAGTCATTAACCAAACAATTGTCCAAATTACACACCCCGTCTGTGGTTGCTCAGATTTGTGACATGTGTGGAGGAGGACATCCAACAACACTCAATAGTCCAATGCTCAAGCAAGACCACCACCTGGTTTCCAAAGAGTAACACAATAACAAGAACAAAAAGCCAGCCTTGAGGACATACTTCCAAAGTTTCTAGCAAATCAAGAAAAAAGATATGCTCGGACTCAATCCAGGTTTCAAACCCAAGAAGCTTCCCTAAAGAATCAAGAGGCATAAATTCGAAATTTGGAAATACAAGTGGGATAGCTGGCCAATGTTATATCAGGTAGGAACCAAGGTACTTTACCTAGCAATTCTGAAACTAACCCTAAAGAATAGATCAAAGCCATCACTTTGAGAAGCGGGAAGGTCTTAGAAGAGCAACAACAACCTCAGGTGGAGGAGGACAAGGCAAATCAGCAGCAAGACAAAGAAAGAGAGGAGCAAGATGAGGGAAAAGAGGTAAGTAAACAACACAAACAAAAAGGTAAGTCATCTCAATCTCTTTATAATGCTGAAATAAACTTGGACACGTTGACATATCCGGAGCGAGCTAAAAAGGATAAATTAGAGGATAAATGATAAGTGTCTAAATGACACTATTTTTAGGCCTTAATTGGAATTAGAAATTACATTTTGGAAGAAATAATCATCATAATATCATGAAATATGTCTCAGATTCATGTTTTTTCTCTCAGGGTTGCAACACAACAAGAATCATTGAAATCAGAGCTAAAATGAGGAAAATATGAAGATTTTAGTGCAGAAAGGTACAAGGTTGTAGGGACTGGCACAACCGCACCAGTTGAAGGACAAAATATGGCACGACCGCACCGGTTGAAGGACAAAATATGGCGCGACCGCATCAGCTGAAGGACAAAATATGGCACGATCGCGCCACCAAAATGGCGCGACCGCGCCAAGATGGTGCCAGAAGGCATCTGGTGTTTCCAAACACGATCAGAAATTTTTCCTTTCGAGTACTTAGAAGAAATTCAGCCAGAGTGGTGCGATCGCGCCATTTTAGACACATTTTCGGCGCGACCCGCCAGTGACTCAGCAATGCAAAATTGCTAAAATATCGGGATTCTGATAAGTAAACAAGATCAAACGTGGGAGGAAGAGTCCTAAGTGTATAAGAAAGGTGTCCACGAAGTCTCTAGAGGAAATTGAGGGAAATCCTAAGAGGTTTGAATCCTCAAAGAGGTGGAGTGCTATTCTTGATTAGGAGACAGTTATAAAAGGAAAGTACATGTCCGAGATTGAAGAGGCCATATCTAGAGATTCCGACTTCCAATTGGATCCAAATTTGGACCACAGCTTCCTGAGAGGATTGAGAATCATTTCACGGAAAATCAGGCCAATCAAAGTCTGATTTTTGGTGTTTTATATTTTCAAAGTGGTGAACGCAGTGGTAAAATTGGCAGCATAATCAATCCAACTTCTGAGCATCATATCTCAAGTTGCCTAACTCAGATTAAACTCAAATTTTGTACACAAGGCAAGTACTATAGAAGGAAGGTTCGTGTATAATTTCATCCAATTATGAGGTCGAGAAGTCACAATTTACACCCCTGGACAGAGACCAAATTATAGGACCTGGGCAGTAGAACAACTATAAATAGGGGTCCGAGGCAAAGTACAAATCATCCAATTTTTGCATTTAGTTTTGAGTTAAAGTTTCTATTTTATTCATTAGTTTAGAGAGAGGAGAACGTCCAGAGGGAGTCTTACACGACCTCTAGATGCTTTGAGGAAAAAAGGTGGAGATTTCTGCCAAGGAGCAAGGGTGACCAGGAGCAGTCTTCCAAAGGGAGTTTCTGTACTTAGTTATTTTTCTTCTTTCTTGGCTGTTATCAAAACCTTAATTTGTGTTTATATTTCCAGTATGGAGTAGTCGTCTGTAGTTGGGAGTCCATGACTCCCTAGGCATGTAATGAGATTGATACATTATATTCTATTTGGTTTCAATTTGGTGCATGAATGAGTATTCCAAAGTGTATAATTTTTTATTCATACTTGCTGTCTGCTATGTACTGGTTATAAGGTAATGCTAGACTTAAGGTAAGATACGTTGATAGGGTTTTACAAGTCTTTTTGAGTTCATAAACTAGGCAGGTCAACTAATCCTTGGGTTAATCCTTGACCTTCAAGTAATACCCTGTTGGATTAGATTGATTTATCTATGATACAATGAGCTTCATGTTTATGCTATCAAGTAGAGTCAATCATGCTAGCTAGGTTTACTCTAGGAGATAGAAACATGTGATGCCGATGCGGATTGTAGCCATGGTTTTATAAGCTCGTCAAAAATTGATTTCCAAAACTCAACTTCTATTCAATCTCATAATTGCCTAGGGAGGGAATTGGATTCCCAATGCCTTTTTCCATATTGATTTTATCAAAAGCCCTCTCTTGATCTCTGTAGGATTAGGTAGATTAGTTTAATTCCTATTTTTGTGACTCTTTTCCAATCGATTTCTTAAACTTTGGTTTTTAAACTAGAAAAGCAATTATCTATTAGCTTGGTCCTTGTGGGACGATATTCGGACTTAACGTAAGTTTATATTACATTGATTAGACCTCTTGCTAGTGATTAGCTGGGATCACATCAATAAATTTTCGAAATTTATTGATATCTTCAAGAAATTGGAAATTAACATTCCTTTTGTAGAAGCTCTAATGCATATGCCACAATATGCAAAATTTCTTTAAGAGGTGATTTCAGGAAAAAGGAGGATTGAAGAGCAAGGAACAGTGATGCTACCTAAAAGTTGTAGTGTAATACTGAAGAATCAATTGCCTACCAAGCTTAAAGATCCAGGGAGTTTCACTATACCTTGAGAATTCAAAATTTTCAAATTTAACAAAGTACTATGTGATTTAGGAGCAAGCATAAACCTAATGCTTTTGTCCATTTGCAGGAAATTAAATCTAGGAGAGCTCAAGGAGACCAATATCATGCTCCAATTTGCTAATAGATCAACTAAAAAGCCCACTGGACTGTTTGAGGACGTGCTGGTCAGAATTGGAAAATTCATATACCCATGCGATTTTATGGTGCTAGACATGGAGGTGGATTGGGAATTACCACTGATTTTAGGGAGACCATTCCTTGCCACTGCAGCTGCCCTACTTGATGTCAAACAAGGGAAATTAACCCTTAGATTAAATGATGAAGAGATAGTGTTTAACATTAAACAAGCTATCAAGAGACCTTCAAATTCTTTTGATGATACATGTTATTTTATAGATGTGATTGATGAATGTGCAGAGAACGTTCAGCAAGAGATTATCATGAAGGATAACTTGGAAAGGTGTTTGGCTCAATCATGCACAAAAGAAGATGATGATCACCTCATGCAACAAGAAGTAAAACAAGAAAACAAAGAAAAGGAAAAAGGGGCTAAAATCAAAGACCCCTCTAAACTTGAACTCAAACCTTTGCCTAGTTCCTTAAAATATGTTTATCTTGAAGATGATTCCAAACCAGTAATTATCTCTTCTTGTTTGAATGCTAGGGAGGAACAACTCTTGATCGATGTGCTGAGCAAGCATAAGAAGGCGATTGGGTGGACAATTTCTGATATCAAAGGAATCAGCCCAATCACATGCATGCACAAAATTCTGATGGATGACTCCTTCAAGCCAACAATTCAACCTCAAAGAAGGATAAATCCAACCTTGCGAGAAGTGGTTGATAAGTGTCTAAATAACACTACTTTTAGGCCTTAATTGGAATTGGAAATTATATTTTGGAGTAGAAAATTATCATAATATCATGAAATATGTCTCAGATTCATGTTTTGTTTCTCAGGAGTCCAACGCAATAAGAATCATTACAATCGGAGCTAAAATGAGGAAAATATGAGGATTTTAGTGCATAAAGGTACAAAGTTGCATGGACCAGCGCGACCGCACCAGATGGAGGACAAATTCTGGCGCAACCGCGCCACCAGAATGGCGCGACCGCACCACCAGAATGGCGCGACCGCGCCAAGATGGCGCCACAAGGCGTATGAAGTTTCCAAACACGGCCAGGACTCTTTCCATTCGAGTACTTAGAAGAATTTTAGCCGAGTGGGCGCGACCGCGCTAATTTAAGGCACAGTTATGGCGCGATCGCGCCAGTGACTCCACAATACGAAATCACACAAATCTCGAGATTCTGACAAGTAATCATGATAAAACGTGGGAGTTAGAGTCCTAATTGCATACTAAAGGTGTCCACGAAGTCTATAGAGGAAATTGAGGGAAATCCTAAGAGGTTTGAATCCTCTAAGAGGTGGAGTGATATTCTTGATTAGGAGACTGTCATAAAAGGAAAGTACAAGTCCGAGATTGAAGAGGCCATATCTGGAGATTCCGACTTCCAATTGGATCCAAATTTGGACCACAGCTTTCTAAGAGGATTGAAAATTATGACACAGAAAATCAGGCCAATCCAAGTCGGGTTTGTGGAGTTTTATATTTTCAAAGTGGTGGACCCAGTGCAGAAATTGGCTGCAAAAGCAATCCAAATTCTTAACATCATATCTCGAGTTTCCCAACTCAGATTGGACTCAAATTTCGTGAGAAAGGCAAGGACCATCTAAGGAAGTTTCGTGTCTAATTTCAGCTAATTCGGAGGTGGGGAAGATATAATTCATACCCCTGGACAGAGACCAATGTACACAGCCTGGGTAGCAGGGCAAGTATAAATAGGGGTCCGAGTTTAAAGTTTTGTATCCAGTTTTACATCCAGTTTTAGTTCTATCATTCTATTTTGAGTTCAAGTTTCTGTTTTATTCATTAGTTTAGAGAGAGAAGAAGGTCCATAGGGAGTCTTACACGACCTCTGGCCACTTTGAGGGAGAAAGGTGGAGATTTCAGCCTAAGGAGCAAGAGTGACCAAGAGCAGCCTTCCAAGGGGAGTTTCTGTACTTAGTTGTTTTTCTTTCATGGCTGTTATCAAAATCTTGTTGTGTGTTTTTATTTCAAGTATGGAGTAGTCATTTTTAGTTGGGAATTCATGACTCCCTAGGCATGCAATGAGATTGATACTTTATATTCTATTTGGTTTCAATTTGGTGCATGAATGAGTACTCCAAAGTGTATAATTCTTGATTCATACTTGCTGTCTGCTATGTACTAGTTATAAGGTGACGCTAGACTTAAGGTAAGATATGTTGATAGGGTTTTACAAGTTTTTTGAGTTCATACACTAGGTAGATCAACTAATTCTTAGGTTAATCCTAGACCTTAAAGTAATACCCTGTTGGATTAGGTTGATTTGTCTATGACACAATGAGCTTCATGTTTATGCTATCAAGTAGAGTCAATCATGCTAGCTAGGTTTACTCTAGGAGATAGAAACAGGTGATGCCGATGCAGATTGTAGCTATGGTTTTAAAAGCTTGTCAGAAATTGATTTCCAAAACTCAACTTCTATTCAATCTCAGAATTGCCTAGGGAGGGAATTGGATTCCCAACGTCTCTTCCATACTGATTTTATCAAAAGCCCTCTCTTGATCGCTATAGGATTAGGTAGATTAGTTTAATTTCTATTTTTGTGACTCCTTCCCAATTGATTTCTTAAACTTTGGTTTTTAAACTAGAAAAACAATTATTTATTAGCTTGGTCCTTGTGGGACGATATTCGGACTTACATAAGTCTATATTACATTGATTAGTCATCTTGCTAGTGATTGGCTGGGATCACATCAGTGGTCAAAAGGGAAGTGGTAAAGTTGTTAGATGCAGGTATTATTTATGTAATTTCAGATAGCAAATTGGTTAGTCCAGTCCAAGTGGTACCTAAAAAGGGTGGAATGACAGTAATAAAAAATTCAGATAATGAGTTAATACCCACTAGGACAGTGACTAGATGGAGAGTCTGCCTTGATTACAGAAAATTGAATTCAGCAACTAGAAAAGACCATTTCCCTCTACCTTTTATTGACCAGATGCTTGAGAGACTCGCAGGTAATAAATTCTATTGCTTTCTTGATAGCTATTCCGGGTATTTTCAAATTCCTATCGCCCCGGAGAACCAAGAGAAAACCACTTTTACCTGTCCTTATGGAACTTTTGCATATAGAAGAATGCCTTTTGGATTGTAAAATGCACCAGCTACTTTTCAGAGATGCATGATTGCTATTTTTCATGATTTCATTGAAAAATTTATGGAGATTTTCATGGATGATTTTACTCTTTATGGACTGACATTTGAGACTTGTTTTAAAATTTTAGATTTAGTCCTAACAAGATGTGAAGATTGCAATCTACTGATGAATTGGGAGAAGTGTCACTTTATGGTGAATGAAGGCATTGTGTTGGGCCACAACATTTCAAAAAGAGGGATTGAAGTTGATCGGGCAAAAATTGAGGTGATAGAAAAATTACCCCCACCTAAAAATGTAAAAGGCATAAGGAGCTTCCTAGGACATGTAGGTTTTTATAGGACGTTTATGAAAGATTTTTCAAATATTGCAAAACCATTATCTAATCTGCTCATGAAAGATGTAAAATTTGATTTTGATGATGAATGTTTGAATGCTTTCAAACTCCTCAAAGAAAAATTGATTTCAGCACCTATTGTAGTTGCTCCGGATTGGACCATACCATTCGAATTGATGTGCCATGCTAGTGATTATGTTGTAGGGGTTGTGCTTGGACAAAGGAAAGACAAAATTTTTCACACCATCTATTATGCTAGCCACACACTCACCGGGCCACAATTAAATTACACTACCACAGAGAAAGAGCTATTGGCTGTAGTTTATGCTTTCAAAAAATTCAGATCATACTTAATTGGATCGAAAGTTGTTGTTTATACTGACCATGCAGCTCTTAGGCATCTCTTTGCAAAAAAGGACTCCAAGCCTAGACTGATCAGGTGGATCCTTCTCCTTCAAGAATTTGACATTGAGATTAAGGATAACAAGGGAACTGAGAATGTGGTAGCAGACCACCTATCCAAACTTGAGACAGAGGAAGTAGAGAAAAAGGGGATTTCTGAACTCTTCCTGGATGAGGTTATATGTTAGGAACGGAAAATATATTTTCAAGCACCTTGGTTTGATGATTTTACAAATTTTCTTGCAGGTGGGTGGATCCCAAAGGAGCTAAGCTAGCAGCAAAGAAAGAAGTCCCTTGCTGATGTGAAACATTATTTTTAGGAAGATCCTTACCTCTACAAAATCTGTCCTGATCAAGTGATAAGAAGGTGTGTCCTGGAAACAGAGTTTGAATCAATTTTAAAGCATTGCTATGATGGAGAAGCCGGAGGACACTTCAACTCAAATCGAACAACAGCAAAGGCAATGCACTCAGGTTTTTATTGGCCCACACTCTATCAAGATGCAAAGAGGTATGTATCCACTTGTGATAGGTGTCAAAGGACTGGTAATGTATCTAGAAAAGATGAAATGCCTCTCACTAATATATTGGTATGCGAATTGTTTGATGTTTGGGGTATTGATTTTATGGGTCCATTTCCATCTTCATATGGTTTTGAATACATCTTGGTGGCTGTTGAATATGTCTCTAAATGGGTAGAAGCCATAGCTACTAGGACCAATGATGCAAGGGTGGTGTTAGAATTCTTGAGGAAAAATATTTTCACCCGATTTGGAGCACCTAGAGCTATAATCAGTGATGGTGGGAAACACTTTTGCAACACCCAATTCACCACTTTGCTTAAAATGTTTGGGGTGAGGCATAAAGTGGCTACACCCTACCATGCTCAAACAAGTGGACAGGTTGAAACGTCAAACCGAGAGGTAAAAAGAATTTTTGAGAAAATTGTTAGTCTATAAAGAAAGGATTGGGCTATCAAGTTAGATGATGCTCTATGGGCATATAGGACAGCCTATAAAACCCCCATTGGCACCACACCATTTAGATTGGTATATGGGAAAACATGTTACTTACCTGTGGAATTAGAACATAAAGCATTTTGGGCTACTAAATTCTTAAATTTTGATGTGCAAAAGGCAGGAGAGAAGCGATTGCTGGATTTGAATGAGCAAGAGGAGCCGAGGTACTGGGCTTGTGACAATGCTAGACTCTGCAAGCTTAAAACAAAGAGGTGGCATGACAAAAACATTAGGATAAAAAATTTTGAGGTAGGCCAGAAAGTCCTTCTGTACAATTCAAGATTAAAACTCTTTCCTGGAAAACTGAAGTCTAGATGACAAGGACCCTATAAAGTGGTTGGGGTATCAAATTTTTGAGCATTTGAGATTCAACACCCAAAGAATGGAAAAAAATTCAAGGTAAATGGGCATAGGCTGAAACTCTATCAAGAGAGGTTTCTAGCTGAAACCTCTGTTGTACATTTGATAAATTGAGCCCAAAAGAGATTTGTTAGTGTAGGAATAGGAGTAGGACTTTGTGGGTGTTTTTCAAAACTTTTAGGACTTGTTTGAATTTAAAAAAGATTTTGATTTCTTTTCACTGATAAGTAGAACTAGGATAGAAATAATGTTAGATTAAAATTTTATAGCTTCCCAAAAATAGAACACCACAAAAAAAATAAAAAAAAATAAAAATTCAAAAACAAGAATTCGGCGCGACCACGCCGGATTTGGAGCCACCACGCCAGTTAAAAACCCAGAACTGTATTTCTAAACTGGAACCTTGTTATTATGGAAACTTGTGTATAAACTTGTTTTGAGTGTGCTATTGTCTGAGAGTGTTCTTTAATGAAATTTCATTAATATGTACTCAATCTCCATTCATGTTAATGAAATTGTAATTTTTTACTCTCTCAATGATTTGTCTCAAAGCATGATCTTGATAATTCTTCCAATGAAAATGTGTGAAAAATGACTCTACATCTGCCTGTCACTGCTACTAACCAGTCCTAATTGAAAAGATCAAAAAATTCATTCAGGATCTGAAGAATTCATGGAATTACTTGGCGCGTCGTCGCCACACCCTGGCGCGACCGCGCCACTGTCTTGATGAGGTACGACCATTATAGAGGTGAGGAAGCACAATTTCCACGAAAGGTATTCTTCTGAAGATCAATTTTATGCCTGAGAGACACTTCCAGTCCTTTTTCATTTTCAATTGCTTAAAATCATGCAAGTGTTTGGCACTAACCCATGAGAGCAGATTTCAAGAGCACCAAGGGAGTTCCATCCAACCTCAACAAACAAGACTGTCAAGGGAGTATTTCTTTTCATTCCTATGTTTATTGCTGCTTTGAGGACAAAGCAAGTTTTTAAGTTTGGGGTGGGATACTCTTCATGAATTTTTCATGTATTTTTTGAATTTAAAAACTCTGTTTTTCAAAATTCACCAAAAAAATCCAATAGAGAATTTGGAAAATACCAGTGAAAATCCCTGATCAGATGAATAGCATGATTCACTCTCTCAAAAATATTTTAGTTCAGATGCTTAGTCTTAATTGGATGAGAATTTTTCTTTGAAAATAGTTTTTCGAAACAAAGTACAAGTGACCAAGTTGATTTCAATCACTAGAACCAACCTGAGGAAAACTTGAGGCGAAACAGAGAAAGGTTTTCAAAATTCTGAGGTGATTTAGGCACCTATTTAAAAAAATCGTTTGAGCCTGTTTCAAAGCCACCCACTTTAATACACAAGTTGCATCATCTTTTGTCAAATTTTTTGTGCCTAAAAGATCCCTGTTCTGTTTTAATGTCCCATGCTACATGAACCAGCCTTAGTGATCAATAAACTTGTTTTTTACTTACCCATGATTCTCCAAATTATTGAAGTGTTCTGTTTGAATGAGCATGAATCAAGATACTGAAGTTATAAGGAGGGATGGATGAAGGGTATAGAAATATTTCTTTGTAAAAGGGAAGGAACAAGAGAGAGAAAAAAGAAAATTCTGGGCTGAGTAGGAGAAAGGCCACCTTGTGTGTGCACCGGGACTCGGGCCTCAGCAAGTTTAGAGTCTCTGAGTCAACCGGCAAGGTAAGCTAGACTTTGAACAAAGCCAAAAGAAAAATAAGAGGAGAAAAAAAGAAAAAGAAAATCCTTGGCTAAGTTAGGAGAAAGGCCACCTCGTCTGTGCATCGGGACTCGGGCCTCAGCAAACTTAGAGTCTCTGAGTCAACCGGCGAGGTAAGCTAGACTCTGGACAAAGCCAAGAGAAAAAGTATACATGGGAAAGAAAAAAAAGAAAAGGGAAAGAAACGAGGGATCAATTCAAAAGAATAAGTTTTGGGTGAAGGAGTTTGGAGGAAGAGCCCTAAGATCAGATGCATCCTCAGGAAAATGGAATATGGATATGAGGAGGAGAATAAAACCCAAAAGAAATACCAAAAAAATCTTCATCATACCCATTACCCCTGCCTCATTACAATCCATAAAAGACGTATTGATCAGAATTGAGATTTCTTTCAGGTTAGTGGAGAGTGGACTGAGGGTTGGCTTATGGAGTTGAAGTGAGACTTGTCCCTTGTATGGGAATGTACATCTTTAAAAAATTTGAAGAAAATTCGAAATCTATTTTGTCTAAGCAAGAAGAACCATCATTAAGAAAGAAGTGAA
Source organism: Aristolochia fimbriata (assembly GCA_019845555.1). Taxonomy (NCBI): domain Eukaryota; kingdom Viridiplantae; phylum Streptophyta; class Magnoliopsida; order Piperales; family Aristolochiaceae; genus Aristolochia; species Aristolochia fimbriata. The sequence continues at coordinate 20,885,220 of CM034079.1, forward strand.
TCATCTATCTTGGAAACTTTAAAAGCGAGGATCACTGAATTTTTCTTAGTCTTTACAGATCTATCTGGTTTATTTCCTTCAAAGTTTGCTCGAGGACGAGCAAAGGTTTAAGTTTGGGGTTGTGATAAGTGTCTAAAAGACACTATTTATGCATGAATAAATGATTAGAAATCCAAACTTTGAGTTAATTATCAGCATGAAAATGACAAATATAACTCATTTGCATGGTTTGTGTCTCAGGTAACTAGTCGAAGAAGAAAATCCAAATTCTGAGTGAAACTGAAGCAAAAAGAACAAAATGAGCCAAAACGGGTATGGCATGACCACACCGATTATGGAGCCACCGCACCGGGAAAGTACTCAAAAATTCAAATAAAAAAAGAAAAATATCCAACGGCAAGTAAGGGTTCAAAGAAGACAACTCGGGAAAGTGAAATGGCGTGACCGTGCCTTCTGAGGGAATTACCACACCAAGGAACACACCAAGGAACTGACGCTACCTCACATAGAGACAACATGGACGCGCCAAAGAGATGCCAAAAACAGAAGAGGAGTTGCCGTTCTGGGGACAAATGAAGAAGGCTAAGGAGTGGCGCTGCCGCGCCACTACCACTGTAAAATATGGCGCTGCCGCACCACTACCACAGCAAAATATGGTGCTGCCGCGCCAAGAAGTCTCCTTACTCGGCACGGTTTCGATGGCCGTTTCCTGACTTAGAAAGAACTCTGCACCAATGGCGCGACCGCGCCAGAACCAGGCACATTATCTGCGCGACCGTGCCGATGACTCAGCAACGCAAAGTCGCAAAAATCTCAGGATCCTGACAACCAATCAAGCCCAAACTTGGGAGAAGAAGTTCTAAGTGCCTAAGGAAGGTATCCACGAAGATTCTAAGGAAATTTTCTCGAGTCCTAGGTGCTTTGAATGACCAAGAAGTGAAGTTCCAAACAAAGAAGGAAACTGCTACCAGAATAGAAAGAAAAATCCAAGTTTGAAGAAGAGAATGTCTGGAGTTCCTCATTCTCAATTGAACCCAAATTTGGATTGAATATTCCTGAGGATATAGAGGATATTAATACGAAAATTCAGGTCAATCCAAATCGGGTTTTAGGATTTTTATACTTTCAAAGTAGTGGACCCAGTGCAGAAATTGGCTATTGAAGCAATCCAACTTCTCAACATCATATCTCGAGTTTCCCAACTCAGATTGGACTCAAATTTCGTACACAAGGCAAGGACCATGGAAGGAAGTTTCTCATGTAATTTCAATCAATTATGAGGTCGGGAAGGCATACTTCATACCCCCTGGATAGAGACCAAATTACAAGGCCAGGACAGCAGAACAAGTATAAATAGGGGTCCGAGGCAGAGTGCAAAGCATCCAGTTTTTAGTTCTAAATTCAGTTTTTAGTTTAATTTTCTATTTTTATAGGTAGTTTGGAGAGGATAAAAAGTCCAGAGGGAGTCTTGCACGACCTCTTGGCACTTTGGAGAGAGAAGGAGGAGTTTTCAGTCAAGGCTCAAGTGAATCAAAAGGCAGTCCTTCAAGGGGGTTTTTGTACTTAGTTTATTTTGATTTCCATGGCTGTAATTAAATCTTTTTCATGTGTTTATACTTTTATCGTGGAGTAGTCTCTCTCTGTTGGGGAAGTCATGAAGTTCTAGTTGTTGTATGTTTAAGTTTTGAAGTTTATAGCAATATAGTACTTAGCCTTTGTTTTAGAATCTGAGTTTACTGCTTTCTAATTTAAATTGATATATGAAGTTTAACGAGGTTCGAATAGAAAAGTTAAAGTTCAGTAGAGATTTGGGTTAGTTATATAATTCTTTGTTTTCTAAAACAACTTGTTTTTCTAAACTAGATCGTTCAGGGTTGTGATGGAGACTAGTGGAAAGCGAAGTGACTGTTTATAACTCTTGTTCTGAATAAGAGAGTTAATCTTTAAGCTTTTATATTTATGCTCCTAGGATTTGAATGTTTTTGGATTGTGATGGAGTTCAAGGAATAGGTGAAAGTTATTTCCTGTATATAGGTAACCAGGTTTTCAAAAGGTAAGTCAAGGTAATGGTACTTGAGCTATAAAAATCAGAACTTTGCATGTTAACAACTAGGAGGAATTGACACTTTTACCCAACATCTCATCTCCATAAAGTTTAGTCATTTAATTCTATTTTTCTTTTCCAGCTCTCAAAAACCCAAAAATTTCTTTTCCTCAATCAGTAGAAAATCTTTGCTTAAATTGAGTTCTCATCAAGGTCTCTGTAGGATCGATATCTAGACTCTCGAGTCTATATTACTTGCTGACCTAGTGCACTTGCTAGACACCCAACATCCTTCGTGATTGCTTGCGAATCCGGGATTCAAAAGAGGAATAGAAGCCACTGCTGTCGGTTCTTGGGGGACCTTCGGCTTTCGGAGGTTGTGACGTAACTGCGCCTTCGGCCAAGGCTGTCCACGACCTATGGAGCCGCCCTGTTGTCGACGAGGACGACCAGATTTGCTATCTCCCGGGGGTCGATGAATCTTTATCATCTCCGCACCAAGTTGTAGGCAACATCCTGCTGAGTCCGATGCATGACCAGCTGGTTCATTTTTTGGTGCCAAAACTCTCCATCGACAATGACCAATTCGGCTCTTGGGATAGTCACCCGGTTGTGAGCTCGGCCCCTTACTTTGTGCCTTTCTACTTCTAGTGGGTGGATGTCATTCTCCACACTTGTACCGAGCAGTTGGAGGCAGTGGACCTTACTCATGCTGTCCGAGTTTCAATTTTTTCGTATCGATGCTGCAACAATGTCGTCCACTCTTTTCTGGACGTGTGGTGTTCTTCAACCAACACCATTTTCACTCGCGAGGGGGAGTTGTTGATTTCTTTATGGGATATCCATCGACTCGGCAGGCTGCCCATCTCTGCAAGCATTTACGATGAAGTGACTCCGATAGTTGATGACTTTACTCAGAGCGGCTCTATGCCACTACCCGAGAGTATTCGATACCTCATCCCGCTTATTATCGACTCTTCTATCGTCCGAGGGCTTCAAACTTAGATGGAGGGTTTCTTAGTCATTTGTTTATATATGGCTTGCCCAGCGATTCGGATTCTGCGAGGTTGACTCTAGCGGCGGCGACAGGCCTCTCATGATGCTTTACCGCAATTCGGAGCTTCTTCGCGTTAGTACTCGGTAGGAGGCTCATTCTTTGTTTTGGCGCGGCGGGGTACGATGCTGGTACCCTTCAGAGGCTCTTTCTCCCGGCCCAATCCTCAACAAAGCTGGTCGCTTTGCTTCTCGGATTGAAGCAGAGTACTTCCGTTGCTTGCGGGCGACATCTCTGGTCTTGCGGCAACGCGAGCTTCTTGTGGTGGAGCCCTATAGTCAGTAGTTTGCTCGTCAGTTCGGGTTTTGCCAAGACTTGTCGGGTGTGTTATTCTCCGACCAATGCAATGCGGCCACGATTAACGTACATGTGGCGTTATGGCGACCAGGGACTACCTGTCCTCTAGGCAGCGTGGAGGTGCCTGCCTTCGTGAGTCCAGAGTCTGACCCGGTGTCACGACCCTTTTTCAGGAGTCCTGGCTTGAGGCAGTCGTTCCCCTCTTTGAGGTAGCAACTCTTGAATCCTCTCCTTCTTTTTTTTTTTTTGTTCCATTTGCAGTTTTGGATTTCTTTTCTTTCTTTCTCCTCTGCGTGCGTGGAGGAAGTTTACCGGAGCGTCTGCGTCGGAAACAGTTTTGCTTCCAGCGCAAGGAGATGGCATCGCGGTGGGTTGGAGCCGAAGGAGTTCGCGGCCAAGTTCGAAGCCTCCAGTTAAGGCAAAATAGAGCAAAGGTGGGAAGAAGCGGGCGCCTCGACCGAAGGTCGTGAAAGAGAAGTCGTCGGCTCCGTCGCAAGTCGCGCCAGAGAAGGGTATCGTGATTCGAGATGCATCTTCTGCACTGGGGGATTGAGATTGAATAGAAGTTGAGCTTTGGAAATCAATTTCTGACGAGCTTATAAAACCATGGCTACAATCTGCATCGGCATCACCTGTTTCTATTTCCTAGAGTAAACCTAGCTAGCATGATTGACTCTACTTGATAGCATAAACATGAAGCTCATTGTGTCATAGGCAGATCAACTAATCCAATAGGGTATTATTTTAAGGTCGAGGATTAACCCAAGGATTAGTGATCTACCTAGTGCATAAACTCATAAAGATTTGTAAAATCCTATCACCATGTCTTACCTTAAGCCTAGCGTCACCTTATAACCAGTACATAGCGACACAATAAGTATGAATCAAGAATTAACAACATGGAAAACTCATTCATGCACCAAATTCAAAACCAAATAGATTTAAAAAGTGCCTTTCTGAATGGATACATTTCAGAAGAAGTCTTTGTGGAGTAACCCAAGGGTTTTATAGATCCCGACAATCCTGACCATATCCACAAATTATCCAAGGCCCTGTATGGCTTAAAGCAAGCACCACGTGCTCGGTATGATCGTTTGACCTCTTTTCTCTTTGGTCACGGATATCGTCGAGGTAATGTGGATCAAACATTGTTTATCAAGAGATTTGATGGGGTTATGTTGATGACACAGATTTATGTAGATGATATGATTTTTGGTGCAACAAACAAAACATTGCTAAATGAATTTGTTCAGGCTATGAAACAAGAGTTTGAGATGAGCATGGTTGGAGAATTGTCATTTTTTCTTGGGTTTCAAATCAACCAGCAGGATCATGGTATCTTCCTGAGTCAAGAGAAATATGCTACAGAGATGGTCCGCAAATTTGGAATGGAACACACTAAGCCAAAAGCCACTCCAATGGGTACCAATGAAAAACTACATAGAGATTCGGAAGGAGTTGGAGCAGATCAGCATCTATACAGAAGTATGATTGGCAGTCTCTTATACCTTACAACAAGTCGTCCTGATCTATGCTTCAGTGTTGGGGTGTGTGCACAATATCAGGCCAATCCAAAAGAGTCACATCTCCAGGCAGTAAAAAGAATATTGAGGTATGTACATGGAACTACGAAACTTGGTATATTCTACTCAAACTCTTCAGCTGTAGCACTTGCAGGGTATAGTGACGCTGATTGGGCTGGGAATTCTGATGATCAAAAAAGTACTTCTGGTGGTTGTTTCTATCTCGGAACAAATCTTGTGGCATGGTACAGTAAAAAGAAAAATTCAATTTCTTTGTCTACTGCTGAAGCTAAGTACATTGCGGTTGGGAGTTGCTGTACTCAATTACTATGGATGAAACAAATGTTGGCTGATTATGGTTTTGAGCAAGATACATTGACAGTGTTTTGTGATAACACGAGTGCCATAGACATTTCTAAAAACCCTGTAGAGCACTCGCGTACAAAGCATATTGATATTCGGTACCACTTTATCAGAGAGCTGGTAACAGAAAAAATAATCAGTCTAGAGTACATATCTACAACAAATCAGTTGGCAGATATATTCACCAAAAATCTTGACCGAACAAGGTTTGAGTTCCTCCGAGGAGCTCTTGGGATGTGTCAGACGTAACTCTCATAAAGATGGGGATTATGAAAAAAAAAAAAAAAAAACGGGGGATGTTATATGTCACGGTTTATTTCATTGTTTTTGTTAGGTGTTCAAGAAGTTTTCTTTCTCACAGGCGAAGGAGTATTCATGGGAGAAAGCTCACATTTGTGTGTTTGGTGGTTATTTAAAGGAAGTTTGAACTCCTTCTCAATCAAATTTTTCCTCTCTGATTTCCTTCCTTTCTGGGCTCACGAGTCGCGGCTTAACCTTGTGCCCTAGAAACACACTGAACCAGAAATTGCTGATCTAATGGAGTCCTCACCATCATCTCCGGGCAAAAAGAAGGGACCAGCAACTCTTGTTGACAGAGTAGTCTCTTTCTTCCTGACGAAACCATCTTCACCAAGAGCTGTTGAGACAGAACTCGAGGATCCACGAAAAGTAGCAGCTTCCACTCTTTCCTCGGCATCTTTGTCGTTGCCTCTGGTTCGTGATGAACCTTCTATTGAGGCAGCACCAGAAGAGCAGCCAAAAGCCGCAGCCACGGTTATCATGCCTCCATCTCTATTTCTTCCTTCTGTTCGTGATGAATCCCAGACAAAAAAAGTTCCACTGAAAGCATCATCACAGGCTGTCGCTAATAGTTCTCCCACTGTTGAGGAATCCTTAGCCAAATCGTCATCATCTCTGCGCGATTCACTGACCTTGAAAGATGCTTTGCAACACATTGTTCAGAGGTCACGTCCAAGATCTCAGAGAGTGCCTGGGCAAGAGTTGAAATCAACTGTGTATGAACAACAAGTTAGCTCTATTTCTAACACGTCGGCGTCATCTTCTGCTGCTTTTGAAGAGGTACGAACCTTAAATTCATCTGATCTTGATTATATTCCTATCTCACAGCTTCGTCGTAAGCCTCCGCAGCTCTCAAAGCAAACTTTTATGAGCAAACGACGACGTATTTCTGAGCCTATTGCCCAAATTGAGTCTCACCCTCTTGGCATTGCATCACGTCTAAGGCCCAGAACGTCCACAGAAGGTATTCCAACTCTTCCACAAACCCCTGGTCTGCGTTCTATAAAACGTCGGACAACATCTGCTTCAGTCTCAGAACCAGTCCAAGAAGTGCGTAATGTAAGATGAGCTCAGGGAGATGATGAAACAGCTGGCACAGTTGCAACGCCAGTACTACTTCCAGATGTCGATCCGGTTCTAGTGGACAAGCAAGCCAGAAAATCGTGGAACGCTTTCAGCACTAGGAAATTTATTCTTGAACTACCTATATGTGAGGCAGAGTACGAGAAAGCAGATCTTCTTCCTGTTTTAAGTCAGACACATCTCTGACATTCCGCATTGTTTACTGCAAAATTTCATCCGATAATCATATGTGAATTCTATTCCAATCTGAAGAAGGATATAGCTGATCCTACATCTCCCGGATTTCACAAGGTATGGCTTCGGGGTCACTCCTATGAGTTTTCACCTGCGATTTTGGCTATGTTTGTTGGTGTCCCTTCAGTAGATGAAATACCTGTTGATGCAAGTTTGGATGAAATTATTTCTGAACTTACTGGAGGTTACAAGAAACAGTGGGTTTCACATCGTACCTTTCCTACCTCGGCTCTGACCACTAAGTACTACGGACTCCACAAGGCTGCTACCTCTCACTGGATGCCAACCGGTCATTACACCACTGTGAACAAAGCACTTGCACATTTTCTGTATCGCGTGGGTAAGTCTATTCTAGTTAACCTGGGGCAGATGATTATTGATCAAGTTGTGAACTTTGCTGAGAACCCGAAGCACTATGCAAGCATGATGTTTCCAAGTACCATTTATTCTATTCTGGTGTCTCTAAAGGAGTTTGAACTACCCCCAGGACCGTTGTGTTTTCGGTCTGTTCCTCTGAAGATCAGTACAAGGAAAGCCTCTATACAGACTGGACAATGTGAAGATGACACAGACACTCAGGATATCACTTTGCCACCTTTTTTTGTAGCCTACTCCAAGCGCCAGCAACAGTATTATCATAAACGGCTGCATGTGCTCAATTATGAAATACCAATGCTGCAAAAGTTGCTCGCTATTCATCAGCATGAACGTCGTCAACTCCAAGCTCTTGTTGCTGATGAGCCAGAGCCCTCTGCCGAGTCTGATGATGATGCCTCCGATGATACAGCTGAATAGTATGGTAGGGTTGGTTCCTCTTTGACTTCCCTTGTCAAAATAGGGGGAGAAAGTGTATTTTGATGATCTTTTGATGATGATCTTTTGATGTTCGTTCGTGATTTTGTGGGTTGGTTACATGTTTGTCTCCAAAAAGAATTTCTGAGCAGAAATACAACTGTCCATGCTTCAAGGGTATTTTGTCAAAGAAAGTCAAAGGGGGAGATTGTTAATGCCAAGACATTACGAGCTGACTATGGTTGACTATCTTTTGGACAAAATAAAGCATACTAAGTTCAAGGCATTGGGAGTGTACCATATGTACACACGAGGAGCATAATTGGAGACCATGGTGTGATGTGTATACATTATATATACACTTGAGAAGACTGACACGTGAAGAGATTGCACAATCTGTTTAGATATGATGAAAAGACTCAAGGGTGATCTATTTGCAGAAGGTCAAAGAGAAAAGGTCAAGAAGCGGGTCACACAAGGAAGATTGAGAAGAATATGAAAGTCGGAGGAAATCAAGGAAGACTAAATATATATGGAGAAGAGAATCACGAGGGAAAGGAAGGTTGACTAAATCATGGACTGTCAATTAAGTCATGATTAGAGGAGATGCCATAAAAGGATACGTACGAGTACATATGGGCATGAAGGCCTGAATATTCGACACAACTTCTGAGAGAGTTATTCCGCATATTCAAGAGAAGTTCATGTGTTCTGTGAGTAGTCGTTCTTCATCAATTAGCTTTTCGAGAAGCAGTCGAAGAAAATGAAGACGGAGTTCCACCCGCAGTTGGAACACCATTGCTAAAGTCTGTGCAGGAGACAGACTGAGCCTTCCACGCTGGAGAGCTCGAACTGAGGGGGAGCCTCAGTGGGATAGTAACGTGACCACTTACACTGAGTGGGTCAGGTGTAGAAGGTAATCCACGATTCTGTTGAGAAGGTGAACCAAAACTGTATTGTCTTTGTGAAAGACTTGTAACCAGTTATCACTAGTGGATTGTTACTATCCCGGGCAAGAATGCCCCGCAGATTAGGAACAGTTATTCCGAACTGCGATAACAACTTGCTTGTGTTTGTGTTGGTTTTTGTTTCACGAGGTGTTTGACGTAGCGTTTCACACGAACTTCTAACATTCGTTAATTTATTCTAACCAATATCATCTGAATGTTTTTTCATTTTAGAAAACAAAGAATCATATGACTAATCAGAATCTCTACTGAACTTTAACTTCTCTATTCGAACCTCGTTAAACTTCAACTATCAATTCGGGTTAGAAACAAGCAGTAAGCACAATTTCTAAACAAAAGTAGGATACTTTATTGCTATAGAATTCAGAATTCAAACATATAACAAACTAGGAGTTCATGACTTCCCCAACAAAGAGAGACTACTCCATGCTAATAAAACAAACACTGCAAGAGGAATTTATTACAGCCATGAAAACAAGAAGAAAACTAAGTACAAGAAACCCCCTTTTGAGGACTGCCCTTCTCTTCAACTACTCCTTGACTGAGATCTCTTCTTTCTCTCTCTCTTTCTCTCAAATCCACACTAACTAAAAGAACACGAAACTAAACTAAAAACAAGATTTAGAACTCTAGAGAACTGGATTAAAACTGAATGATATGTGCTTTGCCTCGGACCTCCTTTTATAGCGGAAACTCTGCCCAGAACTTGTAATTTTAGCCTCTGTCCAGGGGTATGAATTGTGACTTTCCGACCCTATAATTTGATGAAATTACATCCGAACCTTCCTTACATAGTCCTTGACTTGTGTACGAAATTTGAAGTCATTCTGAGTTGGGAAACTTGAGATATCACCTTGAGAAGTTGAACTGCTTCTCCTGCCAATTCCAGCACTGGGTCCACCACTTTGAAAATATAAAACTCCACAACCCCGACTTGGATTGGCCTGATTTTCCGTTTCATGATTCTAAATCCTCTCAGGACGATGTGGTCCAAATTTGGATCCAATTGGAGGTCAGAATCTCCAGATATGGACTCTTCAATCTCGGACTTGTACTTTCCTTTTATGGCAGCAGTTTCCTTCTTAGTCTTGGACTTCCCCTCTTGACTATTCAATGCACCTAGACTCTGTCAATATATCATAAAATCTTCGTGAATACATTCCTTAGCCAATTAGGACTTCTTCTCCCAAGTTTGGGCTTGATTGGTAGTCAGAATCTCGAGATTTTCGTAAATTATGAATGATGAGTCAACGGCGCGGTCGCGCCGAATTGTTCTTTGTTTTGGCGCAGTCGCGCCACTGGAGCAGAAATTTTGTCTAAGTCTGGAGCACGGCCTTCGGGTTCGAAATGAGGAAGGATTCTTCATGGCGCGGTCGGGCCACTTTATGCTGTCAAACTGGCGCGGTCACGCCACTCCTTAGACTCTTTGCCGACTTCCCGAAATACAACTTGGCATCTTTGTAAGGAAACAGTGCAGCACGGCAGCGCCACTGGTAGCGCCCTCGTGGGGCGCGGTCGCGCATTTTCACATTCACGAACTGTCCTCTTTTCAGCCTCACTAGCCGTTGGGAATTTTCTGGATTTCTTTGAATTTTCGAACATTTTTCCAGCGCGGTCGCGCCTTTCCCTTTTTTGCATGATTTTGCTCCTTTTTCCTTCATTTTTCCTCAGAATTTAGATTTTCTTCTTTTACAAGGTACCTGAGACACAAAACATGTATTTGATTTATATTTGTCACTTTCATGCTCATAATCAATTCAAATTAGGAATTTATGATCAATAATTCATGTATAAATAAGTGTCTTTTGGACACTTATCACAACCCCAAACTTAAACCTTTGCTCGTCATCGAGCAAAACTTTGAAATAAAAACCAGATTGATCTGTAAAGACTTAAGAAAAGTTCAGTGATCCTCCCTACTAAAGTTTCAAAATAGATGATTCACTCCTTTCCTAATGATGGTTCTTCTTGCTTAGTCAAAACAGATTTTGAATTTTCTTCAAATTTTTCAAAGATGGACATGCCCATACACGTGAGAAGTCTCAATTCAACTCCATAAGCTAACCATCAGTCCACTCTCCACTAACCTAAAGGAATTCTCAATTCTGATCAATAGGTCTTTATGGGTTGTAATGAGGCGGGGGTAATGGGTATGATGAAGATTTTTGGTTTTCTTTTGGGTTTTATTCTCCTCCTCATATCCATTTTCCATTTTCCTGAGCATGAATTGGATTTGTAACTTTTCCTCCAAGCTCTTCCACCCCAAACTTATTCTTTTGCATTGATCCCCCATTTTTTTTTTTTCCCTCTTTTTTTTTTTTTTTTTTCTTCTTCCCTTGTATCTTTTTCTTTCGGTTTTGTTCAGAGTCTAGCTTACCTCGTCGGTTGACTCAGAGTCCCTAAGCTTGCTGAGGCCCGAGACCCGGTGCACACACGAGGTGGCCTTTCCCTTAACTAACCCACAACCTTTTCTTTATTTTTCCTTGGCTTTGTTTGGAGTCTAGCTTACCTTGCCGGTTGACTCAGAGACTCTAAGCTTGCTGAGGCCTGAGTCCCGGTGCACACACAAGGTGGCCTTTCTCCTACTCAGCCCAGAACTCTCTTTTTTCTTTCTCTTGCTCCTTCTTCCCCTTTACAAAGAAATATTTCTATACCCTTCATCCAACACTCCTTATAACATCAAAATCTTTATCCATGCTCATTCAAACAGAACACTTCAATAATTTGGAGAATCATGGGTAAGGAAGAAACAAGTTTATTTATCACTAAGGTTGGTTCATGTAGCATGGGACATTGAAACAAGACAGGGATCTTTTCGGCTCAAGAGGTTTGACAAAAAGTGATGCAACTTGTGCATTAAAATGGGTGGCTTTGAAAAAGGCTCAAACGATTTTTAAGCAGGTCCCTAAATCACCTCAGAATTTTGAAAACATTTCTCTGTTTCGCCTCAAGTTTTTCTCAGGTTGGTTCTAGTGATTGAAATCGACTTGCTCACTTGTACTTTGTTTTCGAAAACTATTTTTAAAGAAAAATTCTCATTCATTCAAGACTAAGCATCTGAACTAATTCATTTCTCCAGAAAGTGAATCATGCTATTCATATAGTGAATCATGCTATTCATATGATCAAGGGTTTTCACTGGTATTTTTCAAAGTCTTTATTGGATTTTTTGGTGAAAAAAAAATAGTGCTTTCAGATCCATACATGAAAAGTATCCCACCCCAAACTTAAAATTTTCCATATCCCCTTAAAATTGCATGAAGAGTATCCCACCCCAAACTTAAAAACATGTTTTGTCCTCAAAGCAGCAGTAAACATAAGAGTGATAGAGATACTTCCCTGACTTTCTGGGTGGAGAGAGGTTGGATGGATCTCCCTTAGTGGCTTTTGCATTCTGCTCTCAAGGGTTAGTAATAAAAATTTGCAAGATTTTCAGCAATTAAAAATAAAAATTGACTAGAAGTGTCTCTCAGGCATAAAATGTGTCTTAAGAAGAATACCTGCATTGGAGGTTCTGTTGCCTCACCTCTGTAGTGGCCAAATCTCGTAAACCCAGTGGCGCAGCCGCGCCAGAATTTGGCGCGGTCACGCCGATTAATTCGAGGAAATCTTCAGATTCTGAATGCAATTTTTAATTATTCCACTTTGGACAGGTTTTTATCAGTGATAAGCAGATGCAGAGTCATTTTTTCACATTTTCATTGGAAGAATTATTAAAAACACAACCTAAAAATAAAAAATACAGTATTCAAAGTACTCACATACAAAAAATCCTATTCCTATTCCTATCTACCATGATTTCTTATGGGTTCAATTTAGCAAATGTACAACAGAGGTTTCAGTTGGGAACCTCTCTTGATAGAGTTTTAGCCTCTGCCCATTCACCTTAAATTTCTCTCCATTCTTTGGTTGTTGAATCTCCAATGCTCCAAAGTTGGACACTCCAATCACTTCATAAGGTCCTTGCCATCTAGACTTCAGTTTTTCAGGGAAGAGTTTTAATCTTGAAGTGTACAGAAGGACTTTTTGGCCTACCTCAAAATTTTTCATCCTAATATTTTTGTCATGCCATTTCTTTGTTCTCAGCTTGTAGAGTTTGGCATTGTCATAAGCCCAAGATCTCAGCTCCTCCAACTCATTCAGATCCAGCAACCTCTTTTCACCTACCTTTTGCACATCAAAATTTAAAAATTTAGTAGCCCAATATGCTCTATGTTCCAATTCCACAGGTAGATGACATGTTTTCCCATATACCAATCTAAATGGTGTGGTGCCAATGGGGGTTTTATAAGTTGTCCTATATGCCCAAAGAGCATCATCTAACTTAATAGCCCAACCCTTTCATGATAAACTAACAGTTTTCTCAAATATTCTTTTTAGCTCTCGGTTTGACACTTCAACCTGCCCACTTGTTTGAGCATGGTAAGGTGTAGCTACTTTATGCCTCACCCCAAACTTTTTAAGTAAAGCAGCGAATTGGGAGTTGCAAAAGTGTTTCCCCCCATCACTGATTATAGCTCTAGGTGCCCGAATCTGGTGAAAATATTTTTCCTTAAGAATTCTAACACCACCCTTACATCATTGGTCCTAGTAGTTATGGCTTCAACCCATTTAAAAACATATTCAACAACCACCAATATGTATTCAAAACCATATGAAGATGGAAAAGGACCCATAAAATCAATACCCCACACATCAAACAATTCACATACCAATATATTAGTGAGAGGCATTTCATCTTTTCGAGAGACATAACCTGTCCTTTGACATCTATCACAAGTAGATACATACCTCTTGGAATCTTGATAAAGTGTGGGCCAATAGAAACCTGATTGCATCACCTTTGCTACTGTTCGATTAGAGCTGAAATGGCCTCCTGCTTCTCCATCATGGCAGTGCTTCAGAATTGATTCAAACTCTGTTTCCGGGACACACCTTCTTATCACTTGATCAGGACAGATTTTGTAGAGGTAAGGATCTTCCCAAAAATAGTGTTTCACATCAGAAAAGAACTTCTTCCTTTGCTGCCAGCTTAGATCCTTTGGAATCCACCTACCTGCAAGAAAATTTGCAAAATCAGCAAACCAAGGTGTTTGGAAGGATAATTTATTTATCTGACATATAATTTCATCAAAAAAGAGTTCAGAAATCCCCCTTTTCTCTACTTCCTCAGTCTCAAGCCTGGATAAGTGATCTGCCACCACATTCTCAGCCCCCTTTTTATCCTTGATCTCAATGTTAAATTCTTGAAGGAGAAGGATCCACCTGATCAGTCTAGGCTTGGAGTCCTTATTGGCAAAGAGATGTCTAAGAGCTGCATGGCCAGTATACACAACAACTTTCGATCCAATTAAGTAAGATCTGAATTTTTCGAAAGCATACACTACAGTCAATAGCTCTTTTTCTGTGGTGGTGTAATTCAGTGGTGGCCCAGTGAGTGTGTGGCTAGCATAATAGATGGTGTAAAGTTTTTTTCCTTTTCTTTGCCCAAGCACAACCCCTATAGCATAATCACTAGCATCACACATCAATTCAAAGGGTATGGTCCAATCCGGAGCAACTACAGTGGGTGCTGAAATCAATCTTTCTTTTAGGAGTTTAAATGTATGCAAACAGTCATCATCAAAATTAAATTTCACATCTTTCATGAGCAGATTTGATAATGGTTTTGCAATTTTTTAAAAGTTTTTGATAAACCTCCTATAAAAACCTGCATGTCCTAGGAAGCTTCTTATGCCTTTTATGTTTGTAGGTGGAGGTAATTTTTCAATCACCTCTACCTTTACTCTATCAACCTCAATACCTTTCTCTGAAATTTTGTGGCCCAACACAATGCCTTCACTCACCATAAAGTGGCACTTCTCCCAATTCAGAACCAGATTGCTTTCTTCACATCTTGCTAGGACCAGCTCTACATTTTTCAAACAAGTTTCAAACGTCAGTCCATAAAGAGTAAAGTCATCCATGAAGATTTCCATAAATTTTTCAATGAAATCATGAAAGATAGAAATCATGCATCGCTGAAAAGTAGCTGGTGCATTACATAATCCAAAAGGCATTCTCCTATATGCAAAGGTTCCATATGGGCAAGTAAAAGTGGTTTTCTCTTGGTCCTCCGGGGCAATGGGAATTTGAAAATATCCGGAATAGCCATCAAGAAAGCAATAAAATTTGTTACCTGCCAATCTTTCAAGCATTTGGTCAATGAAGGGTAAAAGGAAATGGTCCTTTCTAGTTGCTGAATTTAATTTTCTGTAGTCAATACAGACTCTCCATTCCGTCACTGTCCTAGTGGGTATTAACTCATCATCTGAATTTTTTATGACTGTTATTCCACCCTTTTTAGGCACTACCTGGACAGGACTAATCCACTTGCTATCAGAAATTAGATAAATAATACCTGCATCCAGCAACTTTACCACTTCCTTTTTTACCACTTCTTGCAAGGTTGGATTTAGCCTTCTTTGACGTTGAATTATTGGTTTGAAGGAGTCCTCCATCAAAATTTTTTGCATGCATGTGGTTGGGCTGATTCCTTTTATATCTGAGATTGTCCACCCAATTGCCTTCTTATGCTTGCTCAGCACCTCAATCAAGAGCTTTTCCTCCCTGATATTCAAACAAGAAGAGATGATTACTGGTTTTGCATTATCTTCAAGAAAAATGTATTTCAAAGAACTAGGCAAAGGTTTGAGTTCAAGTTGAGATGGGTCTTTGATTTCAGCTCCTTTGTCTTCTTCTTTGTTTCCTTCTGCCTCTAATTTCGCTACTTCTTGCTGCATGAGGGGATCATCATCTTCCTTGGTGCATGATTGAACCAAGTACCTTTCCAAGTTGTCCTTCATCATGACTTTTTGCTGAACATGTTCTGCACATACATCAATCACATCAATAAAATAACATGTATCATCACAAGAATTGGAAGGGTTTTTAATAGCTTGTTTAATGTCAAACACAATTTCTTCATCATTTAATCTGAGAGTTAATTTTCCATGTTTGACATCAATTAGCGCAGCTGCAGTGGCTAAGAATGGTCTCCCAAGAATCAGTGGTAATTCCCAATCCACCTCCATGTCCAGCACCACAAAATCGCATGGGTAGATGAATTTTCCAATTCGGACCAACACGTCCTCAATCAGTCCATTAGGTTTTTTGGTTGATCTATCAGCAAATTGGAGCATGATATTTGTCTCCTTAAGCTCTCCAAGATTTAGTTTCCTGCAAATGGATAAAGGCATCAGATTTATGTTTGCTCCAAGATCACATAAAACTTTGTTAAACTTAAAACTTCCAAATTCACAAGGTATAGTGAAACTCCCTGGATCCTTAAGCTTGGTAGGCAATTGGTTCTTCAATATTGCACTAGAATTCTCTGTGAGCATCACTGTCCCTTGCTCCTCAATCTTTCTCTTTCCTGAAAGTACCTCCTTGAGAAATTTTGCATATTGAGGCATCTGCATTAGAGCTTCTACAAAAGGAATGTTAATTTCCAGCTTCTTAAAGATATCAATGAACTTTGAAAATTTATCCTCTAACTTATCCTTTTTAGCTCTTGCTGGATATGGCAGTGTATCCACATTTATGTCATCATTAGAGAGAGATTTAGAAGCCGTACCTTTTTGCTTTAGTTTCTTACTTACCTCTCTCTCTTGACTATGTTCTTCTCTTTCTGTGTCCTGCTGCTGGTTTGTTGTGTCCTCCTCTACTTGGGTATGTTGCTGCTCTTCTAAAACCTTCCCACTTCTCAAGGTGATGCGTTTGATCTGCTCCCTTGGGTTAGTTTCAGAATTACTAGGTAAAGTTCTTTGATTCCTACCTGATATGGCGTTTGCCAGCTGTCCCATTTGTATTTCCAGATTTCGGATTGATGCCTCTTGATTTTGAAACCTGGCTTTTCCTTTCTCTTGTTTTGCTAGAATCTTCAAAATCAAGTCCTCAAGATTGGATTTTTGTTCTGCTTCTCGTGCTACTTTTTAGAATCCAGGTGGTCTTGTTTGAGCAATGGGTTGTTGAGTGGTTGGTTGCTGGTTGTTGTTTGACCATGAGAAATTTGGGTGATTCCTCCAACCAGGATTGTAAGTGTTGCTGTATGGATCATTAGACCTGCAAAAGTTTGAAACATAATTGGCATGGTCAAAAGAATTTACAGCTTGAACTTTACCTGCTTGGCATTCTTGGCTGGGATATCCTCCTCCACACATGTCACAAATTTGAGCAACCAAAGAGGGTTTATGCAATTTTGACAACTGGTTGGTTAGTGACTCGACTTGAGCCTGCAATGCTACTATAGGATCAACATTTTGAATTCCAGCAACTCTCCCACTTGCACTTCTCTCCACTGGATACAGGTACATGTTAGATGACATCTCTTCAATCAGTTCATACACCTCATTAGGGGTCTTTTTGTTCATGGTCCCACCAGCTGCAGCATCAATTAAGTTTCGTGTTGAAACTGTAATTCCATTGTAAAATGTCTCTATTTGCATCTGATGCGATCCCAGCTAATCACTAGCAAGAAGACTAATCAATGTAATATAGACTTAGGTTAAGTCCGAATATCGTCCGACAAGGACCAAGCTAATAGATAATTGCTTTTCTAGTTTAAAAACCAAAGTTTGAGAAATCAATTGGGAAGGAGTGATAAAAACAGAAAGTAAACTCATCTACCTAATCCTATAGAGATCAGGAGAGGGCTTTTGATAAAATCAGTATGGAAAAAGGCATTGGGAATCCAATTCCCTCCCTAGGCAATTCTGAGATTGAAAAGAAGTTGAGCCTTGGAAATCAATTTCTGACGACCTTATAAAACCATGGCTACAATCCGCATCGGCATCACCTGTTTCTATCTCCTAGAGTAAACCTAGCTAGCATGATAGACTCTACTTGATAGCATAAACATGAAGCTCATTGTGTCATAGGCAGATCAACTAATCCAACAGGGTATTACTTTAAGGTCGAGGATTAACCCAAGGATTAGTGATCTACCTAGTGCATAAACTCATAAAAAGTTGTAAAATACTATCACCATGCCTTACCTTAAGCCTGGTGTCACCTTATAACCAGTACATAGCCAGACAGCAAGTACGAATCAAGAATTAACAACATGAAAAACTCATTCATGCACCAAATTGAAAACCAAAATAG
Organism: Aristolochia fimbriata; assembly: GCA_019845555.1. NCBI lineage: Eukaryota > Viridiplantae > Streptophyta > Magnoliopsida > Piperales > Aristolochiaceae > Aristolochia > Aristolochia fimbriata. The sequence goes on from CM034079.1 coordinate 20,903,022, forward strand.
GTTATAAAGTATCAATCTCATTACATGCCTAGGGAGTCATGGACTCCCAATATAAAAGACTACTCCATGCTGAAAGTTAAAGAACAAAACAAGGTCTTGAATACAACCATGAAGAAGAAAAGAAAAGATAAACTAAGTATAAACTTCCCTTGAGAAGGATCTACTTGTTGAACATGACTTCCAATGGCTGCTCCTCCTCCTTGCCTCAAAAGCTTCAATAGGACGTCTCCTCTGCCTCTCAAGACACTCTCTAAACTAATATATAAAACAGAACTGAATACAAAACTCGAAACTAAACTCTGGATCTAAAAACTGGATCTAAAACTGGATGTTTTGAGCTCTGCCTCGGACCCCTATTTATACTTGAAACTCTGTCCAGGACATGTAATTTCTGCCTCTGTCCAGGGGTATGAATTGTGACTTCCCGACCTCAGAATTGGATGAAATTACATCAGGACCTTTCTTCTGTAGTCCTTTCGATGCTCCCGAAGTTTGAATCAATTCTGAGTTGGGAAACTCGAGATATGAGGGGAGGAAGTTGCCTGATTTCTGCTGTCAATTTCTGTTTTGGGTCCACCACTTTGGAGATGTGTAACTCGAGAATCCTGCCTTGGATTGGCCTGATTTTTCGTGACAAGATCCTCTGTAGTACCATGAATCTTCATTCCACGTTTGGCTTCAATTGGAATTGTGAAACTCCCTCCATGATCTTCACAAAATTTGGATTTATCTCCTTCCTTTAGCAGCAGATTCCTGTTTTGAGTTAACTTCTTCTCTTGGACCATTCAGTGCACCTGGACTTAAGTACATTGCCTTAAACTCTTCGTGGGCACCTTCCTTAGATGTCTGAGACTCCTTCTCCCAAGTTTGGATTCGATTTGATTGCAGGTTCCCATGATTTTCGTATTCTCTGCTGCTGAGTCATTGGCGCGGTCACGCCGAATTTTGGCGCGGTCGCGCCACTTAACCCGATATCTGTCTTAGTCAGGAGCCCTCATGGCGCGGTCGCGCCGAATAATGCTGAAGATGTGGCGCGGTCGCGCCAGTCCTTAGATAATTGCTTGGTCCCCGAATGGCAACTTTTCTTTCTGCTTTTAGCTCCCTTTGGCGCGGTAGCGCCCTCCTGTGGCACGGTCGCGCCAATTCACATTCCCCAACCGTTGGCTTTCATGACCGTTGGGTCATTGGACATTTTTGCACATTAATTTGAATTTTTGAGGATTTGTTTGGCGCGGTCGCACCGTTCTTCTTTTTGGCCTCTTTTGCTCATTTTTCTTTCGCTTTTGCTACAAATCCCATTTTTCTTCTTCCACTGGGTACCTGAGACATAAAACATAAAACTGAGTCATATTTTTTTATTTCATGCTCAGAATTAACTCAGAATTAAGATTTTCAATCAAATATAATGCCCAAAGATAGTGTCTTTTAGACACTTATCAGCATCCATAATGGGATTCCATGATTTGGGCACTTTCTGAGCAGCTCTTTAAATCGTTCCCATGCTTCATAAAGTTGTTCATCATGTTCCTGCATGAAATTGGAAATAGCATTACGCAACTTAATTATTTTGGCAGGTGGAAAATACTTACCAAGGACCTTCCTTTGTAGCTCTTCCCATGTTCGAATGGATTCAGGTGGCAGCGTGTGATACCAATTTTTTGCTCTATCTCTTAGAGTGAAAGGGAATAATCTCAACCAGACAGCTTCATTAGTAACATCTCAAATAGATGATATGTGCTTTGCCTCGGACCTCCTTTTATAGCTGAAACTCTGCCCAGAACTTGTAATTTTTGCCTCTGTCCAGGGGTATGAATTGTGACTTTCCGACCTTAGAATTGGCTGAAATTACATCCGAACCTTCCTTACATAGTCCTTGACTTGTGTACGAAATTGTAAGTCATTCTGAGTTGGGAACCTTGAGATATCACCTTGAGAAGTTGAACTGCTTCTGCTGCCAATTCCAGCACTGGGTCCACCACTTTGAAAATATAAACCTGCACAACCCCGACTTGGATTTGCCTGATTTTCCGTTTCATGGTTCTCAATCCTCTCAGGAAGCTGTGGTCCAAATTTGGATCCAATTGGAGGTCGGAATCTCCAGATATGGACTCTTCAATCTCAGACTTGTACTTTCCTTTTATGGCAGCAGTTTCCTTCTATGTCTTGGACTTCTCTTCTTGACAATTCAATGCACCTAGACTGTGTCAATATATCATAAAATCTTCGTGGATACCTTCCTTAGCCAATTAGGACTTCTTCTCCCAAGTTTGGGCTTGATTGGTAGTCAGAATCCCGAGATTTCCGTAAATTACGAATGTTGAGTCAGCGGCGCGATCGCACCGAATTGTTCTTTGTTTTGACGCGGTCGCGCCACTGAAGCAGAAATTTTATCTAAGTCTGGAGCACGGCCTTCTGGTTCTAAATGAGGAAAGATTCTTCACGGCGCGGTCGCGCCACTTTATGCTATCAAACTAGCATGGTCGCGCCACTCCTTAGACTCTTTGCCGACTTCCCGAAATAGAACTTGGCATCTTTGTAAGGAAATAGTGCAGCACGGCAGCGCCACTGGTAGCGCCATCTTCATGGCGCGGTAGCACCCTCGTTGGGCGCGGTCGCGCCCTCGCTGGGCGCGGTCACGCCATTTCACTTTCACAAACTATCCTCCTTTCAGCCTCACTAGCTGTTGGGAATTTTTTGGATTTCTTTGAATTTTTGAACATTTTTCCGGTGTGGTCGCGCCATTCCCTTTTTTGCTTGATTTTGCTCCTTTTTCCTTCATTTTTCCTCAGAATTTAGATTTTCTTCTTTTACAAGGTACCTGAGACACAAAACATGTATTTGAGTTATATTTGTTACTTTCATGCTCATAATCAACTCAAATTAGGAATTTATGATCAATAATTCATGCATAAATAAGTGTCTTTTGGACACTTATCACGAATCATTCTGAAAACAAATATTTTCATTTTTTCTAGAGAAATAATCATCATGCTCTCTTCTATATGAATTATTAGGTTCATTATCAACAGAAGAACATGATATATCAGAATCACACCTACATGGATGATAATTAGAAGATGCATATGGTTGGGGAAATTCCCAGGACATAGACTTATCTCATTCTGCAATTAATTCCACCTCTCATCTAAGTGCTCTTTCCAGTCCCATATCTGGTTCATCTAGTGGCTCACCACAAATTCTGGCTTTCATGCACGAATCTGGTTCATCCTGAAAAGATAGAATAAAAAAAATTAATCTCAATCAACAAATTAAAATTTACTTAAACTTACTCTCAATTCAATGGTCCCCGGCAACGGCGCCAAAAAATTGTTGGGTGTCTAGCAAGTGCACTAGGTCAGCAAGTAATATAGACTCGAGAGTCCAGATATCGATCCCACAGAGACCTTGATGAGGAAAAGAAATTTTGGTTTTTTTTTTACAACTGGAAAATGAAAACATAATTAGATGACTAAACCTTAATGAGATAAGATGTTGGGGAAAAGTGTCAATCCCTCCTTGTTGTTAACATGCAAAGTTCTGATTTTTATAGCTCAAGTACCTTTACCTTGACATAGCCTTTGAAAACCCGGTTACCCATATACATGAAATAACTTGCACCTATTCCTTGAACTCCATCACAATCCGGAAACATTCAAATCCTAGGTGCATAAATATAAAAGCTTAAAGATTAACTCTCTCTTATTCAGAACAAGAGTTATAAACAGTCACATCGCTTTCCACTAGTCTCCATCACAATCCGGAACGATCTAGTTTAGAAAAACGAGTTGTTTTAGAAAATAAAGAATCATATAACTAACCCAAATCTCTACTGAACTTTAACTTCTCTATTCGAACCTCGTTAAACTTCAGAAATTAATTTAAATTATAAATAAGCAGTAAACACAGATTCTAAAACAAAGGTTAAGTACTTTATTGCTATAAACTTCAAAACTTAAACATATAACAACAAGGACTTCATGACTTCCCCAACAAAGAGAGAATACTCCATGCTAACAGTATAAACACATGAAAAGAATTTAATTACAGCCAAGGAAATGAAAATAAACTAAGTACAGAAACCCCCTTGAAGGACTGTCTTTAGCTTCACTTGAGCCTTGACTAAAATCTCCTCCTTCTCTCTCCAAAGTGCCAAGAGGTCATGCAAGAGTCCCTCTAGACTTTCTCTCCTCTCCAAACTAACTACAAAAACAGGAAATTAAACTAAAGACTGAATTTATAACTATATTTACAACCACAAACTGGATTTACAACTCAAAACTGGATGCTTTGCACTCTACCTCGGACCCCTATTTATACTTGTTCTGTTGTCCAGGCCTAGTAATTTGGTCTTTGTCCAGGGGTATGAAGTATGCCTTCACGACCTCAGAATTGAATGAAATTACATGAGAACCTTCCTTCAATGGTCTTTGCCTTGTGTACGAAATTTGAGTCTATTCTGAGTTGGGAAACTCGAGATATGATGTTGAGAAGTTGGATTGCTTATGCTGCCAATTTTTGCACTGGCCCACCACTTTGAAAGTACAAAACTCTAAAAACCCGACTTGGATTGACCATAATTTTCGTAATATGATCCTTTATCTCCTCAGGAATCTTCAGTCCAAATTTGGGTTCAATTGGGAATAAGGAACTCCAGATATGCTCCTCTTAAAACTCGGATTTTTCTTCTTTTCTGGCAACAGTTTCCTTCTTTGTATGGAACTTCATTTCTTGATCATTCAATGCACCTAGAACTCGAGCAAATTTCTTTAGAATCTTCATGGATACCTTCCTTAGGCACTTAGGACTTCTTCTCCCAAGTTTGGGCTCGATTGGTTGTCAGGATCCTGAGATTTTTGCGACTTTACGTTGCTGAGTCATCGGCGCGGTCGCGCCGATAATATGCCTGGTTCTGGCGCGATCGCGCCACTGGATCAGAGTTCTTTCTAAGTCAGGAAACGGCCATCGAATCCGTTCTGAGTAACGAATCTTCTTCGCGCAGCAGCGCCATATTTTGTTGTGGTAGTGGCGCGGCGGTGCCACTCCTTAGCCTTCTTCATTGATCTTCAGAACGGCAACTCCTCTCCGGTATTTGGCTTTGGCGCGTCCATATTGTATCAGTGTAAGGTAGCTCCAGTTCCTTGGCGCGGTCGCGCCATTTCACTTTTCGGAGTTGTCTTCTTTGAACCCTTCCTAGCCGTTGGGTATTTTTCTCCATTTATTTGAATTTTTTACTTTTTCCCCGGCGTGGTGGCGCTAGAATTGGCGCGGTCGCGTTATAGTCTTTTTAGCTTATTTTGCTCATTTTTGCTTCAGTTTCACTCAAAATTTGGATTTTCTTCTTCGACTAGTTACCTGAGACACAAAACATGCAATTGAGTTATATTTGTCATTTTCATGCTGATAATTAACTAAAAATTTGGATTTCGAATCATTTATTCATGCATACATAGTGTCTTTTAGACACTTATCATGTCCAATAGAGAGCTCAAAAGAATTTTGGAAAAAACTGTTCACACTTCAAGAAGAGATTGGAAAACCAAGATAGATGATGCATTGTGGGCATATAGGACAGCTTTCAAAACCCCAATAGGCATGACACCCTATAGGTTGGTTTATGGAAAGGCATGTCATCTCCCTTCGGAATTAGAATATAAAGCATATTGGGCTACCAAGTTCTTGAATTTTGATATCAAGGCTGCTAGAGAAAATAGATTGCTACAACTAAATGAACTAGATGAGTTTAAGTACTGGTCCTATGAGAATGCCAAGATGAATAAAGAAAAAACCAAAAAATGGCATGATGAGCACATCTTACCCAAGAAATTCAAACCTGGTCAACTTGTCCTTTTGTTTAACAGCAGACTTAGGTTGTTTCCTGGAAAACTTAAATCCAAATGGACTGGTCCTTTTTCAGTGGAAAGAGTGTTAAAATCAGGGGTAGTGGAAATCAGAAATCCAAAAGATCAATCCACCTTTATAGTGAATGGACAAAGGCTGAAAAGATACATCTCTCCTGATTTCCATTAGGAAAGAATCTTGACAATCTTATCTGACTAGAAAGAGTCACAAAGTCGAGCTGGGACTATAAACCAGAACTCATTTTCTTGTTTTAGAATAGGACTGCATTGTAATTTCATGAAATTTTGCAAGTTTTTTTTTTATAACTATTAGGACTTGCATGATTAGGTGATTGATTTTGCATGAGTAGGATAGAATTAGGCCAGAAAGAGTTTTTAATTCTGAACCATTATTGGGTGTCTAGCAAGTGCACTAGGTCAGCAAGTAATATAGACTCGAGAGTCCATATATCGATCCCACAGAGACCTTGATGAGAACTCAGTTTAAGCAAAGATTTTCTACTGATTGAGGAAAAGAAATTTTTGGTTTTTTGAGAACTGGAAAAGAAAATAGAATTAGATGACTAAACCTTAATGAGATGAGATGTTGGGGAAAAGTGTCAATCCCTCCTAGTTGTTAACATGCAAAGTTTTGATTTCTATAGCTCAAGTACCATTACCTTGAGTTAGCTTTTGAAAACCTGATTACCCATATACAGGAAATAACTTTCACCTATTCCTTGAACTCCATCACAATCCAGAAACATTCAAACCCTAGCCGTATAAATATAAAATCTTAAAGATTAACTCTCTCTTATTCAGAACAAGAGTTATAAACAGTCACATCGCTTTCCACTAGTCTTCGTCACAATCCGGAACGATCTAGTTTAGAAAAACAAGTTGTTTTAGAAAACAAAGAATAATAACTAACCCAAATCTCTACTGAACTTTAAATTTTTTATTCGAACCTCGTTCAACTTCAGATATCAATTTAAATTAGAAATAAGCAGTAAACACAGATTCTAAAACAAAGGCTAAGTACTTTATTGCTATAAACTTCAAAACTAAAACATATAACAACTAGGAGTTCATGACTTCCCCAACAAAGAGAGACTACTCCATGCTAACAGTATAAACACATGAAAAGAATTTAATTCCAGCCATGGAAATAAAAAAAAACTAAGTACAAAAACCCCCTTGAAGGACTGCCATTAGCTTCACTTGAGCCTAGACTGAAATCTACTCCTCTCTCCAAAGTGCCAAGAGGTCGTGCAAGACTCCCTCTGGACTTTCTCTCCTCTCCAAACTAACTTCAAAAACTTGAATTTAAACTAAAAACTGAATTTAGAACTAAAAACTGGATCTACGATCAAAATTCGATTTACACTACAGAATTGGATGATTTGCACTCTGCCTCGGACCCCTATTTATACTTGTTCTGCTGCCGAGGCCTTGTAATTTGATCTCTGTCCAGGGGTATGAAGTATGCCTTCCCGACCTCAGAATTGAATGAAATTACATAAGAACCTTCCTTCAATGGTCCCTGCCTTCTGTACGAAATTTAAGTCCATTCTGAGTTGGGAAACTCGAGATATGATGTTGAGAAGTTGGATTGCTTCTGCTGCCAATTTTTGCACTGGGTCCACCACTTTGAAAGTATAAAACTCTAAAATCCCTACTTGGATAGACCGGAATTTTCGTAATATGATCCATTATCTCCTCAGGAATTTTCAGTCCAAATTTGGGTTCAATTAGGAATAAGGAACTCCAGATATACTCTTCTTAAAACCAAGATTTTTCTTCTCTTCTGGCAGCAATTTCCTTCTTTGTATTGAACTTCACTTCTTGATCATTCAATGCACCTAGAACTCGAGCAAATTTCCTTAGAATATTCATGGATACCTTCCTTAGGCACTTAGGACTTCTTCTCCCAATTTTGGTCTTGATTAGTTGTCAGGATCCCGATATTTTTGCGACTTTGCATTGCTGAGTCATCGGCGCGGTCACGCCGATAATGTGCCTGGTTCTGGCGCGGTCGGGCCACTGGAGCAGAGTTCTTTCTAAGGCAGGAAATGGCCATCGAATCTGTACTGAGTAAGGAGACTTCTTGGCGTGTGGCGTGACAGCGCCATATTTTGCAGTAGTAGTGGCGCGGCAGTTCCACTCCTTAGCCGTTTTCATTGGTCCCCAGAACAGCAACTCCACTTCTGTATTTGTCTCTATGTAAGGTAGCGCCAGTTCCTTGGCGCGGTAGCGCCCTCATAAGGCTCGATCGCGCCATTTCACTTTCCCAAGTTGTCTTCTTTAAACCCTTCCTAGCCGTTGGGTATTTTTCTCCATTTATTTGAATTTTTTACTTTATCCCCGGCGCGGTGGCGCCAGAATCGGTGCGATCGAGCCATACCCTTTTTGGCTCATTTTGCTCATTTTTGCTTTAGTTTCACTCAGAATTCGAATTTTCTTCCTCGACCAGTTACTTGAGACACAAATCATGCAATTGAGTTATATTTTTCATTTTTATGCTGATAATTAACTCAAAGTTTGGATTTCTAATCATTTATTCTTGCATAAATACTGTTTTTTAGACTCTTATCAACAATAAAGCAGCAAACAACAAAAATAAATAAAAAACCAAAAAACTGGAACAGGTGCGACCGAGCCAGTTAAAAAAAACATACTGATCCTAATTTTTGAACCAGTCTGTCCTCTGGGAGAATATGCTTTAGTGTCTATGTATGAGATGTCTTAGAGTGATGTTTTGTCAGCAATGTTCATTAATATGTACTCAATCCCCATTCATATAAATGACATGATATTTTGCATTCTCACAATGTATCCCAAAGCATGATTTCTTCAATGAAAATGTGTGATAACCGAATCAGCATCTGCATCTAATTGATAAAATCTTGTTCAAAGTGGAAATCTGCAAAAATACATTCAGGATGCTGAAATTTTATGGAATTACTCGGCGCATCCGCGCCAAATTCTGGCACCACCGCCACTGTCTGATTAAGGAACAACCAATCCATAGCTCAAAAAAGGAAAATTTCATTGCAGGTATGCATATTAGACTCAATATTATGCATGAGAACAAACTAATTTCAATTCCACTTCAATTTGTTATACTCCATGCACAAATATTGGGCATTAACCCATGAAGGCATATTTCAATTCAAAGAGCAAACAAGAAGTTTCATCCCACTTCAGCCACACCCAGATTCATCAGGGAAGTATTAATCCTACTTCCAATTTTTGTTTATGCTTTGAGGACAAAGAATGTTTTAAGTTTGGGGTGGGATGTTCTTCTTCATGTTTTCAAAATCTCTGTTTTCAAAAACTTTTACACCAGAAACAGATCCAAAGAGATTTAGAAAAACATCAGTTGAAAACCCTGAGTAAATAGAAAGCATGATTCACTTTCTAGAAAAATAACTTAGTTCTAATTGCTTAGTCTTAACTGGAGGAGAATTTTCTTTAAAACGGTTTTTGGAAAACAAAGTATAAAGTGAGCAAGTTGATGTAAATCTCTAGAACCAACCTGAGGAAAGCTTGAGGCGAAACAGATAAAGGTTTTCAAATATCCTGAAGTGATTTAGGCACCTCTTTCAATCATTTGAGCCTTTTTCAAATGACCCACTTGAATGCACAAGATGCATCACTTTTTGTCAAACACCTTGAGCCAACAAGATCCCTGTTTTGTTTCAAATCCCACATTACATGAACCAGCCTTTGTGATAAACCAACTTGTTTCTTACTGGCCTATATCTCTCCATATTATTGAAGTGTTCTGTTTGAATGAGCATGGACAAAAAACTGAAAGGATGGATGGACGAAAGGGTATAGAGTTTGACTTTGAAAAAAATGAAGAAGGAGCAAGATAGAGGCTAAGTCAGGAGAAAGGCCACCTTGTGTGTGCACCGGGTCTCGGGCCTCAGAAAGCTTAGGGACTCTGAATCAACCGGCAAGGTAAGCTGGACTCCAGACAAAGCCAAAGAAAAAGAATGAAAAGGTTGTGGGTTAGTTAAGGGAAAGGCCACCTCGTGTGTGCACCGGGTCTCGGGCCTCAGCAAGCTTAGGGACTCTGAGTCAACCGACGAGGTAAGCTAGACTCTGGACAAATCCCAAGAAAAAAATACATGTGAATGAAAGGAAGAAGAAAAGAAAATGGGATCAACTCAAGAGAATAAGTTTGGGGTGGAAAAACTTGGAAGGGTCATAGGGTCTGAACTAATTCATGCTCAGAAAAATGGAACATGGATATGAGGAGGAGGATAAAACCCAAAAATAAATGCTAACAATTTTTATCATACCCATTACCCATGCCCCATTACAACCTAGAAAAGTCCTATTGATCAGGATTATGGATTTCTTCAGGTTAGTGGAGAGTGGACTGAGGGTTGGCTTATGGAGTTAACTGAGACTTCTCACTTGTATGGGGATAAGGATCTTTGAAAAATTAAAGAAAAATTTGAATTCTGTTTCGACAAAGCAAGGAGAACCATCATTAGGAAAGGAGTGAATCATCCATTTTGAACTTGCAAGGGGAGTGCCACGGACCTTTTCTTAATCTCTACAGATTTATCTGGTTGTTTCTTTCAGATTTTACTCGAGGACGAGCAAAGGTTTATGTTTGGGGTTGTGACAAGTGTCTAAAAGACACTATCTTTAGGCATGAAAATTTAGTGAAAAATCTAGTTCTAAGTCAATTCTGAATATAAAAGCAACAAATATGACTCAATTTCATGTTTTGTGCCTCAGGTACACAGTGGAAGAAGAAAAGCTGGATTTGGAGCAAAAAGGGAGGAGAAATGAGCAAAATAAGCAAAAAAGAAGGATGGCGCGTTCGCGCCATAATCGGCGCCACAGCGCCGGGAAAATATTCAAAAATTCAAAATAATGGAGAAAAATGCCCAACGACACAATGGACATGAAAGCCAGCAGTTGGGGAATGTGAAGTGGCGCGATCGCGCCTTCGGAGAGCGCTACCGCACCAACGAGTTGGCTCTACCTCACACTGAGACACCATGGACTCGCCAAAGAGCTACTGAAGATGGAAAGAGAAGTTGTCATTCTGGGGACCAATGAAAAGTCTAAGCAGTGGCGCTACCGCGCCACTCCTACAGCAAAATATGGCACTACCGCGCCAAGAAGTCTCCTAACTTGCCACGGGTTCGATGGTCGTTTCCAAACTTAGAAAGAACTCTGCTCCAGTGGCGCGACCGCGCCACTATATCGGCGTCCTGACAACCAATCAAGCCCAAACTTGGGAAAAGAAGTCCTAAGTGTCTAAGGAAGGTATCAACGAAGATTCTAAGGAAATTTACTCAAGTTCCAAGTGTTTTGAATGACCAAGAAGTGAAGTTCAATACAAAGAAGGAAGCTGCTGTCAAGAAGAGAAGATAAATCTGAGTTTGAAGGAGAGCATATCTAGAGTTCCCGACTCCCAATTGAACCCAAATTTTGTCTGAAGATTCCTGAGGAGATTGAGGATCATATAACAAAAATCAGGTCAATCCAATTCTGGTTTTTCAAGTTTTATATTTTCAAAGTGGTGAACCCAGTGCAGAGATTGGCAGCAGAAGCAATGTCACTTTTCAACAGCATATCTCGAATTGCCTAACTCAGATGAAACTCAAATTTTGTACACAAGGAAAGGACCATGGAAGGAAGGTTCGTGTGTAATTTCATCCAATTCTGAGGTTAGGAAGGCATACTTTATACCCCTGGACAAAGACCAAATTACAAGGCCTGGGCAGCAGAACATCTATAAATAGACGTCCGAGGAAGGGTGTAAGGCATTCAGTTTTTAGTGCAATTTCCTGCTCTTTAGTTTAGTTTAGAGAGAGGAGAAGGTCCAGAGGGAGTCTTACACGACCTCTGGGTTCTTGGAGGAAGAAAGGTGGAGATTTCATCCAAGGAGCAAGGGTGACGAGGAGCAGCCTTCCGAAGGGAGTTTTTGAACTTAGTTATTTCTATTCTTTCATGGCTGTTATCAAAACCTTGATGTGCGTTTTATTTCCAGTATGGAGTAGTCATTTGTAGTTGGGAGTCAAGTTGGGAGTCCTTGACTCCCTAGGCATGTAATGAGATTGATACATTATATCTTATTTGGTTTCAATTTGGTGCATGAATGAGTATTCCTAAGTTGTGTATTCTTGATTCATACTTGTTGTCCTGCGATGTACTGGCTATAAGGTGAAGCTAGACTTAAGGTAAGATATGTTAATAGGATATACAATATCTTTTTGAGTTCATACACTAGGTAGATCAACTGATCTCAGGGTTAATCCTCGACCTTAATGTAATACCCTGCTGGATTGGATTGATCTACCTATGACACAAGACCTGATTCCTGACCATAGGTAGGGTCAATGAGCTTCATATTTATACTATCAAGTAGAGTCGATTATGCCGGCTAGTTTACTCTAGGAGATAGAAAAAGGTGATGTCGATGTGTATTGTAGTCATGGTTTTATAAGCTCGTCAGAAATTGATTTCCGAAACTTAATTTCTATTCAATCTCAGAAATGTCTAGGGAGGGAATTGGATTCCCAACGTTTTCTCTCCTCATTGAAATTCCTCAAAAGGTTTTCTCAACTTGTTCAAGTAGTTGTTTAGTTTAAATTTTTGTTTTTGATAAGTGTTTTAACCAGGATACTCAAACTTTGAATTATAACTCAGAAAGCAATTAACTACTGGCTTGGTCCTTGTGGGACGATATTCGGACTTACATTAGTCTATATTACATTGATTAGTCCTCTTGCTAGTGATTAGCTAGGATCGCAACAACACTTTTTCCCAATGTTTCATCTTCATAAGGATGTGGTTAAGTTTTCTGTTCCATTAGTTAAATTTTGTTTTCTGTTTTAGTTTACTCACAATCAACATCTTTTCTACCTCAATCATCAGAAATTTTTTTGCTTGAACTAAATTCTTGGCAAGGTCAGTGTGGGATTAATATCTGGACTCATTATATATTACTTACTGGCCTTGTGCACTTGCTAGACACCTGACAGTACATTTCTCAGTTGCAAAGGAAGAAGGGAGAGTCCCCTCTTGTCGTTTACAACAACAACGACGAGCCAACCTTACTAAAAAATGGGATCACAATGCCGTTGTCGAAGCTAAAAAATGGAAACAAAGTCAAGGAGTGTCCGAGTGCCGAATAACAACTGCTAACCACTCGGACATCCGAAGGCTATGACCCGAACGCCTACCGTTTGATGGCGAAGTCCGGAAACAGCTTCACCAAAGAATAACTACATGAAAAGCCACTAGTCGCTCTGCCAGTTCTAACTCCTGCGCAGGAGAAGTTGAGGAAGGAGGGGCATCAAATCCCCCAAAATCGTCATGGCCTTGGCTACCAGATAGAGAAGCCAATTCGGAATCTCAACCAAGACCTGTGACAACAACCAAGGCCTACCCCATTTGGCATGGCCCACCCCATTTGGCATGGCCCACCCCATTTGCCTAGTCCTGCCCCATTTAGCTAGGCCCGCCCCATTTAGCTAGGCCCGCCCCATTTAACTAGGCCCGCCCCATTTAGCTAGGCCCGCCCCAGACAAGACCCACTTTAAATGACAAAACTAGCCCCATCACGCACTGCCCCAGCCCATCATTCCTGGCCCACCCCATTAGCAAGGCCCTGCCTCATATGGGTTGCCTAGTTCGGTTGGGCCCATCAGGCTCGGCCTGCCCCATATTGTGCGGCCCACCCTATCAGGCTATGCCTACCCCATCAAGAAAGGCCCACCCCATCAGACTTGGCTCGCCCCATCAGGTTAGGCCCGCCCTACCGCAGTTCAACATTAGATCAGATCTTGGTCGTTCAAAGCAAGATCTGATATCGTCCGTTCAATAAGAGATCTCGACCATTTAAAATATCATATCCAGATCTAGGTCGTTGAACATAATATCAGATGTCTGACAATCAATGATAGATTTGATCTTGGCCGTTAAACATAAGATAAGACCTTGGCCGTTCAAAGAGAGATATGATCTCAGCGATTCAAAGAGAGATTTGTTCTCAGCAGTTCAACTCAAGATCTGATCTAGGGTCATGGAAATCAAGATCGGATCTCGGCCGTTTAACTCAAAATCAGATTTTGGCCGTTCAACCCAAGAACAGATCTCAGCCGTTCAACTCAAGATTTGATCTAGGCTGTTCAACCGTGCTTGGCCTGCCCCATAAGGCAAGGTCCACCCAGGCAAGGCTGCGCCATTTGACAATGCTCGCCCAATCTAGCTACGCCTGGCAGACATGACAAGGCCCATCCCTTCAGCCAAGGCCCACCCCGTCAGGCATGGCCCGCTTCATCAGGCTTGGCCTTCCCCTTCAGGCAAGGCCTGCCCCATCAGGCAAGGCCTGCCCCATCATACTAGTCCCACCCATCAGGCTTGTCCCGCTGAATTAGATCTTGGCCATTCAAATCGAAGATCAGATCTAGGCCGTTGAAACCAAGATTAGATCTGGGTCGTTCATCACTAGATCAAATTTTAGCCATTCAAAGCAAGATCTGATCTCGTCCCATAAGTTTAGGCTCACCTCATTTGGCATGGCCTGCCCCTTAAGGCAATGTCGCCCATAAGGCAAGGCCTGCCAAGACTAGGCCTACCCCATTGACAAGGCCGACCTCAAAAGACTTGGCCCACCCCCATTGACTAGGCCCACCCAATATGGTGTGGGCCTAGCTAATTAGGCTTGGTTTGCCATCATACAAGGCCCACAAGGTCCACCCCTTCAGGTAAGCCTTGCGCAGCCTTCCCCATCAGACTAGGCCCATCCCATCATGCTAGGCCCACCCTATTAGGTTAAGCCCACTCTATCAAACTAGGTCGCACCATAAGGCAACGCCCGCCCCATCAGGCTAGGCAAGGCCCACCGCTGCTTGGCCCTCCCCATTTGATGGGCCATGCCATTTGTGGTTGACGTTGCCTAATTAGCGAGGCCACCGCATTTGGTTTGGCCCGCACCATTAGGCTTGCCTGCCCCATTAGGCTTGCCCGCCCCATCAGGCTAGGCCAGCCCCATCTGGCTTGGCCCACCCAATTTGGCATGGCCCACCCTCCAATTTTGAAGAGAAAGACTGAAGGGCCTCCCCTTCATCAGATCTTGGCGGTTCAAATTGAAGATTAGATCTAGGCCATTGAAGCCAAGATAAGATCTAGGTCGTTCAACACAAGATCATATTCTAGCTGTTCAAAGCAAGATCTAATCTCGGCCGTTCAATATTTAGATCAAATCCAGGCCATCAAAACCAATATTGGATCGCGGCCATTCAACTTATGATCTGATTGATCTCACCCATTCAACTAGAGAGGCGATCTAGGTTGTACAACTGTGCTTGGCCTGCCTTTTAGGCTAGGCCCACCCTTTTAGGCAAAGCCTAGGCCTGCACTAGCTACCACATTTGACTAGGCCCGCCCAATCAGGCAAAGCCCTCTACTAAAGGCCCACCCCTTCTGGTTTAGCCTGCCCCATCTGGCACGACCCATCCCTTTGGCTTTGAAGAGAAAGGCTGAAGTGCCGCCCATTCATCAGATCGTATCTGTTCAAATCAAAGATTAGATCTAGGCCGTTGAAGCCAAGATAAGATCTGGCCATTCACTCACGTTCAAAGAAAGATCTGATTTCGACTGTTCAAATCGATGATCAGATCCAGGCCATTGAAACCAAGATCAGATCTGGGCCGCTCAACACTAGATCAGATCTGGATTGTTCGGTCCATATATTAGATCTAACCCGTTGAAACCAAGATCTGATCTCGACCATTCAAATGGAAGATCAGATCCAAGGTGTTGAAACCAATATCAGATCTAGGTAGTTGAACAAAAAATTAGATTTTAGCCGTTCAAATCGAAGATAAGAACCAAGCCGTTGAAACCAAGACCAGATCTAGGCCATTTTACACAATATCGGATTTTAGCCTTTCAAATCAAGATCTGATCTCGGCCGTTTAAAAAGAGATCTGATCTCGGTCTTTTAAAAAGAGATCTGATCTCGGCCGTTTAAAAAGAGATCTGATCTCAGCCGTTTAGTTAGAAGATTTGATCCAGGTCGTTGAAATTCAAATTAGATCTTAGCCGTTCAACTAAAGATCAGATCTAGGCGGTTGGGTTGTTCAACCGTTCAAATGAAGATCTGATACCGCCTATCAGGCAAGGCCCGCCCCAACAAGTAAGGCCACCCATGTGGCTTGGCCCTCCCCATCTGGTTTTCCACGCCCCATATTGCAAGGCCCGTCCAAACTTGGCCCGCTCAAAATTACAAGGCCCACGTCATTAGACAAGGCCCACCCATTAGCAAGGCCACACCCCATATGGCTAGCCCAAGCACGACCCAACCCATATGGCTAGGCCCTCGAATCAGGCTGAGCCCACCCATCTGATTTGGCCGCCCCATCAGCAAGGCCACCCCATCAGACGAGGTCCGACCCTTGGCAAGGCCCGCCCCATCTCGGCCGTTCAACTCAAGAATAGATATTGGCCGTTCAACCCAAGAACAGATCTCAGCCGTTCAACTCAAGATTCGATATGGGCTGTTCAACCATGCATGGCCTGCCCCATGAGGCAATTCTCGCCCAGGCAAGGCCGCCCCATTTGACAATGCACGCCCAATGTGACTATGCCCGCCAGACATGACAAGGCCCATCCCTCGTGCCAAGGCCCACCCCTTCAGGTTTGGCCCGCCCCATCAGTCTTGGCCTACCCATCAGGCTTGGCCTTCCCCATCAAGCTAGGCAAATCGAGATCAAATCCAGACCGTTGAAACCAAGATCAGATCTACGCCATTCTTCACCAAATCAAATTTTAGCCTTTCAAAGCAAGATCTCGCTCCATAAGTTTAGGCCCACCGCATTTGAATTAGCCCCCCCTTTAGGCAAGGCCCGCCAAGACCAGGCCCATCCCATCTGCTATAGACAGGTGCGGCCTGCCCCTTTAGGCAAGACTAACCCCATCAAGCTAGGCCCACTCGCTCTATCTAGCATGGTCACCCATCAGACAAGGCCCGTCGCATCATGCAAGCCCCGCCCCATCTAGCACCATGGTTTTCAAATTTGACACGTATCGGCCAATACGTGTCCATTTCCTTAACTAAGGAAACAGAATAACGCAGGTGTTTCCTTTCCTGTTTCCTTTATTTTCGACGAGTTTCCTAACTTGGTGCGGAAACATAGATGATATTTGACGATACGCAACCGATGGGTTGAAAACATGAAAATTGATCGAGATTCGAGAAACGATGAACCAAAATCTAAGGTAAGTGATGGTTTTATACTTTGTTTCTTTAACCCAAATAGGTTTTTTTTTCTAAATCAATCTCATCTGGCACTAGTAATTTTGATATTCAGCTCTGAATCTCTAAGCTTCTTGTATGGCTATAGCCCGACAAAATCTATAGACATCCAAGAAAGAAGCAAGTACTTGTTGTAATAAACTGTGATTTTAATAAACTTTAATCATCAACTCTTTATTTTCTGCGAACGATGCATTTTTGTTCTTTAACAAACTGATTTTTTTTAAAAAATTCTTCTTACATAAACCACTTCGGTAAACATGAGTTCCACTTTTTTATTGTTCCTCATTGTAGTCAAAGTTATCCTTTGTACTTGATCAAGATGTGTTATTGAAATCTTAATTTTCTAAGAAAATTTGAGAATGAACACTGGGTCATGAGCTTATATACTATGGTTTAGATAATTTTTTCAATTTATTTCCCAAACACAAACCTTATACGATGTTAAGTCAATATAAACATTATGTAGATTAATTGTTAACATTAATCAATGTTAGCATTTTTCCATATGTTAAATAACGTGTTTCCTAGCGTATCCATGCGTTTACACAATACGTTTTTGTTTTCGTATGGACTGAAACTTTGCATTTCTGGAAACCTTGTCTGGCGTTCCTCATTATAGTCAAAGTTATCCTCTGTACTTGATTAAGATGTGTTATTAAAATCTTAATTTTCTAAGAAAATTTGAGAATGAACACTAGGTCATGAGGTTATATACAAGGTTTAGATAAGTTTTTCCACTCTATTTCCCTAACACAAACCTAATATGATATTGAGTCAATAAGAACATTATGTAGTTTAATTGTTAACATTAATCCATGTTAGTATTTTTTCATAAGTTAAATAAAATTTCTTAAAATATCCAGATTGATAACATGTGTTTCCTAGCATATCCATGCGTTTACACAATACGTTTCTGTTTCCGTATGGACCAAAACTTTGCGTATCTTCGATGTGGCAAACATTGTCTGACACAACCCGCCCTTCCGATTTTGAAGTGAAAGACATAAGGGCCACCCCTTCATCAAACATAGGCCATTCAAATCGAAGATCAAATCCAGGTCGTTGAAGCCAAGATAAGATCTAGGCCATTCAACACAAGACCAGATTTTAGCAGTTCAAAGCAAGATTTGATCTCGACCGTTCAGTGTTTAGATCAAATCCAGTCCATTGAAACCAATATTGGATCGTGACCGTTCAACTCATGATCCAATCGATCTCAGCCGTTCAACTCATGATCCGAACTCGGCTGTACAACTACGCATGGACCGCCCATAAGGCAAGGCAAGGTCTTGGGCTGCCTTGGCAAGGCCCGCACTGGCTTGCCACATTTGACATGGCCTGCCCAATCAGGCAACACCCTCCACTAAAGACTAGGCCCATCCCATCAGGCAAGGCCCACCCCTACTGGTTTGGCCCGCCCCATCTGGCACGACCCACCCTTCCAATTTTGAAAAGAAAGACTGAAGGGCTGCCCCTTCATCAGATTGTGACTACTGAAGTCAAGATAAGATCTGGACCGTTCAACTCAAGATCAGATTTTTGCCGTTCATAGCAAGATCTGATCTCAGTCGTTCAAATCGATGATCAAATCTAGGCCGTTGAAACCAAGATCAGATCTAGGCCATTCAACACTAGATCAAATTTTAGACGTTCAAAGCAAGATCTGATCTCGCCCCATACGGTTAGGCCCGCCCCATTTTGCATGGCCCACCCCTTAAAGAAAGGCAAGGCCCGCCAGACTTGGCCCACCCCCATCTGGCATGGACCTGGCTAATCAGGTTTGGCCCACACATCAGACAAGACCAACCTCGGCCTGCCCCATCAGGCATGGGCCAGGCTAATCTGGCTTGGCTCTGGCTTGGCCCGCACATCAGACACGCCCAGCACAGCCGGGCGGCCTGCCCTTTCAAACAAGGCCAACCCCATTAGGCTTTGCCCACCCACTCTATTAGGCTAGGTCTTACCATCAGGCAAGGCCCACCCCATCAAGTTAAGCAAGGTCTGTCGTGGCTAGACCCGTCATGGCTAGGCGCGCACTAGCCTACCCCATTTGACTAGGCCCGCCCAATCAAGCAATGCCTTCCACTAAAGAATAGGCCCAGCCCATCAGGCTAGGCCCACCCCTTCTAGTTTGGCCTGCCCCATCTGGCACGGCCCGCTCCTTCGATTTTGAAGAGAAAGACTGAAGATCCACCCCGTCATTCGATCGTGGCCGTTCAAATTGAAGATCATATCCAAGCCGTTGAATTCAAGATAAGATCTGGGCCCTTCAACTCAAGATCAAATTTTTACAGTTCAAAGCAAGATCTAATCTTGGTCGTTCAATCAGTAGATCAGATCCAGGCCGTTGAAAACTAGATCGGATCTCGGCCGTTCAAATCAAGATTCTATCTAGCCATACAACTCATAGATCAGAACCTCTTTGGACATTTTGCTTGGTTTCTACTGCATGTTCATTCCCCAATTCCGTCAGTCATTTACAATGAACGGGTCTTGGGTCTTCTCCAACTGCATCTAATTCTTTCTCTTCCGATCTTGGTGATAGACATTGCATAATAAACATATTAATCACAAGTTTAATTGATGTGTACCTTTCACCATCGTGTCGAATAAACAATGTAATTGCAAAGAAACCTTTTACAAGTGATTAGTGTGCTCCCTTCAGCCAGGTTATTAGCTCACCTCACTGGTAAGACCATGGAGGTTTATTTATAGGGAACCATTACAGGGGGATATGCTGGCCATTATTCCCTGTACTGAACTCCCAATAGGTCTTAAACCCAAGATGTGGACCCACACCCATATAGTCGTGAAAGTTTTAATTCGATTAAAACACTGCTATTATTTTTAAAACCGTAAAACCCAACAATCTCCCACTTGGTTTCAAAATTATTGGAAACAAATAGATCTTTAAAATCGCTTTAAAACAAAACATGATTATATAAAATTAAACAATGACCAAAGGCATTTCCTCTAGTCCATTAATATATCTGTGTAGTTAACCCGGGCCTACACAAAATATATTTTTGAAACTTAAGGTTGGGGAATCAACCACATCATTGTATGTCCAATTCAATTGTCTCCGTTCATAACATACTCAAAACTTGAGGAACTCAGGGTAAAGCTCTGTACCAGTTTGAGTATTAGCCATTAAGGTAACTATGCCCAACAATACCATTGGCCTGAACGATTTTTAACATCTAACCTAACCTCCTATTGAGACCCTTCAGTATAACACAAACCAGTGTATACCTAATAGAAAAGTTGGACATTAGGGCAATCTACTGTCCATCTCAAAGGGTAAAGCTCTATACCATCTTGAGAATTAGCCACTAAGGACGTTGTGCCTATTCAGCTCAATAGGCCTAGACAACTGTGAAATTCAATGATACCCCTTATAAGACCCTCATGTATACACATCCAAGTGCATATGACTTAGGAAAGTTGAACCTCAAGGCATCAAGTGAGTACTCACAAAATTATATACAACATACACAATCAAACAAGATTGATTTTCATTTCATGGAATCTGAAATATAATATGTCATGACATAATAATAAAATCAACAATGAGACCATAAAACTAACTATTACAAGTTTTACATTAAAATTCTCCAACTTGGTCTCATTACATATCAAAGAAAAGAGAAACCCATGTTCTCAATATGGTCATTAAAACATGTTACAGGCAAATACTAAGTAAGCCAAGTTGTGCTGAGAAGAAATCTGGCGGACAACAACCTACTGTTTCTTCAACATATCGCAAATGTAGTGGTATTTTCCTTCAATATGTTTAGCCTTGGAGTGACACTTAGGATATTTTGTGATATCAATAGAAGAAATGTTATTACAAAATATCGGTATCGGCCGCTCCACACAAGTCACTACATGAAGATTCTGAAGAAGTTTTCTAAGAGCAACATTAATAGCCACATACTCAGCTTCCATGGTTGACTGCGCTACACAATCTTACTTTTTACTCTTCCAAGAAATAGCACCACCTCCAAACATAAAAATAAAGCCTGAAGTGGACTTCCAAGTGTCAACGCACCCTTGATAATAAGAGTTAGAATAACCTATCAATTCTAACTTTTCTGCTTGGAAAGCCAAAGCACATCATTTGGTCCCCTTTAAATAGCGTATCACCCATTTTACCCCTTCCCAGTGACTTAAACCTGGATATCCCTGAAATCGACTTAGAACTCCCACAATATAAGCAAGGTCTGGCCTTGTACACATTTAAGCATACATAAGACTACCCATAGCTGAAGCATAAGGATATCTGGTCTCATCTAATTTATCACTGAGTTTAGATGGACAATCCTTCTTGATCAACTTCTTTGTAGCATCATATGGAACTTTTCCTCTAATACAATTAGTCATATGGAATCGGTTCAAAACAGAATCAATGTATCTCTCTTGAGATTAACTGAGCTTCCTCATATTTCTATCCCTTTGAATTTTAATTTCGAGAATGTATGAAGCTTCTCTAAGATCTTTCATCTCAAAGGTCTGAAATAACCACTGTTTGATTTCTAACAAGAAGTTCACATTATTACTGATAAGTGTCTAAATGACACTATTTTTAGGCCTCAATTAGAATTAAAAATTACATTTTGGAGTCAATAATCATCGTAATATCATTAAATATGACTCAATTTCATGTTTTGTGCCTCAGGTACCCAGTTGAAGAAGAAAAATTGGATTTGGAGCAAAAATAGAGGAAAAATGAGCAAAAAAATCCAAAAAGAAGGATGGCGCGTCCGCGCCATAATCGGCGCTACCGCACCGGGAAAATATGCAAAAATTCAAAATAATGGAGAAAAATGCCCAACGACTCAACGGACATGAAAGCCAACGGTTGGGGAATGTGAAGTAGCGCGACCGCGCCTGCGGAGGGCGCTACCGCGCCAACGAACTGGCGCTACCTAACACAGAGACAGCATGGACGCGCCAAAGAGATCTTGAATATAGAAAGAAGAGTTGTTGTTCTGGGGACCAAAGAAAAGTTTAAGGAGTGGCGCTGTCGCGCTACTACAACAGCAAAATATGGCGTTGCCGCGCCAAGAAGTCTCCTAACTCGGCACGGGTTCAATGGCCATTTCCAGACTTAGAAAGAACTCTGCTCCAGTAGCGTGACTGCGCCAGAATCAGGCACATTATCGGCAACGTAAAGTCGCAAAAATCTCGGGATCCTGACAACCAATCAAGCCCAAACTTGGGAAAAGAAGTCCTAAGTGCCTAAGGAAGGTATGCACGAAGATTCTAAGGAAAGTTGCTCGAGTCCTAGGTGTTTTGAAGGACCAAGAAGTGAAGTTCAATACAAGGAAGGAAAGTGCTGCCAGAAGAGAAGATAAATTCGAGTTTTAAGAAGAGCATATCTGGAGTTCCTGATTCCCAATTGAACCCAAATTTGGATTGAAGATTCCTGAGCATATTGATGATCATATCATGAAAATTCTGGTCAATCCAAATCGGGTTTTTAGAGTTTTATACTTTCAAAGTGGTGGACCCAATGCTGAAATTGGTAGCAGAATCAACCTAACTTCAAAGCATTATATCTCAAGTTGCCTAACTCATATTGGACTCAAATTTCGTACACATGGCAAGGACCATGGAAGGAAGGTTCGTGTGTAATTTCATCAAATTCTGAGGTCAAGAAGGTACATTTTATACCCCTGGATAGAGACCAAATTACAGGGCTAGGACAGAACTTCAACTATAAGTAGGGGTCCGAGGAAGAGGGTAAAGCATCCAGTTTTTAGTTCAATTTCCAGCTTTATTCTTTATTTTAGAGAGAGGAGAAAGTCCAGAGGGAGTCTTACACGACCTCTGGGTGCTTTGAGGAAGAAAGGTGGAGATTTCAGCCAAGGAGCAAGGGTGACCAGGAGTAGTCCTCTTCAGGGAGTTTCTGTGCTTAGTTGTCTTTATTCTTTATGGCTGTTATTAAAACCATGATTTGTATTTTTATTTCCAGTATGGAGTAGTCTTCTGTAGTTTGGAGTCCATGACTCCCTAGGCATGTAATGAGATTGATACATTATATTTTATTTGGTTTCAATTTGGTACATGAATGAGTATTCCTAAGTTATTTATTCTTGATTCATACTTGCTGTCCTGCGATGTACTGGCTATAAGGTGAAGCTAGACTTAAGGTAAGATATGTTAATAGGATATACAATATCTTTTTGAGTTCATACACTAGGTAGATCAACTGATCTCAGGGTTAATCCTCGACCTTAAAAGTAATACCCTGCTGGATTGGATTGATCTACCTATGGCACAAGACCTGATTCCCGACCATAGGTAGGGTCAATGACCTTCATATTTATGCTATCAAGTAGAGTCGATTATGCCGGCTAGTTTACTCTAGGAGATAGAAAAAGGTAATGCCGATGTGGATTGTAGCCATGGTTTTATAAGCTCGTCAGAAATTGATTTCAAAAACTCAACTTCTATTCAATCTCAGAAGTGTCTAGGGAGGATATTGGATTCCCAACGTCTTTTCCATACTGATTTTATCAAAAGCCCTCTCTTTATCTCTGTAGGATTAGGTAGATTAGTTTAATTTCTATTTCGTGACTCTTTTCCAATTGATTTCTCAAACTTTGGTTTTTAAACTAGAAAAATAATTATCTATTAGGTTGGTCCTTGTGGGACAATATTCAGACTTAACCTAAGTGTATATTACATTGATTAGTCCTCTTGCTAGTGATTAGTTGGGATCGCATCAATTCCCTACTAAGAGGATATCATCTACATATAAGGTGAGAAAAACAATCTTATCTCCCACTATTTTAAGATATATGTAATGGTCTTCTGAATTCTGGACGAAATCATATGCTCCCACTGCTTCATGAAACTTTATGTTCCATTGTCTTGATGCTAGCGTTAACCCATAGATAGACTTTTCTAATTTTCAAAGTTTATTTCAGCACCTTTAACCACATTACCTTTGGGTTGTTCTATATATATCTCTTCATCAAGGGTTTCATTCAAAAACACTGCCTTTACGTTCATTTGAAACAATTCATAATCATGGAAGGCTACTAATGCTAGAATTGCCCTTATGGGTTGAATTCTAAAAATAGGGGAAAAAGTCTCCTCATAATCTATCCCATGTGAATCCTTTAGCTACTAACCGAGCTTTGAATCTTTTAACTTTTCCTTCTGAATTTATTTTCCTTATGGGCTAAATTGATTCAGGTGCATCTACAAGTCTCCAAACTTGATGTTTCTGCATAGATGCAAGTTTTTCTTCTATTGCCTTTTTCCACTCATAAGCATCGATATTAGCAATTGCTTCATCATAAGCATAAGGATCAGAAGGATCCTCATCAGTTTTATCCTCTTATATGATTCACCTGCATATGCATAAAATTTTGAAGATCTTGAAAGTTCACTAGGTCTTCTTTCCCTAGTTCCTCTTCTTGTTTCTATAGGATTTTCCTTTCACTTTCTAGAAGGTGCACTATTTACAATTTCACCAGGAACATCAATTTGTGCAAATTCTTCAATTTCCTCTAAATTTGACTTTTCACCTAAATACTCATCACAATCAAATTTGTCCTCAATGAATCTAACATGCTTACTCTCAATTATGACTTTATCTTTTGGGTCATACAACCAATAGCCTTTAGATAATTCCAGATACCCAACTAATAGACATCGTTTTATTTTTTATTTTAACTTATCTCTTGGATCAGGAATTAATACATGTGTCACACATCCCCAAACTTTCAAATGTTTGAGACTAAGTTTCTTTCCTATCCAATTCTCATATGGGGGTAGTTTCAATTGATTTAGAAGGAACTATATTCAAAATATATACTGAAGCTAACAAAGCTTCCCCCCAAAATGATGTCGATAAATTTGAAAGTGATATCATTGATCTCACCATTTCCATTTGGGTTCTATTTCTTCTCTCAGCCACTCCATTTTGTTCTGGAGTATGAGGCATGCTAAATATATGAACTATTCCATTTGACTTGAAAAATTCAAAAAATAATTCAGAACAATACTCTCCTCCTCTATCTATGTGAAAGGTTTTGATTTTCCAGTCAGTTCTATTTTTTACCTCCTTGAAAATCAAGAATGATTCTAAGGCGTCACTTTTTTGTTGTAATAAATATACTCTCCCAAACCTTTCAATAAAAGTAATAAAATATAGGTGACTATTTTGAGTTTTCACACTCATAGGTCCACAAATATCTGAGTGAATCATATTGAGGATATTTTCTACTTTGCAAGCTTTAGATGGAAAAGGTACTTTAGTTATTTTTCCAAAAATACAACTTTCACAAACTAGGAACTCATTTTCTAAAAATTTATTTAATAATCCCTGTTTTACCATCTTCCCAATTCTATCCTTATTAATGTGACCTAAACAAAGATGCCAGGGAGATAACTTATTCGAATTTATAGAAGAAGAATTCATCACTTCACACACAACATTTCCACACATCTGTACTTGATACATATCATTATTTCGAAATTCGTACAAAATCACATCACCATCTTTAACAAATTTTCCATTACCAAAATAAAATATGAATCCAAGTTTTTCCAAACAGGCAACAGATACTAAACTTAGCCTCATAGAGGGAGCATACAAACAGTCCTCTAAGTCAAAATAGTTATTATTATCTAATTTCAATCTATAAGTTCCTACTCCTTCTACGTTAGCTTTGTCATTATTCCCCATGTAAATAAAACTCTTTCCATCAACAATTCTTCTTATTTTCTTGAATCCTTCATTTCTCTTGCTTTGAGTTGTCTAGGGTCTTTAAAGCTCTGCAATTTTCTTTATGTGACCTGGCTTCTGGCAATGAAAGCAGACCCTTTAGTGTGTGTTTATTTCAACCTTTTGCTGGTATATTTTCCTATCCTTGAAATTCTGCTTATTTTCCTTTTTTAAAAACTTCTTTTTCGGTTTCAATTCCACATTCTCTGCAATTGGCGGATTTATTTTAGTCTTAGTTTGAGTTTGAGCCCTCCTATCCTCTTGATGATCTACTAATCAATTATGCCAATGTCCATTCGGCTCCAGACAACAAATAATAGTCTAGAATGTCCTCATGTGATTTTGGTAATGTGTTCACAATTGAGTCAATCTAGGTCTTCTTATCCATCTATCTACCCTAATGATCTAATTCATCAACCATAGCAATCATCTCTTGTATATGGTTCTGGACGTCGGACCCCTCTTCACATTTTGCTTGAGTGAATTTCTTCCATAAGTTGCTCACATATGTACTAGATCTTTTCCAAATATTTCTTTTAATTTATCCAATATAACTTTTAGGATAGAAACTCTAAAAAGTGAACTTCTAATAGATTTTTTCATCCCAGCAAGGACATGCGCTCTAGCAACAGAGTTTGCAGACTTCCATGTTCCATATTTCTGTAGTTCCTTACGGGGGTTTAGTCAATTAAGAAAGTAAAGTCTAGGAATATAAAGTTCTGGAAATCAGCACTTTCTCCCCTTATTCCTACACATTCCTAACTACTCTCAATTCTCCTTAAAAGTAGGAGAGAATTCAAATTTTCAAGGACAATTTAAATTTAGAAGCACACCGAGAACTCCATTTCTCACCTTAAGATGTAGAATTTTCAACTCCCTCCAATTCTCTCTGTCTGGACAACTTTCTAACATCAGGGAAGAAGAACAAAAATAAGAAATAACCTCCTACAAATCTTCAATTAATATCTTGACTTTTTACTCTTTTTAAAAAAATCACATATTGGCCTACTTCTCAAACATATCAAAACTAATTTATCTATTTTTAAATAAAAATAAAATAGTTTTAAAGTTTTATTTATTACCTCTTTTATGTTTTGAATTCCTTTTCAATAAAACCATAATTAAAAAAATATTTTACTTTAAAATATATAAAAATATATAAAAGTTATATAATACTAGAATGATTAAAACATATAAAAGACATAGATTTTTTTTTTTTAGGACCTAATTTTTCTTTTACCATTTACAAATATAAAATATAAAATATAATAAAATATGATTATATTAAACTAAATTTATTTTTTTATTTAAAATATGCTTATCCTTTTTCATAATTTGTAAACTTTAACATATTTATTTTTTATGAGATATATCTCATGAACTGCCTTAAAAAAATTTGTATTAATTTTTAAATAGTTATTAGTTAAAATTTTTAATTTTTAAAATTATTTAATATTTTATTTTAATATTTTCATATATTTTAATTAAAAAGATATATACTAAATTAAATCATTCAATTGAAAAAAAAAAAGTTTACTTGTAATAAATAGCTAAATATTTAATAAACTTGGTTACTGAATACAATTAATCAAATAGTAAGATCATTGTATAAAAACTTAAAATCATGAAATTATGTTTACTAAATAAATATTTATCTTCTAATTAATTGTATAAAAATTATTTATATAAGGAAAATATAAATTCTTTGTGTTTATATTAAAAGTAGTGGGTATTTTTAATTTTTCTCTCTCAAGATAAATTTTGGCGCGATGGGATCAAAGTCTTGTACTTTGCTTAATGCCTTCATCCGGGCATACTCCTCGACGTCGTTGGTCATGTAGCTTCCTCGATCGAATACAAAACATTTTCTTTGTATTCGATCGAGCTACCTAACTTATCCGCAGTTCAACTCTTTGGCTGTGGAGCCCTACAACCCTCACTAATTTGCACGTCAGTTTGGCTTTTGCCAGGATTTGCCCGGCGTGCTCATCTCCGACCAGCGCAACACCATCTCACTTAGTGCGCTTACGGAGCTTTGGAGTGTTAGCATCGCTCGTCCTTGCAGCCAAGTCGACATAGGGGTTGCTCTGGCCTCTAGAGACTCGTGGCTCCAGCATGTGGTCCTCCTTTTCGAGGTAAGCTCTTCTTTGCACCCCTTTTTCTATTTCAGAGTCACTTTCTCTTCTCTTGACTCATCGGCCTTCCCCCCTTTTTTTTTAGCACGAGTGGCATAGCCTTAATCGCGTGGATGCACCTGCTGCGGTTGTTCCTCCTACCCAGTCTACCTTGTTACGAGAACAAAGTGAGGAGGAAGAGGATGAGGATCGAGTGAACCATCGCCACTAGCGCAGACAGCCGACACCCAGCGGCGCGACCAAGAGCAAGGCGAAGGTAAAAACAATGTCGCGGCCGAAGGTAGTAGTGGACAACCTATCGATGTCGGATGGTGGTGACAAGAGCAAGGGGCCAGGACTCCTGGCCAGTTGTGCTTTCTCTGTCGGCGGCCAAGCCTCCTGCTGTCAGAAACCATTTATGCACCTCCGTTTTTCCAAAAGCGTCGCCGAAGTGGTGCTTTGGTGTCGTCTAACGAGTTGTCAGTTGTACCATTGGCCGCGGTTTAACTGTAGCTGCTTCCCGAACCTTTTGTTCCAGTCTTTTCAGAGCCGGCTCGACTTCTTCTCCTTCAGGATCCACTGCAGAATATGTTGCAAGAGTTAGCGGGCGTTGCCAGTGACCAATCAGTCGACCAACCTATCTTAGCCTTGGAGGAGCCGGTCGATATCTCTGGCCTAGAGCTTCCTCGCCAGCTGGGCCTTGACAGGGAGGATCGTGTGACATTAGAAGACCTCGCGCACATGGAGTTCGATGATGATGATCTCCCGGTGTCTACTGTGGGTGTTAATGAGATTGCGCCTCTGGCGGACGACCCAGAGACTGTCGACGACGAAGCATCAGTCCAGCACCTCGACACCATCGACTTCTGGTGTCAAGGCAACTCGTAGCGTTGGTGCGGTCGTGCCGATTCCCTCCGGCGTTGAGCTCTCCCCTTTGGTAGTTCCAACTGACCGTCCCGAACATGCAGTCACGCAAAAAATCCCGGCGCCTGTAGCTGATGTCCCAGTTGTGTAAGCATTCTTTTACTTCGACACCTGGCGCGGTGAGTTCGGACTTTCATTTTTTTTTTGTTCCACCCCTTACTTCCTTTTATTTTTTTAACGAGCCATGCCCCTGGTTTTGCAGAGGTCTTCTTCCCGGCCTTCGACAATGTCAAAACTGAGGCTGCAAAGGCTCGATTTGGGACTGTGGGCAGATTTTGTCTAGTCGAATCTTCTGCCGGCCAGAAATCTGAGTGTGTGTGAGCTAATCGATGATTCCCCATTTGTTCCTCGACAAGTTAAGGGAAGCTGACATCGATATTTCTATCTTGGAGTAGTGAGTCGGCGACTTCTCGACGAGTGTAGCTCGTCTTCAGCAGCTGCGTAAATCACAAGAAGGGAAGCTTACCCCAGAAGATTTACTTGCGATCGAAGCTCAAATCGCCCAATCAGCTCGATTTGTGACTGCTTAGCATGATCGCTTGACTGTGGAATTTGACCAAGATTTAGTCGATCGCAAGGCCGGCGAAGAGGAGCAGAAGAAGCTTTATCAACAGTTGGCGAGTGTTTCGGCTTGACTCGACTTTCTGGATCTTAAGGTCACCGACACCAAGAAGCACCTCGACGCTAATGATGAAGAAGTGGCTGATCTCGATCAGCAATTAGCGCAAGTTTGTGCGCACCCCATTCTCAGTAAGGAGGAGGCACGGGAGTTGTCTGCCACGCAGACTGATGTAGCTCGGCTGAAGGAGAAGATTATCGACTTAGAGCTTCCCCGATTTTGACCATTTATATTTTTTTTATTGCCAATTTTGACACTTTTTTATTTTGAGACAAAATTTGTCCCACTTTATTGATTAAAAACCTTTTTTTTTTCTTTTTCTTTCTCTTTTTCCTCAAGCATAGAAATGTTTGAGAAACTTATCGTTTATGATTGGTAATTCTGCACCATCTACCGTCATGAGCTTATACACACCATTTATGTACGCTTCTTGAATGACATAGGGGTCTTCCAACTAGGTATTTCGCCACATTGTTCGAGCAGTTTTGGGTAAGCACGAATGAGTACGGCGAAGGTCGTCTTTCGGCGAGACAAGGAGGACTCCTACACCGGCTCCATTTCTCCTGACGGCCCTATCGAAGTACATTTTCCAGGCGAAAGTATTTCGACAAGGAAAAATTCTTCGTCGGGAAATTCTTCTGTTAGCTCCCATTCTGCGGGTACTGGATGATCGGCAAGAAAGTTCGCCAAGGTCTGGCCTTTGATGGCCCTTTACGGTACAAAATTTATTTCGAACTCAGAGAGCAGAAGTGCCCATTTTGCCAATCGTCCAAAGAGGATTGGACGCGACATGATGTATTTGAGCGGGTCAGCATGAGAAATGAAATTTGTTGAGTGCGCCAAGTGGTAGTGTCGAAGCTTTTGAACTACAAAGATGAGCGCTAGGTAGGTTTTCTCAATAGGCGTGTAGTTAACTTCTGCGCCCACCAAGGTTTGGCTCAAGTAATGTAGCGACCACTCTTTGTTGTTCTCGTCTCGCTTCGGGCCAGAAAAGGCCCCACTGAGTTCTATTGGGCGGCAATGTAGAGCAGCAACGGCTTCCCGATGATTGGAGCGACGACCACATGTGGTTTTGTGAGGTTTGCTTTGATGCTGTTAAAGGCATTTTGGCATGCGTCGTCCCACTCAAAAGGCACGTTCTTCTTCATTAACCGACTGAATGGTTGACATCGACCGGCCAAGTTCGAGATGAAGCTCCAAATATAGGCCAAATGACCTTGGAAGCTTATGAGCTCCGAGATGCTTATCGGCTCCGGATTCTTTTGAATCGCATCGATCTTGGTTTGATCGATTTTTATTCCCTGGTGGTGTACGATGAACCCGAGGAATTTTTCGGAGGTGACACCAAATGTGCATTTCAGCGGATTCATCTTGAGTAGAAATCGTTGGAGCCGCTCGAACACTGCTCTGAGGTCGAGGAGGTGGTCGTCTTGCTCCTTTGGTTTAACCACCAAATCGTCGACGTAGCATTCGACGCGCTTATGAAGGAAGTCATCGAAGATATGCTGCATGGCTCTCTAATATGTTGCACCTGCGTTTTATAGACCAAAAGGCATGACTTTGTAGCAAAATGTGCCTTTGGGTGTGTGGAACACCGTAAGCTCTTCGTCCTTCGGATCCATGTGGATCTGATTATAGCCAGACGACCCGTCCATGAAGGAGAGTACTTTGTGGCCGGTCGTTGCGTCCACCATGAGCTCGGTAATTGGCAGTGGGAAGTCGTCTTTTGGGCAGGCCTTGTTCAAGTCGCAAAAATCGACACAAACCCGAATTTGGCCACTTTTCTTTTTGACTGGCACGATGTTGGCAATCCAGGAATGATATTTGACCTCCTGGATGAAGTTGGGCGCGATGAGCTTGTCGACTTCTTTCTCGATCTTTGGGATGAGCTCGGGTAAAAAATGCCTCTGTGTCTGCTTGATCAGTCGGATTGAG
The DNA here is from genome assembly GCA_019845555.1 of Aristolochia fimbriata. Classification (NCBI taxonomy): domain Eukaryota; kingdom Viridiplantae; phylum Streptophyta; class Magnoliopsida; order Piperales; family Aristolochiaceae; genus Aristolochia; species Aristolochia fimbriata. The sequence goes on from CM034079.1 coordinate 20,934,493, forward strand.
GGGTGAACTGTGAGCTTGTGTACGACAATTTTAGGATCAAGGCCTTGCATCTCTGTGTAGTTTTAGGCAAATACATCATGGTATTCCTGGAGCAAAGATATGTATTTGGCCTCCTCTCCCTCGGCTAATGAAGCACTAAGTAATGTCAGCCTCAGGTCTTCTTCGGTGCCCAGGTTAACCTTCTTTAATTCATCCACCATAGCTTATCCTCCCTCTTCCAATGCAGCTGGAGCATCCTTTAGGATGAACTCGTCGTCGCCATGTTCGTCATTGCCGATAACTGAGATGTGGTTCATGGCCACAACTTTATTGATGCAAGCGCAAGCTTTGGTGAAGGCGGCTTTTGTGTATTTGACCACCAGAGATCTGTTTTTCTTTGGCGAGCTTTGGTCGACCGACACTTGATGGACATTTGCTGAATTCCGAGTGATTCAAATAGCTTCTCTTTTTGGTAGCCGAGGTCGTGCTGTCTCGGTGGAATGCTCCTCAGCTTCTCTTGCGTCGGAGTGAGAATTAGGACAGCAACAAGCGGCTTCTCATGCAATTGTTCTTTTGTGAAACTGCCCCCTACTTTTGCCAGCAACTGATAGGCGTTTGGATCGAAGCCTTCGGTTGTTGGAGTCGTTGGCAGCCATTCGGGGCTTGGACATTTTTTACGACACTCTGGTCTTCAAGCTGTGGCAGAGTTAGAGTACTCCATCTTTTAGTGGAATCGATTTGACATTGCGGCAAACAACGAGAGGGGCTTCTCCTTTCTTTCGTTGTGATTGTGGAACATACCTTAGGATAGGTATGTTGTTCTTTGCCAGCAGCGCCAATGCTGTCAATGTGGTCTCTTGGCGGCTGTGCGTCGGTGCTGTTACTACGGTCGCTTGGCGGTTGTGCGTCGGTACTATTACTGCAGTCGTTTGGCGGCTGTGCGTCGGCGTTTTAGGCCGCATAGCTTTCAGCAGCACATTGAGTGTTGGACCTTGTCTGGGAAGAAGCGCGAACTTAGCATTTTGGACCTGGCTCGACCAAGATGACGCTTTGACTATAGGACGTGTCGTCTGGAAGAATTTTACATTGGCAAACGAGGCTTCAGCTTCCATGAATGGACTTGCGTCTGCATACACTGTCTTCTACTCACCGTCTTTCCAGTACTTAAAGCACTGGTGGAATGTCAATGGTACAACACCATTCACATGGAGCCATGGTTGACCCAAGAACAAGTTGTACGTCGTTCTAGAGTCGATAACTTGAAGAGGTGTGTCAGTGACCATCTCTTTGATTTGGAGCTCAATCTAGATCATTTTGAGTGTTCGTTAGCCTTCCAGATTGAATCCCTGGATGAGCAGCAAGCTTGCAGACAGATTGCCAACAGAGATGCCGACGTCCTTCATCATTTAGATAGATAGGATGCTGACTGCGGAACAACAATCCATGAGAATGTGGTTGACTAAGTGATCCTTGATGTAGCCTGACACGTACAACGGCCGATTGTGAGTCCTTGCCCCCAGTAGAGCATCTTCTTCTCGAAAAGTGATGCATAGTGGCCTGGAGACTGCAAGGGATTCCTCTGGTTGTAATATCTGTCAAGATGAGGAGGCTTCCTCTTCTTTCCTGAATGGCAGCGTAAGACCGACCTTTGGCAGGTCATTCTTTCTCATGAGCAGTTGCTCCAATTCGTCTTGGAGCTTCTCTGCTTCATTAAGGATCTTGATCAGAGCCTACCGAGATCGAATGGGCAGGCCCAATTCGTCCTCGAGCTTGTTCAAGGGAGAAATATGTTTCAAGGTTGAATGTCCGAGTAAGAGATGGTATTTGCAGAAGTCTAACTCCTTAGATTTCATCAAGTCGCCTGGTCTTTTGACTTCTGGTAAGCGTGGCAGGTCGCTCTGAGCAATTGCTCGAGCATGACTGGTACATCGGCATCTGATAAGGACTAGGTCTTTGATTGCCTTTCCTTCAACGTTTGCCTCTGGAAGATTGGCCCAACGGGTGGCCACGGGGAATAATTTATTTTTTGTTTGCTTCCCACCTTGATTGGTGTGAAGCTTTCAGTTGCATAGGAACCTTTCGCCTTTTCTTTCGATTCCTTGGCAACAGTTTTCCCCTTTTTGTGGGTATCGGGAATTGGAGAGGCAATGTCGTCGGCTTGCTCCATGAGGACTTCCATGTCGTGAGCTTCAGTTGTGAGCTCTTGGAAGTCGGCCGACTTCTTGCCCTTTAGAAGTAAAAGAGACCCCACGACATGCCGCGGATGCACATGTCGATCTCTACTTCGAGAGAAAAGTTTGAGTTTCCTTTGCAGTTGAGGTTGAGATTCCTCAACCAGTTGATGTAGTCGATGACTTTTTCACCTTTCTTTTGTCAAGGGTTGGTCATCTCGACTAATGTAACGGTGCGCTGGGTGTTGTAGAACCGGCTCAGGAATTCGCTTTCAAGCTGCTCCCAACTATCGATTGACTCCTTGAGTAGCTCAATGCACCAGTCGAAGGCATTTCCCTTCAGTGAACGGCCAAACTGCTTGACCAGCAGGTCATCGTCGGTACTGGCATTGTTGCAGAACTTGATGAAAAGTGTGACGTGCTGCTTTGGGTGCCCGTCGCCGTTGAAATGCCAGAATTTGGACGATGGTACCCGAACGACATCGGGAGATTTTGGATCCGCTGTGTGTAGGGTCTCTGGTAGGACACTGATTTGCTCTCGCCAAACCAATTATGAACGGTGCGGTTGATCATCTCAGTCACTGCGTCAAGTGTGAGGGAGACCCGCTCCTCCTCGCCCCGTGACCTTTGAATCGTCACTGGGGCCACCGGCTGCTCATTGAAAGCAAGCTCCTCTCGGCAGGGCTCAGCTAAGGCACTGGGTGTCACCCTATTCTAGTCGACTTCTTGTGAGAGATCGCCGGTGTTGGTAGTGAGGGCCTCCAATCGCTCCATTATTTGCGCGATCTGGAGGTCACGAGCAAAAATTTAAGCATCCTTAGCGTGGATCCTCTCTTCTTATTCATTTTAGTGCGGCTTGCATTTCTGCAAGTTGTTCTTCGACCATTTTGGCCGAAGTTACTCCCGTCGCGAACCAGAGTGGCGACATTTTTACTGGCGACCCTGTTGGAGAGAAGGATGCCGGAGTACTTTGGTGCAGCAAGGCCATGGTGGCCGATCGGGTTGAATAGCCGATTGCCGAGAGATATGTTGGGGAGGTGATGCTTTGATTGGGGTACAGCTCGATGGAGTGGCCGTCGGAGTGTTTTGGCAAGAGTTGGTTGCCGACCGAACCAGAGGGGAAGCTACTGGCGCCGGTCGGCGTGGTGATTGAGTTGCGGCAGTGAGCGCCGCCAAGAGTTCTTGGAAGACAGTCACCATTTGCGAATGACCCTCGGGCGTTATTCTGGGAGAGGCCAACACTGGTTGCGGATCCTTCCTCACTAACGAGGATGGAGTTGTGTGCTGCTCATAACACTGGATCATGGCAGGCACGATAGAAACCCTCCGCGATGATTGTGACTGGGTCGGGCTGGTCATCGGGCTATGCACCAGTGGTGTGGTGGCGACAGACAGGTATGTCAGCTTGTTTGCTGTCGGAATTAACCTGATCGGTGCTGCTGCTACTGGTTTGACAGAGGCCGCTGCAGCCAGAGGTTGGAACACCGAGCTCAGGCGTCGTGCGTCCCTCATGAAGGGAGCTTGTCCCGTAGACAAGCTCCTGGCCAACGCCCTTGTCATTGGGTGAGTGGCTTGAGATGGAGAAGTTGGGGTGCGAATGCTGGTCGAAGAGCTAGCAGATGGCACACGAGCTCCAACTGCGGTAGTCGAGCTTGCCTGGATGACTTGTCGCGGGTAGGCAAAGCTTGCGGTGGAGACTTTCTTGGTGGCGGCGTTGTTGTTGTTGTTGCTTGCCATTTGAGGTGTTGGATTGTTTTTTTTTTCGAAGTTGACGGAGAAGGAGATGAGAGGTAGGAAAGGTCCCACCGGGCATGCCAAATCTGTTGCCTCGAAAAACCTCTTATCCGCGAAAAGGCGCGACTGATTGATTAAATTGACTGAGATATAGAGAAAATAACAATTTTTTGTGTTGCGAATTGGGGAAATGTGGGGATGCGATCTTCTACCTTTCCTCTGATTCGATCTTTGTTTGTAGTTGGCACGAAGTTATTACTCCTTGCGAGTTGACGACGAACTTCGAGTTTCCGAAGCGAGTGTGCACGAACGATGATGGCTTTGGTCGGCCGAGCGAAAGTATTTGTGTTCCGTGTGTTTCAGTGTGTTGACGTTGCTAGTGAACGTGTAGTGCTGCTCCGGTTGAACTGTGTGAAATTCGACGAACGGCAAATTACTGGAACTTCTGGATTGAGAGCTTTTGTACTCTTCTGGACGTAAAAAGATATCTTTTGGGCAAAAAAGGTTCTCCTTTGGCAAGAAAGGCTCTTCTTTTGCAAGAAAGGTTCTCTCTTGGCCGAAAAAAAGCTCACCCCTTTGGATTTGGTTTCTGGCTATTTGTAGCCAGGGCTTTCTGTCGATCCTCAGAAAGAGGATTGATCCCCTTTTTCTCCTGCTCCCCAGGGGGAAAGTTGTGACTTGACTCTTTTCACCGATCCTTAGATAGGGGATCGATGGGAGAATCTGGCTTATGACTTGGTCGATGCAAGGTAGCAGACAAATGGTGGAATGACGAGGCAATGACAAAGCTAATGTCGTGGCAATGGAGTGCTGATTTTGGCGATGATGAGGTTGATGTCATGGTGAAGCTTTGGGCTCGATGATGGGCTGTCGGATGCCGACTTCAAAAATTACAGGATTTGCTCGTGAAGATCCCGTGACGAACGGTCAAAGGGCTGGCGAGCAACTGGACTCACCATAGATGGGTCAATCACATATTGGCGTCTCGTACTACATAATGATCTTATTATTTTTTAAAATAATGTAAAAATTAAATCAATTTGACTATTTTGAAGTTTTTTATTTTAGAATAGACTAAGTCATCTACAAGAAAAAGGAAAATAGAAAAATATATTTGAAGTCTTAACTAGTGTTTTAAAAGTCGAACTGAACTCGATAGTCCAACCTAGTTGAACTAGAATCGGAGGCTAGTCCTGTTCTTATTGGCCCAATTCATTGTAACCAGCACTTTTCTTTGGTTTTTTCCTATAAAAATTTTAATATATATGTTTCATAAAAAATCATCCTGTCTGCAAAGTGTATCATACTAGTTACAGAGAAAAATTATAAGTTTAGGATTTTGGGAAATTTTGAGGGTGTCTCCTATGGTTCCTTTGATTCGATCTCCGTGTGCTGGTGAGATTCAGGCCTCCTAGCGATCCAGTGATAAATCACGAATTACAAGGTATGTGTTTTGCCTTCCTTTTTTTTCTTCTACTAAGGGGCGATTCCCCCTCACTTTGCCTTACAATGTTTTTTTTTCCATGCAGCGTGGGTGGTAGCTGCTTACTGTGGAGATCATTCCGACCGTTCTGGCTCTTGACGCACCTCTTCAGCCACTCGCTCTACTCTGGCATTGGTCGTTTCTTCACAGCCTATACTCAGCCTACTTCGGAACTTGTCGCTCTGTTGTAGCCCGCTCTGCCTGCTTTGGCACGTGAGGCTCCTTTGCTGCCCACTCAGTCGGCTCTAATGAGGGCTGTGGGTGATGATGACGACAGTGACAAAGTGAACCTTGGCGCTAACGGAAGTTTCCACTTTGCCAGCCGTTCTGTCGTTAGCAGCTCCTCGTACTCCGACCATCAAAACGAAGAGGTGGGCAGCTGTCAAGGATTCTGACGACACGATTCTCCTCAGAGTCTCGGCCCCGACGAGAAAAGGATCAATTGTTCAAAAGAGTGATCTCTTCCCCCCAGTTGTCGTGAAGCAGTGCCGAAGCAGTCACCGGCCCATCCCCAGTGCATTGTGATTGTTCCTATGACAAAGGCCCCTCGGGAGGCTCCACATGTTCTCTCTAGTTCTCTTCCGGAGTTCCTCTCTTCCGTACCTCCTCATTCGAGCACAACATTGGACGCACCGATCGATCTGACCACCTTGGAACACCCTAGTTACATAGGCACTATTTTGGAGAATTCAATTTCTTTGAAGGAACTTGCACAGATGACCTTCGACGGCGACCTTCCCATCCCAGCTGCTGGGACTCTTGAGGTCGCCCCTACCAGAGGAAGTTCTAAGGTTGGCCCCAGTGCCGAGTCGTCTCATCCATCGATGACCCGTCTGGTGAGCCACAATCCCTCTCTTACTTCATAGGAGCTTTCGTCCCAGTTGTCGTCGAGGTATAAACTAAGGTCTTGAAAGTTCGCACTGGCGCAGTGGGTTGACTTCTTCGAGACAGAGTTTCTATCTGCTTCAGATCCCGGCGTGACCAAGGTGATACACGATGCACGGCTCTATGTCGTAAGCTAAAAGAGTTTGGATATGACACTTCTTCCCTTAAACAGTTTATTGACGACCTTATGACGGGGGCCAAAGGGCTACAGGCATTGGGCGATTCCCTTAAAGGGCAGCTCTGCCTCGAGGAGAAGCTTGTCGAGGAGGCGGCAGTTACAAGTTGCTTCGGCTTGCGAGTTCTCAGAGACATCACCAAATGGACGGATTTGACAGCAACTTGGTAGAGCGCAAGCTTGTTGAGGAGGAGGCCCGGCCAAGCTTCATGAGTGACTCGCATTGGTCTCGGCTCGTCTTTCATCCCTCGACCTCAAGATTGCAGCCATTAAGAAGGACCTTGATGTCGACAATGAGGAGATCCTTGCGTTCGAGCGGAAGTGGCAGCAATCCACACGCGACCCATTGTTATCCAGGAAGAGGAGAAGAAGTTGGCTGTTTTCTGTGTCGACATCTCTAGACTGAAGCGGATGGTTGCTGACTTCAAGATCCCTCGGTCGTGACTTTTGTATCTTCTTCTTTTGTTTCTCCAAGTTGCTGGTAGCAGGAGGCTTATTGTATGTTTTTTTTTTTCACACGTACGATTGGATCCATCATTACGAAAATTACAACCTTTATTTTTTATTTATTTATTTTTTTTTTTTGGGTACACGCGTATATCCATTTGATGGAGATCTTTCCTTGAACCAGAAAGAGACCCTTGAAACCTCATTTTTAGTAGGGTCACCTTGAGCCCGTCAAACCCATACTTTGCATCTAACGTAGATCTAATAATCATGCCATACACATCATGGAATCACTTTCCTAACGTTTCCTAGAACCAGTACATAGCTAGGAAAGAAAATAACTTGAAAGTAAATCACATGCTTAAAGATGTAAAAACCTAAGTAGAAGCTTTAATTGAATTCACACAAACACATGTCATAACATTACATTACCACTCACCACTTGGAGTCCCAACCTATGGGAAATTACTCCATTGTCATTGAAAATTAAAAAAAAAAACAATTTAACATAGTTCAGACATGAGATGAAATAAAAGTTAGAAAGGTAAAACCCAGATTTGGACTTCAGCCTTGCTCCTCTTCTTCCTTGCACATGCACTGTCTTTGGCTCCAGTTCTCCACGAGTCTCTCTAGGGTTTTAGATACAAAACGCAAATAAAAATCTTCCTTTCATCCTCCCCTTTGCAATGAACCCAACCTTCCTTAAATACCCCTCCAGATGAGGGAGATATGCCCCTTTTAGTCCAGGTAGGTCTAGGGTTCCTTCTTTCCTAAGTAGGTCAGGGTATCTACTTTTCTTAATTCCAATTAAGTCCTTCCTTGACCTTGACTCTTCACCGCGTCTTTGAGGAGGATTATGACTCTTTAAGTGACCTTGATTTGACCCAAGAAGAGTCCCACAAAGAGAGAAACTCTTGTAATTTCCGAATTTGTCAATTTGAGGTTTTCTGCCCTTCTGATCGCCATTGGCGCCATATTGACCCCTAAGGCGCCAGTACTTAGAATTTGAGTTGATTTAGGAGTCTTATGCAAGTCGAGACGCTCAAATTTGGTGAAGTACAGACACCAAAGGCACAAGAACTTAGACTCTGCAGCGAACTAGTGTTGAGAAGTAGCAGTTGAGTGCATTTTAAGGGCCTAGACGCCATATGGCACCCATCTCAGTTTACGGCGCCCAGCCCCTAGCTTAGTGTTTTTTCCCTATTTTGCATGATTTTTGGCCTTTTTCCTCCATTACTCTTTTGAAGTGCTTTAACACCTAAAATGAGCCAAATCAATGCAATATATACCAATTAAGTCCAAAACACGGGAAAATAAACTATAAAACCTAATGAAAAACACTATATCCTAGACACTTATCAAGAACCCCCAAACTTAAACCTTTTCTTGACCCTGAGCAAAGTAAAACAAAAACAAAGCTTAGAGTAATGATATAATATTTTTAGAGAGCTTGAATTCTAGTGGCACTCACATCCTAAGTTTTAATCCGAAGTTGGCTTGTCTAAGCCTCTTCCCCCATGGTTTCAACACTCTAGACATGCATTAGCTACCCCTTTCCTTTCAACCCATAACCCATGTGATCAAGCAATTTTTGCTTGAGTTCCATAAGCCAAACCTAAGTCACTCTTCACTCACATGAAGGAATTGTAAATTTTGATCAATAGATCTTTACTTAGGTTCTAATGGGCCATGGGTAATGGGTAGGATTAATAATTTGGTCACAATGAGGTTCAGTTCTCCTACTCATATCCATGTCCTATTTTCTTGAGCATGAGGTCACCTTTCTTCATTGCTTTGTAGTAGCTCTACCTAGGGTTGGGCATCGGGTTGGGTTTTTTGGGTAACCCGACCCCACCGACCCGACCCGCGGGTTTTATTTTTAATTTTTTTATATTGTTTTCTTTTGTTATTTAAAAAATTAGTATAAAAAATCAGTTTTTTTAAGGTCGGGTTCGGGTTTTGTCAAAACCCGATGGGTTTTAGTTGGGTTGGGTCGGGTTTGGGTTTGTAAAATGATGGATTGGGTCGGATTCGGGTTCAGATTTTAAATCCCGTTCGGGTTTTTCACGGGTTTGGGTTTCGGATTTTTAAGTTGGGTTAGGTTCAGGTTTTCATAAACCCGACCCAAACCCGACCCATGCCCACCCCTTGCTCTACCATGTCCACCCCAAACTTAGAATTTCAGACCTTTTGGTAAGAAAGGTCCTTCCCAACCCCAAACTAATAATTTTTCAAACCCTTTTTGAGATATGGTCCTTTCTCTTTCTTTTTTTTCTTTTCTTTTCTTTGGCTTAGTCTAGAGTCCAACTTACTCTGCCGGTTGGCTAGGAGTCCCTAAGCTAAGGCCCTAGACCCAGTGAACACACAGAGTGGCCTTTATCTGACTTCGCCCTTTTTTTTTTTTTTTTTTTTTCTTTTTATTTTCCTGGAGTTTTCTCCATGTTTTTCTTTTTCTTCTCTCCAGCCATTGTTCAGCGCGTTACCCACTTCCATCCCAACCTTGAGTTCTGTAATTTCGAAGGATCAATCATACTCAATTCATAAGAACACTTCAATGACTATAGAGAATGGGACAAAAATAAACAAGGTATATAAAACAAAGGCCTAGTTCATGTAATGCATAGGATCATAAAAACAAATTTGGGATCATATCGGCTCAAAGGGGTTCACAACAGGTGATGCATCTTGTGCATTTCGTATAGGTGGCTACAAAAAGTATCAATGGCAATTTAAAACATGGCCTAAATCATCTAAAAAATTTTGAAAACCTTGTTGTGTTTCGGCTCGAGTTTTCGTTGGAAGGGTTCTAGAAAACAAGAAAAACATGCTTTAATCATATTCAGTCATTTATACCACAAACCATAGGTAGCTCATGTACCAAAGAATTTAACCAAGTGTTCATCAAGCCAAAAGACAAAAACCTACTTCATCAATCACTCATTCAGCTAAGCCATCATCAGCTCAAGCATTCTCATTCAATTTCTCTCATCATCTAAGGTGAATTCTAATGCAATTTCCTAAGATGCAAAGAGTTTTGAGCAAGAAGATGGGAGAAAGTCAAAAAATAAGGATGAGAAATTTGAATCCCCTACCCCAAACTTACAAAATTCGCATTGCACTCAATGTAAGAAATAAAATAAAAGGGTGTAAGAGGAACTTCCCTAACAATTCCAGCCTTTGATCTTTCTCCTTCTCCATGCTCCATTGCTGTCCTTTTTCTTTCTTTTCCTTTTCAAAAGAGAAAACTCATTAATTTGTTCAAAATAATAAAGTTAGGGTCTGATGGTGTCAATCTAACCTAATCTAAAACAAACAAGGAACACAGAAAAGGTAATCAAATTTGAAAGAATTTCAGTGAAAGAGAGAGACAAACATGACTTTGTAAAGCAGGTTCGGGCGTCGTGGCGCCCAAATCATAGTATGGACAGGAAGATAGACAAACGCCTTTGGCTCTAGAATAGCGCCTTTGGAGCTGAGAAACATAGACTTGAGTGTTATCGGTGCCCTACGGGCGCTTTTGGTTCCCATGTGCCATTGGCTCGCTCTGTAGACATTGACGCTTATTGCGCCCAGAGGGCACTTTACCACTGAGAAACAGAAGCATGGGCGTTATTGGCACCCAATTGGCGCTATTGGTGATCCAATAGAAATTGTGTTATGCGGGGGCGCCCTTGGTGCTTGACAGGCACCGAAGCACTAAGTTACATAATATATGGCACCTTTGGCACTGTAAGGGTGCCATAGTGCCAGTCTATGTTTCATAGTCTTTGTCTTTTGTATTGTTTTCTCTCTTCCTTTTTCTTTTGGATTTGATTCCTTTTGCATAGTCCTTGTTCCTAACCTAATTTTGAAATGTAAAAATTAAATAAAGTAAAACACACAAATCAACAATACTTCATCTACTTAGCCTACTTTCTAACACACACAACATAATAAACAAAACCTAACCTATTCCTAAGCTCAAACCTACTCATGGAGGTTCCTTTTTATCCTTTTCTTGTTAAACTTGTACCTCCTTCTCCTTAGTAGCTCAAACCTATTGCCACTTACAAGGAGAGTTTTCTTCATTCACTTATTTCTTGTTTTAAACCTTCTCCTATTCTTGATTTGTGACCCTTTTCTTTTTCTATTCCCTGGACCATTAAAGTCTTCACCATTGGGACACTTGACTTCCCTTAGCATGAGAGGATTTTCTTTTAAGCAAAATGAGATAAGATTCCCCTTCATGCTCTCATTCACCAAATTTTCATATTGAAGAATGCCTAAAAAGTCATGAGAAAAATCACTAGCACAATAGGTGTCTTCAATCATAATTGGGGGCTCATTCTCTGCTGGGTTTAAGCTACACACTAGTTCTTCCTTGTCAAATTTGAAAGTTACTTTTCCTAGTGTAACATCAACACAACCACCAGCACTCTCAAGGAAGGATCTGCCCATGATTAGGGGAATATCACAGTCAAATTCTATGTCCAAAACAATAAAATCACATGGGAGAATGAACTCTCCAATTTTCACAAGGACATCATTAATTAGCCCCATGGGCTTTTTGGTAGAATGGTCAGAAAATTGTAGCATGATATTGGTCTCTCTAAGCTCCCTTAAATCCAATTGTTTACAAGTTGATAAAGGCAATAAATTAACACTAGACCCTAGGTCACACAAAACTTTATCAAATTTGTAATTCCCAAATTCACAAGGCATTGAAAAACAACATGGATCATTAAATTTAAGGGGTGTCACACCTAGAAAAACATCACTACAAGCTTGAGCTTGCAAGACCATACCTTGTTCCTCCCTCCTTTTTCCTAGTAGAGTTTCACTAAGAAATTTTATAGAATGAGGCATCTCTTTAATAGTGTTCAAGAATGGCAAATTCACATGTAAACGCTTGAAAATACCCATAGGATTAGAGCACTCGTTCTCTATCATGTCTTCTCTACTAGAATAAAGAGTTTCATTGAAGTCAGAATTTGAGGTAGAAAGAGTTAGAAACTCACCATGGTTACTTACCTCTAGCTCCTGATGGCTTTTATTTTCCGGTTCTTCCAGTATTTGATCCCTAGCATCCTATATGACCAGCTCCTCCTCCAGCTCTTGTTCCTCTTGATCTCCACAAACCATCAAAGAACATGGAGTGGCCTGCTCCTTTGTCTCTAAGGTTGAAGGCAATGACTCTTGAGCCATAACATTGGCAATCAGCCCTAATTGCGTTTCCAAGGTTTTTAGTGCAACATCTTGGCTTTCCATACTTGTTTCAAAGGCTGACATGAAGTCATTTAATTTTTCCTCTAGCCTGGGCTTAAATGCTGGAGTTTGGCTTTGAAAATATGATGGGAAGTCCTCTTCGTTGAAACTCCAAGATAATTTTGGTTGGTACCCATACCCTTGATTGTATGTGCTGCCAAAATGATCATAAGACCTGCAATAATATGAATTATAATCAGCATGGTCGTCATAAAAATTTTCAGCATATACATTACCTTTGTGACACTCATGAGTTGGGTGCCCTCCTCCACACATATCACAAAAATTACTATCATGGTAGTAGAATGCAGCCACATCTTTTTTATTGGTCTCTCCTTCTTCTTTCTCCTTAATTCTCATACATAGTGCCCTCTTTGGTGTGGGTTAGGATCCTCTTGAAGTGGTCCTGAAATCAGGTCACAACACAAAATAGAAAAGACAAAGAAAAACCTAAAACTAAACCTAAAAAAAAACAGAAAATACTATACAAGAGTAAAACAAAAATCCTGACCTAAAATTCAGCAAACAAAATCCTACTAAAATACAAACTATCCCCAAGTCAATAGCTAAAGCTTCAAACAAGCACTGCCAAGACTAATTCCCCGGCAATGACGCCCAAAACTTGGTGTGTTCCCAGCAACACCAGCAAGTGCACTGGTCCAAGTAATATAGGGTTCAAGTGAGCCCTAGTCGATCCCACGAGGGATTAGCTAGCAACCACTTGTAATCCAAATCAACTATTGGTTGGGTAATTAATAAAAAGATGATTTTTGGATGGTATTTTGTAAAATAAAAAGTAAACAAAATAAATAAACTGCATTGAGGTTGAAATTCAGATTTTAAGAGCGGTTAGAACAACCAAAGATTTGTGGCAACTTATGCAAAAACATAGTCGTGGTTAATTCAATTAGACTTAGGTAGATTCATTAAAGCTTAGCTCACCTTAAACCAGTAAAAGCTTCTCAATTCAGACTCTAGACACCTTGAATCACTAAATCTACAATCATGAATCGTATAACATAGAATCATTGATGGGGATCTCTCCTTGAACCAGAAAAAGACCCTTAAAACCTCATGCATAGTAGGGTCACCTTGAGCCAGTAAAACCCATACTTCGCACCTAACTTAGATCTAATAATCATGCAATAAACATCATGGAATCACTCTCCTAACGTCCCCTTGAACTAGTAAGTAGCTAGGAAATAAAAAACTTGAAAGCAAATCACATGCATAAAGATGTAAACACCTAAGTAGAAGCTCTAATTGAATTAACCCAACCACATGTCAAAACATTACATTACCACTCATCACTTAGAGTCCCAACCCATGGGAAAGTACTCCATTGTCATTGAAAATAAAATAAAAATAATTGAATATAGTTCAGACATGAGAATAAATAAAGGTTAGAAAGGTAAAATCCGAATTTGGACTTTAGCCTTGCTCCTCTTCTTCCTTGCACATGCACTGTCTTTGGCTTCAGTTCTTTACGAGTCTTTCTAGGGTTTTGGGTGAAAAACCATACTCAAAATCTTCCTTTCGTTCTTCCCTTTCTAATGAACCCAACCTTTCTTAAATAGCCCTACAGATGAGGGAGATATGCCTCTTTTAGTCCGGGTAGGTCTAGTGTTCCTTCTTTCCTAAGTAGGTCAGAGTATCTATTTTTCTTGATTCCAATTAATCCCTTCCTTGACCTTGACTCTTCAGCACGTCCTTGAGGAGTATTATGACTCAATTGACCTCTATTTGACCCAAGAAGAGTCCCATAAATAGAGGAACTATTGTAGTTTGCTTATTTGTCAGTTTGAGAGACATTGGTGCCATATTGGCGCCTAAGGCACTGGTACTTAGAATTTGAGTTGATATAGGTGTCTTATGCAAGTTGAGACGCTCAAAATTTGGTGAAGTATTGAAGCCAAAGGCGCCGGAACTTAGTCTCCGCAGCGAGCTGGTGTTGAAAAGCAACAGCTGAGCGCATTCAGGCACCATAGGGTCTGGGCGCCATATGGCGCCCATCTCTGTTTACGGCGCCCAGCCCCTTACCTTGGTATTTTTTGCCTATTTTGCATGATTTTTGGTGTTTTTCCTCTTAATCTCTTTTAAAGTGCTTCAACACCTAAAATGAGCCAAATCAGTGTAATATATACCAATTAAGTCCAAAACACGGGAAAATAAACTATAAAACCTAATGAAAAATAATGAAAAACACTATATCCTAGACACTTATCAAGGAAATGTTTTGCTGAAAGTGGAATTTTTTGCAGAATCGGTCCATGACCCGATTTTGAAATGGAGTTCTGTTATCCGTCACTATATAACGAGGTACTCCACATAGATAGATGAGGTGCGTCCGGATAAAGTCTGCCACGGTGGTTGCCTTGACTTCTTGGAGTCAGCCCACTTTGAGAAGTAGTCCATAGCGGCCAAAACGTATTGGCGGTCGGATGAGGATTTTGGCGTGACCGGCCCAATGATATCCATTCCCCATGCCCCATGTGTTGAAGGGCTAGGAGGCAACAGTCGGGTGCAACGGCTCTGGCGGCTGGTGAATGTAGTCTTCGTGGTACTGGCAGGCTTTGCACACGTGCGCGAACTCGATGGCGTCTCCGAGCATTGACGGCCAGTAATACCTAAGTAGTTTGACTTGCATCTGTAGTTTCAGACCGGCTTGGTGAGCGTTGCGGATTCCTTCGTGTTTACTTCAACACTTGGCGTCCTTCTACTTTATACAAGCATCGTAAGAGAAGGCCTTCGTATGATCTCCTGTATAGAACATCTTTGACGAAGACGAACTTCGGTGCCAACCTGCGAACGTGGACTCTGTCCCTCAGGTCTGGTGAGAATGTGTCGTGCCGGAGATAGTTGCTAATCGGTTCTCGCCAGTCTCTACACTCGATCTCGCATTCCGAGATAAGGTGTGTCTCTTCTTTTTCTTTCTCATCTTCTTCTTGAAGAGGAGGAATCACCCACCTTTCTCAAATGGATACCTTTCTTGGCTTGTCGTCGAACCGTGACAAGCTGGTCGCGACTCCGGCCAAAGCGTCTGCTTGCCCATTCTTGGTGCGAGGAATATGGTGTAGAGAGATGCTTGGGATTCTCTCTGTCAAGTCACGAGCGTGCTTCCAGTATGGTAAGAGCTCTGCTTTTTTGACTTTGAATTCTCCCGTCAACTACTTAATTACCAGTGCAGAGTCGCCAAACACTTCAAGCTGGGGAATGTTCATTTCCACTGCCATGTCGAGGCTAATAAGAAGTGCTTTATACTCTGCCATATTTTTTGAGTAGCATTGGGTTAGCACGAACAAATATGGAAGAAGGTCTTCTTTCGGCGAGATGAAGAGGACTCTTGCTCCAGATCCGTCTCTTCGTGTTATGCCATCAAAGTAAAGCCGCCATAGAGGCGGACTTCTATGAAGAATTTTTCTTCGTCGGGAAGTTCTTCTGTCACCTCCCATTTTGTTGAAACTGGGTGGTCTGCAAGAATGTTTGCCAAGGCTTGGCCTTTGATCGCCCGCCCTCTGCGGGACGAAGTTGATCTCAAACTCTAATAGTAAAAGTTACCTCTTCGCCAGATGCCCCGACAACAATGGCCGAGACATAATGTACTTCAGTGGGTCCACTCGTGAGATAAGATTCATTGAGTGCACCAAGAGGCAGTGTCTCAGCTTCTGAACGGCAAATATCAGTGTGAGACATGTCTTCTTGATGGGGGAGTAGTTGACTTCTGCACCCACCAAGGTCCGACTCACGTAGCAAAGCGATCTCTCTTTGTTGTCCTCGTTGTTTTGAGCTAATAAAGCTACCACGGATTTTTCTTGTGCAACGATGTACAGGAGCAGAGGTCTGCCTGTTACTGGAGCCATTGGTACAGGTGGGCGGGTTAGATATGCCTTGATGCTCTCGAAAGCCCTCCGACATAGGGGTGGGCACGGGTCGGGTTTGGGTCGGGTTTCTAAAAACCCAAACCCGACCCAACTTATATACCCGAAACCCGAACCCATGAAAAACCAGCACGGGTTTTAAAACCTGAACCCGACCCGAACTACGATTTTACAAACCCATAGCCGACCCGACCGAAACCCGAACCTGACCCGAAAAACCCAAATTTTTATATTTTTTTTAAAAATAAATAAATAAAAAATATACAAAAAATTAAAATTAAAAACCCACGGGTCGGGTTTGGGTAAACCCGAACCCGACCCACAGGTTGGATTTGGAAATCCAAACCTGGGTTTTTCGGGTCGAGTCGGGTCGGGTTACCCGCAAAACCCAACCCGATGCCCACCCCTACTCCGACACGACGTGTCCCATTTGAAGGGCACGTCCTTCTTCATCAGGCGGTTGAATTATTGACACCTCCCGGGCAAGTTGGAGATAAATCGATAGATGTACGCCAAATGTCCTTGGAAGCTTTTGAGTTCTGAAAGGCTTTTGGGCTCGGGCATTTTTTGGATTGCTTTGATCTTTGATTGGTCAATTTTGATCTCCCTATGATGCACCACGAACCTTAGAAACTTCCCGGACTTGACTCCAAATGTGCATTTTAGTGGATTCATATTCAGTCGGAACAGTCGCAAATGCTCGAAAACTGCTTGCAGGTCTATTAGGTGGTCAGCTCGCTCCTTCGATTTCACCACGAACTCATTAAAGATGTATTGCATGGCTCTTTGGTAAGTTGTGCCTGCGTTCTTCAGTCCAAATGGCATAAGTTTGTAACATAATATGCCTTTGGCGTGCGGAACACTGTGAGCTCCTCGTCTTTCAGGTCCATGCGAATTTAGTTGCATGCTGACAACCTGTCCATAAACGACAGTGCTTTGTGCCCCGTCATCGTGTCCACCATGAGCTAAGTGATGGGTAGAGGAAAATTGTCTTTCGGGCAAGCTTTGTTCAGATCACGAAAATCGATGCAAACTCTGATTTGGACGTTCTTCTTCTTCACCAAGACGATGTTCGCGATCCAGGTCGTGTACTTGACTTCCCTGAATGAAATTTCTGGCAATGAGTTTGTTGACTTCTTTCTCGATTTCTGGGACGAGTTCCTGCTGAAAACGCCTCTGGGTTTGATGGCTGGTCGAGCCTGTTGCTGGATGGAGAACTTGTGGACTGCTACTTTCGGGTCGATACCTGGCATCTCTGTGTCATTCCACGCGAAGACATCTCAATATTCTTGAAGTAGAGACATGTATTCTTCTTCTTCTTCTCTCATCAGCACGACACTCAGGAACGTTGGCCTCGGCTCTTCTTCCCTTCCCAGATTGATCTTCTTTAGTTCGTCGACGGTGACCTGCCCCCTTTCCATGAAAGCAGCTAGAGCCTCTCTAAGGGTGAACTCCTCATCTTCTTGCTCACCCACTTCTGCAACTGATATGTGACAATTTCGCCGGCATCGTTGGCGGTTGAAGCTTTGACGATTACAACTCTCGGCATGTTGATGATTAGTGGTCCTAGCGATGTTGTTTTTCTTTCTCCTCGTGCTTGATTTTTGGTCGAAATCTGGTGTACATCAGTCGCTCATCCTGAGATTCTAACCAGTTTCTCCGTCTGGTAGCCAAGGCTATGGCGACTTTAGGGTATTGGGTACCCCTTCTTTCTTAGCATATCCTGCGTAGGTGTCACGATCTGGAAGGTGAGTGGTGGTCGTCCATGCAGCTACTCCCTAGTGAGTTTACTTCCTGCTTTCACCATTAGACGGTAGGCATTCAGGTCATAGCCTTCAGTCGTTCGGGTAATTGGTAGTCGCGACTCGGACCTTGGGCACTCTTTGACAACGTTCTGGTTCTCCAGCTTTGGTAGTGGCATCGTGACTTCCTTTTTTGGCGCACATAGACTTTCTTTGCTGCAGGCGACGGAGGCAGATTCACCCTTCTTCCTCTACAATTGAGGGATGTACCTTAATACGGGTACATCTCTTTTCTGTAGTCCCAACGCCCACGACAATCTTTCATCACGAACCTGTCATCGAGAGGGTGACAGTCCTTGGGCCAGGTTCCGCTCCGGGACTTGACTTGGAGAGGGGACCGTCTTGGCGACTGGTTGTGGAGAAGAGTAGAACCTGACGTCGGCAAATGAGATTTCTGCTTTGGTGATCGGGCTCTCGTCCGCGAGCACGGTCTTTTCTTCACCGTCTTTCCAGTATTTAAAACACTGGTGTAGGGTCGATGGCACAACTCCGTTGTCATGTAGCCAAGGCCAATGTTCTGGAATCGATGACTTGAAACAATGTGTTGGCGACCATCTCACTGATGTTCAGCTCGAGCCGAATCATCCCCAATGTCCTTTGACCTTCTTGGTTGAACCCCTGGATTAGCAGGGAGTTTGTAGAGAGGTCGCTTGCTGAGATGCTGATATTCTTCATCGTCTGAATTGGAAGAATATTCACCGCGGTGCCGCAATTGATTAGGATTTGGTTGATTGGGCAGTTTCAAATGCATCCCGACATGAACAACCGTCGATTGTGCATCTTTGCCCCCCAATTGGCAATCTTCCTCTCTCTTGATGTGAGGCGTCAGAGTGACTTTTGGCTTGTCATGCTTCATCATCTTGAGTTGCTCCAGTTTGGCTTCGAGCTTCTCCAAATTGGTCACGATTTTGATGAGAGCTTGCCAAGACCGGATAGGTAAGGTCAAGTCATCTTGGATCACATTGGTGGGTGAGATCAGTTTTAAGGATGTCTCGAGATCGTCGCACTCGACAATTGGCAACTTCCCTTTATTCAATTCAATTGCTCGTCCACTGGGAGATGTGAAACAGCTAGCGACCAATGTCGGCACCGAAGTGAAGAATTCCTCGGGAAGAATTCTGCCAAATGTGACGGGCCTCTTTCTCCTTTTATCTGCTCTTCGGGCATGGGCCCTCGGAGGATTCTTTTTGCGCTTTGTGGCTTCTTTTGTTGGCAATCGGCCTTTGATTTTGATGACCACCAGTGCCTCGATCTCTTTGATCGGCTTCTTTCGGCAGGTGACCAGGATCCACCCTTCTTCATCTTCCTTGAGGGCTTCTTGTGGTGTTGGCTTTGGAGCGACCATTACTGGTGTTTTATTGTGTGGACCAAATTTGGGGAGATATCTTTTCCCCTGCGTGACTTGGGGTTTGTTGAGTCTAGTTTTTGGACCAGACTCAACCTTGAAGCACACAGAATTTGCAACTGTGGTGTTCTCTTCGTTTTCAATGATTATACAACCTTGCGTCGCAAGTTCTAGAATTTTGTCCTTTAGGGCAAAACACTTTTCGGTGGGATGTCCGAGTAATCGGTGATATTTACAGTAGTTGGGATCTCTGGACTTCCCAACATCTCCGGGTCGTTTTTGCTTCCGATAGCTGGAGCAGGTTGGTCTCGAGTAGTTGTTCAAGCATCACTGACACATCAAATTCTGGGAAGGGGTACGCTTTTGCTTGCTTCTCCTTCAGGGTCTGCTTCTGGAAGATCGCTTCAACGCGAGGTCTTGGGGCGTAGTTCAGCCTCGGCTTCCCTTCGACTTTGACCGGCTCGAAGACATTTGTCACATACGAGCCTTTTGTCGTTTCTTTGAGCTCCTTCTTGGCGGCCTTGCCTTTTTTGCCTGGGTCATTTATCAAAGCGCTGCCTTCACCTTTCTGCTCGATGAGGATTTCCATGTTGTGAACCTCTGTCACCAGCTCTTGAAAGTCTTTTGACTTCTGGCTTTGGAGTAGAGAAGTCCCTAGTTCATGCCGCCGATGCACATCTCGATTTCTGTCTTGGTGGCAAGAGACACGCTTTCTTTGTAGTTTAGGTTGAGATTCCTCCATCGGTTGATATAATCAATGATTTTCTCGCCCTTCTTCTGCTTCAAGTTCGTGAGCTCTACCAGAGTCACGATGGTCCGGGTACTATATAATCGGCTCAAGAACTCGTGCTCCAACTTCTCCCAGCTGTCAATCAACTCCTATGGCAGTTTGATAAACCAGTCGAAGGTGTTCCCCTTCAGAGACCGCCCAAATTGCTTGACTAGGAGATTGCCATCTGTATCGTTGTTGTTGCAGGTCTCGATAAAATGGGAAATGTATTTCTTTGGGTTGCCATCACCATTGAACTGCTAGAATTTTGACGGGTGGTACCCATGCGGCATGGGTATAGGTATAACTTGGATTCATCGAGAGTAAGGTTGCTTGTACGGCTGGGATTGACTTTCCCATGTGTACACATTGTTGTGAATGACCCGGTTGATAGATTCATCGTGAGGGAGATAGATTCTTCAAATTGAAGTTCCCTAGTAATTTGGCAGGACTTAAGGTGCGGCTCTTCCGGGTGTGGTTCTGCCGACTCGCTTGTAGACACTTGGTGTCGCTCAGTTTCCTACGAGACCTTCTCGATGTTGGCTGTGAGGATCTCCAACTTTTCCATCATCTTCGCAATTTACGCATCTCGAGTCATGATTTGTTCGTCTTTGGCTTGAATTTGTTTCCTATGCTCCCTGAGCATAGTTTGCATCTCTGGAAGTCGCTCCTCCACTGTCTTGGCCTATATCACCATGGTGGCAACTGTAATGACAGGCGTTGAGGAGGTGGCTCCCGATGTGAGTCGACGCGGAGAGATCACAACCGGAGACTAGGTCTTCTTGGTGGCGGTAGAAGGAGAGAGGTAGCCATGTTGCTCGAAGTGTTTATCATGGTCTGGACTAGCGTGACCTTCCATGCCTAAGGTGATTTCGTCGAGCTGACCATCGGGCTGCGTGCCAATGGTGTGGTCGCTATAATCAAGTAGCTCGGTTTCACTAGTACCGCAGTGGGTTTTGTTGGTGCCACTGAGACTTGCAGCTGAAAGATGGCACTGGGGCGACGACCTTCCCGTGGGAACAAGGGCAGTCCAGACGATGGTCCCTTTGTCATGGCTTACATCATTGGGCCTGCGCGAGCTGGTGCTAGTGGCGAAGTTGGGGACACATTCTTAGGAGATGAGCTGGTAGGCGAGCGTCGGTCCCTGAACGCGGCTATCGAGCTTGGTCCTGTGACGGGTCATAGGTGGATGGGGCTGGCAGGAACGGCTTTCTTGGCGGGGTTGTCGGAGTTGTTTCCTACTTTTTTTTCTTTTTGATTTTGGAAATAATTGAGGGAGAAGGAGATGGGAGGTAGAAGAAGTACCAGGCGTGCCAAATCTATTTTGTCGAAAATCGTCCGGTACGCGAAGCGTCGTGACTGATCATACTAGATACAGAAAAAATTTACAAGTTTGGGATTTTGGAGAATTTTACGAGTGCATCTCCTACGTCTCCTATGGTTCCTCTGATTCAATCTCCATGTGTGAGTGAGATTCAAGCCTCCTGGCGATCTGGCGACAAATCACGAATTCTGAGAGAGTCTACACAAACTTACTTGGTTGGACGAAAAATTTTGTACTCCATTTGATCAGTTTGATGACGCTTCCGCGGTTGCCTAGAGCTTCTCGACGAACTGGTTGTGATTCAATAAGACCTTTAGCAGGTGAAGTTTCTGGCATGAAAGCTTCTCTAGACTAAGGATTTCTGAACTCCATGGTCTAACCCTCTGGTGTTTCTTCCTTTTGACTATTTATAACAGTGCCTTCCTTTCGATCCTTAGAAAGTGGATTAATGGCTGACTTTCTAAATTTGGCGGAGCCTTAACCAGGACTTGGTCGATCCATGTGGCGGACAGGTGGCAACGACATGGCGATGGTGCACGTGGCAAGGCGGGCCCAGCAATGAACAATTGGTGGCTGATGGCAGATGGGGCAGCGATGGGCCTGTGATAGATGGTGACTTGATGTATGGGCCCATAGATGGGCCGATGATAGATGGACCCGTTGTGGATGGATGCAGAGGGGCCGATGATGGATGGACTCGTTGTGGATGGAAGCAGGCCGGGCGATGACGGATGAATTGTGGACAGATGAATTGTGGATGGCTGATGACGGATGAATTGTGGACGGATGAATTGTGGACGGATGAATTGTGGACGGATCAATTGTGGACGGATGAATTGTAGACGACTGAATTGTGGACGGATGATTGTGGACGGATGAATTGTGGACGGATGAATTGTGGATGAACTGATGATGGATGAATTGTGAACGGATGAATTATGGATGGATGAATAGTAGATAGGGCGATGATAGATGGGCCCATGGTAAATGGGCCACTGATTTTTTACGTCTACAATATACAAAAGTTTAGAGTATAATAACTAATGGTGGACCATTGGTCTAACCCGGTTGTACGCACCAAAATGTGTGTGGCCCAAATTCGATGAGTCCAGCAACCTATCGATCCATCAAACTACGATCGTGGGTAGGCTTTATTCGTCATCAAAGTTCGTCGCAGCAGCCCACCACAAAGTTCAATAGCGCCGCCAAGTCACCAGTACAGTCGACACCCTCGTCAGCAAAAATTGTCGAGTCGGCACTCGTCGTAAGCACGCATCGTCAGCAATCAACTACCAGTTTCAGTCTTTAACCAAAGGAGTGAAAGGAGGGCCGCGATCCTGGTCTCCCTCTTCCCCTCTTCTTCCTCAACTTCACAGCAGAATGAGGATCGTGATCCCCATTCCCAGGCAACATCTATCAATAGCTACACAGACCGGCTACAAATGGCCAGAAGTTCCCTGTCCACAGGGGTGAAGAAATCAATTCCCAAATTTCGACAAGAGAAGTACTCTCTCTCTCTAAACCGAAGGACTCAAATCCCTTTCGGAAAAGAAGTTCTCACGTACACAGAGGTTCCCTCAGACCCCCGAAGCCAAACGACCTGCAGTTCGTCGTTCTATCAGTTCACGCGAAGCAGTCCCACACGACTTTCGGCAGCGTCATAAGTCGATACACGCGGAGCACAAATACCTCCGTCCGACCGACCAAAGCCACAACAGTTCGTGTACACTGGTTCCCGCAACTTGAGTTCGACATTCGCTCGTTCGCGAAGGTTTCGACTTCACCAAATACCTACGGAGATCGAATTAGAGGAAGCATAGGAGATTGTACTCGCAATTTCTAATATTTACACCACACCCTGTAACACATTTGTTCTAAAGTAATCGACATATTCTCTCGGTCGCGCTTCTTCGCGGACCGGCGGATTTTCGGTGAAATAGATTTGGCATACTCGGTGGGACCTTTCCTACCTCTCATCTTTCTCCGTCCAAAAAACAAAAAAATCTCCAACCTTCAGTCATGGCCAACAACGCCAACAACAGCAACAATGAGGGTAAGCAAACTGCCTCCTCGAGCTCTGCCCAACCGCGCCCCATCGCGACCGCAGGTTCAACTACTGGGGCTCACGAATCCGCTGCCGCATCTCCGGCCAACGTCTGCGTCCCTGCCTCACCGCCACCGGCCACCCGCCCAGTGACGAGAGCGATGACCAGGAATTTATCTGCTGGAGAAGCTCCTTTCATGCGCGACGCGCGCCGGCCAAGCGCCTTATTCGTGCCACAGACTACCGCGGGCTCCAACAAACCAGCCACGGTCGCCGCCAAACTATTACCAGCAATGGCCAGACCAACATACCTGGCCGTCGCCGCCTCACCTCCTCCTCGCAGCCCGACTGTCAGCCCAGCGCAGTCACCACCGCCACGAAGAACCTCTATTGTCCATGCCTTGGTGCAGCAATACGAACAGAGTGGAGGCATTCCTTCATCCTCTACGGCAAAGACACATCCATTGCCGACCTCCTCTGTACAGAGAACATCGGCCACTGACAATTCGCCGGTTATGTTGGTCTCACACGACCTTCTAGCCGCACTTAACGCAGCTGCTGGTCCGCCACCTATCCGCTCACCTCACCGACAAACATCAGCGGTCTCCCCTGTCGCCACATCGCCCATTCCATCTCTCCGACTCTCACCAGTGGCTGCCACTGCAAGCCAGTCACCCCCCAGAGCCACATCCCGCAATCAACCTGTGACTGGTCCCTCTGATCGGTCCCCCACCTCTCCAATGAAGTCGCCGACAATGACTTCATATCTCCAAACCGCGTCAAGAATAATTACTCCGACGCAAACCGTCAAGATGGCCGCAATGACAACTTCGGCCAAGACGATTGAAGAACAGCTTGCCAAAATGCAGGCTGCACTGAAGGAGCAAAGCGAACAACTGCCCATAAAAGATGCGCAACTTGCAGCCCGTGATGCTCAACTAGCTGCTCGCAATGATTAGATCGCGAAGATGTTTGAACGGCTTGAAATGGGCACAGCCACCAATAACACTGGTGGCGTCTCTCAAGAAGTCGACCGAAATCGGCCGACTACCAGCGCCTCAGCCGGCCTACCGCGAGAAGACTCCTCCTCCGACGACGAGCTGCTGCCCGTCGTTCCAGTGGCCATCCGCAGAGGCCGACCTGAAGTGGATCCATCTGCTCTTACCCTTGATTTCATTACAGAGATCATCAACCGTGCAGTACGAAACAGCGATGGCGACCACAAATCAGTCGCCTACAAGAGACCGTACACACAGAGGATCCAGAACATCCCAATGCCGATTGGCTATCACCCTCCCAAGTTTCAACAATTTAACAGCGACGGCCACCCAAAGCAGCATGTCGCTCATTTCATTGAAACGTGTAATATGGCACAGATGGCGACTTGTTGGTCAAACAGTTCGGCCAGTCACTGAAGGGAAATGCCTTCGATTGGTACATCGAGCTACCCCAAGAGTCGATTGACAGCTGGGAACAACTGGAGAGTGAATTCCTCAGTCGGTTCTATAGTACCCGACGCACCGTCACTCTAGTCGAGATCGCCAATCTCAAATAGAAGAAGGGCGAAAAAGTGGTCGACTACATCAACCGATGGAGAAATTTGAGCCTAAACTGCAAAGAAAGCTCAAATCTCTCCCTCGAAGCTGAGATCGAGATGTGCTCACGGGGAATGCACTGGGAGCTCTTGCGCTACATCCGTAGCCGGAGGCCGAACGACTTCCAAGAGCTCGCAACTGAAGCTCAAAACATGGAGATTCTCATGGAAGAACGAGGAGAAGAAGGATCCACTTCTGCCGATCCACGTAAAAAAGGAAAGGCACCCGTTACGACCGCACTAAAAGAGACGAAAGAGAAAACGAAATCCTCTTTCGTGACAAATACTGTCGAACCGATCAAGGTCGGAAGTAGGGTTAAGCTGACCTACCTCCCACGACAATTGACTGGAGGCTTCAAGAAGCCGACACTGGAAGAACGACAGGCAAAGACATACCCCTTTGCCGACGCCGACGTTCCCATTGTGCTCGACCAGCTGCTTGAAAATCAACTACTGAGGCTGCCAGAAATCAAAAGACCTGGCGACCAATCCAAAAGCAAAGATCCAAATTTTTGCAAATACCATCGACCGGTTGGGCACTCGACGGAGAAATGCTTCGTCTAGAAGGACCGCATCATGGAGCTGGCGGCGCAAGGCCGTATTGAAATCGAAGGAGCTAAAAACACAGCCTCCTCATATGCCATCTCCATCCGAGCCGAGCCGAACCAGCTAACCCGGCTAAACAAGAAGTAGATCACGAAGAAGGAGTACCGACCAAAGCCCGGTTCCTCCAGCCGACCGCACAACAACAGACGACCACCGGCTAAGGTCGCACCAAAACCGGCACCCCACGAAAGAGCTGCAGTCGACGCAGAGGGGTGGATCTTGGTCACACGGAGAAAGAAGCCTCTTCGAGAAATCGAACCGGCACCGGAGACCATCAAAATAAAAACAAAGCGGTCAAACAAAAGAGCCGCAAAACGCCAAAGAAAAGCTCCCAGGACTAATGTCCAGGGGCCAAGCAAAAAGAAAAGAAGACCCGTCACATTGGCAGAATTCTTCTCGAAGGAGTTCCCCTCGCCGCCTGCAATGGTGGCGACCTGATCAACAGCTCTTCCCGAACAAACAACAACAAAAGAAAAGGGCAAAATACCAGTCATCGAATGCGACGACCTAGAAACATCGCTCAAACAAATCTCGCATCTCAACAAGTTAGAGGATGATCTTGATCTAGACATCAGATCGAGGCAAGCCTTAATCCAAATCCTCGTCAAAACAGAGGGACTCAAGGCTGAACTTGAGACACTGCTGATGAGAAAGCACGATCTGCCGAAAGTCGGGTTAACCCCTCCTTTTCGAAAAGAGGAGGAACACGCTTATACCAAAGCGCACCTAGCAAAGTCGGAGGAAGCATTGGCCGTCACATGCCCGCCGTGCATCACATTCCGGGAAGAAGACGCACAATTGGGGATGAGAAATCACAACAGGCCGTTATTCGTCTCCGGCTACATCAGGGACCACAAAATCAACTGTGTCCTCATCGACTGTGGATCTGCAGTCAACATTCTGCCCATCCGCACGATGAAGAATATTGGTCTATCTGTCGGCGACCTCTCTCCAAGTTCTCTCCTCATTCAAGGTTTCAACCAGAAGGGCAAGAGAACACTCAGGATGACGAATCTCAAGCTGCATATTGGAGACATGATAGCCGATAAGCCTCTTCAAGTCATCGACTCCAGAACGTCTTACAACTTGCTCCTGGGTCGACCGTGGCTTAACTCTAATGGAGTTGTACCTTCCACACTCCATCAATGCTTCAAGTATTGGGAAAACGGCGAGCAGAAGACGGTGTATGCCGATGAAAGCCCATTCACAGAAGCAGAGGCATCATTCGCAGATGCTAAGTTCTATCTGACGACCAAGCCGACAGTCAAATCGTCACCTTGGTCAAACCAAGCAGCGAACGCCAAAAGCACCATGACGTAGGCTACACCGTCCAAACAACTGGCACAGGATGCAACACTCAAACAGTCGTCGCAGCCCACAAAACCGCAGGCTCCGACGCAAACTACATCGCATAAGCAGACCATGACGCAGGACGTATCTCCAAAACAACCGGCATACAATCCTAAACTGGCTACAGTCACGCCTACACCAAATCGGCGCAACATACCCATCCTACGATACATTCCACAGGTGCAAAGGAAGAAAGGAGAAGCTCCCCTAGTCGCCTGCAACAAATTCCAGCCGACCCCTTTGTCAGAAAAGGTCACGCTTCCTCTACCAAAATTAGAGAGGAACGAAGTATCGTGAAGCAGTGGTCGAGCCAGCAATAGTTACCGGCTACACGCTCAAATGAAGGCTTCGACCGAGCGCCACCGGTTGATGGCCGAGCAGGGGCAATCTTACAAAAGACGAGATTCATGCAAAACCTCCCGCGGACCTTACCCGTCTTCACCCAGAGCAGGAGAAATTGAAGAACGAAGGGCCTTTGCATCGATCAAGGTCGCTGGGGCCTCGCCACGAAGCCAAAACCAATCAAAATCTATACAGCCCAAGAAAAGCCGGTCAAGATAACCAGAAAGTCATCGGCAGATGTGCACCAAGTCTCAGTTGGCCAAATTCCAACGAAGAAACAAAATACTTCAAAGCCGGTGACCATTTATACCAAAGCCGCCATCAATCAACGTCGACCAAAGGAAGACGACGGCCCGATCGTCATCTATACTTTGAAAGCAGCCCTCGCACGAGCTCGCGCATACGACTCGGTAATGGTGAATCACATCTCTGTCGTTTGACAACAACCAAGAGGAAGAAGAGGAATTCGTCTTGAAGGAGGCTCCAGCTGAATTCGAAGAAGGAGGCCAGTCAACCGTCGACGAATTAAAGAAAGTCGACTTGGGCACAACAGAGGATCCGAGGCCGACATTCCTCAGCGCTTCACTGACGGCCGAAGAAGAAGTTGAATACATGGCATTGCTTCACGAATATCGTTATATCTTCGCCTGGAATTACACAGAGATGCCCGGCCTCGACCCGCGCGTGGCAGTCCACAAATTGGCGGTTCATCCCTCTGTTCGGCCGGTGAAGCAATCACAACGACGGTTCCGGCCAGTGCTAGTGCCAGAAATCGAAAAGGAGGTCGACAAGTTGATCGCGGCAAATTTCATCAGAGAGGTGAAGTACCCGTCCTGGATCGCAAACATCGTTCCGGTCAAGAAAGACCGGCCAAATCTGGGTCTGCGTCGACTTTCGAGATTTGAATAAGGCGTGTCCGAAGGAGGACTTCCCTCTGCCAATTACCGAACTTATGGTCGACGCGACAACCGGTCATGAAGCTCTATCTTTCATGGACGGATCCTCCGGCTACAACCAAATTCGGATGGACCCGAAGGATGAGGAACTCACCGCATTCCGCACTCCAAAAGGTATTTTCTGCTACAAAGTTATGTCGTTCGGGCTCAAGAATGCCGGTGTAACATACCAGCGAGCAATGCAGAATATCTTCGATGACTTCCTGCACAAACGCGTCGAATGTTATGTCGACGATCTGGAGGTAAAGACGAAGCAGAGGTCCTCGACCTCAGGGCAGTGTTCGAGAGACTTCGGCGGTTTCAACTCAAAATGAATCCGCTAAAGTGCGCCTTCGGCGTCACCTCAGGCAAATTTTTGGGGTTCCTCGTCCACCACAGAGGAATCGAAATCGACCAGTCAAAAATTGACGCCATTCAGAAGATGTTGGAGCCCAGAAACGTTTCCGAGATTAAAAGCCTCCAAGGTCACCTAGCGTACATTCGACGTTTCATCTCGAACCTTGCCGGGAGATGCCAACCCTTCAGTCGTCTGTTAAAGAAAGGTACGCCATTCGACTGGGATGATTCTTGTCGGAACGCCTTCAACAACATAAAGGCATATCTCACCAAACCACCAGTGCTCGTAGCTCCAATCGTCGACAAACCGCTGCTGTTGTACATCGCGGCACAGGAAAAATCGGTGGGCGCCCTCCTGGCTCAATGTGATGAGGACAACAAAGAACGTTCTCTGTATTATCTCAGCCGAACACTGGTGGGCGCCGAGCTCAACTATACACCGATCGAGAAGACATGCCTAGCGCTGGTCTTCGCTGTTCAAAAGCTCCGTCACTATCTCCTGGCACATTCAACGAAACTTATTTCAAGGGCCGACCCACTGAAGTACATTATGTCACGACCAATTCTCTCCGGCCGACTGGCAAAATGGGTGTTGCTCCTCTTCGAATTCGAGATTGATTTCGTGCTGCAAAGAGCAATCAAAGGGCAAGCATTAGCCAATTTCCTGGCAGACCATCCGATACCGGCTGAATGGGAGATATCAGAAGAATTCCCGAACAAGGAAATCTTCCTGGTCGAGATACTTCCCCCCTGGGAGATGTACTTCGACGGTGCGGCACGAAGAAGCGAGGCCAGTGCCGGTGTTCTGTTTATCTCTCCGAACAAGGATCTACTCCCATACTCGTTCGTGCTTACTCAGACTTGCTAGACCAACGAAGCAGAGTATCAAACCATCCTCCTTGGCCTTGGCATGGCAGCCGAAATGAAATTGCCGCAGCTACACATCTACAGCGATTTGGCTCTCGTTATCAAGCAACTCTCTGGCGAATTTGAGGTAAAGAAACTTGAGCTCGAACCTCTCTGGAGATATGCCGGTGAACTTCTGGCCCAAATCCCGAAAGTGTCACTCCATCATGTCCCTCGCTCCAAGAATGGGCCAGCCGACGCATTAGCCGGCATTGCTGCCAGCTTAGCACACTTGGATGAATGACCGAACCAAGTTCCCGTTTGTGAACAATGGGTCATCCCTCCACCAGCCGAAGAAGAAATAGAAGAAGAGCAAACAGACAAAATAGAGGAATCCCTCCCTATCTCAGCCAGCCAAAGCGAAGCTCGAGATTGGCGCGAACCTTTCGTAAACTTCCTTCGTCACGGTGCACTTCCTGTCGACCTGCGAGAACGAGTCCAGATTCGGAGGGCAGCCCCAAGGTATGTTTTCATCCACGACATACTTTACCGGAGGTCATATGAAGGTCTGCTTCTTCGGTGCCTGTCAAAGGATGAAGGATCGCAAGTCCTCAAAGAGAAACACAGTGGAATCTGTGGGGCGCACCAAGCCGGCCCGAAGCTCCACCTACAAGTCAAACGACTGGGCTATTACTGGCCGTCGATGCTCAGGGACGCCATCGAAATGGCTCGAACCTGCAAACAGTGTCAGATCCACGCCGATTACATACTCCAGGCGCCAGAACCTCTTCACCCGACTGTCGCATCATGGCCATTCGAGGCTTGGGGGATGGACATCATTGGCCCCATCTCGCCTAAGTCCAACTCCGACCGGCAGTACATCTTGGCTGCCACCGACTACTTCTCAAAATGGGCCGAAGCAGCCGCTCACCGAGAAGTGAAAGCTACGACCGTCGTCGACTTCATTAGAACACAAATCATTTATCAGTATGGAGTTCCCTGATACATAATGACGGACAACGGTACACCATTCAAAAATAAAGTCATGGACCGTTTTTGCAAAAATTCCCGCATACAACAATGGACCTCAACGGCTTATAATCCAGGAGTCAACGGACTCGCAGAAGTTTTCAAAAAAACGCTCTGCAAAATCTTAAAGAAGACCATTGGCGCCAACAAAAGGAGCTGGGATGAAAAACTTGGCGAAGCTTTATGGGCATACAGAACGTCGTTCCGAACGCCTACCCAATCGACTCCATATTCACTGGTCTATGGTACCAAAGCTGTTCTTTCCCTCGAGGTACAACTCCCTTCCTTATGCATAGCAGTAAGAGAAGGATTGACGACGGAGGAATGCGCCCAACTGAGACTCGCAGAACTCGAGTCTCTTGACGAACAGCGATTCGAAACGCAACATCGACTCGAGTGTTACCAATCTCGCATGACCAGAGCCTTCAATAAAAAGGTACGCCTCAGGTCATTCCAGAAGGGTGACCTTGTGCTAGCAGTTCGACGGCCGATGCTCTTCACGAGCAAAACCGGGGGCAAATTCGCACCCAAATGGGAAGGTCCCTATGTCATACAAGAAGCTTACACCAACTGCGCATACAAACTCGTCACCGCTAATGGGTCGGAGCTACCTATTACAAACGGTAAATTTCTCAAACGATTTTATCCATGAGAAAGGTAGCAGAAAAAAAAAAATAGAAGTTCATTCCATTTCTTGAAAAAAAAAATGCTCTACACCCAAGGTCTCTTAATGAAAAAAAAAAATACATTCGAGACCACAAAAAAAAAAGAGGGAGAATCAACAAAAAAAATGGGGTCACATCAAATCCAAGAGTCGAATATGGAGAAACTACAGGTTAAGCTCGAAATTGATTAACCGCTGCCTTCGCCGGAGCACCTCTGCCCGAGCATCCTCCAGTTCACGGGCTTCGCCTTCACTCAGCACAGGTTGCGCTCGGACATCCTCAAGCTGCCGCTCTAACACAGAGGCTTCCGCATCAAAAGCCTCTAGTTCAGCCTGAGCGACGCTAATGTCCGCCTTGAGAGAGTCGAGCTGAACTTCCAGCCTAGCCAGATGTTCGAGAACCACTTCCCTCTCAGCCTCCACGGTCCTACATTCAGATCGGCGCAGACCTACTAACTCAATCATCGCATTGCGCCGGCAATGTACTCGCCGAACCGACCGCGATATCTCAGTTTCAAGAGCCCGGTGCTCGGCCCTGGGAAGCTTACTGGCGGCAGAGCAACGCAACTGCTGAAGATGTTCAGCCTCTCGCGCAAAATCCTCCACCCACTGCTCTAGGATAGAGATCTCGATACCAGCCACGCGCAAATGCTCTAAAAGACCGCGGGCATCGATTACTAGTTCTGGGGAGCAGGGGTCCTCTGCAGGAGCCAAGGAGGTCCGGATAAACCAAGTCCACAGATCTAACGCAGATTGCTGGACCCATCCTCGCGAGGTTGCTGAGAGTGAAATCGTTGAAGACTGTGAGATTGCCAGACGAACAAGGAGTTAAGAAAAGCAAAGAAGGGAAACAAACAGAGAGCAAAGAAACTTACCGCGGTGAACCGTGAGGAAAAAGAGGTCTCGCTGGCAGACCGGTGGACGGGCTCTGGACGTTCGTCTCCAACAACGGGAGCGGCCACCCTCTCTTCGGTGCGTGGCCTCTCCTCAGGGGCAGGGAGTAAGCGATAACTCAAGTTTGGAATAGGGGTCCGAAACCCGACCCCACCTACTCCACCTGAAGGAGGAGACGACGCTTCACCCTCGCCGCTAGAGATGGTCATAGGGCAGTCGACCCGACCCACCTCCGGCCCGCCGGCGGTAGCAGCAGCGGACTCCCCCTCTTCGTCCCTCCCTTCTCGATAGCGCTCCCCTAAGGCAATGGCAGAGTGCGAACCCTCCGAGCGGATTTCAGGCTGACTCGAGCGAGAATAGAGAACCAGCGCAAGTGCATCTACAGAAGGCCCCGCTCCTACCTCCTGTCGTACCGGAGAGGATACAACCGCCATTGCCTCCGACGGCTCGGCAACTTCTCCAGCAGGTGCCGCCTGCAGTCGTTCCATCGGACACGCCTTAGCGACAACTTCCCGAGACTCTGGAGCGGAAACTATCGGGGAGGGTAAGTCACGAGAAGACGACGAAGTCCGAGGATGCTTACTCCTCGACCCCTTCTTGAACAAAGGCGGGTCAAAGACGACCCTCGGGGCCTCCGCTTTCTTCCTCTTCGGCGCACCCTTCCTCGGCGAAACTGCCGGCGGCGGGACAACAGGATGCGCTATTATCGGGTCGACGACCCCCTTTCCTTTATCCAACGGCGCATCCGCAGCCGGCGGAGAAGACGAATTTGGTCGAACAACCGGTTCGGCAGGTGAGGCATGAGTGGCTTCCCTGATAACGACCCCTCCCTCTGGCTCGACGATCGTCGGAGCCTGAGCCTTCCGGGAAGGCTTAGAGGCCGGCGTCCTCTTCCTCGACGGACCTCTCTTCGGCACAGCCTTCTTTCGCGGCGCCTGCTCCCCAGTGAAACTCTCCCATTCTCTCTGAGAAACAGCAGGGGAAGGGGAAAGTAAGTGCAAATACAATCAAAAGCCCAAAGAAACAAAAGACGTAGATGAAAGCTTTTTACCTCAAAAAGGGGAACCACGGCCTCGAGCCATGATTCTCGGTATAAAGCCGTCACTCCTAGATCGACATCTGGACTGACGAAGGACGGCACATCCACCGTCCCGAGGGGGAAGGCATTCCCGCTCTGCCAAACCTCCACCAACGACTCGACCGTCGGCGCCCTTATCTGATCACCGATCAGAACACCCGACAAATCCTGGCAAAAGCCGAACTGACGGGCAAACCGATGCGGACTATATGGCTCCATGATCAGTTGGTCGCGCTGTCGCAACACGAGACGACTCGCTCGCAAACAGCGGAAGTAGTCCGCGTCAATCCGCGACGCAAGGTGGCCCGGCCTGTCGACAATAGGACCGGGGGGAAGTGCTTGCGGTCCGTACCAACACCGCACTCCGCTTCGCCAGAACAGGGCGCGAGCTTCTTTCTGTGTGTAGGCACGGCCATTGTCGGCGTTGCGGTAAACCATCATCAACGGCTAGTCGCCTTCCGACGAGTCAGCCGTATGGACGCCGAAGTAGTGGGCGAGCCAAGAGTAAACGAAGGGCCAGGGGACCTTCCCCCAACAAGAACTGTTTAGGCCCTGATACAGACCTGCCAAAGCTGCAGCGGCTAAGTTACACTTATAGCCGTTCGCCAATAAACATGTCATCTTCAAAATTGTGTACCTCAACGTACCCCCTGGCGCGGGGAGGATACAGAGGCAAAGCCACAGAGACAAAAAGGCGGCCAAGTATACCTCGTCGGCGAGCGCGTCAGGAACGTCGAGCTCCCTCAAAGGTCGATCCAACCGTTCCGACCTGTTGCGGCTCCTCGAGCCCGAAGTATTCATACGATGGGCCCAACCATCTTCAGAGGGTCGAGAGTCCCTTCCCGGGCGGAACCAAAAAGACGTCCAATCGGACATCGGGACTCCAGTAGCTCTCTCCGTCTCAGCAGGCACAGAAAGACGAAAGTAAGCCAAGATCAAATACTTGAGGCTTTCAGGGAGAGGAAGATGATGACCAGAAGAAAAGTCATCGACAGAAGGGAAGGACTCGTCAAAAATACCTCCAGAGACAGGAAGTCCACCGAGGCGATGGAGATCCCACAAAGAGATCGACAGCTCCCCCTCCCGGGTAAAAATGGAATTGGTGGCGGGACACCATACCTCAGTAAAGGCCGTGACGACGTTGCAGCAGCAGCTATAACGGAACATGGAGGCCTGCACGGCATATAACAAGTCTACCGCCGCCAGACGCTCCGAGCATGTACGCAGGACGACGTCCGCCCACTCAAAGTAATAAGGTACATATCGTGGGCTTACGATATCCATGCTTCTCGCTTCCCAAGGTCCGAAGCTGCTGCTACCGATAGAGAGTTCGGGAGGAGTAAACTTCACCAACGTGTCGTGCATGGGGCTCATCAAAATAGCACCCTGAGCTTCGTACGGAGGAGCCGGAGCCTCACCGACGCGGGGAGGAAGCAAATTTGGTCATCCCCGTTCACAACTGGACGGCTCCAGAGCTCGCAAGCTGTCCCAGTTAAAGGAACTCATACGTCACGCCCTCCGAGGGCAGAAGGCAAACCCACAGACAGCAAAATTTCCCTGCCTCCTTGCGTATCGCTGATATGCACGCACTCTCGGAGCGCGCCTCTCACCGGCACCTGGACGTTAGAGAGAACGAGGTCGAGGAACGTAACAGGAAGCGATGGGAAAAACATCTGCAAAGCGACATAAACATCGGAATCATCAGTTCAACAAAAAACCAGGTACACAAACTATCTTCAAAAAAAAAAAAAAAAAAAAAAAAAAATAGTGGGAAAAAGTTAGTCTGTGCTTTCACATCGCGATAAAAAAAAAATGATCGTCAAAAAAAAAAAAGAGGATGTGAACAGCTGTAAAAGAAAATCAAAACCGCGGAAAAAAAAAATCTCTCTCTACGGCTAACACAAATACAGCCTTGAGACAAACGGCGATAGAAACCAGCATCCTCGCGGCCAACAAACCGGAGGTGGACAAAAGCTTGATTCCCAATGCTCAACCATAAACCAGAGCATCACAGGGCTAAGAATCCAATGCCCGGGACTATCACCAAACATTCGCATTGCAAGTCCCTGTGTCGGACGTCAAAATCGGACGGGAGACGAATGCCACAGAAGACGACACCTGGCAACTGAGCCGGACACGAGCCAAAGCCACAGCGCGACCAAGACAAAAAGGGATAACCGCGCTGGGCAACCGAGTCGGACACGCTCAGGCGAGGTCAGGTATGTGACTTTTCCCTAAACAAAAAAAAAAGGGAGGCGGTGACAAAAAGAAGCCGTCACGAAAAGACTGCAACAAAAAGAAGTCGTCGCTAAAAAAAAAAAGGAGAAAACGAAGTTCCGAAGAAGCCATCACCAGAAAACGAGGTAGCCATGCCAACTCGTACCTCAGTAATCATGGTGAGCCGCGGAAGTCGAAACGTGACGGCCAAGCCACCGATGATAGGCTGAGACGAGACGCCCGACAAACCGCCGGCCAAGTCGAAAAGAAACTTTCAAGAAGGTGAACGGAACAAAGGCCCCTCCCCAAAGAATCGAAAGCCGGGCCAAGTCGAAACGACGACAATGTTGTTCAACCACCCACGAGGAACGACGGGGCGTTTTCAAAAAAAAAAAAGTGAAGACTGACCATCACCCCGACGACCCAACCTTTGTTCCCCGGAGTAAAACCATCGGAAGAGGAAGAACCGGCACCCAACAACTAAGTCGGGCGCATTCCCTAACCGAAAACCTCGCGGAAGGAAATCGGTCATCTACACCAACAAGATGACAGACTCATGCAAACCTCAAAGGAACAAGTTCAAAGCAAGGTACGTATCGAAAACCCAAAACAAAAAGAGAGAAGGAAAAGAGCAGCGACAAAAAGAAGCCGTCGCACAAAAAAAAAATGAGAAAAAGCTCTAAAACAGCAAGAGAGCAAAATACCTAGACCGCGACAAAAAGAAGTCGTCGCGACAAGGAGTTGAAAAGGAGAGGAGAGAAAAAGAAGAAGGATAAAGGAAGGGACAAAGAAGAAAAGAAAAGAGAGCGGGACCCCGGCTGACTCAAAATCTAAACGAGGTTGAGGGGAGAGGGAAAAAGAAAAAGAGAATCTCGAAGGTACCTTTCAAACTTAGTGCGAGTGACACGTCCGACGTGAGAGAAGAGATGAAAGCAGAGATTCACTGAAAGGAAAGACTCTTCGTCAACAAGTACTCTCCTAGAACCAGAAGCGCGAACAGAATCTCCACGAATCGGTCGCAGACACACACAACCGAAGGATGTGGAACTTCAGATGGAGAACGCAACAGGGGCGAAAAACTCAAAAGGGTTGCACTATGAGGTTCGTACGGTGAACTACCCAAGACTCAAGGTACTTTATATATCGAAGAACTCAAAGGGTTTCCTTCGAATTTGGGATAAGGCGACAGTCCCTTTTTAAAAGGGATTTGATCTCTTCCGCACGGAATTTCCCTTATCGTGAAACTCTACATAGGGACCCGATCAGACGACAACCCCGGGATCGTTACTAAGCCTTGGTGGACCCCACTCCTTATAACCGCTTCGGCTTACGGAAAAGGACTCAACCACGAGGACAAAAGAGATCGTGGTGATGAACGTTTCTAGAGTCATGCAGTTCGAACCGAAAGCAACGAGAAATTCGTGTAGCCTCAGACCGCATAACCAGGATCGGCAGCAGCTCCGTCCATGCCCAGGAAGAACAGGAAGAGATTCTTCGAACCATTCAAACTAACTCTCCAGACGGCAACTGACAACAACGAAAACAGTCGGACCAGAGCGACAGAAAATGGCAAAATTTCATCGCTAGCGTCTCTCCTCCAGAGTCAGAATTCTAAACAAGTTTAACCTCTCAAATCGTTCGACCATAGTTTCGAGCAATGATTCATTTCACAAGAGTTCTTCTCCAAACAGGAAGCAACTTGCCGACGGAAGTCACCGAAGTCTTTTGCCAGCATTTCCTTCAAAAGTACCTAACACCGTCGCCGAAATCCTCCGACGACATATATGAAGGAGACGATCAAGTAAGTTGATATCCACGACATGCATTGCCACTTGAGTACTTTCTTCTACTCAGGAACATTCGTTCCATGCCGTACTTCAAGTAAGGAAAAAAAATATATATATATATATATATACATCGAGTATACAAAAGATAAACAACGCCCTAAAAGAGTAAAGAGGACTAACAAACAGTATACAAATGATCCTAAAAGAGCAAGAGGATCCAAAAAAAAAAAAAAAAAAAAGAGCGTGTGTGTGTTGTGTTCTTCAAATTCGACACCAGCTCGTTCCTCCCAAACGATCAAGTCTCGAAGGGGGCAATCTGTACGCACCAAAATGTGCGTGGCCCAAATTCGATGAGTCCAGCAACCTATCAATCCATCAAACAACGATTGTGGGTAGGCTTTATTCGTCATCAAAGTTTGTCGCAGCGGCCCACCACAAAGTTCAACAACGCCGCCACATCACCAGTACAGTCGACACCCTCGTCAGCAAAAATTGTCGAGTCGGCACTCGTCAGGACGCATCGTCAGCAATCGACTTCCAGCTTCAGTCTTTAACCGAAGGAGTGAAAGGAGGATCGCGATCCTGGTCTCCCTCTTCCCCTCTTCTTCCTCAACTTCACAGCAGAATGAGGATCGTGATCCCCATTCCCAGGCAACGTCTATCAATAGCTACACAGACCAGCTACAAATAGCCAGAAGTTCCCTGTCCACAGGGGTGAAGAAATCAATTCCCAAATTCCAACAAGTGAAGTACTCTCTCTCTCTAAACCGAAGGACTCAAATCCCTTTCGGAAGAGATTCTCACGTACACAGAAGTTCCCTCAGAGCCCCGAAGCCAAACAATCTGCAGTTCGTCGTTCTATCAGTTCACGCGAAGCAGTCCCACACAACTATCGGCAGCGTCATAAGTCGATACACGCGGAGCACAAATACCTTCGTCCGACCGACCAAAGCCACAACAGTTCGTGTACACTGGTTCCCACAACTTGAGTTCGACATTCGCTCGTTCGCGAAGGTTTCGACTTCACCAAATACCTACGAAGATCGAATCAGAGGAAGCATAGGAGATTGTACTCGCAATTTCTGATATTTACACCACACCCTGTAACACATTTATTCTAAAGTAATCGACATATTCTCTCGGTCGCGCCTCTTCGCAGACCGGCGGATTTTCGGTGAAACACCGGTCTAATTGGGTTCATCCAAAACCTGACATACTTTCTGTTTAATGGCCCGGCCGGTTAGGGATTTTATCTGAACCGGTTCGGTTTTTAAAACATCAGTCTTATTACACATTTTCTTACTCCGCAGAGTACTGAACGCAAGAGGGTAAAGTTGCGATTTCATCATGCAGGGTTTGATGGGCTGTGGATGGGTAAGGTTACCCTATTGGCCCAAGGAGACACCGGGGCGTGACAAAGATCCGAGGACTCTCCCCAGTATCTTGAAGCGGGGGGAGG
This sequence comes from Aristolochia fimbriata, assembly GCA_019845555.1. Lineage (NCBI taxonomy): Eukaryota > Viridiplantae > Streptophyta > Magnoliopsida > Piperales > Aristolochiaceae > Aristolochia > Aristolochia fimbriata. Next base: position 20,972,931 of record CM034079.1, read on the forward strand.
CAGAGAGAAGAAGAAGAAGAGAAGATGGTAGCAGTTGGGGGGAATTTTGAGTGGAGACGAGCGGGGGTGGGGAGGGAGAGAGAAGAATAAGAAGGTAGCAGCTCAGGCTCTGAAAAACGGGGAAGACTTCTTACACTCGCCTTAAAGGGAGTAAAGACCTTCGGCAGCGGCTTTTTTGGCCACTCTATCTGTTACTCCAGTCATCATCGAGGATATACGTCGGGACGACACCTGGCCTGGCCTTCGCCCCCACGAGATCTCTCTGCTCCGCTTGATTGAGAAAGTCAGCGGCGACTGCTCCATTGAAATCAATGAAACCGGTATCGGAAATTTCCATGCCCAAATTCTGTAGTGCTTGTTGGAAATGGAGGAGAGTTTAGGGTTTGTGGGTTTGTGGGTTTGAGATGTAGTTATCATTCTATTACTGACTGTTTAAAATCTACAATCTGTTACGAACCAGTTGAATTAATGAAACCGGTATTAGAAATTTCCGTACCACGTTCTATTGTACTGGTTCGCAATAAAGGAGGCTTTAGGGTTTATGGGTTTGATATTCGGTTAATATTCTATTACTAACTGTTTGGATTTTTCAATCTGTTAGGAACGAAGCTGAAGTATTACCCAGGAGTTTTAATTGGCGGGAAGCATTTGGTGCACGATTGTGGTGTCAGTCGTTCAATTGGATATTTCTTGGTGCCTCTCATCGTCCTTGGCTTGTTTGGAAAGAAGCCACTAACGATAAGGCTGAAAGGTTTGTTTTTAACTCCTTTTTGTGGAATTGCTTTATGCATTGAAGTTTACATCTAATTGATGATTCGTTTACTCAATTTTGTGTAATTGTGTTTAGAGTTTTGTCGTAATCCAGTGCATGTGAGATAGGGTTTTGATCAATAAACCTTCTCAGAATGTTATTTGCTACTCATTTTCCAATGATTCTGTTGGCTAAGCTGCCGATTCCTCTTAGGGTGCATTTGCCACGCCATTATTACAGTCAATATATCTCTACGAGATATTAGTTTGTGCTCAAATTGAGAGCTTTTTTACAAGCAAGATTACAGAATATGTAATTAAAGAAGTCGGATTCACTATGCTTTGATTTTGATTTCCATCTGTACTATTTGGTAGTAGTTGGTGTCAGCTGGACTCGAGAAGGTAGCCAAGTCTCCAGCTCAACATGGAGGAGGGAGATATCAAAGGGGTTATGTTTCAAATTAGTTTCCATGATAAAGTTTCTGGGCAGAAGATGTTATGTTTGAAGCTCCAATTATGGCTGAAGATTTATCCTCGGAAGACCCTTTTGTTCAAAAATAGGCATTGTAGGAAACTTTGTCTTGGAGGATTTTACTTGCAGGAATTACAAATGACTGAAAGGACCCATCTGTTGATACTTTTAGAACAACACCTTTGCATATGCTCAAGCATTTTGGAGTTCCCTTAGATGAACTGGAGCTAAAAATTGAAAGTCGTGGATCACCTCCCCTGGGTGGTGGAGAAGTCGTTCTTGGAGTCCCAATCATCAACAATTCATTATCAGTGAGTGCACTCATTTATGTGTCTGTTTCTGCTCATGCTGATTCTTATTTCACTTCATATTTCATCCCTCTTGGGTTCGTTTATCCAGGATGCCACTTGGGTTGATGAAGGAATGGTTAAGTCTATCAGAGGAGTTACATTCACCACTAGAGTTTCACCGCAGTTTGAAAACCGTATGATATATGCTGCTCGAGGGATTTTTAACCGCTTTATCCCTGATGTTCATATATTTACTGACCATAAATCAGGGCCTGTTGCTGGAAGGTGGGGACTTCTTGTTGAGATCTATCTATTGCTAGACATTGTTGTTTTGGCACTTCAAGCCTATCTATTGCTTGACATTGTCGTTTTGGCACTTCAACCCCATTTGATTCTTCAGCAAAGAGTGCTTATGACCTCATCAGAAACTCTAGTGACTGTCCATATTAGTATATCTTCAAACAGCTTTTTTTCTGCTTTTATTTGTAATTTTCTCTTGAAACTATGTTATTTTTTCTGGTTCTGCAAAAAGTTTAGGAACATGAAAATTGATGTCTGTGGCTGATCATATGGCATGTCTCCTGGTTATGGTATATCATTAGTAGCCGAGATCTGCTGACATATCAGTATGTCGTGCTCAAGAAATTGACACGCATGACATTGAAGGATCAGAAGAGAGACCCAAAATGTACCTCCTGAAACCCTGGGAATACGAGCGGCTTCTATGCTTCTTGAAGAGATAGAGCAAGGAGTTGTGGATTCTACACACCAGGTCTGTTGCCACACTTCTATAACCCAAACCCAGTAAACTTCAACAATTGAAACCTGCACTTTGATGTTTAGTTAGAATTCTTCACAACATTTTCAACGGTTTTATTATCATTCCCGTATGTCAAACTATACATGCTAGACTGGTGGAGTGGGCCTCATCTTCTTTGATGTGGCAGGGTCTGTTGTTCCTTCTCTGTGCTCTATGCCCACAATATGTCTCCAAGGAACGTGTAGGAAAGCTCACCCCCCTATGCTATCGAAACACTGAGACATATTCGAGATTTTCTTGGAGTGAAGTTTGTGATTACGCCAGATCCCACAACAAATACTGTAATACTCAAATGCGTGGATTGTGGGTTAAAGAATCTCTCAAGAAAGATCTCATGAAGGATATATCCGGGCTCATGAAAGCCAGAAAAGTGGTCCATGCTATTTCTTATTTATGCGTCGGTGAGTAGATGGCAAGCTACCTCTAGAGGTATGCAAATTTTGTAGTTGTACTAGTACATGTCTGCCAGTGTATTCTATAGTAATTTATGAGGTTTATGCCATATTGCCATTTCATTGTTTTCTCAGGCAGTGTGGAATCCTTTCCACAAAAACAAATTAGAATCGGTTGCAGAAAATAATTGTGTTTTGGGCCATGTTAGACAGACGCAATCACATGCTAGAATAAACTGAGATTTAAAGTCCTATATAACTTGGGAGCATGCATATATGGGGTTGCATATAACTAATCCAAAGAAGAAACACTAAGCTGACCCTGACTTTAAGAATGAAAGAAGCCAATGAAACCCTTACTAGTCTGGTAAAACCAAATAAATGAACGTCCACTTTGCATCAGATTTTTTATAATCCTGCTTCATGGCCAAATAAACATTTACTACAAATCCGGGATTCTAGTTACGTGATAGCTGGCCGAAGTCTATTGTGCATCGAACGAGACATCAATAAAAACTTTACCACGGAATGCCATGCCAAAGGCGACATGTCTTAAGAACGGAACTCAACCCTTCGGCCAACTATCAATCCTTTACTACTAATTACACGGCTGATACCCAGTCCTTAGCCACACGGCTGATACCCAGTCCTTAGCCACACGGCTGATACCCAGGCCTTAGCCACACGGCTGATACCCAGTCCTTAGCCACACGGCTGATACCCAGTCCTTAGCCACACGGCTGATACCCAGTCCTTAGCCACACGGCTGATACCCAGTCCTTAGCCACACGGCTGCTACTCCAGCACTCTTGCTACGCAGGTGTATCTTCGAACCTTGCACTGCGCTCAATTCATTCGTAGGTGCCCATAGCATCATTATATTTGGTACAAAATATGCAAGGAAAACAAGTGCCGTGGCTGGAACTTCAAGGTGCTCATATTTAAGAGGCAAACCACCGAGAGCCTTCATTAGTGACTGTAGTTGGTCTGAAAATAAAGTGCAATAGCTTTAGTTACTAATTTAGTGTACCTCAAGAAAACCTGAGAAAGTAAGCTGCTTACATTTTATTTGCATCTACAAGTGTGCTTGTGCATGTTCTGGCTTGTGTGTATATTCGTAGTCAAGGTGAACAAAGGCACGCTCTATCTCAGGCAGTTGCTCGAGCTTCTCCTGTAAGGCCTCCCCGATGTCATGGGCCTCTCTCAGTGGCATCTCTGAAGGCAAGACAATGTCAACCTCTACAAAGTAGTGGGAACCAAATGTATAAGCTCGAACAGTATCAATGTGCCTAATGGCCTTGTGATGGTTCCAGCAGAGGTATGTGAGCTTTTGAAGATACTCTGGCGTTGCAGCTCGGCCAACCAGAGAGTTTACGTTCTCCAGTACTGTTGCTGACCATGTTCTTATGGTGTACAGAGCCAGCTGAAGCAAAAGTGATTTAGGTAATGATCAGTCATGAGAGAAACAATAAGCTAAAGTCTAGCTGAATATAAGTACTCCTGGTAGGATCATGGCAAAGAATGACACAAGAAAGTTCATCCATTAGATCGCACACAAGAGCCAATTTTTTATTATTCCCAGAGCCAAATGGCCACTCATATGAAAAAAGTCAGGCCAACTGGAATAACTTTCTCTAGACTGCAATAACATAAGTCAGAGAGAAAAGAATAATAATTATTTTTCGGGTGATAAGTGACACTACAACTTACAATGATCGCACCAACAGGATCAATCCAGTCCTTTATGTACTTCGCAAGCAGAGCAGCAATAAGTCCAATAAGGTTGGTAACCACATCAAAGAAGTGGTCTTGAGCATAAGCTTTGACAATCTCATTGGTAAAAGAGCGGCAATAAACAACCAGCGCAAGTTTTACAAGGGTTACTGACAGCATAATGTCAATCACCCATTTTTCTTGCTCCTTACTCAATTCAAATTCATTATCCTGCATCATTTAACCAAATGCAGTTCAGGCATACAACATTTCATCAGGTGTCATGTCTGAAAATTTTGAGAGAGGTTCCAGTGGAACAGCAAGTAAATAACACAAAAGGAAGTCCACAAAAAAATTTATGTTACGTGTCATAGTTAGGACATGAAGAACTCTAGATGAAACTACTGATAGTGCAGTTTCCGTGTATTTGGCTTTAGAGAAGATTGAGTAGATATCACTCTTTGATAGTGAGATGCTACCATTTTAGCATAGAAGCTAACGAATACAGCTGATTATGTTATATAACAAAAGTGGTACATAATGAGTCCTGCTAGGAATGTAACAGAAAAGCCTAGCTTTACCCTGGAATGCAAATCTTATTGCAATAATTTAAGTACTATCTTGTAGGATATAAATGCATTATTTACTTTTATTTTCACAAAAGCACATGCTGTCAGAAAAACTTCCAAGCCAGGGCATAACCTGCATGAGTATATGTATCTATCTATAGACATTCCGCTCATTCACAAGACTCAAAAAGTTTCTCAAATAAATGCTAGTCTACCTAGGATAACTACTGAATCAAACAATATGCATCCTTTCCGCCACAAATGGGAAACAAAAAACAGAAGAGGTATGAAGATCAGCCAGCTAGAAGACCCTTTCCTTGTAACAATGGGGTGTGCAGTGAAGATAAGACTGCAAGAATACCCACTCGTTGTAATTTTTGCCTTAGTTTAAAATAAAACAAAAATAACTAGAAGGCTTCAATTGTCAGAAAGGAAACCTTAACTTAATGGCCCCATCTTTTATGACATCTAAATATGACAAAACATGGTTATGCAGTCTAACTTTGATCAAGAGAATATTCACTTACATCAGAAAAAAGTGTGCGAACTGACTCCAAAATTATTTGTAGACCCAGGGTTGCCATAACAGAAGCAAAAACAAGGATCCCCTGCAAAAAGTTATACATTCAGACATCAGTTGCACCAAACAATTACAATGCTCTATCTTTTTTTTTTTTTTTTTTTTTTTTCAGATTGGGTATTATTAACATTCAATTATCAATTATGTTCACATGGTATTTCCAGATCATCTAAGTTTCACTTTTATTTTTTGAAACAGATCGCTTGCATGATGTCCCCGTGCCCCATGGCCCTAAGCGGACTTAACCGAAGATTTTCAATTACGAATTCCATTATGTGACCACTAAGCTACTGCTCAAGTTAACTTTCAGTATAAAATCTTTTTCAATAACACATAAAAACTCGTTTCAGTATTATTGGCATTGGGATGAATTATTGCTTAAAATTGCAACTAGAAGTGAATTTTTCACATATAAAGAACTGGTGAAATTAAACTTATAAATGATAAGAGACCCATATAGTCAGCGAGACTTGCACCAAACAGGCAAAATTCGTATGTTATCTCATATTTCAATTAGACCAAACCACGAGCAAACTAACACAGATGAGCAAAATTTTCCCTTAATACAAGTTTCAAAGCTGAACATAAGATTCCTAATCTGCATTCTGCATGTGGCAGAAAACAATGGCTACAATGGCCACTCAATGTGGTCGCAAACAATTATTATCTTATCAAGTTCCTGTTCGAAAGATTAAATAGAGAGCCCAAACTTGGCGAAGTCAATGTCAGAGGAAGACAACAGCTGGTTATTTATCTACTAATAAAGAATAAAGAGCAAGTCATTTTTCGTAAATATGGTATCCTATTAGATGGTCACGATTTTAAGTGTTTCACCTGTGAGTACTATGGAGTTCAAAAACTGACAACCAATACATAAGGTGAAATGGAACTCAAATTAGAAAGTTCATAAAAAAATCCAATTAAAAGGATAGCTAACAAATTGAGGCAATGGAATTTAGAAGATAGAGACATCATAAGAACAAGCTCCATTTTCCCCACATTATATGCTCCTTCAACAAATGTAATAGAAAAGAGAGAGACAGAAGGACACACCAGTGGCTGCATGCGTTTTTTCCCAATAGGGTACTGGTAGGGGTTTGGCGTCTGCATGGAGAAGGCTGTAAACCATAGGATAAAACCTGATAACAGATCAAGAAGTGAATCCAGTGTGGATGCAATGATAGCCAGGGATCCACTTCTATACGATGCATATACTTTTGCAGCAAAAAGGACCATATTTGCAATATTTGATATCCTAATGGCCATTCTCTCACTCTTAGCAGTTCTTTCCAGCTCTTCCTGCAAGTAATTGTCATGGAAATGCCAATGCACAGTTACTACGTCAGATCAAAAGATTTTAAAAAGAGTGTGATAACAGAACAGCAAAGCACACACTTTTGACATTCCAGGAAGAAAACCACGGTCAGCTAATGTATCCATCTCAGTGAATCCTTCCAACATTTCCCCCTGCTGTTGGTAGTACTCAGCCACAACATCTTCTGCACCTAAACCATCGAAAACAGATTAAAAAATAGGAATGAGTAAACCTCTGCCTGGAGATCCATATTTTATTCATGAAATAGTATGCCCCAATTATAACTTTTCAGGATACACATAGTTCCTTTCATTGAAGATGAAAAGAACAACACTCCATTTGCATGTACTTCTTTAAGTTCTTCATTCATGTAATGATTCGTCCCAAACTTCTTGAAAGCAGAACCGCACTTTAGGCCACCATTTAACCCTAGTAGCTTGTATCATCAAAATCGGTATATTCATGAAGCTACTTAAATTGGCGTAAACACTAGGCATCAAACTACAAGATGACAAAGACTGTTTGAAATTGACCTTCTTATGAATAAGTAAAACTTTTAGTTTCCTACAACGAAAGCCCATACCAAGCTCAAATAAGTTGGGAAGGTTGGTAGCACAAGGACAAAAGACACAACATTGACAAGGAACAAACAAAGGCAACTCAAGAAAAAAAGACCTTTTCCATTTACAACAACCCTTTGTTGGACCTCTTCAAACTTCACCGAAACAACAAACTGAAACAACAAACCAGACGAACAGGAAAACCAGAAAGAATGAAACGTCTGCGAATATGCAGATAAAAGAAAAACAAAAGACAAATCTACACTTCCCGCTGCAAACCACTCGGATTCCAAAAGGGAAAAAAAAAATCGCAATACACTCGCGATGAAAACGACAAACAAAGCATCAAGTGCTGGGAAAAGAAAAAACCAGAGAGCGTGCGAAAGAAAAGAAGAGGACTTTTTAAACAAAACATATCGTCAACATCAAAGTCGTCTAAACAAAGAAACGAGCTTCAAAGAGCAATAAACTAAACCAGGCAAGACCAAAAAAAATGTAGAAATAGCACGAGAAGCAAGGGCGACTACCTAAAACACCAAGACAGTCGTGAAGCCCGCGAGGCTTCTCCTTATGCTCCGTCCGCTGGAACCCATCGAAGTTCAACCTCCACGATCGCTCCCCGTTGCCGGACTCCGGCAAGAGAAGTTCGGAATCTTCGGAATCCCCGGCAGCTGCCCGCTCCGGATTCATCATTTTCCCCACTAGCCGAGAGCCGGAACCCAGAGGGACCAAATTCGAAGCAGAACAAAAGCCGTCTGGAGTATCACCACTCACCAGTCCCCGCTTCAGCAGCTCGAAAAGACGTATATACCAAGCAAAGCTTCCGAGAGGAGCAGAAAACGACCCGAGATTCCGATACGCCCGTCTCCTTTGTAACATTCACTGCCCCACTGGTGCTGTTTCTAACAAAATGAAAAGAAAAATGAGGACCCTTACGAAAAATACAAAACTCCCAGCGATTTTTTGCTATGCGTGAAGAACAAAATTGGGAGCTCGGTTCTGTTTTTCTGTTTTGTTTTTCCGGCGGCTTTTCTATTGGCAGGCTAAGCTTCACGCTTCTGAAGTTATGAACGAGGGGAGGCGCGATTGTGACAGAGAGGACTAGACAAAGATGTCCCGGCGCGTGCTGTCCAGATTTACAGAGACACCTGTGATCCCCTCGCTTGGCCTGTGGCCCGTCGATATCTCCATCCAGGTGGGGCAGGCATTACAGTTGGCCCATTTACCCCTCTCCCTAACGAAATTAATACTATGGATATCGTTTAGTATTTCAAAAACAATGTTTCGTATTCGATAATAGACCCAAGTGAACCGGGATTTATCATCAAAAGCCGGTCGGGTTGGCTAAAAGCCGGGTTCTGTTTACGATTCAGCAAATCGTCACCGAACCGATTCAACCCGGTCAGAACTCAAATCGCAGCGGATTTTCAAGTTTCCGGGTCAAGTGGCAGATTTTTTAACTAGCCCCTTCTATAAAGGGTTAAGCGACAAAGCCCCCTTGACTTTGGGCAGTTGGGGAACATCTTCTCTGGAGTTTTGACCAATCTGATTCAGTTGGCTGAGTCGGTTTATTCCGAGTGAACCCGGTACAATTGATCCTATGTTTGGTTTTATGATAATCATCTAATCTCACGTTATTTGCTTAAATATATCTGTTCTAATATTTATGATGATACCCATAAGAAGATCAAGAATTAAATAAACTAACAAATAAAGCATATTTTTATGGAATATAAGCGAGGGCATCTTGGTATGGATGTGTCGTGTAGGATCATTTCGATAAATATTATGTATGGTATAAGAAGACATGCAAAGCATATCTACAGAATAATAGCGTGGGTATTCTTGGGCATTGAATAGGACTGTTTCGGTACATATCATGCACAATGTATATACTAAACATAATATGATAATAGTAAAATATAAATTAGGTAAATTGATAACTGAAGCATGACTGAATGAATTTGGAACTCAAGAATAAAATATGGTATTAATGAAACTTAACTTACCAATAATATACAAATTCAAGAAATATTAAGTAAATTATTTTTTAGCTTTTTTATCTAGAATTTTATGCGGATACCTCGAAGCCTTGGCATTGAAGGTGAATCGGCGACAGCAGCCGGTGACCACGTGTGCCATAGCGATGACATGGCAGATACGTGTCGAGGGACGCAGATGTTTCTCCTTTACTGTCCGATTCAGGACTTCAGGTGCCCGAAGCGCATGGACGACAGACGCGGCCTCGCGACTGGCACGCGGAAGCGCCGTGCCGGACGGCCCGGACCGCGCCAAGCCACGAGCCCGAACCGGAGAGGCTTCGTCTGTTGCCGCCTCTCTTTTTCCGACGCCCTATTAAAAGAGGAGAAGGGAGACGTTGACTGCTGAGAGTTTTCCTTTTTCACCTTTTCTAAATAAAAGAAGGTGGAGTTCCGGGTTTCGACGCATCACTTTCCCTTGCTTTCGGGAGTGGAGGTGCTGGAGTCTGTACTCGGTAGGGATGAAGTGTGAAGTTACGTGTATCTCTGGCTTACTGTAAATGGAGATTCATGTCAATTTTTTTTCTTTACTGTATTCGCCCCTCGTCCTGCCCAGTGCACGTTAGTACCGGTCGACTCGACTGAGCTTTGGAATTAGGGGAGATATTGGTCATAAAACGACGTACAAGAAAAATGGTTTTTTTTTTTTGTTTAGGTCAATAGTTATGTTACGGTCTCCAAAATAGGGTGCCAACGATTCGGATATATCCAAGAAATCTTCCGTGCGGGCGCCCGCACTTTTAACGGGAAGACGTTTCCCATAAAAAGCAATAAAAATTAATTCCAATACTACCCTTACATCAAATGAGAAAGATATTTAATTACATTTATATCCCCTAGGTTGAAAAAAACCCGTTTGTAATAAACTATAGTTTTTTATTTCCCAATTTTGAAACCCATATAAAAATTTTAAAAAAATTATTAAAAAGGAAAAAATCAAAACTTTAAAAGTTATAAAAAATTAAAATTATTTTAAAAATCGAGAAATTAGGAAAAAATACAAATATTAAATACCCAAAGAAATCATTAAAAATTAAAACTAAGAAATGGAGGAAATTTATTAAAATAAAAAAAGTTATAATTTTAAATAACATCCATTATACAATTTTAATTATCCATTCAACTATATTTCATATGTTTAAGGGTATTCACAATAAAAATTAAAAGTTCGGGACAATTGAAAAAAAAATGATGAAACTTGTTTTAAATATAAAAGAGTTTAAATATTTATAAAACTTAATGTTACCTTAACACATTAATAATTAACGATAAATATATAAAAAGAATAAATATAAGGGCTAACTACACTGTGAGTTAGGGGTATGGGTGGCGACGGGGCAAGGCGGGGCGGGTTTTTGGAAACCCGTCCCCGCCCCGTGAAAATTCAGGGAAACCCGTCCCCGTGAAAACCCACCCCGTGGGGTTGGTTTATAAACTCGTCCCTGCACCGCGGGGCAAAAAAACCGCCCCGGCCCACGTGTAACTGACCCGCCCGCCCAGCGTGTACCCGACCCGCCCGCCCAGTAATCACCCGACCAGCCAGCCCCATATAGATATATTTTATATTAAAACTTTTAAAATATAAAAAATTCGAAAATAAATATTATAAATCTATAAATATATAAATAATTAACTTATATATTTTATCCAACATAAAATTTTTTATTATATTTTTTCCTTTTAATATTTTATATTTCTAATAAATACTAAACGGAATTCGGTCCGGGGTTTTTGGGTAAAACCCGCCCCCCAGCCCGAACCCTTGACGGGTTTTGCTCCAAAATACCAAACCCGCCCCGCGGGGAAAATATACAAACCCGAACCCGCTTTAAGCGGGTCGGGTCGGTGCGGGTTCCCAGTTAGCCCCTAACTGTGAATCCGCGATTCACAGTTAGAGGCTAACTGTGCACCAAATTTATCCTTTCATTAGGTGTCTAGAAAATAACCTGTGTGGAGTGGTGAAAAATCTGTTCAAGCTCTAACCCAAACTCCTTGGTCATAGCACATTATAAGTGTTGAAAAGTAGATTTGGAGGTCTATGGTTTTCCCACAAACATGAGGTGGTTTGGTCAATTAGACGCTTGGTTCCAGACCTGACCGAAGTCTTTGCAAGGCCCAATTTACTTTGTTGATTTAGGGCTTGTTGGATGGTTGGGGCGAATCAGAGCTTCCATCAATTCTTTTTTTTTTTAGCTCTTATATACTATAATTTGTGTGAGTGAATCCAACTTTTAGTACACATTTTGTCTTTGTTAGCTTGCATTACTTTCTTAACTGGTATAAATGTTTATAATCCCCATATTGTTGTCGTTTTACTTTATTATTATACTTTGTATACTTTGTATGAATAGGTGGTGAATGGTTGCTTGTGCAGTTGTAAACCTACTACAGGCTATGAAAATAATTCTCATGCAACTTCAGTAGGTGTACGCGGTCAAATGATCAATTCTATCTTCATAGTTGCAGGCAAAATAACAGATTATTTTGTTGGTTTTCTTTTTGTTTTTCATAAAGAATGCTCGTTTCATGTCCCCTAGGGAAGATATGATTGTTATTATCTTTTATTTGAGCTAATTCCTTTGGGGACTGGATCTGATTTTGCCATAACTATTGGTTGACAAGTGTTGTAGCTTATATTACCTTGCAAATATTATTTGAATTAATTGTTTGTGTCTTTATTCAGAAGCTTGTTTATAGAAAGTTTATATTATGTCTGACATTAGTTTTGAAAGCATTGTGTTTCTTGTCTTCAGCTTAATGATGTTGTATCGCCACAAAACTTAATGATGTTCATCTCTTTAGCTTATAGAATGGTCTTCAACTTAATGATGTTGATCTCTTTGAAATTAATGAGGTCGGTTGCTATAAATGTAACCACACTATAATTGCATCTATTTCTGTATTGATTTCTGGATGAAAGTTTTAGCACACACCCTAATCTAATAGTTGCTTCTTATAGTGTCCTACTGCATTTGTTATTATGCCGTTGTGCTTCATGTTTTATGAGTTGTTATCCTTTGCCTTCAATATGTTTCGTGGTTTGTGTGTGCCTGCTAAGACAAACAAATGCAGATAGGGATGTGAAAATGTCAGCTCAAGTTTTCAGATAGAGATGTGAAAATATCAGAAAGACAACAGTCATGTGATTTGAATAAATTTGAAGGTCGAGACTTTGATGACTCTTATTGCTCCATGGGGTGGTGTTCGATTTCTTCTTTCCTTTCTCAATTTTCTATGTGAATTCAGTAATGGAAATATACAATTTCCTCAAAAAAAAATCAGTAATGGAAATATTATCATTGTACTGAATGTGGTTTAATTCTGTACCAAATATGAGTCAAGAAGGACAAATGCATTACGATAATCAATTTAATGATTTGCTATTATTTATAGCTGGATGTATTTTTAACCAATTTCTTTTCATTTTTCTCAGATGTGGAGCTTTCGACAAAGTCTGCATGCCACAAACTCAAAATTAAGAAAATTTTGGCACTAATGAGAGCAGCTGGGGAGCAGAGTGGTTCTGATTTTGTTGTGTTATGATTTTCTTTAAATTTGTTGTTGGATAAAAAGCAATACATGTACAACACACTTGTAGTCCACCAATGTATCACAGAACAACTATTATTGGGTAAACAATTTTTTTTATAACTTTCTGTTCCAACTTAAGAGATCTTCCAGTTTCAACTTACGAAACTTCATTAAAATAGTACTCTATCGCATTTCCTTTTGCTGGAATATGCCTAGTAATTTAAGTTCTTAATCAAATTCGAAGATAAATATGTAAAATAGATGAAATAGTAAATGCTAAATCGGAGAAAAGTATTATTTTTGTTTAAGTGGCTTTCAAGATCATCAAAAAATTGAAGCTCTACTAATTCAATACAATTTCACTTTGGGTCACTATATGCATCTTATCCTATTATATTCTTGATAAACATATCTTATGGTTTGTGTAAGCTTCGTTTAATTTTTTCTTTAAAAAAACAAACCTCGAATTCAAACAAAGGAAGAGAATTGGAAGTATCCCTAATACCCAGTTGCGAACAAAGGGCGAGAATTAGGAGACTAATGCACAATTACGATAGGGAGATAACCCTTAATTGCTTGCACTGGGAGATAGCCCCCTACTTCTCAGTTGGCAGAAAGAGTTAGCCCTTTAAGTCTTAGTTGAGACTAGGAGGTAGCCCCCTAATACCCAATGGGGACCAGAAGATAGGCCCCTAACTCCCAATTAGGACAGGGAGATAGCCCCATAACTCCTAGTTACGAGTAGGAGTTAGCCATTCGGAGTTAGCCCCTAACTGCAAATTCGTGATTCGGAGTTAGCCCCCAACTGCGAATTTGCGATTTGGAGTTAGCCCCCAACTGCGAATTCGCGATTTGGAGTTAGCCCCCAACTGCGAATTCGCGATTTGGAGTTAGCCCCCAACTGCGAATTCGCGATTTGGAGTTAGCCCCCAACTGCGAATTCGCGATTTGGAGTTAGCCCCTAACTCCAAATTACGGATTCGGTGTTAGCCCCTAACTCCGAATTACGGATTCGGAGTTAGCCCCTAACTCCGAATAACGGATTCAGAGTTAGCCCCTAACTGCGAATTACAGATTGGGAGTTAGCCCCTAACTGCGAATGGCGGATTCGGAGTTAGCCCCTAACTGCGAATTGCGGATTCGGAGTTAGCCCCTAACTAGGGGTGGCAACGGGGCGCATTTAGCGGGGAACCCGGCCCGACCCGACCCGCTTAAAGCTGGTTCGGATTTACGTTTTTAACCCGCGGGTCGGGTTCGGGTTTTGGGAGCAGAACCCGTCACGGGTCCGGGGCCGGTACGGGTTTCGCCCCAAAAACCCGACCCGACCCGCTTAATTCTTATGTAAAAAAAAAAGTTTTAAAGGGTAAAAACGTAATATGGCAATAAAACCAAAAAACCCCTACTTTTCTCTTCTCACGTAATTTTTAATATTAAATATGTAATAGTGGCTTTGTGGGGCAGGTCGGGTCGGGTACCGCAGGGGGGCGGGGGTCGGGGTACCGCCGGGCGGGTCGGGTTTTCGCGGGTTCGGGGCGGGTTATTTGCCCCGCGGGGCGGGTACGGGTTTAGAAATCAAACCCGTGGGGCGGGTTTTTGCGGGTACGGGTTTCCCCGTTTTTCACGGGGCGGGTACGGGTTTCCAAAAACCCGACCCGACCCGCCCCGTTGCCACCCCTACCCCTAACTGTGAATGGCGGATTCGGAGTTAGCCCCTAACTGCGAATGGCGGATTCGGAGTTAGCCCCTAACTGCGAATTGCGGATTCGGAGTTAGCCCCTAATTGCGAATTGCGGATTCGAAGTTAGCCCCTAATTGCGAATGGCGAATTCGGAGTTAGCCCCTAACTGCTAATTACGGATTCGGAGTTAGCCCCTAACTGCTAATTACGGATTCGGAGTTAGCCCCTAACTACGAATCATGGATTCGGAGTAAGCCCCTAACTGCGAATTACGGATTCGGTGTTAGCCCCTAACACCGAATCCGCGATTCGGTGTTAGCCCCTAACATCGAATCCGTAATTCGGTGATAACCCCTATCAACTAATCCGCGATTCGGTGATAGCCCCTATCACCGAATCCGTTAATTCGGTGATAGCCCCTATTACCGAATCCGTAATTCGGTGATAGCCCCTATCACCGAATCCGTAATTCGGTGATAGCCCCTATCACCGAATCCGCTTTTCGGTGATAGCCCCTATCACCGAATCCGCGATTCGGTGATAGCCCCTATCACCGAATTACGGGTGATGCCTCATTCAAATGTCATGAGTATGCGGAACAGTGACCATATAAGTTGGGAATAAAAGCGAGATAAAATAGGTTGAGGTTCCGGTCCGTGTTCGAACCAAAGCTTGTATGTGCGAACGCGGCTGCACGATAGCCTACATATATCGAGAAATCTTACATCCGGGTCCCTCAGATGCCACTTTTTAAACGGTGCACATTGGCAAATGTAAACAATCCAAGAGTATAAAATTAATTTCCAACAATACCGTTCAAGTCTAAGGAAGTAGTTATTTAAATACATTTATATCCCCAATGTTCCAAAAAAATACATATTTCTATAAATAATAGTTTTTAATTCCCAATTTTCTAATCCAAATACAAATTAAACAAACTTTTTTAAAAGAGTTCCAAAATTAAAACCCGTTCACATTTTTCACGGATTCAGGTTTGAGGTTTGTAAGTTGGGTCGGGTTCTGGTTTCTATGTCGGATTGGGTTCGGGTGTTCAAAAACCCTACATATTCTATCGTGTCACATTTTAGTGGGTTCAAGTATATGTTTCTACTGTGTATGTGTGTGTAGTTAACATCTGAGAGAAAAACAAGTATCTCATAATTGACGAGTTATTTCCGTTGCATTTGCGCTTAAATAAATAAGCATCTTAGGCAGCAAACTAACAAAAACTGAGCTAAATGTTAAAAGGTCATAATCCTAGGAAACTTTTTGTTTCTCTGAACCTAAGGCTTATCTTGGTTTCTCCTTCTTGTTTTGTTTAGTATTGTGTACTTGTCATAGTTTTTTATTATTTGCCTATTATGGCTGTGATGGCTTATACCTGATTTGTTCTTGTTTGTTGTTTCATTTTTTTTTTCTTCAACAACATTTAAATGTGTTCTTCAGATAGAAAATTGCGTGTTTGGTGCTTTGCACCCATTACATGTGTCTATATAGAACTGAAATAAGATTTCGGACATCTAACTTCCAGTATCCAACCTCTTATGAATATCCACCTGATTATAAATATATCCCCAAAACTCTAAAATCGGGGTCTCAATCAATCAAGCGTAGAGCCAGACCTTGGAAATTCTCTGCTTACACCATAGGTAAGACAGGTTTCTCACAAACAAATCTTTTAACACTTCTCAGAAAGAGCACAGATTACATATCTCCCTATCCCATCCCCACTTACCAAATAATTGTTTGTGCAGCTTTAATTGATGCACACGACACAGGTTGTTTGACGCAGAGACATTCTATTCCACCTTTCATAATACTCCCAAAAGGAGACGGTTCTCCTAGGAATGGGAAGCATTCACGAGAGAGTCAACAGAAAGAGCCTTACAGGGTCTAGTTGCCTCTCCAGACTTCACTAATTGGGCCATAACAAATGTTGACATCATAACATTGACTCATGAAGATGTCAGAGGTACAACGAAGGTGCCCCAGACTTCCACTTCTCTCATCTATGGATGAACAAAAATCTGCATGGTTTCTTGATTTTCTCATCCGGCAACCCCTTGATGATTGGGTAATTCATCATCTTGTTTCCATTCTGCCAATGGCTGATGGAAACATTCACCTTAAAATATCGCTTGCTTATTCTCTGGGGAATACACAGTGACATTTCAAAGGATTCAATCTCAGAGAAAATGTTATTCACTGGAAGCATATGAAAGATTAGTCCACCAAGAGGGGGGAAGGGCTTCACATTCTAT
Organism: Aristolochia fimbriata; assembly: GCA_019845555.1. Lineage (NCBI taxonomy): Eukaryota > Viridiplantae > Streptophyta > Magnoliopsida > Piperales > Aristolochiaceae > Aristolochia > Aristolochia fimbriata. The sequence goes on from CM034079.1 coordinate 20,989,901, forward strand.
GAAGAGGGCATATCATGTTGTAGCTTTAGAATGTTGTGTGAGGTTTTTGAGAGAAAATGGAAGTTTTAAAGAATTCGCTTGTGTTGTTGATGGCATCTGGAAAGGTAAGGTTTCTGCATTGGAAATGTTGAATGCTTGTAATTTGATTACAGATCAGTTAAGAAAATCAAAGAAGGAAATGGTAGCTGCTCTTAGGAACTATGGGGTTCACAATCGTTTATTGGGAAAGGATGCAAGGAAGGGGCCTATTGATTCTATTAAAGATTTCTGGGAAGAATCAATGAAAGAGATGGGGCCGCCATATCTAGAATCTCTGTCGGCCGACGGCCGACGGGCGGCGGGCGGCGGGCGGCGGGCGGCGGCCGACGGGCGACGGGCGACCGCCAACCATCAAGTGGCAGCCATCAAGCGGTAGCAGACGAGTGGCAACTGATGAGCGACAACCACCAAGCGGCAACTAATGAGCGGCAACCAGGAAACGTAGGTTGATGAACGCAGAGAAGAACGACGAGAGTCGGGAGGGCAGAAATATGAAAGAAAAAACTAAAGGTAAAAGGGTATTTTGGGTATCAAAAAATAAATACTTAACCGACGTTTGTTATCCGCGTTCACACAATTAAAAAAATTGTAACCTTGAAAATTCATACCCTTCATTTGGACACTATGTATGGTCAAAAATTCATCTTAAGCAATATCCTACTATCTTGGGAACTGTTCAAACTTTAAAAGCAAACTCAAATGTTCAAGGAGACATGTGGGTCCAAATTCAAAGGTGTATTTATGAGCTTTTAAAAAAGGGGTTGCTATCTCTTAATCCTTTCCTGACGTCCTCTTGGATAACAAGTACAATCAACTGAATGTCCATTAGTAAGTTCCCTACCCACACCTTCAAAAAAGCTCAAGCAATTCATCTAAGAAACAAACTGCATAAACCTTGTGTGTTTTCACTGTCTTATGCAACAAGTCGAGATTTCAAAAAAAACATTTGGGCACTCTCATCGGTTCAATCATCATGGGATAAATAAAGACGATGAACAGAAAGAACCTGATGTTAATAAAAGGAAGAATACAATGGCCTTATACTTACCTTTGAGTGACTACACTTGTGCCACACGAAGGAATGCTCGAAACTGGTTAAAAGTAGGGAACCATCATTCAAGAGCAGAGCTTTTAGAGGACGTCCGGTGTCCTTGAATACTTGCTCCACCATCAAGCGGCAGCCATCAAGCAGCAGTGGACGAGCGGCAATTGACGGGCGGCAATTGACGGGCGGCAATTGAGGGGCGGCAATTGACGGGTGGGTGTCCTTGAATACTTGCTCCACTATCAAGCGACAGCCATCAAGCAGCAGTGGACGAGCGTCAATTAACGGGCGGCAATTGACGGGCGGCAATTGACGGGCGGCAATTGACGGGCGGCAATTGACGGGCGGCAATTGACGGGCGGCAATTGACGGGCGGCAATTACCGGGCGGCAATTGACGGGCGACTACTGACGGGCGGCAACTGACGAGCGGCAATTGATGAGCGGCAACTGACAAGCGGCAACCAGCAAGTGGCAACTTACAAGCGGCAACCGGGATTCCTAGGTTGATGAACGGAGAGAAGAACGACGAGGGTCAGGAGGACAAAAAAATGAAAGAAAACACTAAAGGAAAAAGGGGATTTTGGGTATCGATAAAAATTTTTTAACTGACATTTGTTATCCGCGTTCGCACCGTTAAAAAATGTGCGAACGCGGCCGCACGGTAGCCTGGTCCTATATATATATATATATAAATCTTCCGTGTTCTCGCGCCTCACCATGAGGCTGCACTAATTTTAACGGAAGTTACGTGTCCACTTTAACAGTTATAAAATTATTTAAAATTACCAAAAATACTCTTTATATAAGCATTTTATAATTTAAGTTTCCATTCATATCCCTCATAAAATATTTAATTAACAGAAGTTATAAAGTTATTGGAAAATACCACAAATACCCTTTATATAAGCATTTTATAATTTAAAATTTCATTCATATCCCAAATAAATTATTAAATTAACAGAAGTTATAAATTTATTCAACAATACCAGAAATACCCTTTAAAATAGCATTGTATAATTTAAAATTCCATCCATATCCCAGATAAAATCTTAAATTAACAGAAGTTACAATGTTATTCAAAAATACCAGAAACACTAATCGTCCCACGAAGAGGGGACCACAATGGAAGTATATTTAAGAGAAGTTGGACATTGCACGTAAGAATGTGACTGGCGCATTCGAGCAGACGCTTTTTACAGTAACAATATCTCATCTCTAGGAAACGACAGAAATGCACTAATTTCAAAATACAGAAATGGGTTTGGAAGAAGGATAAGGTTTCGAAACGATGCAGTCAGGGGAATAAAAAAGTAGTTTTTTTTAAAAAAATTTAAATTCTGGCATACGAATAGTAAACACCTGCACAGAAAAGGTAACCGCGAACCCTCTCACACGAGCAAAGAGAGGATTAGAGAGGGAGAAAGAGAAGAATAAATGAAGGCATAGATCAAAGCAGAGCGAGAGGGAGATTGAAAGACAAGGAAAGGAAGAGACTTTCGAAATGTCCATAGAGAGTGAGTGCAAAAGAGAGAGAGCGTGAGTGAAAAGGAAAGAGACAGTGAAAGAAACGGAAAGACAGAGTTAAACAACCAGAACGAGGGAAAAGAATGTAAATAAGAGCGATGTAAAGATCAAGAAAGAAAAACAAAACCATAGGGACGAAAAAAATAAAATAAAAGAGTTGATTAGAGAAATAGGAGAAAACACAGAAGAAGACAGGCCAGAAGAGAGAGTAGACGTGGAGAGAGAAGAGGAAGAAGGATGAAGAGCAACGTACCTTCAACCGGCCACCCACAGTCCCAGACACATCTGTTGAAGCTTCCGCGACAGACGTTAAGCTTCAATAAACCTGAAGCAGGAGGTCTTCGAACGGTTGCCAAGCAGCCGGAGAGGCAACGACTGAAGGTGGAGGATAGAAGTAGAGCGGAAGGGAAGAAGAGATGGAGGAAGTCGGGAGGGCAGAGAAAAATGAAAGAAAAAACTAAAGGTATAAGGGTATTTTAGGTATCAAAAAATAAATACTTAACCGACATTTATTATCCGCGTTCACACCGTTAAAAAATGTGCGAACGCGGCCGCACGGTAGCCCGACCCTATATCCAATATCCGAATCAAATCAAATTAATTTTTTTCTCGTTGGATTTCCATTATCAGTTTGATAAAACTATTGGACTCTTATAGTATATTCTTATTAGACTCGTAATGGACATTCATAAGATCTGTTAAGAAAATAATTTTTTAAAATAAAAATTATAAAAAATCGTAATTAAATTTAAAATTAAATTTATTATTTTGGCGAAAAACCTTTGGTCCGCAGAAAGACGCGATCGATTGATTAATTTGACTGAATACGGGTGCGATCTCTTAGCTTTCCTCTAATTCGATCTCCAATATGACTGGTGATGAAGTCACTGTTTTCTGTAGTTCGACGATGAACTTTGAGTCTCCGAGTGAGTGTGCACCAACGACGACGGGTATAGTCGGCCGGACGGAAGTATTTGTGTTTCGTGTATTCGGCGTATTGACGTCACCGGTGAACATGTAGAGCTTCTTCGGTGGACTGTGTTTCGACGAACTGGAGAATTTATGAACTTTGGACTCGAGAAAGTTTTTGAGTCGCGTGACTTTAAGTAAAAAATCTCTGAACCTCTGGATGTCCAACCCTTTGGGCATTCAGTCTCTGGCTATTGGGGGGGAGGGACTTTCCTTTTTCCTTCCTGTGATTGAGGGATCGACTAGACTTGGTCGATTTGAAATTTTCTCTTTTGCTGTGGCTTGCCTTTTGAATTGGTTGCCGAGCGCCTTGAGGAACCTGGCGTGACTCTGATTTTGGCAGATTGTCTGTCGATTTGAGAAATCGATTTGGCTGAACTTCGGACCCGCAGGTGGGTTGTCTTATTGAAGTTGGTGGGTGGACTGTTGGAAAGTCCACAATGTACGCAAAATGAGATTTTGGATGGTTTATTGGGTGGGTCGTTGCATGGACTCGTCGAATTTGGGCCGCGTCGGATTTTGACGCCTACAGATTGCCCCCTTCGAGATTTACTCGTTAAGGGAACAAGTAAATTTTGAACATGAATTTGTACACACAACACACATTTTTTTTGGACCCTCTTGCTCTTTTAGGGTCGTTTGATTTTTTTTGTGTACTCTTTTAGGGACAGTGTATATTTTCTGTATACTAAAATTTTTTTATTTGTTTGTTTGCTTCTTTCTTTTTCTTCCTTTTAGCCCTCTTGCTCTTTTTAGGACCTATATATATATATATATATATATATTTTTTTTTTGTTTTTATGTATATGGGTACATATATGATGGTACGTATACATATACAGAAATTGTACCTTTGCTCGAAATGCCATTGTTGTTAAATTGGAACCCCTCCGAACTGAAGAGTTGATGTCGACTTTGTCCGACTTTTGTAGCAAATCGGCGCAGCTAGAGTTAATTGAAGTTGAGTGGGAGATGTGGGCCCCATTTGGATGTCTGTTGACCTGGTTTTGAGAGAGGCACCATTGTGGGCCCACGCAGCCTGTTGATTTCTTATGAGTAACGTGGCTTTGAAAGCTTGAAGGAGAGAGAATTAAAGGGGGTATGCTAGGTAGCCCCCCATGGGAGATTTAGATGCAACTGACCGTCTCCTAAATGAATTTAGAGACGTTTGGGTTTTCTACAGAACCCTAGTCGCCTCCTCTTCTTTCCTTTTCTTTTCCGCGCTGACTTACGACTTCCCTGGTTGGGTCGAACTCATTGCGACGCTACGGCTTTCTTCCTTAGCAACGACGCATCGACGTCGCAAACTCCTGCACGAGCTTTCGGCGTTCCCTTCCGTCGCGACCCTCGGTCTTCTTCCTCGGCGATGACGCGGCCGCGTCGCGAACTCGCTACAACTCGCGGTTTTCTTTTTCGCGACTTCTGGTATCACGGTTTCCGGCACTTCGTCAGTGATGACGTAACGCTGTCGCGAACTCGTCGTGACTCCCGGTCTTCTTCGTCGCGAACTCTTCGCGACTTTTGATTCTCTTCATCGCGGTCTCCGCTATCTTCCTTAGCGACGACGTCGCGAACTCGGTTTTCTTCTCCGGCAACGACTTCGGTTGGCTTCTCCGGTGACGACTTCGGTTGGCTTCTCCGGCGACGACTTCGGTTGGCTTCTCCGGCGACGACTTCGGTTGGCTTCTCCGGCACGACTTTGGTTGGCTTCTCCGGCGACGACTTCGGTTGGCTTCTCCGGCGACGACTTCGGTTGGCTTCTCCGGCGACGACTTCGGTTGGCTTCTCCGGCGACGACTTCGGTTGGCTTCTCCGGCGACGACTTCGGTTGGCTTCTCCGGCGACGACTTCGGTTGTCTTCTCCGGCGACGACTTCGGTTGGCTTCTTCGGCGATGACACGTCGAACCCTGTCGTGCAGCCTCATTCTCCGGTCAACGGTGCGACGTCCTTCGGGGCTTTCTGCGTCGCGATAGTCGTCGCGACTTCGATTGCGACCCTTGTTGCTTTTTCGCTTCATCTACAACGTCACTCACAACACCGTCTCTCTCCCTTTTTTTGTTCAGGTGCTCCGACGACTTTGTCCACCGCGTCGTTTGCGACGCTTTCTGGTTCCGACCCTGGTGTGCTTCATCGAGCGACCTCGCACTTCGCAGGTGAGTTCTTCTTCTTTCTTTTCTACTTTGCTTTCCCCTTTTTTTTGTTTTTTTTTTTTGGTGCGTGCGACGGAGAATCGCTTCGCCTCTGCGTTCGGCATTGTTTTTTTTTTATTCATTCTGAATCGCTTGCAACGCTTCCTTCCAGCAGGGTTTTGTTGTGCGTCGGTGCGACGCCCGACTACTGCGATTCCGTCGCACTTACTAGCGCGGCTCCTTCTCCGACGACGGTGCGACAGTCTTTACCGCGCGTTCTATTGCGCAGCTTCCAGCAACGGTGCGACGACCCTCGTCGCGTGGCTCTGGTGCGGTTCCGTGCGACCTCCAGTTGAACTCATCGCAAACTCATCGCGAACTCATCACGAACTCGTCACGAACTCGTCGCGAACTCGTCGCAACTTTGGTTGCGACCGTCGCCTCTTCCTATTGCACGACTTTTGTCGCTCTTCATTGCGAACTTTGTTCGCGAGTCTGGTTACTTCGTCCTTCTTCTTGTGTGTGACGACCACGCGAGTTTTTCGCGGCTTCGGCGTGAACCCATTGTTCATCTTCTCCTGCTTTCGGCTTCGTCTAGCTGCGTTGTTTGCGACGCATTGCGGCGTCCGGTACGGCTTCGGTGCGACATTGGCCGCGGTGTTTCGCGCAGCCTCTTCCGCTACTTCGGTGTGACTTCGCCGCGTGACGACGCGACCTATCCGTGACTTCCAGCACGACTTCCGTTGTGTGACCTCTTCGTAACTTCAGTTGCGCGACCTTTGGTTGTGCGACCTCTTCTTCGACTCTGGTGACGTTGGTTGCGACGTCGTTCGCAATTTTGCTTGTTGCGTCTTTGTGCGCGGCATCAGGCACGACTTCACTTCTGTTTGTGCAGCCCGTCTCCGTATTACTTGATAGAGTTGGTAAAACAAGTTATTTTTTTTTGAATATCCCCTTTTTTTTCTTTTCACATTTTCCTTTCCATAATTTTTCCTCAATTTTTTTTTTCAATTTTTTTTTCAATTTTTTTTTTTGAGTTGGAGATACCAGCATGCTCTCGCGTCTAGGATTTGACTAGCGATTGGCCGAAGTAAAGAATTCGCCCTTGGTACCCTAGTTTAGTCGTCGAAGTGTGTTTGACTTAATTGTCAAACTTGCAACGCTCCAATCGATCGCCGAGTGAAAGTGAGCTTGGCTTTTGTTTCAACTTCGATGGCAACCCTGATTGGGTTGTCGAGTTTTGCCTTCGGTGAGCTTGGCTTGGTCGCCACGGTGTGACGACCTTGATGTTTTGCGGACGGCTCCGGCTCGGTCGCCAGATTTTTGAGTCTGGCTTTGCCAGCTTTGTTTTTGTGATTGGCTGCACTATGACTTCGACCTATTCGCCCTCCGCACGTTTTGGTTTTGCGGCTGCTCGTCGTGGAGGCAACAATACGATGTTGTTCCTGGCTTTTGGTCGAGCTTGGAATTTGGCCAAACTCGTGTGAGATTTTGGTTTGATTAAGTTTCCATCTCTCCGACTTGGTCGCCGGAATGACGTGTCTAGTTGATGTTAGGTCTCTAGACTTGTGTTGGCATCCTACTCGCAAGTTGCCGATGTAGCTTTGACGCCGCCATTGTGATGCGCAAGCGCAGAGGTTGACTCGATTGAGTCATCAGGCCTCAGAATGATGTCTTTCGTCGTCTGTTCTATTATGTGCGGCTCTATATATATATTTTTCTTTTTTTCCACTTTGCCTTGATTTTTTTTGTGTGACTTTGTTCTGTTTTTTGTCGCTTTTGTTTTTATATTTTTTTTTCGCTACTTTGTTATGTTTTTGTTGCTTTTTGCTTTGATTTTTTTTTTCGCGACTCTGTTATGTTTTTGTCACTTTTTTTTTTTTGTTTTTTTTCACGACTTTGTTCTGTTTTTAGTCGCTTTTACTTTGATTTTTTTTTAAAAGGTTTTGCGTACTTGATTTTCATTTTTGGTCCACGTGCTCCTTTGGTTGCATATGGGTAGTCCGGTTTTCTCCTTCCTCGAATTGGAGGCATCTGACGTCGTTGCTCCTCTCCAAGATGGCTCAGAGGACGACCCTTTTCGCAGTGGTTCGAAGAGCTTTCTTCAGATCCGGGATATGAACGCGTCGCATCTCGCGATTTTGTCCTTGAGTCTTGAGTCGGTTATGGGTGGCCAAGCCGACGTGCTTTCGATTTCATAGAACTCGTCAGAGTTGTGGAGCCGATCGGTGGAGGTTGATGACCAGCTCTGTCGGCTTCCTTTGCCCGATGGTCGACCAACATCGTCGTCCGATGTCGTCGGAGGCAAAATTCTGCTGAGTCCTCTGCATTCTTCTGTTGCCTTCAGCGTTCCTTCAGCGTTCCAAAGTTGCACTTGAATCACCCGAAGTTGTACTTGAATCACCCGATTCACGAGAAGTTGTACTTGAATCACCCGATTCACTAGAAGTTGTACTTGAATCATCCGATTCACGATCAGGTGTACCTTGTGAAGACACATTCGACTTCGTGCTTTCGTCCTCTTCCCCCTTTCTACTTCGACTGGGTGAGTCTTGTACTCGGCCGTCGTCGCGAGAGGATGATGCAGATTGGGTTTTCTACGCGGTTTGGAAGTCGGTATTTCATTACCGTTGTCCCGAAACCGTTTGCCATTGTTTCATGGAGCTCTGGAGTTCCGAGACAAACACGTTGTTCACACGCCACGGGGAGTTCTCCATTTTGCTCTGGGATCTCCACAACATTAGCGGCCTTCCCATCTCGGGCGCTCTGTACGACGAGGTGTGCTCGATGACCCACGACTTCACCGAGGCGAGTGACACGCCTTTGCCTGAGGTTTTACAGTACCTCTTTCTCGCCTATCAAAGTTGACACGAGGTCAGAGCGGCACAACGAGTGGCTCAAGTTTTGGTATCGAGCCGAGGATAGAGTTCAGCCTACAACTGAGCCTTGGCAGAATCGCAACAAGTGCTTAGGCATTGTACCTCGCATGCTGAGAGTCGCGTTTTTTAGGAGCTCGGCATCCCGGCGACTTTGGTAGATGATGTTCACTTAGCAGCTTTGTTAGTGCTATGGATCTGCCAGTGGGTGATCCGTGCTCCTGGCGGCTGTGTGCGGCCAGACGTGTTCAAGGTCACGAGCTTCATGGCCATTGGCGTCCGGGTCGGTCTGGCTGGTCCTACATTGGCCAACATCTACCGGGGTCTGAGTTCACTTTCCACCGGCTGTCTGCCTTGGTCATACATTCATGCCTGGCTAGCGCATTAGTTTGGCTCGCACGGCATGGACTCGAGCGGGGGCTGCGTTCCTTTGATGGCCATGTACAAGAACCCCGATTTGACGTTCTCCTTTTCTGTACTGGAGGCTTGCGCCTTGTTTTTACCGGAGAGGCCGAAGACTTGGTACTACACTGAATTTCTTCGGCCTGGCGTGCTTTTCGACACAGGCGACCAAACCATCTTGCTGGAAGAGTACGAGTACTTCCTTAGTATTTGTACCTATCACTTGACCTATCAGAGCTACTATTTCCTAGGCATGGAGCCTTACAGCCCTCATCGCTTCGCCCGACAGTTCAGTTTTTGTCAGGACCTCCCTGGCAAATTAGAGACGAATCGTCGTGAGGTGATGCGATCCCAGCTAATCACTAGCAAGAGGACTAATCAATGTAATATAGACTTATGTAAGTCCGACTATCGTCCCACAAGGACCAAGCTAATAGATAATTGCTTTTCTAGTTTGAAAACTAAAGTTTGAGAAATAAGTTGGAAAAGAGTTATGAAAATAGAAAATAAAATAATCTACCTAATTCTATAGAGATCAAGAGAGGGCTTTTGATAAAATCAGTATGGAAAAGGCATTGGGAATCCAATTCCCTCCCTAGGCAATTCTGAGATTAAATAGAAGTTGAGTTTTGGAAATCAATTTCTGACGAGGTTATAAAACCATGGCTACAATCCGCATCGGCATCACCTGTTTCTATCTCCTAGAGTAAAACCAAGCTAGCATGATCGACTCTACTTGGTAGCATAAACATGAAGCTCTTGTGTCATAGGCAGATCAACTAATCCAATAGGGTATTACTTTAAGGTCGAGGATTAACCCAAGGATTAGTGATCTACCTAGTGCATAAACTCATAAAGATTGTAAAATCTTATGACCATGTCATACCTTAAGCTTAGCGTCACCTTATAACCAGTACATAGCCAGACAGCAAGTATGAATCAAGAATTAACAACATGGAAAACTCATTCATGCACCAAATTGAAAACCAAATAGATTATAAAGTATCAATCTCATTACATGCCTAGGGAGTCATTGACTCCCAATATTAAAGACTACTCCATGCTGAAAGTTAAAGAACAAAACAAGGTCTTGAATACAACCATGAAGAAGAAAAGAAAAGAAAAACTAAGTACAAACTTCCCTTGAGAAGGATCTACTTGTTGAACATGACTTCCAATGGCTGCTCCCCCTCCTTGCCTCAAAAGCTTCAATAGGACGTCTCCTCTGCCTCTCAAGACACTCTCCAAAATAATATATAAAATAGAAACTAAACTGAAAATTGAATGCTAGAACTGGATGTAAAAATTGGATGTAAAAACTGGATGTTGAATACAAAACTGGATAATTTGAGCTCTGCCTCGGACCCCTATTTATACTTGAAACTCTATCCAGACATTGTAATTTTAGCTTCTGTCCAGGGGTGTGAATTGTGTCTTCCCGACCTCATAATTGGATGAAATTACATCAGGACCTTTCTTCTATAGTCCTTCCCTTGCTTACGAAATTTGAATCCATTCTGAGTTGGAAAACTCGAGATATGATGAGAGGAAGTTGCCTGGTTTCTGCTGCTAATTTTTTGCACGGGGTCCTCCACTTTGGAGATGTGAAACTCGAGAAGCCTGGCTTGTATTGGCCTGGATTTTCGTGAAAAGATCCTCTGTAGCACCAGGAAGCTTCGTTCCAAGTTTGGCTTCAATTGGAGTTCGGGAACTCCATGTATGCTCTCCCCAAATTTCGGATTTATCTCATTCCTTTTGCAGCAGATTCCTGTTTTGAATTAACTTCTTCTCTTTGACCATTCAATGCACCTGGACTCAAGTATATTACCTTAAACTCTTCGAGGGCACCTTCCTTAGACGCTTGAGACTCCTTCTCCCAAGTTTGGATTCGATTTGATTGCAGGTTCCCGAGATTTTTGAAACTTAGTGTGGCTGAGTAATCGGCGCGGTAGAGCCAAAATAAGCTTAAATATGGTGCGGTCGCGCCACTGGAGCAGAGTACTTGAATGGAAAGAGTTCTGGTCACGTTTGGCAACTTTCTGGGTCCATTTTGGGGCGGTCGCGCCATTTTCTGGCGCAGTCGCTCCAGTTTTCTGGCGCAGTCGCTCCATTTTCTGGCGCGGGAGCGCCAGATTTTGCCTTCTTACTGGTGTGGTCGCGCCGGTCTCTGCAACATTGTACCTTTATGCACTAAAATCATCATATCTTCTTCATTTTAGCTCCGATTTTGATGATTCTTGTTGAGTTGGACTCCTGAGAGAGAAACTATTAATATGAGACATATTTTATGATTTTATGATGAATATTGACTCCAATATGTAATTTCTAATCCCAATTGAGGCTTAAAAATAGTGTCTTTTAGACACTTATCACAACCCCAAACTTAAACCTTTGCTCGTCCTCGAGCAAAACTAAAAAAACAAATAAAAAGAACCAGAGTTATGACCAATCATCAAAGTTTATGAAAAATTAGTGGGGTTACCCTTTCAAAGCATCAATCAAAGATTACTCATTCAAACCTCTCATATTGTTGGTTATCCTGCTTAGTCATGGCATGATCAAGCTATTTTCCACCATACATACCACTTTCCTATGCATGTGAGCAGTTTAAATTGAATAAAATAAGCCAACTATCAGTCGAATCTCCACTAACATGAAGGAATTTCAAAATTATGATCAAAAGGTCATCTATAGGTTATAATGGGGCATGGGTAATGGGTAAGGAGAAAAAATTTAGGATAGAAATTTTAGGGTTAGTCCTCCTCCTCAAATCCATGTCCCATTTTCGTGAGCATGAATCATCTCTTATTGTAGCACACCACCCCAAACTTAAAAAATTGCTTTGTCCTCAAAGCAATCAAATAAAACAAAGATATGATATTTTCACCTTCTCCTTAATCCCTCTCATTATCTCATCTCTTCACGGAAAAGCTATCTTTATTTCTTTTTCTCTTTCCTTTTTTTTTTTTTTTTCTTTCTTTGGCTTTGTTTGGAATCTAGCTTACCTTGCTGGTTGACTCAGAGTTCCTAAGCTTGCTGAGGCCCGAGACCCGGTGCCCACACAAGGTGGCCTTTCTCCTAACTCAATAATTTTTTTTTTATTTTTTTTTTCACTTTTCCTCTAAGATATTCTAGAACCTTTTTCTTTCATCTTTCTCCTTCTTTCCTCTCATTTTCAAAGAATTTCTGTAACCTTCACTAATCCCTCCTTATTTCTCCATAACTACAGATTTTTTGTCCATGCTCATTCAAACAGAACACTTCAATAATTTGGAGAAATATAGGTTAGTAAGAAACAAGTTTATTCATCACAAAGGCTGGTTCATGTAATGTGGGAATTGAAAACAAAGCAGGGATCTTGTCGGCTCAAAATGTTCGGCAAAAGGTGATGGATCTTGTGCATTAAAGTGGGTGGCTCAAAAAAGGCTCAAACGATTTAAAACAAGTGCCTAGATCATTTCACAATTTTGAAAAACCTATCTTTGTTTCGCCTCGATCTTCCTTCAGGTTGGTTTTATTGTACGAAATAAACATGCTCAATGCATTCAACCAATCAAACCACTTTCCAAGACAGTTTTTCTCATGCCAAAACCAAACATTCAAACACATATATTTCTCAAGAGAATGAATGAGACCTGTCTTCTCAATCCACAAATCAGAGTTTCCACAAAATTTTTTAAAAACTTTTTCAAACTTAGAAACATTCTTCTGGTATTGACTCAAAACAAAAACAAAGACTAATAAATCAAAACTAACTAAACAATGAAAACCAACCAGACTTTAAAATCTGAGTTTCCCACCCCAAACTTAAAACGTTGCATTCTGATCAATTCAATAAAATAAGATAGAGGGTAAGAAACTTCCCTGAGAATGTTGGTTGGTTGACCTTCCAGATTTCTTGAGGCACCATGAGGAATTTGAACTTGAGCTGCCTTCATGCTTGACCAAAAGTGTTTAGAACCATTCAAAGCACAAAATTATTGCAAATGAATTCAGAAGTTTATGAAATTTTACCAAGCCATATAACTCATAAAAATAAACATGTCAGAATTGGAATGGAATGATTCTGAGTTACAGATCCTCGGAAATTGATCAAACAAGTGGCGTAGCCGCGCCAAAATTTGGCGCGGGAGCGCCATCCTTTTCCTTCATAACTTGAATTTCTGAATGCAGCAAGATGGTAATGTTTCCAACCCAGAAATTTTTCCAAAAACTGTTTTAGAAATCAGCTCAAAGACAGCAAGATGGTAATGTTTCCAACCCAGAAATTTTCCCAAAAACTGTTTTATCTACCTAAGTTGCAGCAGTCATACATTCCTTTCTACTCAATGAAAATTCCTCAAACCAGGCCATATTTTATCTACTAAGTGCCCTCTCGAACTACTTACCTTGCCTTGGTGCTTTCCACTTCCAGATTTTTCAGAATTCGGCTCCAAACTTGGCATCTCGAATAGAGTTGCTGCTGCTCTGCTTTTCTGCACAGAGTTTACCTGAGTGTTCTGATGGCTTTTCTTTTGAAAGAAGCTGCTGTAAATGGTTGGGAATGATAGTCCCAACTTCCTTCTTTCGATCTCTGCATTTAGACTTTGAAAACCACATCAAAAAATACATCAAGTATAGCTATAAAAATGGCTTCATGCAACACCACTTAGCTTTCAAATTCCAGATTTTTCAATGATAGGTGCCTTAGACAATTTTTCTTTTTTTTTTCTTTTTTTAGTGTTTATTCAAACCAAACAAATTGAAAAGACTATCCTAACATGAGTAAAACAAAACTAGACCTAAGATCTAGGATTCACATAAGGTGATTATTCAAACCAAAGTACAATTGAATTGAAAAACTAAACTAACTTACCTGCCATGGGTTGCCTCCCATGAAACGCTAAGTTTATGGTCCTCAGCCAGACTAGTGGCTTCATTCCACCTGGATCAAAAAGAAAGTTTATTTCAAATCCATTCATCATGACTTTTCTTCCTTTGCAATTCTTTATGGTAGACCAACCAAATTTTGATGTTGAGCTAAAAATCCTTTATTTTGACTTTGTGGCTTCTAAGAAGTAGATCTTCACACATATCAGCCACTCATTCATCCTCTTGTCCAGCCCTAATAAAATTTTTAGTTGTATTTTTGGGCTAGGTGTATAAGGTGGGATGATGAAAAAGTCTAAATCAAAGGAGAGCCCTATCTCTTTTCCTTTCTCTACCCAATTCCCTAATGGCTTTTCATGGGAAGGTTCTATGATATAACCTATGGTTTCTTCTTCCTCCCCTTCATCTAATTCTTCAGCTATGGTTTCTTTTTTAGCCTGTAATGATTTTTCTTCTTGCTGGGTTTTCTCTTCTACCTCTTTTACATTCACAGCTATCTCAGCTATGGTGTTTTCTTCTTTGACCTCATCCATTTTCTCCATGCTTTCTTCTTCAGCCACTAATGCTTATAGTTCTCTCTCAATTAGTTGGAAGATCAGTAATTGGATGAATTTTTCCTCCACCTCAGCTACTATCTCTGCAATTGGTTCTTCCTCATCCTCTAAATTATAGGGGCACACACTCTCTTCCAAGTTTTCCTTTGGTTGAGGCTTTTCTAGGATCTCTCCATTCATAAAGGGTATGGACTGTTCTACCTCTTCAATTAGTTCTTCCTCATCCTCTAATTCTTGTAGATCTTGCTCTTTTGGATTCTCTTCAAGATAATCTAACCACCTTACTAGGTCCTCCCATTTTTGAGTGGTATAGACTGTGACCGGTTGCTTTTTTTGACTGAATATCTGCATGCATTGTTTGAATTTCTGCATACATTATTCGCAGCAACTTCCTGTCTTCCTCCCATTCACCTGTGGTGGTTATTGGCTCCTCCTTTTCTTGGTTGTAGGAAATGCCATATGGGTCTAACCTGCAGGAATTAGACTCATAGTTAGAAAAATCAGATCTTGAAATTAAATGGCATACATTCGTAGCATGGTTACCTCCACACACATCACAAAAATAATTCAAAGAATTCCTTTGTAATTCCAAGATACCACCTTTCAATTAGAGTAAATCATGTTGAGTTTGCATGCTAGGCGTATCATCATGGTGGGTGGGGGAATTATAAGAGTGGTCAAAAGGACTACATGGCTGTTCATAAGAATCACATGGCATATGAAAATTGCTAGAATGCTGAAAAGAATTCCATGCTTGATTTGGGTAAGAAAAATCATTATACTCCTCAAGGTGTCTCCTTCCATATGTGGACTTATGCAAACCAAAATCCATGCACACAACACATCAGTCCACCAAAAATAAAAAAATAAAAAAAAACACAAAATAGAAAACAAAATATACACTCAAAGCTCTAGTTTTAAACACTAGCAATTGCTATTAAAACATTGGTCCCCGGCAACGGCGCCAAAAACTTGATGCGATCCCAGCTAATCACTAGCAAGAGGACTAATCAATGTAATATAGACTTATGTAAGTCCGAATATCATCCCACAAGGACCAAGCTAATAGATAATTGCTTTTCTAGTTTGAAAACTAAAGTTTGAGAAATCAGTAGGAAAGGAGTTATGAAAACAGAAAATAAAATAATCTACCTAATCGTATAGAGATCAAGAGAGGGCTTTTGATAAAATCAGTATGGAAAAGGCATTGGGAATCCAATTCCCTCCCAAGGCAATTCTGAGATTAAATAGAAGTTGAGTTTTGGAAATCAATTTCTGACGAGCTTATAAAACCATGGCTACAATCCGCATCGGCATCACCTGTTTCTATCTCCTAGAGTAAACCTAGCTAGCATGATCGACTCTACTTGATAGCATGAACAAGAAGCTCTTGTGTCATAGGCAGATCAACTAATCCAACAGGGTATTACTTTAAGGTCGAGGATTAACCCAAGGATTAGTGATCTACCTAGTGCATAAACTCATAAAGATTGTAAAATCCTATGACCATGTCTTACCTTAAGCCTAGCGTCACCTTATAACCAGTACATAGCCAGGCAGCAAGTATGAATCTAGAATTAACAACATGGAAAACTCATTCATGCACCAAATTGAAAACCAAATAGATTATAAAGTATCAATCTCATTACATGCCTAAGGAGTCATGGACTCCCAATATAAAAGACTACTCCATGCTGAAAGTTAAAGAACAAAACAAGGTCTTGAATACAACCATGAAGAAGAAAAGAAAAGATAAACTAAGTACAAACTTCCCTTGAGAAGGATCTACTTGTTGAACATGACTTCCAATGGCTGCTCCTCCTCCTTGCCTCAAAAGCTTCAATAGGACGTCTCCTTTGCCTCTCAAGACACTCTCCAAAATAATATATAAAATAGAAACTAAACTAAAAATTGAATGCTAGAACTGGATGTAAAAACTGGTTGTAAAAACTGGATGTTGAATACAGAACTGGATAATTTGAGCTCTGCCTCGGACCCCTATTTATACTTGAAACTCTATCCAGACATTGTAATTTTAGCTTCTGTCCAGGGGTGTGAATTGTGTCTTCCCGACCTCATAATTGGATGAAATTACATCAGGACCTTCCTTCTATAGTCCTTCCCTTGATTACGAAATTTGAATCCATTCTGAGTTGGAAAACTCGAGATATGATGAGAGGAAGTTGCCTGGTTTCTGCTGCTAATTTTTTGCATGGGGTCCACCACTTTGGAGATGTGAAAATCGAGAAGCCTGGCTTGTGTTGGCCTGGATTTTCGTGAAAAGATCCTCTGTAGAACCAGGAAGCTTCGTTCCAAGTTTGGCTTCAATTGGAGTTCGGGAACTCCATGTATGCTCTCCCCAAATTTCGGATTTATCTCATTCCTTTTGCAGCAGATTCCTGTTTTGAATTAACTTCTTCTCTTTGACCATTCAATGCACCTGGACTCAATTATATTACCTTAAACTCTTCGTGGGCACCTTCCTTAGACGCTTGAGACTCCTTCTCCCAAGTTTGGATTCGATTTGATTGCAGGTTCCCGAGATTTTCACAACTTGGTGTGGCTGAGTAATCGGCGCAGTAGTGCCAAAATAAGCTTAAAAATGGCGCGGTCGCGACACTGGGGCAGAGTACTTGAATGGAAAGAGTTCTGGTCGCGTTTGGCAGCTTTCTGGGTCCATTTTAGCGCCGTCGCGCCCTTTTCTGGCGCGATAGCGCTTGATTTTGCCTTCTAATTGGTGCGGTTGTGCCGGTCTCTGCAACATTGTACCTTTATGCACTAAAATCATCATATCTTCTTTATTTTAGCTCCGATTTTGATGATTCTTGTTGGTTTGGACTCCTGAGAGAGAAACGATTAATATGAGACATATATATTGATTTTATGATGAATATTGACTCCAATATGTAATTTTTAATCCCAATTAAGGCCTAAAAATAGTGTCTTTTAGACACTTATCATAAGGCGCTTACTTTGGCCGAGCTGTTAGAGTTCTGGAAGAATAGCGTTGCTCTTCCTTGCAGCAGCGTCACGGTGCCTTCATGGTATGGCTGAGGGGTTGATCCCGGCGTGACTTCGGCCTTCTGAGTCGTGGACTCAGAAAGTTATTCCCCTTTTTGAGGTTCACGAAATTTATTTTGTTTACTTTTCCTTGTTGTTTTTTTTAGGTATTGAACGACTTATTTTCTTCAGCGCGCGTGGCGGCGCTTGACTCCGGATTCGGCCCCGACAGCGGGTAGTGTTCATCCCCTTAGCGGCGACGAAGCCAATAGTGAAGAGCACCCTCGGCATAAACGTAGGCAACCGGCGACCAAGAGAAATGGCAAGGGAAAGGGTACTGCGAGTTCGTCGTTGCCTTGTTTGGGTGAGGAGGTCACCACTATTGTTTTATCCTTAGGGGCTGCCAAGGCTCCGTCGTCGAAGCCAAAGATGGCACCTCCTAAGAAAGGTGCGCCGAAGGCTTCTTCTTCTGTGGCCGCTTACATGAAGCTAAAACCAGCTCCTCGGAAGAAGTTGGCAGCTGATCCTGAAGGCGATTCTGCTTCGCAGCTTGTCTCGAAGCGGCCATTAGGTGGTCCATCGTCGGAATTGGGTTGTACCGCAATCGTCCCTTTTTCCGGGGCTACTCAGATTGACTCTGCAGGTGGGACGCCGCCATTGTTGCCTCCTCCTCCTTCACAATCGAGTACTTGTCGGACGAGTGTGCCTCAGGGCGCGGCGGATGGTTCTCACAGCGAGTCCTTGCCTCCACAGTTGAGCGAGGTGTTAGAGGAGCCCAACGACCTTTCGAGTTTGGATCTTCTGGGGTGGCTAGATCTTGCTCCCGAGGATAGACTGTCCTTAGACAACTTCGCGTAGATGGAGTTCGATGAAGGCTTAGTGTCAGTTGCTCAGGCAACTGGGTCTGCTCCTGCCGAGGCAGCCTTAGTTGTAGTGATTCTTGATGACTTGCCGGTTGCGGATCCTATTCAGCCTGCTCATGTTGAGAAGGACTGCCCTGCTGACATGCATGTTGGTGATCTTCTTCCTCCTCCTCATCCTCCAGTTTAGTTTTCATCTGAGGTTGACTTTCAGCAAGTCGACTCGGCCGTTCGCGGCATGAGGCTGCTTCTCGAGAGGCCGACTGTCATTCCTGCATCTCCTTTGCCAGTGCCTCCTGTTCCTCACTTAGCTTTTGGCTCGGATGGTCTGAGCTCACGTCGTCATTCGGGGGAGCCTTTCCAGACTCCTATCGGCGGTCTACCGGCTCCATATTTGTTGCAGCCAGTTCAGGTACGCATCCCTTTTTTTTATTGCTTCTCTTTCTTTTATTTTTTTCTAACAATTATGGCTTCGCAGAGGTCTGTTCCTCAGCCTTCCGAGAAGCTTCAGGCGCGACAGAGGTCCCATGATGGGGAGATGTGGACGGAGTTTGTCTCCGACTTCTTGGCGGCTGCCGACCCCGGTGCACCTGCGATGGTTGGAGATGCCTGGGTTGCCGTCGGCCAACTGCAGCAAGTTGGCCTCGACACGACTGACTTGGAGTGATTTATCGAGGGTGTTGTCTCCAAATCTGCTCGCCTTTGCAAGTTGAGCCGTTCGATGCAAGGGATGCGTAGTGCTGAAGAAAAGGCTACTGCTGATCACCTGATTCGATCACTTAGCATAGTGAAGCGTCACTGAGACAGTCAGAGAGCTGACATTGACAAGGACAAGGCTGATCATAAGGCAGCCATGTTCGAGGAGAAGTCTTTGCAGGAGCGGCTGGCATATCTCTCTTCCAAGATTAAGAGGTTGGAAGACCGAGCAGCGAACACTGAGGAATGCCTCGGTGTAGACTTGAAGGCGATCGCCGACTTGGAGCGGTTTCGTGCAGAGCCAGTCTTTCGCAAGGAGGACGAGCGGGAGTAGTCGGCGGCTCGTGTCGAGTTGTCCACATTGAGGAACTAGATTGCGGACTTCAAGAAGCCGCCCGTGTGATTCAGCTTGTCTTCTTTTCCTTTACTTTTTTAGAGCTTCTTGTAACAAGGCTCCGATTTTATTTGGACTTGATGTGTCCCTTGTAAAAGATTTTTGTTCGAACTTCTTTTGATCTGTTCGGTTTATTGAGCTGCTTTTGCCACCTGTGTTTGGTTGTTTTTTTTTTTTGCTTGTCCACCTTTGATCGAGTGGACACTTTGTGCTGCCGGCCGAATTTTGTTTAGGCATATAATCGTTTAAGAAACTTGTCATTGATGATCGACAACTCTGTGCCATCTGCCTCTTCGATTTTGTAGGCACCGTTTGTGTATGCTTCTTGCACAACGTAGGGACCTTCCCACTTTGCTGCGAACTTGCCCCTAGTTTTGCTTGTGAAAAACATTGCAACGTACAATTAAAACCAAGCCACCTTTTTGGAATGCCCATAGTTTTATCTTTTTGTTGAAAGCCCGGGTCATTCGTGACTGGTAACACTCGAGTCTTTGCTGAGCTTCGAGTCTCTGTTCGTCGAGCGACTCTAGTTCCGCGAGCCAGAGTTGGGCACATTCTTCCTCCGTAAGGCCTTCGCTTATGGCAACGCGGAGAGAAGGAAGCTGGACTTCGAGCAGGAACACTGCTTCGACGCCGTACACCAGTGAGTAAGGGGTTGATTGCGTCGGTGTTCTGAAAGTAGTTCTATACGCTCAGAGAGCTTCACCGAGCTTCTCATCCCAATTGTGTTTGTGGCTGCCAACTGTTTTCTTCAGGATTTTGTAGAGTGTTTTGTTGAACGCCTCTACGAGTCCATTAGCCGCTGGGTTGTAGGCCGAGAACATCTTCTGCTGTATACGGAACTTTTGACAGAACTGATCCATGACTCAGTTTTGAAAAGGAGTTCCGTTGTCCGTTACAATGTATCGAGAGATGCCATACCGGTAAATGATTTGTGTTCAGATGAAGCCGACTACGGTGAGGGCCTTGACTTCTCGAAATGTTGCAGCTTCAGTCCCTTTGGAGAAGTAATCCGTTGCGACAAGAATGTATTGCCGATCGGAATTTTATTTGGGGGTGATAGGACCAATTATGTCCATACCCCATGCTTCAAACGACCAAGATGCGACTATCGGGTGGAGCGGTTCCGGTGGCTGATGGATATAGTCAGTGTGGAGCAGACATGCCTTGCAAGCTCGCGCTAGCTCAATGGCGTCTCAGAGCATGGATGGCAGTAGTACCCAAGCCTTTTAACCTGCATGTGTAGCTTTGGACCGGCTTGATGCGTGCCATAGATTCCCGCATGGGTCTGTTTCTGCACTTGTCGCCCTTCCATTGGAGGAGTAATCCTTCGTACGATCTCCTATAGAGTATGTTGTTCAGAAATTCGTACCTTGGAGTCGTCCGACGGATGTGGACTCATTTCCTAAAATCTGCCGGGAGCGTGCCGTGTCGGAGGAAATTTGAGATTGGCTCGCGCCAATCTGTTGCTTCGCTTTCGTGGATAGAGATGGGGAGGGATTCTTCCACTTGTTCTATCTTTTCTTCTGCTTCCTCTTCGATGGGAAGAAGGACCTGAGGGACTACCCACCTTCGCAAATGGGTACTTGACTTGGCCGATTGTCAAGCTGTGCCAGGCTAGCTGCGATCCTAACTAGAGAGTCGGCAAGTCCATTCTTGGTGCGCGGTACGTAGTGGAGTGAAGTTTGTGGGATTTTGGCCAAGTGGTTACTAGCGTGCTCCCGAAATTGCACGAGTTCGACTTTCTTGATCTCAAATTTTCCCGTGATCTATTTGATCACGAGTGTTGAGTCGTCGTACACTTCGAGCTGAGGTATTCCATTTCGACCGCCATACTGAGGCCAAGGAGGAGTGCTTGATATTCTGCTACGTTGTTTGAGCAGTTTTGTGTAAGCACGAATGAGTACGGTAGCAGGTCGTCTTTTGGCAAGACAAAGAGAACTCCTGCTCTAGCTCCGTCTCCTAGCGGCCCCGTCGAAGTACATTTTCCAAGGAGGAAGAATTTCGACCAAGAAAATTTCTTCATCGAGATATTCCTCTGTGAGCTCCCATTCTGCATGTACTGGATGATCGACAAGAAAATTTGCCAGGGCTTGACCTTTGATGGCCCTTTGCGGTACGAAATTTATTTCGAACTCGAAGAGGAGAAGTGCCCATTTTGCCAATCGGCCAGAGAGGATCGGCCGCGACATGATGTACTTGAGTGGGTCGGCGCGGGAGATTAAGTTTGTTGAGTGTGCCATAAGATAGTGCCTCAGTTTCTGCACTGAAAAAATGAGTGGTAGGCATGTCTTCTCGATAGGTGTGTAATTGAGGTCAGTGCCTACCAATGTCCGACTCAGGTAGTACAACGACCGCTCTTTGTTATTCTCATCGTTTTGAGCTAGTAGAGCTCCCATCGAATTTTCTTGGGCGGAGATGTAGAGCAACAATGACTAGCCGACGATTGGAACAACCAGCGCTGGAGGTTTTGTATGATATGCCTTTATGCTGTTAAAAGCATTTTGGTAGGCGTCGTCCCATTCGAAAGGCACATTCTTATTCAATAACCAGCTGAATGGTTGACATCGACCGGCCAAGTTTGAGATGAAGCGCCGAATATAGGCCAAGTGAGCTTGGAAGCTATCGAGCTCTGAGATATTTCTTGGCTCCGACATCCTTTGAATCGCATCAATCTTGGTTTGGTCGGTCTCGATCCCTCGGTGATGTACAACGAACCCGTGGAATTTGCCGGAGGTGACATCAAAGGCGCATTTTAGCGGATTCATCTTAAGTTGGAATCGCCGGAGTCGCTTGAACACGGCTCTGAGATCAAGGAGATTGTTGGCTCGTTCCTTTGTTTTGATCACCAGATCGTCGATGTGACACTCGACAAGCTTGTGAAGGAAGTTGTCAAAGATGTGCTGCATCGGTAGGTTGCGCCGACGTTTTTGAGGCCAAAAGGCATGACTTTGTAGCAAAATATGCCTTTTGGTGTTCGGAACGCTTTGAGCTTCTCGTCCTTTGGGTCCATGCGGATTTGGTTGTATCCTGACGACCCGTCCACGAAGGAGAGCGCCTCGTGACCGGTTGTTGCGTCTACCATGAGTTCGATGATCGGCAACGGGAAGTCATCTTTTGGGAAGGCCTTGTTCTGGTCGAGGAAATTGACACAGACCCGAATTTGGCCTCTTTTCTACTTGACCGGCACGATGTTGGTGATCCAGGAAGGATATTTGACTTCTCGGATGAAGTTGGCAGCAATGAGCTTGTCCACTTCTTTCTCAATTTCTGGGACGAGTTCAGGTCGGAAGCGCCTTTGTGTTTCCTTGAATGGCCGGACTGAAGGGTGGACTGCGAGTTTATGTATGACCACTTTGGGATCAAGGCCTGACATCTCAATGTAGTTCCAGGTGATAAGTGTCTGAAAGACACTATTTATGCATGAATTAATGATCATAAATTTCTATTTTGAGTTGATTATTAGCATGAAAATGATATATATAACTCAAATTCATGTTTTGTGTCTCAGGTACCTGGTAGAAGAAGAAAATCTGAATTATGAGGGAAACTAAAGGAAAAACGTGCAAAATGAACCAAAAAGGGAACGGCGCGACCGCGTCGGGATAACAGTCAAAAATTCGAATAAATGGTGGAAATTCCCAACAGCTAGGAAAGCTTTAAAGAAGACATCTCGGGAAAGTGGAATGGCGTGACCGCGCCTTCAAAGGGTGCTACTGCGCCATGGAACTGGCACTACCACACTCTTAGACAGCATGGACACGCCAAAGAGATTCCAAATACAGAAAGAGGAGTTGTCGTGCAGAGGATCAATGAAAACTCTGAGTGGCGCTGTCACGCCACTTCTACAGCAAAATATGGCGCTGCCGCGCCATGAAGTCTCCTTACTCGACATGGATTCAATGGCCATTGCCTGACTTAGAAAGAACTCTGCTCCTGTGGCGCAATCGCGCCAAAATCAGAAGAAAATGTGGCGCAACCGCGCCGGTGACTCAGCAATGTAAATTGCGGAAATCTCGAGATTCTGACTACCAATCAAGCCCAAACTTGGGAGAAGAAGTCCTAAATGCCTAAGGAAGGTATCCACAAAGATTCTAAGGAAATTGTCTCGATTCTAGGTGCATTGAATGATAAAAAAGGGAAGTTCCACACAAAGAAGGAAACTGCTGCCAGAAGAGAAGAAAAATTCGAGTTTTAAAAAAGAAGCATAGCTGGAGTTCCCTTTTCCCAATTGAACCCAAATTTGGATTGAAGCTTCCTGAGGAGATTGAAGATCATATCACGGAAATTCAGGTCAATCCAAGTCGGGTTTTCAGAGTTTTATATTTTTAAAGTGGTGGACCCAGTGCTGGAATTGGCAGTAGAAGCAATCCAACTTCTCAACATCATATCTTGAGTTTTCTGATTCAGATTGGACTCAAATTTCGTATACAAGGCAAGCACCATGAAGGAAGGTTCTCATGTAATTTTATTCAATTATGAGGTCAGGAAGGCATACTTCATACCCCTAGACAGAGACAAAGTTACAAGGCCTGGGCAGCAGAACAAGTATAAATAGGGGTCCGAGGCAGAGTGCAAATCATCCAGTTTTGTAGGTTAGGATCCAATTTTGTAGGATAGAATCCAGTTTTTGAGTTGTAAATATAGTTTTAGTTCAATTTGCTATTTTTACTAGTTAGTTTGGAGAGGAGAGAAAGTTCAGAGGGAGTCTTACACACCTCTTGGCACTTTAGAGAGAGGAGGTGGAGATTTTAGTCAAAGGTGCAAGAGAAGCTAAAGGCAGTCCTTCAAGGGGGTTTCTTTACTTGGTTTATTTTATGTCTATGGCTGTAATTGAATCATTTTTGTGTGTTTATTTTATTAGCATGGAGTAATCTCTCTCTGTTGGGGAAGTCATGAACTCCTAGTTGTTATATGTTTAAGTTTTGAATTTTATAACAATAAAGTATCCTGCTTTTGTTTTAGAAACTGAGTTTAATGCTTATTTCTGATCTGAATTGAATTCTGGAATTTAACGAGGTTCGGATAGAGAAGTTAAAATTCAGTAGAGATTTGGATTAGTTATATGATTCTTTGTTTTCTAAAACAACTTGGTTTTCTAACTAGATCGTTCCGGATTGTGATGGAGACTAGTGGAAAGCAACGTGACTCTTTATAAACCTTGTTCTGAATAAGAGAGAGTTGATATTTATGAACTTAGGATTTGAATGTTTCCAGATTGTGATGGAGTTCAAAGAATGAGTGAAAGTCAACTTGTTTTTCTAACTAGATCGTTCCGGATTATGATGGAGACTAGTGGAAAGCAATATGACTCTTATAACTCTTGTTCTGAATAAGAGAGAGTTAATCTTTAAACTTTTATATTTATGCACCTAGGATTTAAATGTTTTCGGATTGTGATGGAGTTCAAGGAATAGGTGAAAGTTATTTCCTGTATATGGGTAACCAGGTTTTCAAAAGCTAAGTCAAGGTAAGAGTACTTGAGCTATAGAATCAGAACTTTGCATGTTGACAACTAGGAGGGATTAACATTCTTCCCCAACATCTCATCTCCATAAGTCTTTTCAGTAGTTAATTCTGTTTTGTTTTTCAGTTCTCAAAACCCAAAAAAAATTTCTTTTCCTCAATCAATAGAAAAATCTTTACTTAAACTTAGTTCTTATCAAGGTCTCCGTGGGATCGATATTTGGACTCTCGAGTCTATATTACTTGCTGACCTAGTTCACTTGCTAGACACCCAACACCAGGCGAACACGTCACAGTACTCCTGGAGCGGCAAGATTTATTCAGCTTCCTCTTCCTTGGCTAATCAGGCACTGAGGAAGACTTGATGCGATCCCAGCTAATCACAAGGAAGAGGACCAATCAATGTAATATAGACTTAGGTTAAGTCCGAATATCGTCCCACAAGGACCAAGCCAGTAGCTAATTGCTTTCTGAATAACAATTTAAAGTTTGAGTATCCTGAATTTAACACTTAACAAAACAGAAATTTAAACTAAACAACTACTTGAACCAAGTTGAGAGAGAGCTTTTGAGGGATTTTAATAAGGAGAAAAGACGTTGGGAATCCAATTCCCTCCCTAGGAAATTTTGAGATTGAATAGAAGTTGAGTTTTGGAAATCAATTTCTGACGAGCTTATAAAACCATGGTTACATTCCGCATTGGCATCACCTTCTATCTCCTAGAGTAAACCAACCGGCATGATCGACTCTACTTGATAGCATAAACATGAAGCTCATTGACCCTACCTATGGAAGGGAATCAAGTCTTGTGTCATAGGTAAATCAATCCAATCCAACAGGGTATTACTTTAAGGTCAAGGATTAACCCTAAGATTAGTTGATCTGCCTAGTGTATGAACTCAAAAAGATCATGTACATCCTATCAACGTATCTTACCTTAAGTCTAGCTTCACCTTATAACCAGTACATCAAGCATGAATCAAGAAATTAACAGCTTAAGAATGCTCATTCATACACCAATTTGAAAACCAATTAAAACATAATGTATCAATCTCATTACATGCCTAAGGAGTCCTGGACTACCAACTACAGACGACTACTCCATATTGGAAATATAAGCACAAATCAAGGTTTTAATAACAACCATAAAAGAATAAAAATAACTAAGCACAAAAACTCCATTTGGAGGACTGCTTCTGGTCACCCTTGCTCCTAGGATGAAATCTCCACCTTTCTTCCTCAATGCACCCAGAGGACGTGCAAGTCTTCCTCTGGACCTTCTTCCTCGAACCCCTATTTATAGTCATTCTGCTGTCGAGGCCTTGTAATTTAGTCTCTATATAGGGGTATAAACTATACTTTTCCGATCTCAGAATTGGATGAAATTACACAAGAACCTTCCTTACATGGTCCTTTCCTTGTGTACAAAATTTGAGTTTGATCTGAGTTAGGAAACTCTAGATATGGTGTTAAGAAGTTGTATTGCTTCAGCTACCAATTTCTGCACTTGGTCCACTACCTTGAAAGTATAAAACTCTAAAAACTCGACTTAGATTGACCTTAATTTTCGTGATATGATCCTCAATCTTCTCAGGAATCTTCAGTTCAAATTTGGGTTCAATTGGGAATCGGGAACTTCAGATATGCTCTCTTCAAACTCGAATTTATCTTCTCTTCTTGCAGCAGTTTCCTTATTTGTATTGAACTTCACGTCTTGGTCATTCAAAACACCTAGGACTCGAGCAAATTTCCTTAGAGTCTTTGTGGATACCTTCCTTAGGTACTTAGGACTTCTTTTCCCAAGTTTGGGCTTGATTGGTTGTCAGGATCCTGAGATTTTTGCGACTTTACGTTGCTGAGTCATTGGCATGGTCGCACCGATGATGTGCCTGATAATGGCGCGGTCGCGCCACTGGAGTAGAATCTTTTCTAAATCCGGAAACAACAACATAATCCGAGCTGTGTTAGGAGACTTCATGGTGCGGTAGCGCCAGAGTTTGCTGTCGTGGTGGCGCGGTAGTGCCACTCCTTAGACTTTTTCATTGGTCCCCAGAACGACAACTCCTCTTTCTGCATTTAGCAGCTCTTTGGCGCGTCTATGCTGTCTTTGTGTGAGGTAGCGCCAATTCCTTGGCGTGGTAGCGCCAATTCCTTGGCATGGTAGCGCCCTTCGAAGGCATGGTCTCGCCACTTCACATTCCCCAAATGTTGGCTTTCATGTTCGTTAAGTCGTTGGCTATTTTTTGCCTTTATTTTGAATTTTTGCCCATTTCCTTGGCACGACGACGCTGATTATGGCGCAGACGCACCATCCTTCTTTTTGGATTCTTTTGCTCATTTTTCCTTTGTTTTTTCTCCAAATCCAGTTTTCTTCTTCCATTGGGTACCTGAGGCACATAACATGAAATTGAGTCATATTTGTTACTTTTATACTCAGAATCGACTCAGAATTAGATTTTTTACTTAATTTTCATGCCTAAAGATAGTGTCTTCCAGACACTTATCACAACCCCAAACTTAAATATTTGCTCGTCCTCGAGCAAAATTTGAGAATAATAACCAGATAAATCTTTAGAGATTAATAAAATATCAGTGGTCCTCCCCTTACAAGTTTCAAAATAGATGATTCACTTCTTTCCTAGTGATGGTTCTTCTTGCTTAGTCAAAACAGAATTCAAATTTTTCTTTAATTTTTCAAAGATCCTTATCCCCATACAAGTGAGAAGTCTCAGTTAACTCCATAGGCCAACCCTCAGTCCACTCTCCACTAACCTGAAGGAATCCATAATCCTGATCAATAGGTCTTTTCTAGGTTGTAATGGGGCATGGGTAATGGGTATGATAAAAATTGTAAGCATTTCTTTTGGGTTTTATTCTCCTCCTCATATCCATGTTCCATTTTTCTGAGCATGAATTAAATCTGACCCTATGACACTTCTCCAAGTTTTTCCACCCCAAACTTATTCTCTTAAGTAGATCCCATATTCTTTTCTTCTTCCTTTCCTTCACATGTATTCTTTTATTTGGTTTTATCCAAAGTTTAGCTTACCTCGTCGGTTGACTCAGAGTCCCTAAGCTTGCCGGTGCACACACGAGGTGGCCTTTCTCCTAACTAAACCACAACCTTTTCTTTTTTTTTCTTTGGCTTTGTTCTGTAGTCCAGCCCGAGACCCGGTGCACACACAAGGTGACCTTTCTCCTGACTTAGCCAAAATTTGTTTCTTTTCTCCATCTTGCTCCTTCTTACCGTTTTCAAAAAAAATTCTATTCCCTTTATCCATCCCTCCTTATAACTCCAGATTTTTGTCCATGCTCATTCAAACAGAACCCTTCAATAATTTGGAGAGATATAGGTCAGTAAGAAACCAGTTGGGTCATCACAAAGGCAGGTTCATGTAATGTGGGATTTGAAACAAAACAGGGATCTTGTTGTCTCAAGGTGTTTGACAAAAAGTGATGCATCTTGTGCATTCAAGTAGGTGGCTTGAAAAGGCTCAAACGATTAAAAGCAGGTGCCTCAATCACTTCAGGATTTTTGAAAATCTTTCTCTGTTTTGCCTCAAGCTTTTCTCAGGTTGGTTCTAATGGTTTACATCAACTTGCTCACTTATACTTTGTTTTCAAAAAATTGTATTTAAAGAAAATTCTCATCCAGTTAGGACTAAGCAATTCGAAGTAGGTTATTTCTTCAGAGAGTGAATCATGCTTTCTATCTACTCAGGGTTTTCCATTTGTGTTTTTCTAAATCTCTTTTGGATCTATTTCTGGTGTAAAAGTTGTGAAAGCAGAGATTTTTAAAACTTGAAGAAAGAATATCCCACGCCAAACTTAAAAACATGCTTTTTCCTAAAGCATAAACAAAAATAAGAAGTAGGAGTGATACTTGATTAACTGGTGTGCTGAAGTAGGATGGAACTTCTCCTTGTTTGCTCTTTGAAATGAATTCTGCCTTCATTGGTTAGTGCCCAATATTTGTGGATGGAGTATGACAAATTGAATTGGAAATAAATTGAATTTATTCTCATGCATAAGAATGAGTCTAAAATGCATACCTGCAGTGGAATTCTTCATTTTTGAAGCTTGGGATTGGTTGTTCCCTAATGAGACATTGGCGCAGTAGCGCCAGAATATGGTGCGAACGCACCGAGTAATTCCATAAAATTTCAGCATCCTGAATGTGTTTTTACAAATTTCCACTTTGAACAAGATTTTATCAGTTATATTCAGATGCTGATTCGGTTTTCACACATTTTCATTGGAGAAATTTGTTATCATCATGCTTAGAGATAAATTGAGAGTGCAAAATATCATTTCATTAATATGAATGGAGATTGAGTACATATTAATGAAATTTTCCAAACAAAACATCACTCTCAGACATCTGATACACACATACCAAAGCAAATTTCTTACATAAGTATGAAAAGAAAGAAAAGAAGTTTTGTGTTTTTGCGAACTGCACGGCCGTGCCAGTTCTGGCGCGGTCGCGCCAGTTCCCGTTTTATGGATTTTAAGTTTTTGTTTTTTTCTACTTATGGTTAAGAATTAAAAACTCTTTCTAGCCTAATTCTATCCTAATCATGCAAAAGCAATCATCTATTCATGCAAGTCCTAATAGTTCACAAAAAAAACATGTAAAATTCTATGTAATTACAATGCGGTCCTATTCTAAAACAAGCAATTAGTTCTGGTTTATAGTCCCAGCTCGACTTTGTGACTCTTTCTAGTCAGATAAGATTGTGAAGATTTTGTCCTGATGGAAATCAGGAGAGATGTATCTTTTCAGCCTCTGTCCATCCACTATAAAGGTGGATTGATCTTTTGGATTTATGATTTTCACTGCCCTTGATTTTAATACTCTTTCCACTGAAAAAGGACCAGTCCATTTTGATCTAGGAAACAACCTAAGTCTGCTGTTAAATAGGTGGACAAGTTGACCAGGTTTGAATTCCTTGGGTAAAATGTGTTCATCATGCCCTTTTTTGTTTTTTTCTTTATACATCTCGGCATTCTCATAGGACCAGTACCTAAACTCATCTAGTTCATTGACTTGCAGCAATTTATTTTCTCTAGTAGCTTTGATATCAAAATTCAAGAATTTGGTTGCCCAATATGCCTTATATTCTAATTCCAATGCAAGATGGCATGTCTTTCCATAAACCAACCTATAAGGAGTCATACCTATTGGGGATTTGAAAGCTGTCCTATAGGCCCATAATGCATCATCTAGCTTGCTTTTCCAATCTCTTCTTGAGGTGTTAACAATTTTTTCCAAAATTCTTTTGAGCTCTCAATTGGACACTTCTACTTGGTCACTTGTTTGGGCATGGTATGGGGTAGCTACTTTGTGGGTGACTCCATATTTTTTCAACAAATTTTGAGTGTTGTAAAAATATTTTTCCCCATCATTGATGATAGCTCTAGGTGTGCCAAATCGAGAGAAAATATTTTTCTTAAAAAATTCAATGACAACCTTGGCATAATTAGTTTTAATTGCTATGGCTTCTACCCATCGTGTCACATAATCTACTGCCACCAAAATATTTTCATGCCCAAAAGAAGGTGGGAAGGGTCACATGAAATCAAAGCCCCAAACATAAAAAATTTCACATTCAAGAATATTATTTAAAGGCATTTCATTCCTTGTAGAGATGTTACCTTTCCTTTGACACCTATCACATGATTGGACATACCTTTTTGCATCTCAAAAAAGTGTTGGCCTGAAGAATCCAGATTGAATACCTTTGATGTTGTTCGGTTTGCACTGTGGTGGCCACCAACCTCCTTGTCATGACACTGGCTGAGAATAAGAGGGGCTTCTTCCTCTTTCACACACCTTCTAATGACTTGATCAGGACATATTTTGTGGAGGAATGGAGTCATATTTGTTACTTTTATACTCAGAATCGACTCAGAATTAGATTTTTCACTTAATTCATGCCTAAAGATAGTGTCATTCAGACACTTATCAGCCTTGGATCTTCTTCTGAGCCCAAGTTGATCTTCTTCAATTAATCCACCGTAGACTGTCCTCCATCTTCGAACGCAGTTGGAGCATCCTTTAGGATGAACTCATCGTCGCCTTGTTCGTTGTCGTCGGTGATCGAGATATGGTTTACGACCACAATTTCGCCCATGAGTGCTCGAGCTTGAGCAAGAGAAGCTTTGGTATATATGACCACCGGAGCTCTGTCTTTCTTTGTCGAGCTCTGATCAATGGTCACTTGATGGACGTCGGCTGACCTCCTAGTGATTTTGATGGGCTTTCGTTTTTTATAGCCAAGGCCATGCCGTCTTGGTGGAAGGCGGTCTCCCTTGCTCCTTATCTTTTCTTGTGCCGAGGTGAGGACTGGGACGACTACGAGTGGCATCTCATGCAGTTGCTGCTTTGTCAAATTGCCCCCTGTTTTAGCCAGTAATCGGTAGGCGTTTGGATCGAAGCCCTCGGTCGTCCGGGCAGTTGGCAGTCGCTATGGGCTAGGGCATTTCTTGACAATGCTACGCTCTTCGAGCTTGGGCAATGGCAGAGTAGCTCCACCTTTCAAATTTGTCGGTTCAGCCGTACGACAAACAACAAGAGGGGCTTCCCCTTTCTTTCGTTGTGACTACGACACGTATCTTAGCACCGGTGTGTTGTTCTTTGGCGGCAGTGCCGGTGCTTTTGACGCAGTCACTTGGCGGCTGTGAGCCGGTGATTTAGGTTGCGTGGCGTGGTTTTTCAGCAGCTTATTTGAAGTTTGTTTGGGGAGGAGTGCGGCTTTAATATTTTGGGCATGGTTTGGCCAAGATGACGCCCTGACTATCGGCCGCGTTGTCAGGTAAAACTTGGCATCAGCAAGCGAAGCTTCTGCTTGGTGAATGGACTTTCTTCGGCATATACCATCTTCTGCTCGCCGTCCTTCCAGTACATATAGTACTGGTGCAGTGTGGACGTGACGATGCCATTCGCATGGAGCCACGGTCGACCCTGGAGCAAGTTGTACGTTGTCATAGAGTCGATGACTTAAAGGGGTGTATCAGCTACCATCTCTCCGATTTGGAGTTCGAGCTGGATCATCCCGAGTGTCCGTTGGCCTTCCAAGTTGAATCCCTGGATGAGCAGCGAGCTTGCAGAGAGGTTGCCGGCAGAAATGCCAACTTCCTTCATCGTTCGTATCGGGAGGATGTTGATTGCAAAACTACAATCGATGAGTATGCGGTTGACCAAGTGATCTTTGATGTAGCCAGATACGTACAACGGCCGATTATGGGTCTTTGCCCCTAGTTGAGCATCCTCTTCTCAGAAAGAGATGCATGGTGGGCAGGAGACTGTGAGGGATTTGTCTGACTGCGACATCTGTCCAGATGAGGAGACTTCCTCTGCTTTCCTGAATGGCGGCGTCAGACCAACCTTCAGTTGGTCATTCTTCCTCATGAGCAATTGCTCCAGCTCAGCTTGGAGCTTTTCTGGTTTGTCGAGGACCTTAATCAGAGCCTGCTGAGACAGAATAGGCAGGTCCAAGTCGTCCTCGAGCTCGTTCAAGGGAGAAATTTGCTTTAACAATGTCTCCAAATCGTCGCACTCGACCACTGGCGCTTTGCCCTTGTCCTCTTTGCTGGTCTGGCCGGTAGGGGGTGCCGACGAGCAGGTGGCCACCATTGCTGGAGGTGGCGTGAAGAAGTCTTTGGAGAAGAACTCCGCCAGTGTGACGGGTCTTCTTTTCCTCTTATTTACTCCTTGGACATTTATCATTGGAGTTTTATTGTGGCGTTTCACGGCCCTTTTCTTCGATCGCTTCGCCTTGTTGGTGATTGTTTTCGATGGTTCGGCCTATTCGATCGGCTTCTTCCATTGGGTGACCAGAATCCACCCCTCCGCGTCTGCCTTAGCATCTTCTTGGGGCGCCAACATTTGAGCTTTTTTCGCTGGTGATTTGTTGTGGAGGCTAGACTTGGGAAAATACTCCCTTTTCATGCCTCGAGGCTTGTTGGACCTGGGTTTGGAGTCAGATCCGGCCTTGACAAAAATGGATTTTACTGATACGATGTTCTCCATTCCGTTGATCATGATGGAACCTTGGGTCGCAAGCTCCAGAATTTTGTCCTTCAGGACAAAACACTTCTCGGTTGAATGACCGAGTAAGCGATAATACTTACAGAAGTTCAGCTCATTTGATTTTGTCAAGTCGCCTGGTCTTTTCACTCCTGGTAAGCGGAGCAGGTCTGCTCCGAGCAATTGCTTGAGCATGACCGGGACGTCGGCATATGCGAAGGGATAAGTCTTTGACTGCTTCTCCTTCAACGTTTGCCTCTGGAAGTTGGGCCCGTTGGGTGGCCGCGGGGCGTAATTCAACTTTTGTTTGCACCCTACCTTGATCGGTGTGAAGCTTTCAGTTGCGTAGGAGCCTTTTGATTTTTCTTTCGGCTCCTTCGCGACAACTTTCCCCTTTTTGTGGGGATCGGGAATTGGAGCGGCGAGGTCGCCTGCTTGATCCATGACGACTTCCATGTCGTGAGCTTCAATTGCGAGCTCTTGGAAGTCGGCCGGTTTCTTCCCCTTTAGGAAGTAGAGAAGACTCCACGACATGTCGCGAACGCACATGTCGATCTCTGCTTCGAGAGATAGATTGGAGCTCTCTTTGCAGTTGAGGTTAAGATTCCTCCACCGATTGATGTAGTCGATAACTTTTTTGCCTTTCTTTTGTCGAAGATTAGCCATCTCGGCTAATGTCACGGTGCGCCGGGTGCTGTAGAACCGGCTGAGGAACTTGCTTTCAAGCTGCTCCCATCTGTCTATAGATTCTAGCTACAACTCAATGTACCAGTCAAAGGCATTTCCCTTCAGCGAATGGCTGAACTGCTTGACTAGCTGGTCGCCGTTGGTACCGACGTTGTTGCAGGTTTCAATGAAGTGGGCAACGTGCTGCATCGGATGCCCGTCGCCATTGAATTTGTGAAATTTGGGCGGATGGTACCCAAATGGCATCGGGAGATTTTGAATCTGCTGGATGTAAGGTTTCCGGTAGGAGACCGATTTGCTCTCGCAAGAGCAGTTTCTGATGGCGTGGTTGATCATATCATTCACCGCGTCAAGTGTGAGGGAGGTCGGCTCCTCCTCGCCCTGCGACGTTCGAATAGTCGCCGGGACCACCGGCTACTCTTTTTGAGCAGGCTCCTCTTGGCAGGGCTCAGCCGAAGCGCTGGTTGTCGCCCTATTTTGGTCGACTTCTTGCGAGATGTCATCGGCGTTGGTCGTGAAAGCTTACAATCGCTCCATCATTTGCGTGATCTGGATGTCACAAGCCATGATTTGAGCATTCTTGGCGCGGATCCTCTCGCCCTGTTCTTTTAGAGTAGCTTGCATTTCCGCAAGCTGCTCTTCGACCGTTTTGCCCGTAGTGGCCATGGCGACAACTTTGATTGTGGGAGTAGAACAAGATGCTCCCGTCGCGAACCGGAGTGGCGACATTTTTACCGGCGACCCTATTGGTGAGGGAGAAGCCGGTGTAATTTGGCGCGGCAAGGCCACGGTAGGTGATCGAGTTGGGGAGTCGACCACTGGAGTGTTCTGACGAATTGTCGCCTTGACGGGCGACCAACTCGACGGAGTGGCCACCGTTGTACTCTGGCGAGAGTTAATTGGTGATCGAGCCAGAGGTTTAGTTGCTCGCGTCGGTCGACAAGGTGATTGAGTTGCAAAAGTGAGCGCAGCGAAGAGTTCTTTGGAGACAGTCACCATGGGCGACTGGCCTTTAGTTGTCGTTCTGGGTGCTGCCAGAACTAGTGTTTGGTCCCTTCTCACGGAGGAGGAAGGAGTTGTGTGCTGCTCATAACGTTGGATCAGAGTAGGCATGAAGGGGACCCTTCGCAATGATGGCGACTGGGTCGGACTGGACACCCAGCTGCTTGCCGGTGGTGTAGAGGCGACAGTTAGGTAGGTTGGCTTAGTCGCCGCCGGAATCAACCTGATTGGAGCTGCTTCGACTGGTTTGGAAGGGGCCGCAGCAACTTGAGGCCGGAACAGCGCGCTCGGGCAGCGTGATCCTTCATGAAGGTAGCCTATCTTGCGGACAAGCTCCTGGCCAACGCCCTTGTCATGGGGTGTGTGGCTGGTGGTTGAGAGGTCGGAGCGCGAATGTTGGCCGAAGAGCAGACCATCGATCCATGAACTCTAGTCGTTGTGGTCGAGCTTGCGCCTGCGATGAGGCGCGGTTAGGCAGAACTTGGACTGGCAATTGATTTGCCAGTGTTGTTGTTGTTGATGCCGTTGTTGCCGTTGTTGTTGTGGCTGGCCTTACGATTGGACTTTGAGTTTTTTTTTCTTATCGGAGGAGGAGATGAGAGGTAGGAGATGTCCCACCGGGTATGCCATATCTGTTTCGGCGAAAAACCTCTGGTCCGAGGAAAGGCGTGACCGACTGATTAATTTGACAGAAATAACAGAGAAATTACAATTTGTGTTTGGGAATTGGGAAATTTTGCGGGTGAGATCTCCTAGCTTTCCTCTGATTCAATCTTCGATATGGTTGGCGATGAAGTCACTATCTTCTGCAGTTTGATGATGAACTTTGAGTCTCCGAGTGAGTGTGCACGAACGACGATGGGTATAGTCAGCCGAACGGAATTGTTTTTGTTCCGTGTATTCGGCGTATTAATGTCACCGATGAACGTGTAGAGCTTCTTCGGTGGACTGTGTTCCTACGAACTGGAGAATTTGTGAACTTCGAGCTCGAGAGAGTTTTTGAGTCGAGAGACTTTGAGTAAAAAATCTCTAAACCTCTGGATGTCCAACCCTTTGGGCGTTCGGTCTCTGGCTATTTGTAGCCAATGCTTGATTTGCTGGCTGGAGCTAGATCCTACAAAAGAGGATCTCACTTGATTTTTCCTGCTTCTGTTGGAGTGAGAGATGAATGGGGGGGAGGGGGAACTTTTGTTTTTCCTTCCTGTGATTGAGGGATCGACCAGACTTGGTCGATATGAAATTTTCTCTTCGGCGTGGCTTGCCTTTTCAGCCGGTTGCCGAGCAGATTGAGGAACCTGGCGTGGCTTTGATTTTGGCTGACCGTCAGTCGATTTGGGAAATCGATTTGGTTGGACTTCGAACCCGTAGGTGGGCTGTCTTATTGAAGTTGGTGGGCGAACTATTGGAAAGTCCACAGTGTACACAAAATGAGATTTTAGATGGTTTATTGGGTGGGTCGTTGCATGGACTTGTCGAATTTGGGCCACGTCGGATTTTGACGCCTACATTTATATTAAAAATCTTTAGAGCAGTGTTTTCAAAACTGAACCAGCCATCAAACCGACAATGTGTCTGGTTTTGGTTGAACCTGGTTGGACCGGGGTTGGACCAATGGTTCAATCATTAAATATTATACACTATACTTTATACTTTCTTAATAATTCTATAGAAAAAAGAACAAAAACAATCCTGATTTTTTTGAACCGGGCCGAGTCAATAAGAACAGGATTGACCTCCGATTCCAATTCAACTGGGTTGAACTGGCCAGTTTGGTTCGGTTTTTAAAATACTGCTTTAGAGAGAAAAAAATCAAGAGAGAAAAAACCTAACCAGGTTTAGTTGTATGCACCAAAATGTGCATAGCCCAATTTTGACGAGTCCAGCAACCCACCGATCCATCAAGCAACGATCATGGGTAAGCTCTATCTTTGAAGTTCATTGTTACAGCCCACCGCCGGGACCAGCCGCATTGTCACGTCATTGGCACAGTCGACAACACAATCAGCAGAAATTCGTTGAGTCAGCACCCATCAGCGTGCCTCGTCAGCTCATCACTCAACTCAACAACCAAATGACCAGAACTGGTCGTTAACCGAAGGAGGAAAAGGAGGGACCACGATCCTGGTCTCCCTCCTCCATCAACTCCCTCAGCAGAAAGGGGATCGCGATCCCTTTTTCAAGGAAGAAACCACAACAACTTCACAGGACAGGTTATAAAAAGCCAAAGAATTCTCAATCACAAGGGTGGAAAAAAAATCAAGTTTGAGAGCATTCAAGTCGAGAAAATAGTTCACGCACAGAAGTTCTTTCTCTCTCGAAACGGAGGTCTGAAAATCCCTTCACCGAGAAGAAACTCGACGCACAGAAGCTCTCTCGAACCATAGAAGTCAAGCAACTTGCAGTTCGTCGCAACTCAACAGTTCAACCGGAGCAGCTCTACACGATCGTCGGCAATGTCACAAGTCGACACACGCGGAACACAAATACCTCCGTCCGATCGACCAAAGCCACACCAGATCGTGCACACTCATTCCTGCAACTCGAGTCTCGACAACGACTCGCCAGAAGCTTTAACTTCACCAAAAACACACGGAGATCGAATCAGAGGAAGCATAGGAGATTGTACTCGCAATTTTCAGACATTCACACCTCATTGTAAAACATATGCTTTTCTTGTGAAAATTTTCATTTAGAACATAAAATATTAAATTATATAAAAATATATAAAAAATTAATTTTTATCAATTTAAAAATTAATCAATTTTTTTTAAGTTAGTTCGATGGAAATATCTCATAAAAAATAAATAAGACATAAAGATATTACTTTTTATGAGAAAAATAACTAAAAGTATACGATTTACAAAAAATGATAAGCATATTTTAATTATAATTTGAAATCAAGTTATTATAATCACATTTTATTATTATAAATATTTTATATTTTAAATGGTAAAAAAAAATTAGGTCCTAAAGAAAGGATATTTGATTTTATATTATTTTTTGTCAAGCAAATATTATATAAATTTTTTTTTTTATTTAATATAATATAATTTTTTAACTGTGGTTTTATTGGAAGGGAATTCAAAACATAAAAAGAGGTAATCATATAAAATTTTAAAACCATTTTAAATTTTTATTTGAAGAAATAAAATTATAGATAAACAATTGTGTTTGCTTACCTAATGTTAAGAGGTTGTCTTGACAGAGAATTTGGAGTTAAAAATTTCACGTCTTGAAGTGAGAAATGGAATTCATCGAGCGCCTATAAATTTATATTGTCCTTTAAAATCTGAATTCTCACCTATTTTTAAAGGAGAATTGAGAATTTTTGAGAATTTATATTGACTAACCTGAGAATGTGCCAATTTCAGGGACTTTATATCCACCAAATATACTTTCTCTAATGACTTAAAACCCCATAAGAACTCTAGTTTGTCTAATAAACCCCGTAAAAGAAAATCTTAGAGAGAGAAAATCTTAGAGAGAGAAAATCTTAGAGAGAGAAAATCTTAGAGAGAGAAAATCTTAGAGAGAGAAAATCTTAGATAGAGAAAATCTTAGAGAGAGAAAATCTTAGAGAGAGAAAATCTTAGAGAGAGAAAATCTTAGAGAGAGAAAATCTTAGAGAGAGAAAATCCTAGAGAGAGAAAATCCTAGAGAGAGAAAATCCTAGAGAGAGAAAAATCCAGAGAGAGAAAAAAAAAAAAAAGAGAGAGAAAATCCTAGAGAGAGAAAATCCTAGAGAGAGAAAATCCTAGAGAGAGAAAATCTTAGAGAGAGAAAATCTAGAGAGAGAGAAAATCTTAGAGAGAGAAAATCTTAGAGAGAGAAAATCTTAGAGAGAGAAAATCTTAGAGAGAGAAAATTTTAGAGAGAAAATCTTAGAGAGAGAAAATCTTAGAGAGAGAGAGAGAGAAAATCTTAGAGAGAGAAAATCTAGAGAGAGAAAATCTTAGAGAGAATCTTAGAGAGAGAAAATCTTAGAGAGAGAAAATCTTAGAGAGAGAAAATCTTAGAGAGAGAAAATCTTAGAGAGAGAAAATCTTAGAGAGAAAAAATCTTAGAGAGAAAAAATCTTAGAGAGAAAAAATCTTAGAGAGAGAAAATCTTAGAGAGAGAAAATCTTAGAGAAAAAAAATCTTAGAGAGAGAAAATCTTAGAGAGAAATATTAGAGAAAAAAAATCTTAGAGAGAGAAAATCTTAGAGAGAAAATCTTAGAGAGAGAAAATCTTAGAAAGAGAAAATCTTAGAGAGAGAATTTTAGAGAGATGAAGTGTGAAGCTACGTGTATCTCTGGCTTACTGTATATGAAGATTCATGTGAATTTTTCTTTTTTACTTTATTCGGCCCTCGTTGCCCACTGCACGTAAGCACCGGTCGACTCGACTCAGCCTTGGAATTAAGGGAGATCTTAGTCATAAAACGTAGAAGAAAAAATGAACAGTTTTTTTTATCTAAAAAAATCATATATCACAAAAGAGACGTGTAACGTCAAATGCTGGAAAGAAAGCTATGTACAATGTGCCCTGAAGCCCATAGTCAAAGACATACAAAAAAGAACACTAGAGATCCAAACTTGTATATTTTCGTGACCATTAGTAATGAATTTTGTAGCCTTTTAGGCGAGAAACTACTACAAAATTGGCCTCTCTAAACTGATGGAGAAGGACTGGGATGGGTATGGCATGTAGGAATATTTGAATTCATACAAGTAGCGAGCAAAACATCTATGGTATTGTGTTTGACCCTGAGCAACTTGGATGAGAAGTAAGGAGTCACCCTAAAAATTGATGTGTCTACCAAAAAAAAATAATATACAAGATAAAGAGATAATCAACGTGCACAACCTTCAGCCGTGTTATTTGTGACATGTGTGAGAGGCCATAATGCAATAAGCAAAGGTGTATGAAGATTATCCCGAATAATTACCCCACCACCAGCATGTTTCGAGAGTGAATTAGAGGATCCATCAAAATTGCATTTGAGGAAAGCATGAGCAGGAGGTTCCCACACAATTGAAAGGCGAGATGGCTTAAGTTTTGGTACACAGAGGAGGCCCACGGGTTGAACAGAGCTAATACACAAAGAAGAAAAATCTTACGAATAATTTGTTGCATCTGATGTTGGAACGACCGCTTATTCCTCTCTCACCAAATTTTCCAAACTGTGAGATGGGAAGGTATTAATGTAGGAGTGTAGGAACAAATTTTGCAAGGCCCGACAAGTATGGTCTAAATCAGCACCGCATGGCCCGGGTCAACAACTCAAATATTGATTTCGGTCAACCTGTGAAATCAAGCCGTCAATCAATTCCCAATCAAGCCGTCAATAAATTCCCGATCGAGCAACGGCTGAGATCAAAATTGTCATGTCATCAGCTTACATGGACAACAAGTTATACAATGAAGCCACATTAGCAGTCTACAAGGACTATACGTGGATCTTGCCTAGATCCAAAGCGGTTCCACACTTCAAGGGAGACGTTACGCAGAAGAAGTCGATGTGGGTTATAACCACTCCGATAAACCCGGTCCATACAGTTGGAGTCCGATAAGCCTATAAAACAATAGGCTCAGGACATACAGAGGATCCTGAATCCAAAAGCAAGAACTCGGAGAGACAGAGACACACAAAAATACAAAGACGTACATTTAAATTCCCAAAAATCCCAAATCAAGAACTTGGCATTCATGTCGCTGTTTCACGTTCAATTGCCGTGAGCCAATCGGAATACTAAATTTTCCGTCAAGCTTAGGCGAAATCCAAAGTCGTCTAGTGCGTTCGTGAAGAAGGCGTACGTTGATCGTTCGTGTCTATTCGGAGATCGTTTGTTCTTATTTGGAGATCGAATCAAAGGAGTTCTAGAAGTCGCACCCCACACAATCACCTTGAAATTACCAAATTAGTCCTCAAATTATTTTGTACATTGTACATCGGACGCATATTTTTCGGTCCATCTATTGTATTCGTTTACAAGGAGAGCAGAGGAGAAAACATTTATAAATAAAATACTAACAGTTGTGCAGTGCAAAGGAAATGCAATATAGTTGCGCATAACATTCCAAATACGTGAAGCAAATTAAATAGCACGAAAAAAAAACCAGCTACCTTCTTACTTAGTCGACACACATTTCCATTCTTCCCCACGTGCATTTTCTGTAGGGAGGGAATCATGGATGATGAAGCGTATTTTTTGTGGTAAGTTTAGTTTAGGGAGCAGAGACCGGATTCTATCTATCGCCCAAACTGTTGGTTACCTTTTAGTAAAGTAACGCCTCAGCACCGATACATTCGCACTGCTGAGGGAGAAGAGAACGGCGGACGTAGGAGGAGTCCATATAAAAGAATCTGGAACCAAGGGAAAGATAAAGAGTAGAGAGAATAATATGAGCAATCTCTGGGCACCAAATCATTTGCACTGTACGAGTATCCATTTTCTTTCTGCCAGGAAAGAAGAAACCTTAGTATACGCGCGGGGAGTGAGGTCCTTGAGAAGAAACCTCATATGTTAAAAATTGTGGAAGGAAAGCTTAGATAGGCTTCCATACAAGGGAATGTGTATAAGAATTATTAAGTTTCGCCAGGGGAGGAGATGGACCGTACTTAACCCTCAAAAAAGAGGGGAGGGGAGAGACCATGCATAATTGTAGGCATAACTTTCAGAAAGAATCCAATCGAGAAGCCTAAACCCCCTGCCTTGACAGGTTGTCGTAAAAGGATCCAATTTAGTAAGTGTATTTTCAAAGAAAAGAGCGGTATGACTAGTCGAGTTTTAAGACAAACCCATGAGTAAGATATAGGGGAATCGCCGTGAGAATATATCCCTCTCAAATACCACATTAATTTAGGTCTAAAGGGCTAGGTGGGTGTACCATTGATTAATACCTGGTATTGTACTGTGGTAACCGCTGACATAATAATGTGTTGTCATTGAAGTGGAAAGTTAAAATCTTTTAACATGTGAGAATTGAATGGCCAGAATTTGTTTTAATTCAAGTTTAATTCCAGCAATGATATTTCCTTTTGTTTTATGACAAAAAGTATGCACAATTTCATGAGCTAAAAGTATATGATCAATGATCTGCCGAAGCAACTTGGTTTGGACTAGTAAGAAATGGAAGTATATATATGCCCAAGCCGGTTCACCAGGATCTTAGAGAGAGAAAATCCTGTATACATTTTTTAAACTAATGGAAGTACTGTCCATATCAGGATGGATTTGGCCAGACAAGAAAATTTTATTTAATGAAGTAAGAAGGTCTGAATGTACATAGGTGACCAGTGATGTTTATAAAAAAATAGGGTGAAATTAATCCATTAATTAATCCATTAATTAATCCATGAGGCTTTAAAAGAATCCATTGTATGAAAAGTGTTGTTTTCAGTTCCTTTTACGAAAAAGGTTGAAAAGTAAGGAATTAATATTGTGAAGCAGAAATTGATCGGGTTGGAAAAAAATTGTCAAAAGAAGGTGAACAGGAAGGTGGAGAAGTGTATAATTTTGAAAAATGTAAAATTGTCTCCCGACACAAATCATGTAAATTATCATAAAAAAATCCCATGTGCAGAAATAATATGTGAAATTCGATTGTGTTGTTGCCTGACTTAAAACAAACATATGGAAAAACCGATTATTTTCATCACTCAATTTTAAAATATTTTGGTGAGCATGTTGAAAAAGATTAATATGCTTGATGCGCTACCATTTCATCAAGCCATTTTGAAGTGCTTTTTCCGGAGTAGAATATCAGGATTTGGGACTGGCGCACAAAGGTCTTTCTGGATGTCAACTAGCGATTTAAGAGTGCGGCGAAGTTGGCTATGAAAATTTCCAAAAAACCTTCACATTCCAAGACAGAAAAACTTGGAGGAGGCGAGAAATTTGAGAAGAGTGTGGGTAAGCTATGGAGTTCCAAGTACAGGTGCTACATCCCGATGTCGTGAATCTTAGGACCACATATATTGGTATTGTTTGATTGGCGAAACATGAGTATATTAACATGTATCCTAAACAATACAGGCGCTTGATCAGACCGGAAATGGGGTAAGGAGGAATTTGGCCACCTTGCAGCCAGGAAGTATTGATTAGGGCACGATACAACCGAGCAGTAACACGAGTGGAAGGAGATCGATTGTTTGTCCATGTATGAGCTGGGCCATGGAGAGGAACCTCTTTCCAGTCACCCGAAAAAATGAAATTTTTGAAAAAAACGTTTGAAGTGTAACAAGAGGTGGAACTAGAGTGTTTTTCCTAGGAAGCAAAGGTGGAATTGCAATCCCCCACTAGAGCCCAATGACTAAGGGTGGCAATTTTACCCGATTACCCGATCACCCGATTACCCGATTTACCCAATTACCATTCCGATTAAGGAATAAAATTATGTATTTCGATTACCCGATTACCCGCCTCTTAATCGAAACGGATATGGATAATGGGTATTCCTTACCCAATTACCCGATTACCTGGATGGTAATTTGGTAATTTTTTTAAACTTTATATATTTGATGTTATTTTTAGATAATATGTGTGTTTTACATTTGTTTGAGTTGTGTTTCAATTATTTCCCATTTACACCCCTACCAACGACCCGGGTTTGCCTTAATAATGCTATCAATTTCACACTAGCCTAGTTTTCAACGAAAACAATTAGGGGGTAAATAAATGCAAAATATAAAATAAAATCTGTTACGCGAGAGGGAGAGTCGAAAAGTGATGCCATAGAAATTGGTGGCCACAATAGTAAAATCCAGGTGATCTTTTCAGACCAACCATTGACCTCCATTGAGGCCTGGGACAGAATAGTGAACGAGTTTGGATATTGGTTTTTCAACATGCATGTGTTCTATAATAGGGATCCACTTCCTTTGTTTCACTGAATTAAATAAGATTTAGGTGACAGGATGTTAGAACAAGGGCAAGGGCCTGTCGTGCAGTATAGCTACGAATGTCACAGATTTTCCAAACTAATAAGTATCCATAAAAGTCTAGACACGATGCCATGTGGGCAATAGCATTTCGTAATACAGACCAATTGCAGAGGGTGAACACAGTAAGGAGAAAAAGAGACTGACCTGAGTCTGTTATACCCGATGATGGAATGACGGCACCAACCTTGGGGATCTTCTTCTTGCCTTGGGCTGAATCCCCCTCCAGCTCCATTGGTTGTTTATCTT
This sequence comes from Aristolochia fimbriata, assembly GCA_019845555.1. Lineage (NCBI taxonomy): Eukaryota > Viridiplantae > Streptophyta > Magnoliopsida > Piperales > Aristolochiaceae > Aristolochia > Aristolochia fimbriata. The sequence goes on from CM034079.1 coordinate 21,033,624, forward strand.
TATCATTTTCTATAGATATTTTTTGTATTTCGGTGAAAAACATCCGGTCTGTAAAAAGGCGTGACCAATTGATTAATTCGACTGAAATAACAACGAAATTACAATTTGTATTTTGGGAATTGGAAAATTTTGTGGGTGCGATCTCCTAGCTTTCCTCTTATTCGATCTCCGATGTTGATCGATGAAATCGATGTCTCCTGCAAGTTAACGATGAACTTCAAGTCTTCGAGTGAGTGTGCATGAACAACGACGGATGTAATCGGCCGGACGGAAGTATTTGTGTTCCATATTTTTTTGGCCTGTTGACGTCACCGGTGAACGCGTAAAGCCTCTTCGATAGACTGTTAATTCTGACGAACTGACAAAGGATGGGATTTCTATTGCGATTAGAGTTCTTCTTCTGAGAAAATTTTTTCGACCTCTGACCTTTTGACCTTCGACCCCCTTGTGATTGGAGTCTCTAGGAATTTGTAGTTGATGTAGCTCGCTTGTTTGATGGAGCTCAATCCTCAGAAAGGAATCTCCATAAGTTGTTTTTGCTTCTATTTGAGTGGGAGAAGGAATGGGAAGCTCCCTGTTTTTCCTCTATCGATCCTCAAGAGGGATGACTTTCCTTTTTCTTCCCTGGACTTGAGGGATCGACCAGACTGGGTTGATCACTTTCTGGCGTGGCTTGGATCTTGGCTGACTGCCAAGCAACTTGAGAAGCTGGCGTGGCTTTAAACTTGGCTAGCTACCAAGTGATTTGAGGAATTGTCTTGACTGAGTATCGAGCCCGTAGGTGGGCTGTTTGATGGAGTTGGTGGGTGGACCGTAGAAGAATTCGCGGTAGACACGAAGTAGCCTTCATATGGTTTATTGGGTGGATTGTCGCATGGGTTTATTCAAAAAGGGTCCCGTCGAATTTTAACGCCTACAGATTGCACCTTCGAGATTTAATCTTTAGAAGAACGAGTAAATTTCGAACATGAATTTACACACACACACAACACACACACTTTTCTCTTTTTTTTTTTATTATTTGGACCCCCTTACTCTTTAGGGTCGTTTGATTTTTTCGTGTACGTATTTTCTGTCCTCTTGCTCTTTTAGGACAGAGTATATTTTATGTACACTAAAATTTTTTCTATTTTTTTCTTCTTTTCTTTTTGGCCCTCTTGCTCTTTTAGGACTTGTAATTTTTTTGTTTTTTTTTTTTGCATACACGAGTACGTACATGAAGGTACATACACATATACGGAGAGTGTACCTGATAGAGAGATTTCATCTTGCTTGAGATTGTATTGTTGTTGAATTGGGACCTTCGCAATGGTAGAGTTGATGTCGATTATCTCTGAATTTTGTAGCACATGGACGCGTCTGAAGCGAGTTGAAGTTGAGTGAGAGATGGTAGGCCCCACTTGGGTGTGGTTGATTTATTTGACTCGAATTTGAGAGAGGCACTATGACTTGGAAGTAATGGGCACGCAACTTCTTAGTTGCAAAATGGCTGAATCATGTGGCTTGAAGAGTCAAAGGAAAAATCCTAGATTAAAGGACTTGGTGGGTCCCGCTTGGCTGGATTGTTGGCGTGGAGAGAGAAGATTTAGAGTAGGTCCTCGTGACCCCACTCTAATTTTAATTTATGGTGTTTCTTCTTTAGGATTTCCCATGCAGAGTCCTTAATTGAAAGAAGCTCTGCATGGAAATCTTGATATGGACTTCGATTTGGGAATGGATAACCCCAATCGACTCCTCAAATCGTGGGAGTCTTTAAAGACCCTTACTTCTTTCTTCTCTCTTTTGGCTCGTTTTACATTCTGGCGGCTGGGGCTCTTCGCGTTCTAACTTCCGGTCTGCCTCCTCTTCTTCTCTGTGCGACGATTTCCTTCCTGCGTGTGATGACCGCGCGAGTTCATCCGCGGCTCTGGCGTAACTTTGTCCCGATTCTAGCGTGGTTCTGGCGTGATTCCGGCGTAGCTCCGCCTGCAACTTTAGCGACCTCGTTCCCGACTCCGGCGCAACTCAGTTCACAGCTTCGTTAGATATTCTGTCCACGCTTTTGTCTACGGCGAACTTGTCGCGACGTTGGTTGCGACGCTCTCTTCCAGTGGCGTCATCGCGACTTCAGTGAGGCTTTGTTTTGTGACTCCTGCGCGACCTCCCTCGCAATTCTTGCACGGCTTCGTCGCCACGTCCGGCGTGATTTCGTGATACGCAGGTGAGTCCTTTCCCTTCTCCTCTCTTCTCTACTTCACTCCCTCTACTTTTTTTTTTTTTGTATCGTTCTCATCTCCTTTGGTGTGCACGATGAAGAACGACTTCAACTCTGTGCACGATATTTTTGGTTGCGCGGGATTGCTCTTCAGTGATTTCATTTACGACGATGGCTGCGACGTTTTCTCTCCTCGCGATTTTGTTTGTGGCATTCTTCTCCGGCTCTGGCGACGTCGGTTGCAACGTCGGTCGCGGCGTTCTTCTTCGACTCCGGCGACATCGGTTGTGACGTCGGTCGAGACGTTCTTCTTCGGCTCCGACGACGTCGGTCGCGACGTTCTTCTTTGGCTCCGGCGACTTCATCACGTGACGACATGACAACCTTCGCTGCATCTTTACGTGTGACCATTTGCGCATCCGGCGAAATCGTGGCTACATTCGCGACCTTCTAATATTTCTGTTGCGACTTCACAGCGACTCCGTCGCGGATTTCTTCTCCGATTACTTTATCGCGATGTCTATCACGACGTCCTGTTCGACCTTGTTGCAACTTGGTTTGCAACCCTGGTGCGGCTTCGTCGTGGTTTCGGTGCAACTTCGCGATGACCTTCTTCTCCAGCCCAGGCGTGACTTCGTCGTGCGACGATGAAACGACATTCGTGACCCCGGCATAGCCTCATCCACAATCGTATTTGCGACTTCAGTCGTTGCATCTCTGTGTGCGACGTCCGGCGCGGCTTTGCTTCTTTCTGCGCGACCACTCGCTGTGTTACAGCCCATCTCGATGTCACTTGATCGCATTGCTTGGTTGATTGTCTTTGTGAGGCTCGAGTCCAACAGGTGCGTAGCTTCATCCTTGATTTTTTTTTCTTTTTTCTCCTTTTTTCTTTTTTTTTTCTTGAGTTGGAGATGCATACCTGTGAATCCTCGTGAATTGGGCTTTGACTGCCGAATGGTAGAAGTGAAGAATTTGTCATGACGGTGACCCTGGCTTAGTTGTTGAATTGATGTTTCAGTAGAGGGTTTGACTTTATTTGTCGGACTTGTAAGGAACAAGATGCTTCTCTGGTTGGTCAGGCACAGTTGTCGGGTTGCTCTTCTTAGTTTGGCTCGGTCGTCGAGTAATAGTGAACCTGGCTTTTGCTGCGAACTTGGTGGCAGCCACGATTGGGTTGTCGGGTTGGTGTTTCTTTGGGGAGCTTGGCTTGGTCGCCAGGCTGTGATGGACTTAGTACGACTTGGTTGCAGGTTGTTTTTTGGCATTGAGTCTGGCTTGGTCGCCAGACTTGGTTGGCGAAGTTCGACAATGCTATAGCTGAACGATAACTTCGTCCTATTCGTGGCCTCTACACGTTTTGATTTTGTGGCAACTCATGGTCGAGGCGATGGTACGACGTCGCTCTAGGCTTCTGGTCAAGTTTGGAATTTGGCCAAACTCGTGCGAGATTTCTGGCTTGATTGCCAAGTCTTCATCTCTCCGGCATGATCGCTAGAATGACGCGTCTGGTTAGTTTGGTCTCCAAACTTGTGATGACGATGATGTCCTTCTCGTGGTTTGCCGATGTGGCTTGAGCTGCAATTTTGAGGCACAACTACAAAGGTCGGCTCGGTTGAATCACCGGGCCTCGGATTGTTCTTCTTCGCCGGTTGTCTCTTTTTGTGCAACTTTGTTCACTTTTTGGCCGCTTTGCTTTGATTTTTTTTTCTGCGACTTTGTTCGATTTTTCGTCTCTTTGCTTTGAAATTTTTTTTATGCGACATTGTTTTGTTTTTTGTCGCTTAGTTTTGAAAAAAAAAATTGAAAGGTTTTGCATACCAAATATTGATTTCTGGTCCACGTGTTTCTTTGGCTGCTGATGTGTAGTCTAGTTTTCTCCTTCCTCAGATTAGAGGCCTCTGATGTTGTCGCCCCTCTTCAAGATGGCTCAGAGGGCAACCCTTTTCGTAGTGGCTCGAAGAGCTTCCTCCGGATCTGGGATCCAAATACGCCGCGCCTTGCAATTTTGTGCACCAGCACAGAGTCAAGTCTTAGGTGGCTAAGCTGACGTGCTTCCGCTTTCACAGAACTCGTTCGAGCTATGGAGCCGACTGGTTGAAGTTGATGACCAGCTCTGCCAACTCCATTCACCCGGTGGTCAACTAGCTCCGCAGTCCGATGTCGTCAGAGGTGAAATTCTGTTGATCCCTTGCACTCTTCCATTGCCTTCACTGTTCCGAAGTTGTACTTAAACCACCCGATCGACAACCAGGAGTACCTCATTCGAACATATTCAGCTTCATGCTTTCGTCCTCTTCCGCCTTTCTACTTCGACTGGGTGAGTCTTGTACTCAGTCGTTGTCAAAGAGGATGATGCAGGTCAGAGTTTTTCATGCAGTTCAGGCATCGGTATTTCAATATCGTTGCCCTGATACAATCCGACATTGCTTCCTGGAGCTTCGGTGTTCGGAGACGAACACTTTGTTTACGTGCCATGGAGAATTCTCAATTTCTCTTTGGGACCTCCACAACATTTGCGGCCTCCCGATCTCGGGTGCTCTGCACGACGGGGTGTGCCCAAAAACTCGTGACTTCACCAAGGCGAGTGACACGCCTCTGCCTAAAGTTTTGCAGTACCTCTTCCTTGCATACTATCACTTCAGATGCCGACGCGGGGTCGGTGTACCACAGGTGCTCTTCAGCAAGTGGCTTAACTTTTGGTACCGAGTCGAGGACGGAGTTCAGCCTACGACTGAGCCTTGGCTGAATCGCAAGAAGTGCTTAGGCACTGTACCTCGCGAGCGTTCTGCGGCTGAGAGTCGCGTCTTTGAGGAGCTTGGCATTCCGGTAGTTTTGATGGACGACGTCCATCTAGCAGCTTTGGTCGTGCTGTGGATCTGTCAGTGGGTGATTCCCCCACCTGGCGGCTGTGTGCGACCAGATGTGTTCAAGATCGCAAGCTTCATGGCAACCGGTCTTTGGGTCGGTCTGGCTGGTCCCACGTTGGCCAACCTCTACTGAGGTCTTAGTTAGCTTTCCACAGGCCGTCTACCTTGGTCTTACATTTACGCCTGATTGGCGCATTACTTCGGCTGGCATGACATGGACTCGAGCGGGGGCAGTGTTCCTCTAATGGCTTTGTATAGGAACCCTGACTTGACGCGATCCTTTTCGACTTTGGAGGCCCGTGCTTTATTTTTGCGAGAGAGACCAAATATCTGGTACTACACAAAATTTCTATGGCCCAATGTGCTTTCTAATACCGGCGACCAGACGATCACGCTGGAAAAGTACGAGTACTTCCTTAGTATTTGTACTTGTCACTTGACATACTGAAACTACCATTTCTTGGGCGTGGAGCCTTACAACCTTCATCGTTTCACCTGGCAGTGTGGGTTTTGTCAGGACCTCCTTTCTGGCGTATGGGACACAAATCACCGTGAGACGCTTTTTCTGGGCTAACTATTGGAGTTCTAGAAGAACAGGTTTGCTCTTCCTTGCGGCAACATTACGGTACCTTTGTGGTACGACGTAGGGGTCGATCCCGGCGTGACTTCAGAAAGTTATTCCACTTTTCGAGGTACGCAAAACTTCTTTTGTTTACTTTCTTTCTTTTTTTTCTAGGGAGTGAACGACTTGCTTTGTTCAGTGTGTGTGGCGACATTTGGCTCTAGATTTGGCCTCGCCAGTTGGTTGTGTCCGTCCCCTTAGTGGCGACGAAGCCAACAGTGAAGAGCATCCTCGGCATAAACGCAGGCAGCCGGCAGCCAAAGGGAAAGGCAAGGTTAAGTCCAGCACCGCGAGTTCATCGCGGCCTTCTTTGGGCGACGAGGTCATCACCACCGTGTTATCTTTTTGGGGCTCCTAAGGATCCTAAGGAGAAACCGAAGAAGGCACCTTCTAAGAAGGGTGCACTGAAGGCGACTTATTTTGCAATTGTCATTTCTACGAGGCGAAAACCAGTTTCTTGAAAGAAGTCGGAAGCTGACCCTGAGGGTGACTCTGCTTTGCGGCCCGCTTCAAAGCGGCCACGAGGTGGTTCAACGTCGTAACTGAGCTGTACAACGAGCTTCCCTTTCTCTGGGGTGACTCAGATTGACTTTGTCGGTGGGACGCCACCGTCGTTGCCTCCTCCTTCTTCGCAGCCGAGTACTTATCGGATGAGTGCACCTCAGGGCGCGGTGGGCGCATCTCACAACGAGTCCTTGCCTCTACGGTTGAGCGAGGTATTAGAGGATCCCATCGATCATTTGGGTTTAGATCTCCTAGGGCGGCTAGATATTTCTGCTGAGGATCGACCAACCTTGGACGACTTCACACAGATGGAGTTCGGGGAAGACTTGGCACTAGCTACTTAGGCCATCGGTCTACTCTAGCCGGGAAGGCCTTAGTTATCGAGATCCCCGATGACTCGCCGGTTGCGGAGCCTGTCCAGCCTACCCGGGTTGAGAAGTATTGCCCTGTCGATAAGGACGTTGGCTAGCTTCTTCCTCCTCCTCCATGTCGGTTTGCATCGGAGGTCAACTCTCTGCAAGTCAACTTAGACGTTCGCGGCAAGAGCCGCTTTTGGAGAGGCTGACCAGTAGTCAGGTATCTCCTTTGCCAGTGCCTCCTATTCCTCACTTGGCCTCTGGTTCGGATGGTCCGAGCTCATGTCGTTGTTCATAAGAGCCTCTTCGGACTCCTGTCAGCACTCGATCAGCTCCTTCACTTGTGAAACCAGATTTGTTGTAGCTAGTTCAGGTATGCATTCCCCTTTCTCCTTTCTTGCCTCTCTCTTTTCTTTTTACTAACAATATTCGTGGCTTCATAAAGGTCCGTTCCTCAACCTTCTAAGAAGCTCCGGGCGCGACAAAGGCGCCATGCTTGGGAGATGTGGACATAGTTTGTCTCTGATTCTTGGCGGTTGACGACCCTGGTGCACCTGCAATGGTTGGGATTGCCTGGGTTGCCATCTCCCAACTGCAACAAGTTGGCGTCGACACGACTGATTTGGAGCGTTTTATGTAGGGCGTCATCTTCAACTCTGCTCGCCTTAGCGAGTTGAGCCGTTCCATGCGGGGGATGCGTAGCGCTGAGGATAAAGCTGCTGCTGAGGCCGACCTGGTTCGGTCGCTTGGCCTAGTGAAGCATCAATGAGACTGCCGGAGAGCTGACAACGACAAGGACAAGGCTGATTGTAGTGCGGCCATGTTCGAGGAGAAGTCTTTGCACGAGCGGTTGGCCTATCTTTCTTACAAGATTCAGAGGTTGGAGGACCAAGTAGTGAACACTGAGGAGCGTCTCGGTGTTGATTTGGAGGAGATTACCGACTTGGAGCGAAAGCCGACGAAGATTCGTACAGAGCCGGTCCTTTGCAAAGTGGACGAGCGGGAGTGGTCGGCAGCCCCCAAGTTGTCCATGCTGAGGAACCAGATTGCGGATTTTGAGATGTCGCCCCTCTTATTTTACTTGTCTCCTGCCCCTTTTCTCTTTTTTTTTTAGAGCTGCATGTTGCAGAGCTCCAATTTTGCTTGGACTTGATTTGTCCTTTGTAATTTTTTTTTTCGAACTTTATTTGATCCGTTCGACTTATTGAGATGCATTGCTATCACCATTTTCTTCTTTTTTCATTGTTGTGCTTGTCCACCTTTGATCGAGTGGACACTTCGTGTCGTCGGCCGAAGTTGTGTAGGCATAGAATCATTTAAGAAACTTGTCATTGATGATCGGCAATTCGGTACCATCCACCTTTGAGATTTTGTTGGCATCATTTGTGTATGCCTCTTGAACAAAGTAGGGGCCTTCCCACTTGGCCGCGAACTTGCCCCCAGTTTTGCTTGTGAAAAGCATGGCGCGACGTACAGTCAAAACCAAGTCACCTTTTTGAAACGCCCACAACTTAATCTTTTTGTTGAAAGCCCAGGTCATTCGTGACTAACAACACTCAAGTCTTTGTTGAGCCTCGAGTCTCTATTCGTCAAGTGACTCTAGTTTTGCGAGCCAAAGTTGGGTGCATTCTTCCGTAAGGCCTTCTCTTATCACAACGCAGAGTGAAGGGAGCTGAATTTCGAGCGGCAATACCGCTTCGGTGTCATACAGTAGTGAATAGGGAGTTGATTGCATTAGAGTTCTGAACGTAGTTCTGTACACCCAGAGAGCTTCGTCGAGCTTCTCATCCCACTTGTGTTTGTGACTGCCGACTGTTTTCTTCAGGATTTTGCAGAGTGTTTTATTGAACGCCTTTGTGAGTCCATTAGCCGTTGGGTTACAGGCCAAGGACATCTTTTGCTATATACGAAACTTTTCACAAAACTAATCCATGACTCGATTTCGGAAAGGAGTTTCGTTGTCCGTCACAATGTACCGAGGGACACCATACTAGTAAATGATTTGTGTACGGATGAAGTCGACTACAGTAACGGCCTTGACTTCTCGAAATGTTGCAGCTTCGGCCCAATTGGAGAAGTAATTGGTTGCGGCGAGAATGTATTGCCGATCGGAGTTTGATTTTGGGGGTGATTGGACCAATTATGTCCATTCCCCATGCTTCAAACGGCCAATATGCGACCGTCAGATGGAGTGGCTCGAGCTGACAGGCCTTGCAAGCTCGCGGTAGCTCAATGGCATCTTGGATCATGGACGGCCAGTAGTATCCAAGCCGTTTAACTTGATTGTGTAGCTTTGGACCGGCTTGATGTGCGCCACAGATTTCCGCATGGGTCTCCTTTAGCACTTGTCGCCCTTCTTCTTTGGACTAGCATCGGAGGAGTAATCCCTCATACGACCTCTTGTATAGTACGTCATTGACAAAGACGTAATTTGGAGCCGCCTGACGGATGTGGACCCGTTCCCTCATATCTGCCGAAGGCGTGCCGTGTAGGAGGAAATTTAAGATTGGTTCGCGCCAATCTGTTGCTTCACTTTTGTGGATTGAGATGGGGAGTGACTCCTCCTTTTCTTCCATCTCGTCTTCCGCTTCCCCTTCAATTGGGAGAGGGACCAAAGGGACTACCCACCTTTCGCAGATGGGTACTTTACTTGGACGATTGTCAAGTTGTGCTAGGGTAGCTGTAATCCCAGCTAGAGCATCGGCTGACCCATTCCTGGTATGCGGTATGTAGTGGAGTGAAGTTTGTGGGATTTTAGCCAAGAGGTCGTCGGCGTGCTTCAAGAATGGCATGAGTTCGATTTTCTTGACCTCGAACTCTCCCATGATTTGTTTCATCATGAGTGCTGAGTTGCCATAGACTTCAAGTTGAGGTATCTCCATATCGAGCGTCATGCCAAGGCCAAGGAGGAGTGTGAAAACTGTAGACCTAGATCGGTGTACGTGGGAGTGTAACTACACCCAAACACTGGTGTACTTACACTTGCAACTGCACTATGAGTTACAACTAAAGTTACGAAGAACACAGAGGGATTTGTTATCGCAGTTCGGAATAAACCATTCATAATCTGCGGGGCATTCAGCCTAGGAGCACGAATTTACTAGTGAAAGATGTAGAGTAACTTACAAGTTACACATAATGTGTTCTCCTCTTTCAGTCAAAGATTCGAACGAACACCTCTTCCACTTTCAGATTGTTGTTGGCAAAGCTCCAACAACAGATCACTGTGACTCCCTTACATTGAGGCCCCCCCTCAATGTATCCCCTCGCACAGGGACTATTCAAGTTGATGTCCTCTCAGAATGAGACAGACACGAAAATTGTCAATGGCTTCTATGATATCAAGCCTGAAGACTTCACTTGATGCACTGTAAAACATTCACACAACATCTGAGATAATCTGCAATACTCTCTCTCAATTCCACGCTGGGAAATCTTCTTCTTCAGTGTACAGTGTAACCCCTTTCAAGAAACTCAAAAAATCTATATAGCTAATAATGTCCTCAAACTTGGATAAAGTCTATCTTAGTCTTATGCTTATCCTTAGTCTCATTCTAATCTCAATCACTTATCCAGAGGTTTAAACAGGGACCACCTGTACATATCACTCTTACCCAGAGGTTTTCAAAATGTACCCAATCAGAAATAATCACATTAACAAACTCCCCCTTTTGCTCATTTTTTTCAACAACCACTCATCATATCAGTAGCAACACCCACTGATCACATCAGTATCACAACTTAATATTAGCAAACACATCAAACCACTAATCACATCAATTGCACTTTAATGGCACTTTCATATCAGTAATATCTTGAATAACAGCAGCAAGAATAATAGTAGCATGTCTCATATCAGCATGTCTAGCAACCACAACCACAACCTACTAAGATACTGATTACAAACTACTAACTTATTTAACTCCCCCTTTTTGACACAAAATGACAAAAAAAAAAAAATTACAAGTAAAACACCATAGCAGCATGTTGGTCAGACTTTCTTCAACTTACCAAACTCCCTCAACAAATGATCGATAAGTGCAACCTCATGCCTTTTCAGGCGAGCTAATTTCTCATATTGAACCACCTCCTTCTGCGCAATTTCACCTCTTTTACGAAGGAAATCCATCATTTTATCATCCAAAGAGATTGCCGGAGACCATGGCAATGGCGGTGGAGCCAAGCTCGACAAACGTTCACCTAAAGCTGTGAATTCTGGAATAAGCCTCAAACCACCCAGGCCAGACATAGCTAGATCAGTAGGAGGATCAGACACTGTACCTGGTTCTGCTCCAGTCATAGGAAGATCATGGGTAGCAACAGATACACCAGAAGATACTATAACACTATTAGTCTGAATTGCAGTCAATGTATCAGAAATATAAGTTGGCACAATTACACACTGTGGAGGGAAATCACTTGGCAATGATGAGGTAGGCTCTTCAGTAGTGGTAGTACGCCTTGACTTAGGCATTGTAGAAGACTTGTTCTGAATCACTTCTACATTCTTTGTCAACATGACCTCAGTCAACCCAAAACACTTCTGTTTCTCAAGAATTCCAAAAATTAATGAGGGAAACACAATACGTCCTTGTTCTCCAGATTTAGGCACTCTAAGAATATGCTAAAAAATTCTTGCCCTTATATTAAATTGTTGCTCAGTGCCTACTCGATATAAGAAGTCAATCAGTCACTTACTCAAAGATCCTCTATGAGTAGACGGAAGCCAATTCCAAACAGCTATCTTATGAAGAGCTGCATATTTCGGTATTAGTGAAGATGCAGGGATTGAATACAAGTTTGGCCACACACTCAGTTTACCACCAGTGAGTTCTCGCAACATCACATCATCTTCCTCTTCTTCTAGGTCGTCAGCATACACAGGTAATTGCAGATACTCACTAATTATATTTGAATCAAATACATACCAATGACCTCTAACATAAACATGATTTCCAATATCCTTCTTCGGCTTTTCTAAGTTAGAGTAAAATTCTAAAACTACCTCTTCAGAATAAGACTTGAAATTAGAAATTGTACCTTTGAGCTGAAGCTTCTCCAACAGAGGCAGCACAATCTTGAACTCTTTTGTAACAATGGCTAACTCTCCTCGAAAAGTCTTTTTGGTAAGACTTGCATACTTCTTTTCAGCATCTTTAGACACGAAGACCTCACTAAACGGTACTTTCGTTGGACAAACAGACGTGTCCGACCGAGCATTTTGAGATTTTGAACCGTTACCTGTATCAGGTGCTATAACCTGTACTCCTCTTCGCCTTGATCGAGTACCTCAAGATGTACTTGAGAGTGTAACATTTTGATCATGTGCAGCTGTAACATCTACTGTACCTCCACTCAATCTCTGTCTAGTAATCCCGAGTATTTAAGGTTGAACCGTCCTCTACCACCTTTCTTATCAACCTCCTTTTCTTTTTCTTTTTCTGAGTCATCGAATCACCATGTACTGATATGGACTTCCCCGTCCCAATTTGTTCATCAATTTTTCTAACATTCTCCTCTTCTTCATCAATTTGAATAGGAGGATCATCTGAACTCATCCCCTGTTTCCTTTTCCAGATAGTACTGTCACAAAGATGTGATTTGATATCTCCTAACACTATTTTTGATTGAGAGCAGTCACTTACAAATTGTGACCTTCGTCGAGATATTCTTAACGAGACGTCTTCATCCTCACAACTATTCAAACTCTTTTCATAGCTTTCTGCAATTACTTCTTCAACCACTGATTTTTCAACAGGTCTCGGTACACACAGGTGTACTGTACATTGTTGTGTACCAATAATTTCATTCAACATATCTTCCAAGGTAGGATTTTCAATCACAACTTCATCCGAACTCAGATTCTTTACAAAATCAAGAGCAGAACTTAGGGTTTCAATCGTACCACATTGCTCGGTGAACTGATTCCCTTGTGACCTTTCCTCACACAACTCCACTGGAGCCGATTCACCTTTTTGTTCGACCCTAGTACTCTGACTTGAAATACCTATAACATTTCTAGCATCTGAGACTGATTTCGCAAGATCGTCCCTCACATCACAAGATACAAGATTCGACATACCTGATAAAGTTCTGTTGAGACGCACACACCACGAAGACCTTCAGAATGCATAAAGCTTTGATTGGAGCCCCGCACTCAAACTTCAACTTTCTACCTTCTGCTCGCGCCCTCAAAATCCTGATAAATACTCAGAAGCTTTTGATTGCGAGTGTGGCTTCCCCGTGAGAGAGTCACTCATCTTCTTCGTTAAAAACTTTTGCGTTCGCCTTTTGCGCCCTATGCCAATTAACCAAATAGAGAGAGAAACTCTCTTTTCTTAAGTTAAAACCATGACAACAAAAGACACCTTTGCCCCTTATATATATATATATATATATATATATATATATATATATATTCTTGTTACACTACCGATACATCCCCTCGCCCATTATCGGATACAGCATAACCCAAGAGCTCCTCGGAGGAACTCAAACCTTTTTACATCCACACTCTTTGTAAAAATATCAGCAAGCTGCTTATCTGTGGAAATATGATTTAACATAACTTTACCGTCCTCCACAAGATCTCGGATAAAATGATGTCTAATGTCAATGTGCTTAGTTCTTGAATGCTGTACAGGGTTCTTTGAGATGTTAATCGCACTTGTGTTGTCACAGTATACTATATGCTCACCACTGGAAATACCATAATCAGTTAACATCTGACTCATCCATATAAGCTGAGCACAACAAATTCCAGCAGCAATGTACTCTGCTTCGGCTGTCGAAAGAGAGATAGAGTTCTGCTTCTTGCTATACCAAGAAACCAAGTTGTTCCCTAGATAAAAACATCCACCCGAAGTACTCTTCTGATCATCTACATTGCCTACCCAATTAGCATCACTGTAACTAGCAAGCACTGTGTTTGAGTTTCTAGAAAACCAAAGTCCCCAATTTACTGTTCCTTTTACGTACCTGAGGATCCTTCAGGCTAACTTCACTTGAGACTCTCTAGGTGCTGACTGGTATCTTGCACACACTCCAACACTGTAACTAATGTCTGGTCTGCTGGCTGTTAGATAAAGTAGACTACCTATCATACTTCTGTACATTGTGGCATCTGAAGGGATCCCCTCTTCATCCTTTGTGACATAAGCAGTAGTGCTCATAGGAGTTCTCATAGCCTTTGACCCTTGAAGATCGAACTTCTTTATAAAGTTCTTAGCATATTTGTCATGAGAAATGGAAATACCATCTTCCTTCTGTTTGACTTGGAACCCCAGAAAATACGCCAACTCTCCCATCATACTCATCTCAAATTCACCTTGCATATCTCTTACAAAACCTTTCAACCCGTGTTCTGATGTGGAGCCAAATATGATGTCATCCACATAAATTTGAGCTATGGTCAGCTCTTGTTCTTTCTTCTTAATGAACAAGGTTTTGTCTACTCCTCATATAAAACCTGTAGAGCACAAAAATTTAAACAACCGTTCATACCAAGCTCTTGGAGCTTGTTTCAATCCATACAACGCCTTAGAGAGACGATATACATGATCAGGATATTTAGGATCAGAAAAACCTTTTGGCTGTTCTACATACACTTCTTCTGACAGGTATCCGTTCAGGAATGCACTTTTAACATCCATTTGATGCAACTTTAGATGCAACACACTTGCTACTGAAAGCAGCAGTCGAATCGACTCTAATCTGGCCACAGGTGCAAAAGTCTCATCAAAATCCACTCCTTCAACTTGAGTGTATCCCTGAGCAACTAATCGAGCTTTATTTCTAGTAATATTACCAGACTCATCTGTGTTGTTCTTGAATATCCATTTTGTCCCAATGATATCCGCATTCTCTGGTCGTGGAACTAACGCCCATACCTCATTGCTCTCGAACTGCTCAAGTTCCTCTTGCATTGCCTTAATCCAATAATCATCCTTCAAAGCCTCTTCAACTTTCTTTGGTTCCAATGAGGAGGTATAAGATACGAATTGGACCATCTCAGAAAAATTTGGCCTCTTTCCCCTGGTTTTAATACCGTCATGTATATTGCCAATAATCAGCTTAGTAGGGTGATTCTTCTGAACTCTAACATAAGGTGTCTTTTCTATGGTGAAGTCAAGTGGTGTATCCGCTTATGTAACTGGCAGTGTATCACATGCTGGAACGTCCACTGTATCACAAACTAAAATATTCACTGTAGTTGTAACAGTGCCTGGCTGTCTGACAGTTTCACTTGAAGATCCACTAGAACCTATAGGTACAGGTTCTATCTTGTCCAGATTCACATCATCATCCAGATTCACATCATCATCGTTTAACAACCAACCTTCTTGATCATCAATTTTCACATTGACAGATTCAATAACTGTGTTTGATTGCTTGAAGTGGACTCTATAGGCATAACTATTTTTTGAATAACCTACAAATATCCCTTCCTTACTTCGAGAGTCAAACTTCAAGAGATATTCACAGTCTCTGAGAACATAGCATGGTGCACCAAATTCCCTAAAATAATGAATCTGTGGACTACGTCCCTTCCACAACTCATATGAAATTGTCTGAGTCTTGGCCCGCAAATACACTCTATTGACAATGTGACAGGCAGTATTTACAACCTCTACCCATAACTTGTGTGGCAAATTCTTAGCATGAATCATTGTACGAGCCATTTCTTGAAGTGTCATATTCTTACGTTCAACAACTCCATTCTGTTGAAGAGTTTTAAGCGACGAGAATTCATGAGGAAAACCTTGGGCATTGCAGAACTGTTCAAACTCCATGTTCTCAAATTCTCTTCCATGATCACTTCGAATCCGAACAATTTTTCCAATAAGAGTCTATTTTTCAGTCATCAATCTCTTACACAAAGTTAAGAACACGTTAAAAGTTTCTGATTTCTCTTTCAGAAACTCAACCCATGTAAACCGTGTGAAGTCATCAACACACACGAAGACATACCTCTTTCCAGCAATGCTTGGGGTGTGAACCGGCCCCATGAGATCCATATGCAGCAGCTCCAGTGGCGAAGATGTAGTGACATACTGAACACTAGGATGAGACGCTCGAAGTTGCTTGCCTTCCATACATCCCTTGCACACAAGAGAAGTTTTGCCACTAAGTTTGGGTAATCCATGAACAACATTAAGCCTGATCAGATTCTGCAACCCTGTATCATGAATATGTTCCAACCTTCTATGCCACAAGCTCATGTCATTTGTGTTACTGTAATTACATCGTCTCACAATCTGCAACTGATAACAATTATCAGTTGTTCTAGCACCTCTTAAAACCGATTGGTTTGTAGAGTCAGACACACAACACCCTTCTTTTGTAAACTGCGCAACTAAATTCTGATCACACAATTGACTTATGCTGATCAGATTTGCCTTTAAACCTTTCACCAAAAGAACACCCGTCAAACGAGGCATCCCTTCCAAAGCAAGAGTTCCACTTCCAAGAACAGTTCCTTTAGCACCATCACCAAAGGTAACTTGACCTCCATCAGCTTGGGTCAGATCTATTAAACAAGAAGCAGTCCCAGTCATGTGCCAAGAGCAACCACTATCAAAATACTAAATACCATCCGTAGTGTCTGTGATTGCTGAGTGAGCAGCATAAACCTGATGAATGTCTAAATGACACTATTTTTAGGTCTTAATTGGAATTGGAAATTATATTTGGAGTCAATATTAATTATATTATCATGAAGTATGTCTCAAATTCATTGGTTCTCTCTCAGGAGTCCAACGCAACAAGAATCATTGAAATCGGAGCTAAAATTAGGAAAATATGAAGATTTTAGTGCATAAAGGTACAAGGCTGCATGGACCGGCGCGACCGCACCAATTGGAGGACAAAATCTGGTGCTACTGCGCCACCAGAATGACGCGACCGCACCAAGATGGCCCCACAAGGCCTATAGAGTCTCCAAACATGACCAGGAATCTTTTCATTCGAGTACTTAGAAGATCTGCCCGAGTGGCGCGACCGCGCCAATTTAAGACTCAGTTATGGCGCGACCGCGCCAGTGACTCTGCAATTCAAAATTGCTAAAATCTCAGGATTCTAACAAGTAAGCAAGATAAAACGTGGGAGGAAAAGTACTAAGTGTATAAGGAAAGTGTCCATGAAGTCTCTAGAGGAAATTGATGGAAATCCTAAGAGGTTTGAATCCTCAAAGAGATGAAATTCTATTCCTAATTAGGAGACTGCTATAAAAGGAAATTATAGTCCGAGATTGAAGAGGCCATATATGGAGATTCCGACTTCTAATTGAATCAAAATTTTTACCACAGACTCCTGAGATGATTTAGAATGATTTTACTAAAAATCAGGTCAATCCAAGTCGAGATTCTAGATTTTTATATTTTCAAAGTGGTGGACCCAATGCAGAAATTGGCAGCAGAATCAACCCAACTTCTGAGCATCATGTCTCAAGTTTTCTAACTAAGATTAAACTAAAATTTCGTACACAAGGAAAAGACTATAGAAGGAAGGTTCGTGTGTAATTTCACCCAATTATGAGGTCAGAAACTCATAGTTTACACCCCTAGACAGAGACTAAATTACAGGGCCTGGGCAGCAGAACAACTATAAATAGGGGTCCGAGGAAGAGTGTAAGGCATTCAGTTTTTAGTTCTATTTCCTGCTTTGTTCTTTAGTTTAGAGAGAGGAGAAGTTCCAAAGGGAGTCTTACACGACCTCTGGGTGCTTTGAGGAAGAAAGGTGGAGATTTCAGCCAAGGAGCAAGGCTGACCAGGAGCAGTCTTCCAAAGGGAGTTTTTGTACTTAGTTATTTTTCTTCTTTCATGGTTGTTATCAAAACCTTGATTTGTGTTTATTTTTCCAGTATGGAGTAGTCGTCTATAGTTGGGAGTCCATGACTCCCTAGGCAAGTAATGAGATTGATACATTATATTTTATTTGGTTTCAATTTGGTGCATGAATGAGTATTCCTAAGTTGTTTAATTCTTGATTCATACTTGTTGTCCTGCGATGTACTGGTTATAAGGTGAAGTTAGACTTAAGGTAAGATATGTTGATAGGGTTTTACAAATCTTTTTGAGTTCATACACTAGGCAAATCAACTGATCTTAGGGTTAATCCTCAACCTTAAAGTAAAACCCTGTTGGATTGGATTGATTTTCCTATGACATAAGACCTGATTCCCGACCATAGGTAAGGTCAATGAGCGTCATGTTTATGCTATCAAGTAGAGTCGATCATGCTAGCTAGGTTTACTCTAGGAGATAGAAAAGGTGATGTCGATGCGGATTGTAGCCATGGTTTCATATGCTCTTCAGAAATTGATTTCCAAAACTCAACTTCTATTCAATCTCAGAATTGCCTAGGGAGGGAACTGGATTCCCAATGTCTTTTTTCATACTGATTTTATCAAAATCCATCTCTTCATCTCTGTAGGATTAGGTAGATTAGTTTAATTTCTATTTTTGTAATTCCTTTCCAATCAATTTCTCAAACTTTGGTTTTTAAACTAGAAAAGCAATTATCTATTAGCTTGGTCCTTGTGGGACGATATTCGGACCTAACCTAAGTCTATATTACATTGATTAGTCCTCTTGCTAGTGATTAGTTGGGATCGCATCACAACCCAACTTCCTTTTTCCTCCAGACAAGCCGAGTACCTACTCTTTTTACATGCTGAAACTCATTATTTCTCAGATCCCAACGAAGTCTATAACAAAACCTCCTAATATGACAACCTTTTCAAAAATAGTAACAGACTGATGTAAATCTTTTTTTATGATCACGTGAAACAACCATATTTCTGTGTACTTGATACCTACGCCCACGAACATCCCGAAGCTGTATCTTATGAGTCAATCTATGATTCTGTAGCTTTTCACCAGTATAAAATTGAGACGCTTGATATTTCCTCAGTTCTTCTTCAAGACTCAAAACTCGAAGTTGTTTCTTAGCAATAACCTTCACATACTGATCATTTTCCTTCTCTAGTGAAGTGATTTTTCTTTTCAAGTCATGAGTTACTGCTAACAGCCCTTCCCATTGCTTAAGAATATCTTCAACAGGATCCTCCTCAGACTCATTCTCATAATCATGCTCACTCACAGACACCTTGACATGCTTATTTTTTGTCTCGTAACTCTCCCTGTACTTAGCAGTAAAAGCCACAAAGGTACAGTCTTCATTATCAGATTCACTGTTATCCTCTTCACTCCATGATGAGACTAACGACTTTTTCTTCCTCAAATATGTAGGACACTCTGATTGAATATGTCGTCTTCCCCCACATTCAAAACATATCACCACTTTCTTTTTACTTTGAATCTTTTGTAAAAAGACTAACGACTTTTTACTATGTAGTAACTTGCTTACGCTCACTAGGCTTGAAACCTTTTGTTTTTTCTTCATAAATCTGTTCAACCCTTGTGCCAGCAGAGCTACTCTTTCATCCAACTCAGCCAAGGTTACAGTAGAACACGAGCTATCAATTTCCTCCTGTCCTTTCTCTTCTAACACCACCGATTTAAATGCAACATCAGTTTTTTTCTTCCTTATGTATGAATCACTCGCTTCTTCATTCATTTCAAATGTCTTAAGAGATCCAATCAATTCATCCATACTCATGGTATCCACATTCTTATGTTATTCAATGACAATCCTTTTCACCTTGAACCTCGAAGAAAGTGATCTCAACACTTTACGTACAAGTCTATTCTCAGGAATTTTATCTCCCAATGCAGCAGCTTGATTAGCAATATCTCTAATCTTTACCTCGTACTGGAGTATTGTTTCATCCTCATGCATGCGCAAGAGTTCAAATTGAGTTGTGAGCATTTATAACTTCAATAGACGAACACTCTCAGTCCCCTCAAAATGTAATTCGAGTATCTTCCAAGCTTCTTGTGCAGACTAGCAAGTAGAAATTCTTCGAAATTGATCTGTATCTACTCCACCAAAAATAGCATTTAATGCCTTTGCATTGCAGCTGGACAACTTATCATCTTCGTCTGTCCACTCAGAGTTGTCCTTCAATACTTCCTTCTTGGCTGCACCTTCCCCCTCTACTTTTGTGGGCAAAGCCCACCCTTTCTCAATGGATTTCCAAGCCCTCTCATCTAGGGCTCGAATATAGGCATGCATTCGTGCCTTCCAATATGAGTAATTTTTTCCATCCAGCAATGGGGATCTAGTGTTAGACGCTCCTTCCTTCATTAAATTAGTCATGATCACCGAATCTAGTTACAAGATCTTCATTCCAAATGAACTTGGAAACCTACTTTGATACCACTTGAAAACAGTAGACCTAGATCAGTGTACGTGGGAGTGTAACTACACCCGAACACTGGTGTACTTACACTTGCAATTGCACTATGACTTACAACTAAAGTTACGAAGAACACATATGGATTTGTTATCGCAGCTCGGCATAAACCTTCATAATCTGCGGGGCATTCAGCCCAGGAGCACGAATTTACTAGTGAAAGATGTAAAGTAACTTACAAGTTACACATAACGTGTTCTCCTCTTTCAGTCAAAGATTCGAACGAACACCTCTTCCACTTTCAGATTGCTGTTGGCGAAGCTCCAACAGCTAATCATCGTGACTCCCTTACACTGAGGCTCCCCATCAATGTATCCCTTCGCACAGGGACTATTCAAGTTGTTGTCCTCTCAGAATGAGACAGACACGGAAACTGTTAATGGCTTCTATGATATCAAGCCTGATGACTTCACTTGACGCACTGTAAAACATTCATACAACATCTGAGATAATCTGCTATACTCCCGCTCAATTCCACGCTGGGTAATCTTCTTCTTCAGTGTACAGCGTAACCCTTTTCAAGAAACTCAAAAATCTATATAGCTAATAGTGTCCTCAAACTTGGATAAAGTCTATCTTAGTCTTGTACTTATCCTGAGACTCATTCTGATCCCAATCACTTATCCAGAGGTTTAAACCGGGACCACCTGTACATATCACTCTTACCCTGAGGTTTTCAAAATGTAGCCAATCAGAAATAATCACATTAACAGAGTGCTTGATATTCTGCCACATTGTTTAAGCAGTTCTGTGAAAGCACGAATAAGTATGGTAGCAGGTTGTCTTTTGGCGAGACGAAGAGGACTCTTGCTCCAGCTCCATTTCTCCTGGCGGCGCCGTCGAAGTACATTTTCGAAGGCGAAAGTATTTCAACCAGGAAAATTTCTTCGTGGGGAAATTCCTCTGTCAGCTCCCATTCTAGATGATCGGCAAGAAAGTTCGCCAGGGCCTGACCTTTGATGGCCCTCTGTGGGACGGAATTTATTTTGAACTCAAAGACTAGAAGTGCCCATTTTGCCAATCGGCCAGAGAGGATTGGCCGTGACATGATATACTTGAGCGGTTTGGCGCGAGAGATCAGATTTGTTGATTGCGCCAGAAGTTAGGGCCTTAGCTTTTGAACTGCAAAGATAAGTGCAAGCAAGTTTTCTCGGTACGCGTGTAGTTGAGTTCAGCGTCTACCAAATTCCGATTCAGGTAATACAACCACTGTTGTTTGTTGTTTTCATCGTTTGGAGCCAGCAGGGCACCCACCGAGTTCTCTCGTGCGGCGATGTAGAGCAACAATGGCTTGCCGACGATTGGAGCGACGAGCATTGGAGGTTTTGTGAGATACACCTTTATGCTGTTAAAAACATTTCGACAGGCGTCGTCCCATTCAAAAGGCACGTTTTTCTTCATTAACCGGCTGAATGGTTGACATCAACCGGCCAAGTTCGAGATGAAGCGCCGAATATAGGCCAAATGACCCTAGAAGCTTTTGAGTTCCAAGATGTTTCTCAACTCCGGCATCTTTTGAATCGCATCGATCTTGGTTTGGTTGATTTCGATCCCTCAGTGGTGTATGACAAACCCGAGGAATTTGCCAGAGGTAACACCAAAGGTGCATTTCAGCGGATTCATCTTGAGCTGGAACTGCCAAAGTCGCTCGAACACAGTTCTGAGCTCTAGGAGATGGTCAGCTCGTTCCTTTGTTTTGACCACCAGATCGTCAACTTAGCACTCGACACGCTTGTGAAGGAAGTCATAGAAGATATGCTGCATAGCTCTCTGGTATGTCGCGCCAGCAATTTTTAGACCAAAAGGCAGAATTTTGTAGCAAAATATGCCTTCGGCTGTACGGAATGCCGTTAGCTCCTTGTCCTTCAGATCCATGCAGATTTGATTATATCCTGATGACCCGTCCATGAAGGAGAGCGCCTCGTAACCGGTTGTTGCATCTACCATGAGTTCGTTAATCGGCAACGGGAAGTCATCTTTTGGGCATGCCTTGTTTAGCTCGCGGAAATTGACACAGACCTGAATTTGGCTGCTCTTCTTTTTGACCGGCTCGATGTTGGCGATCCAGGAAGGATATTTGACTTCCCAGATGAAGTTGGCTGCAATGAGCTTGTCAACTTCTTTCTCGATCTCTGGGATGAGTTCAGGTTGGAAGCGCCTCAGTGTCTGCTTGATCGGCTGGACTGAGGGGTGAACTGTGAGCTTATGTACTGCCACTTTGGGATCAAGGTCTGGCATCTCAGTGTAATTCCAGGCAAACATGTTGTGGTATTCTTGGAGCAGAGAGATGTTTTCGGCCTCCTCTCCTTCGGCTAATGAAGCACTGAGGAAGGTTGGTCTAAGGTCTTCTTCCGTGCCTTGGTTGACCTTCTTTAATTTGTCCTCCGTAGCTAGTCCTCCCTCATCAAACGCTGTTGGAGCATTCTTTAGCTTATGTACTGCCACTTTGGGATCAAGGTCTGGCATCTCAGTGTAATTCCAGGCAAACATGTTGTGGTATTCTTGGAGCAGAGAGATGTTTTCGGCCTCCTCTCCTTCGGCTAATGAAGCACTGAGGAAGGTTGGTCTAAGGTCTTCTTCCGTGCCTTGGTTGACCTTCTTTAATTTGTCCTCCGTAGCTAGTCCTCCCTCATCAAACGCTGTTGGAGCATTCTTTAGGATGAACTCGTCGTTGTCGGTGATTGAGATGTGGTTTACGGCCACAACTTCATCGGTGAGTGCACGAGCTTTAGCAAGGGCGGCTTTTGTGTATATGACCACCGGAGCTCTGTTTTTCTTTGGTGAGCTTTGGCCGATGGACACTTGATGGACATCGGCTGACCTCCTAGTGATTCGAATGGGATGCTCCTTTTGGTAGCCGAGGCCGTGTCGTCTTGGTGGAATGCGGCCTCCCTCGCTCCTCAGCTTTTCTTATTCCAGAGTGAGAACTAGGACTGCTACAAGCGGCTTCTCGTGCAATTGCTGTTTTGTGAAATTGCCCCCAGCCTTGACCAACAACCGATAGACATTTGGATCAAAGCCCTCGATCATCCGGGTAGTGGGTAGCCGTTCTGGGCTAGGGCCCTTTTTGACGATGCTTCACTCTTCAAGCTTAGGCAATGGCAGAGTAGTTCCCCCTTTCAGAGTTGTCGGCTCAGCGTTGCGGCAAACAACAAGAGGGGCTTCCCCTTTCTTCCATTGTGATCGCGGAACATACCTTAGCACTGGTGTGTTGTTCTTTGGCGGCAACACCGGTGTGTTGTTCCTTGGCGGTAGCGCCGGTGCTGTCGGTGCAGTCGCTTGCCGGCTATAAGCCGGTGGTTTGAGCTGTGTGGTTTTTAGCAACTCATCATGTGTTGAAAGTTGTCTGGGGGGAGGTGCAATTTTTATATTTTGGGCCTGGCTCGGCTAGGACAACGCTTTGACTATCGGACGCGTTGCTAGGTAAAACTTGGCATCAACGAACAAAGATTTTTCTACTGACTGAGGAAAATAGTTTATTTTTGGGTTTTTGACAACTAAAAAAGAAAACATAATTAAATGACAAAACCTTATGGAGATGAGACATTGGGGAAAAGTTTCAATCCCTCATAGTTGTTAATATGTAAAGTTCTGATTTTATAGCTCAAGTACCTTTACCTTGACTTAGCTTTTGAAAATCTGGTTACCCATATACAAGAAATAACTTTCACCTATTCCTTGAACTCCATCACAATCCGGAAACATTCAAATCCTAGGTGCATAAATATAAAAGATTAAAGATTAACTTTCTCTTATTCAGAACAAGAGTTATAAAAAGTCACATCGCTTTCCACTAGTCTCCATCACAATTCGGAATGATCTAGTTAGAAAAACGAGTTATTTTAGAAAACAAAGGATCAAACTACTAATCCAAATCTCTACTGAATTATAACTTCTCTATTCGACCCTGGTTAAACTTCAGAAATCAATTCATATTAGAACTAAGCAATGAACTCAGATTCTAAAACAAAAGCAAGAAACTGTATTGCTATAAACTTCAAAACTTAACATATAACAACTAGGAGTTCATGACTTCCCCAACAGAGAGAGTCTACTCCATGCTAACAGTATAAACACATAAAAAGGATTCAATTACAGCCATGGAAATCAAAATAAACTAAGTACAAAAACCCCCTTGAAGAACTGCCTTTAGCTTCACTTGAGCCTTGACTGAAGTCTCCTCCTTCTCTCTCCAAAGTGCCAAGAGATCGTGCAAGACTCCCTCTGGATTTTCTCTCCTCTCCAAACTAACTAAAAACAATGAAAAACTAAACTACAAACTATACTAAGAACTGGAACTCGGAACTGGATTTACAACTTCAAAACTGGATGCCC
This sequence comes from Aristolochia fimbriata, assembly GCA_019845555.1. Classification (NCBI taxonomy): domain Eukaryota; kingdom Viridiplantae; phylum Streptophyta; class Magnoliopsida; order Piperales; family Aristolochiaceae; genus Aristolochia; species Aristolochia fimbriata. The sequence continues at coordinate 21,057,820 of CM034079.1, forward strand.
TGCACTCTTCCTCAGACCATGTAATTTGGTCTCTGTCCAGGGGTGTTAAATTTGCCTTCTCGAACTCAGAATTGGATGAAATTCCCTGAGAACCTTCCTTCCATGGTCCTTGCTTTGTGAACGAAATTTGAGTCCAATCTGAGTTAAGAAACTCGAGATGTGATGCTCAGAAGTTGGGTTGATTATGCTGCCAATTTCAGCACTGGGTCCGCCATTTTTAAAAGTATAAAACTCTAAGAACACGACTTGGATTGACCTGAATTTTTGTAATATGATCCTCTTTCTCCTCAGGAATCTTCAGTACAAATTTGGGTTCAATTGGGAATCAGGAACACCAGATATGCTCTTCTTCAAACTCGAATTTGTCTTCAATTCTGGCAGCAATTTTCTTCTTTGTATAAAATTTCACTTCTTGGTCATTCAAAACACCTAGGACTCGATAAACGTTCTTTAGAATCTTCGAGGACACCTTCCTTAGGCACTTAGGACTTCTTCTCCCAAGTTTGGGCTTGATTGGTTGTCAGGATCCAGAGATTATTGTGACTTTACGTTGCTGAGTCATTGGCGCAGTCGCGCCAATAATGTGCCTAGTTCTGGCGCGGTCGCGCCACTGGAGCACAGTTCTTTCTAATTCTAGAAACGGCCATCGAAACCAGGCCGAGTAAGGAGACTTCTTGGCGCGGTAGCACCATAATTTGTTGTTGAAGTGGCGCGGCAGGGCCACTCCTTAGCCTTCTTCATTGGTCCCAAAAACGACAACTCCTCTTTCTGTATCTGCCATCTCTTTGGTGCATCCATGCTGTCTCTGTGTGAGGTAGCACCAGTTCCTTGGCACAGTATCACCCTTAGAAGGCGTGGTCGCGCTATTTCACTTTCCCGAGTTGTCTTCTTTGAAGCCTTCCTAGCCGTTGGGTATTTTCCTATATTTATTTAAATTTTTGACTATTTTCCCGGCACGGTGGCGCCAGAATCGGCGCGGTGGCGCCATACCCTTTTTGGCTCATTTTGCTCATTTTTGCTTTAGTTTCACTCAGAATGTGGATTTTCTTCTTCGACCAGTTACCTGAGACACAAACCATGCAATTGAGTTATATTTGTCATTTTCATGCTGATAATTAACTCAGTGTTTGGATTTCTAATCATTTATTCATGCATAAATAGTGTCTTTTCTACACTTATCATTATACGTTGCCCTAGAGTGGATGACTTGAAGAGATGTGTCAGCTACCATTTGTCCGATTTGAAGCTCGAGCTGGATCATTCCGAGTGTTCATTGGCCTTCCAGATTGAACCCTTGAATGAGCAGCGAGCTTGCAGACAAGTTGCCGACGGAAATGCCGACTTCCTACATCGCTCGGATCGGCAGGATGTTGACTGCAGAACCGGAATCGATGAGTATGCGCTTGACCAAGTGGTCCTTGATGTAAGCTGACACATACAGTGGCCGGTTATGAGTCTTTGCCCCTAGTTGAGCATCTTCCTCTCGGAAAGTGATGCACGATGGGGAGGAGACGGTGTGGGACTCCTCTGCTTTCGTAAATGGCGGTGTAAGACCGACCTTCGATAGGTTGTTAATCCTCATGAGTAGTTGCTCCAACTCAGCTTGGAGCTTTTTTGGTTTGTCGAGGATCTTAATTAGAGCCTGTCGAGATCGAATGGGTAGGTCCAAGTCATCCTCGAGCTTGTTCAAGGGACAAATTTGTTTCAACAACGTCTCTAGGTCGACGCATTCGACCACTAGTGTCTTGCCCTTATCTTCTTTGCTGGTCTGTCCGGTAGGGGGAGCCGATGAGCTGGTGGCCACCATTGTTGGGGGTGGCATTGAGTTATATTTGTCATTTCATTGCTGATAATTAACTCAAAGTTTGGATTTCTAATCATTTATTCAAGCAAAAATAGTGTCTTTTAGACACTTATCACAACCCCAAACTTAAACCTTTGCTCGTCCTCGAGCAAACTCTAAAAAAAATAAACCAGAATGATCTGTAAAGATAATGAAAAATTCAGTGATGCTCCCTTTTAAAGTTTTCAAGATAGATGAGTCACTTCCTTCCTAATGATGGTTCTTCTATCTTTCGAAGATGCCCATTCCCATACAAGTGAGAAGTCTCAGTTCAACTCCATTAGCCAACCCTCAATCCACTCTCCATTAACCTGAAGGAGTTCTCAATTCTGATCAATAGGTCTTTTATGGGTTGTAATGAGGCAGGGGTAATGGGTATGATGAATATTTTTTTAAGTATTTGTTTTCGGTTTTATTCTCCTCCTCTTATCCATATTTCATTTTTTTGAGCATGAATCTGATCTTGTGGCTCTTCCTCCAAACTCCTTCACCCCAAACCTTATTCTTTTGAATTGATCCCTCATTCCTTTCTTTTTTCCTTTTTCTTTCCCATGTATACTTTTTTTCTTTTGGCTTTGTCCAGAGTCTAGCTTACCTCGCCGGTTGACTCAGAGACTCTAAGCTTGCTGAGGCCCGAGTCCCGGTGCACACATGAGGTGGCCTTTCTCCTAACTTAGCCAAGGATTTTCTTTTTCTCTTTTTCCTCCACTTATTTTTTCTTTTGGCTTTGTTCAGAGTCTAGCTTACCTTGCCGGTTGACTCAGAGTCCCTAAGCTTGATGAGGCCGGAGACCCGGTGCACACACAAGGTAGCCTTTCTCCTAACTCAGCCCAGAATTTTCTTTTTTTTTTCTCTCTTGCTCCTTCTTCCCTTTTACAAAGAAATATTTCTATACCCTTCATCCATCTCTCCTAATAACTTTAAAATCTTGATCCATGCTCATTCAAATAGAACACTTCAATAATTTGGAGAATCATGGGTAAGTAAGAAATAAGTTTATTGATCACTAAGGCTGGTTCATGTAGCATAGGACATTAAAACAGAATAGAGATCTTTTTGGCACAAAAAGTTTGACAAAAGGTGATGCAACTTGTTCATTAAAGTGGGTGGCTTTGAAAAAGGCTCAAACGAATTTTAAACAGGTGCCTAAATCGCATCAAAATTTTTGAAAAAATATCTCTGTTTTGCCTCAAGTTTTCCTCAGGTTGGTTCTAGTGATTGAAATCAACTTGCTCACTTGTACTTTGTTTTCAAAAACTGCTTTAAAGAAGAATTCTCATCCATTTAAGACTACACATTTGAACTAAAATATTTTTCCAGAGAGTGAATCATGTTATCCATCTGATCAGGGCTTTTCACTAGTATTTTCCAAAATCTCTATTGGATTTTTTTGGTGATTTTTTGAAAAGAAAACAGAGCTTTTAAATCCATTGAGAATGCATGAAGAGAGAGCTTTTAAATCCATTGAGAATGCATAAAGAGTATCCCACCCCAAACTAAAAAACTTGTTTTGTCCTCAAAGCAACAATAAACATAGAAATGAAAAGAAATACTCCCCTAACAGTCTGGTTTGTTGAGGTTGGATGGACCCTTGGTGCTCTTGAATTCTTCTTTCATGGGTTAGTGCCAAACATTTGCATGATTTTAAGCAATACAAAATGAAAAAGGACTAGAAGTGTCTCTCAGGCATAAAAATAATCTTCAGAAGAATACCTGGAGTGGTTTTAGTATTTCCTCACCTTTGTAATGGTCGTACCTCATCAAGAGTGTGGCGCGGCCGAGCCAAGATATGGTGCGGACATGCCAAGTAATTCCATGAATTCTCTAGATCCTAAATGAATTTTTCAATCTTTCCAGTTTGGACAAGTTAATACTAGCACAGAAGCCCGTGCTACGCACGAGAAAGAATATAAAAATATTTTGGTTTAATAATATATTTTAAAAAATATATATATATATATGTTTTTATTTTAAAAGCATTTGTTTACTAATAATTTTTTTTTTAAATTTAATTTTGGGTATCTTATTTTAAATAATATTTTTCAAAAATAAAATTGTTTAATTTTAAAATGATTATCTAAAATTAAATTTAATAATGAAAATTATCCCACATTTTTAAAGGGAATGTATTTTTTAAATTATCAAAAAAAATATGAAAAACATAATAATAAAATATTAAAGACAATTAATATACTTTTGTAACAAAAGATATAGGTTATTCCAGCATATACATATTTGACCTATATATTCTAACCTATATATTTTAATATATTATTCTAAAGTAAAACATAAAAGAAATTGAAACAAATTTAACAGTTTACTATTAATGAAAAGTTAATCATTTGACAAATGTAGTATATATGCAGCTCATTCTGATCCATCTGTTTTGCTTTTCTTTTCATTCGAATAATTGATTATTTCGCTGCAGCTTGCATCTTCAGATAAGTGCTCTTGTTGTTGGATAATCATGTTTTAATTTTTCAGTTGGTTTGTATTTGATCTTTGATCTTCTACTCCGTTTGTACAATCAGCTTCTCCCCTGCTAAGAAAGGTAAAACTTATTTAGTATGATGTAATATAAATTATAGCATGAATGCAACTGTAGTAATGATTGGAATTGGTAGCTTTCTTTTTATACCTGAAACAAAAAAAATTAGTATTAGATAATTAAAAGTAGTCCTTTTATACCAATGGATAGCTTTTCCTTTCAAATAAATTATCACCAATGGATAGATTTTCCTTTTAAATAAATTATGCTTTGCTCGAGGGAGAGGGAGGAGTCGGGTAAAAAAAAATCTGCTTTGCTCGAGGGAGAGGAAGCAGGGAGGAAAAATTAGGCTTTGCTAGAGGGAGAGAGAGCAGGGAGTTGGCTTCGCTAGAGAGGGAGATAGAGCAAGGAGACGGGTAAAAAAAAAAAAGTTTGGCTTCGCTTGAGGGAGAGGGAGCTGAGAGGAGTCGGAGAAGAAAAAAAAAATTGGCTTTGCTTGAGGGAGAGGGAACACAGATAAGCGTCGTTCGGCTTCGCTCGAGGGATAGGGAGCAGGGAGGAGTCTAGGAAGGAAAATAAGAAAATGGCTTCCCTTGAGGGAGAGGGAACACAAATGAGAGCGTCGACGTCGTCGATTCACTCTTTGACGGGAGAGGGAGGAGTAGCGATGACCCATGGAAGAGTAGAAGGGGCACATTAGGGAAGAGGGAGGAAGAAGAGGGAAGAGGGAGGAAGAAGAGGGAAGAGGGAGGAAGAAGAGGGAAGAGGGAGGGAGAAGAGGTAAGAGGAAGGGAAAAGATGGAAGAGGGAGGGAGAAGTTGCCTAACTTTTTTATTCTCCCTTATTTTTCCTGTTTTTTACCCCTCCAGAAGATGCCACATCAGCTTTTTTGTCCCTATTTTCACTCAACCCCCATTCCTATAATAAATACTAGCAAACAGCCCATACTACGCACGGAAAAAAAGAAAGAAAGCATTAAACGTTAAACAATATAAAAATGTCTAACTTATTATTTGAAAAGCACATGTTTATTAGTACATAACTTTATTAAATATTATTTTTAATTGATTAAGAAAAATTAAATTTAATAAGGAATGTCCTAAATTTTTAAATGAGAATGATCTTTTAAAATTAGCACAAAGGATATAAAAATAAAATAATAAAATATTAAAAAAATTGTTTTGTTAATAAAATTTTTAGGTTATTCTAACCTTATATTTTGATTTGCTTTTCATTTGAATAATTGGTCATTTTCTTCATAGGAAATTGATATTAATTTTTACTTTTTCAATTGTTTCATTAAATATAGGTTCTCAAAAATTTATCTAGACCTGTTATATTAAAAAATATTATTCTAATTAATATAAATTTTACTAAACAAATTCTGCTTTAAAAGTATTATAAATAATCCTTTTTATATAGATTCCATTAGTTTGGATGAAAATTTCAATAATCATAATTTTTAACCCCAAATAAGTCCCAATTAATTGGGCCCAGAATCCTATTAACTTGTCGCAATATCCTATACCCTCCCAATATGTAACCTACAATGCCCAGCCCGGTCCCACTAACAAACCGACTCAGTCCCAGTGATAGGCCCAACCCGCTGATTGGGCCCCACTAATAGGCCCAACTCAACCCCACTGACAGGTTTGATAGTGCCCCATTAAGAGGCCCGACTCAACCCCACTAACACGCCTGACCCCAACTCCACTGACAGGTCCGACCTAGCCGCACTAATAATCTCGATCCAACCTTACTAGCAGCTGTACTCGGCCCCAATGACAGCTCCACCTGACCCCACTATAGGCCCAACCTAGTCCCAGCGATAGACCCAGCCTAATCCCAGTGATCGGCCAACCCAGTCTAAATGATAGGCCCCACAAAAAAAAATTATGTTTAATTTTTAATTAATATATTTAAAAATATAAGAAGCTATTTTTTTGGAGAATAATTAAGAAAATAAATGTTTAATAATATATAATTTATATTTATATTTTTTCATTATTATTTGTAAAAATATTAGGGTTTAGTTTTTACTAATTGTGTACAATAAATTTTATAACTACAATTAAATTTGTTAATGTTGGTGCTTGATAAATAAAATTAAGCCTAAAGGAAATAAAAATAATTTAAAAAATATAATATTAAATATAAAAAAAAAGTTAAAATATTTGACAATAATAAGGAAAAAAATATTTATTTAAATGTAAATAAAAACATAAATAAAATAATTTATTAAATATATGATAGTGTTTACATTTTATTAATAATCCTTTATATTGATGAGACTAAGTTTTAACTAATATATAAATGTTTCAAATCTACCTGTTTATGTAGCTAACAAATATGCCCTTTATTAATTGGAAGGTATATTAAATGAATTTTTTACATTTTTACCTTGGAAATATATTCTCTTTATTTCTTCTTTATATACTGATCATTTCTCACAAAAAATAAACATTGTAAAGTGTTGTCTTACATATAAATATGTTAAATATAATTTATACTTAAATCCCCCAGATGAATTTGGTAACATGATATATGAAATAACTAATTTATTTTAAAAAATATTAATATTATTTAATTATTAGAATCCACTTAAGCCGACTTAATAATTGGAATCATTTTTCCCCTATTATCTCTAGTCCCTTCTATCTTTAGCTAGCCTCCCTAATTGGAGTAAATTGATACTCTCGAACCAACTATGCTCAATTACAATAAAATACACATACATATAATTAGAATTCAAAAGTTGAAATAACACTAATTTAAAATATGAAACATAAAAAGAAAAACTTATCTTAGTTTAAGATAAAGACCCACTATCAATTAAAATTCACATTTTTAATAATAATTTAAAAACACAATACATATCAATTAAAATTCATAAGTTGAAATAACACTAATTTAAAATATGAAACATAAAAAGAAAACCTTATCTTAGTTTAAGATAAAACCCACTATCAATTAAAATTCAAATTTTGAATAATAATTTTAAAACAGATCAAAAGTTGAAATAACAATAAATTAAAATTTTACCTTGAAAAGAAAAACCTAATATTAGTATGCTTATCTATTATTAACATCTATTATTAGTATCTATTAATATTATATTTTTGGAGTAAATAAAGAATAGCCACATGTTATAATATTTTCTTAAATAAATAAATAAAATTTGAATATGCTCAAAATTAGAAATAATAATAATAATTTAAAAATGCATATTTAAAAGAAAACCTTTTCATATTTACACAATAACAATCAAATACACGTACATGTCCATTAAAATTCAAAAGTTCAAATAACAATAGTTTAAGAAATGCAAAACCTATTATTAGTATGCTTATCTATTATTAACATCTATGATTAGTATCTATTAGTAGTCAATAAAGAGTAACGACATGTTATAATAATTTCTTCAATAAATAAATAACAAACGTACATATTAAGTAAATAATAAAACAATTAATTAATTACATAGCATGTATCAAATAAATAAATAAATAAATAAAAACAGTAAACATGTCAAAATTTGAACTAATAATAATTTAAAAATGCACCTTTAAAAGAAAGCATATTATTAGTATGCTTATCTATTATTAACTTCTATTATTATTATCTATTAATATTATCTTTTTGGAGTTAATAAAGAATAACGTCATGTTATAATAATTTCTTAAATAAATAAATAATGAATGTACTTAGCAAGTAAATAGAAAAACAATTAACTGATTAGACATAAATAAATAGTTGATATGAGACATATAATTTCTTAAATAAATAAATAACAAATGTACAAAAAGTTAAATACAAAATCCCTTGTCAGATTGAGTTGCCGACTTCTTTTCCTTTAATACCTGAAAAACAAAAAGAAATATTTGAATTGGCTTCGCATTACATTGAGAAAGAATAAATTGTCTAGAGAATAAAATGTAATGATTACGTTCCTTTTATATCTAAAAAAAAAAAAAAAAAAAAAAAAAAAGTTACCTGAATTGATTGGAGAATAAAAGGTAAGGATTCCAGTTCCTTTTATATCTGAAAAACCTGAAAAAAGAGAATAAAAGTTACCTAGGATTCTAGTTCCTTTTATATCGGATAAACAAAAAAAATAGAATTAGAATTGGGAGGATGGCCACCATTGAAGAATTTTTTTGTCAAGACCTTATAGCAGGAAGGAAAAAGAGGAAAGAAAAAAAAGGACCTAGGAGGAAGGTAAGAGGGAAGAAGGAGGAATAGAGGAGCAGGGAAGAAAAAAAGGGAAGAGCGGAGAAGAAGAGGAAAGACGGAGGAAGAAGACGGAAGATAGAGGAAGAAAGGGCTGATGTAGTAACTCACCTAAAGCTTGAAGCACTCTAGATTTGTCAGTAGATGAGGAGTAGGAGCTTAATATAGTGAGCTATTCCCCTCAAAATAGTAAAAAATCTTCTACCTCTCCCATGATCCCGATCCATCTTCCACATACTCTGACTGTTACGGATCAGTCTCCTGCATTTACAGAAAAGGAAGTGGGGTTTATTAAAGAATGTGTTGAAAAAAAAAATTGAATTTTTTAAAAAAATGGGGGTCGCTGGGAGAAGCCACGTCATTTTTTTTTTTCCTATTTTCACTCGACCCCTAGTCGTTTTTCATGGTCAGGCAAAGCTTTCCAACATAATGATATTGCGATATGCTAGTCCGTACGATGTGGGTACTCTTTTCGTAAATTCTCTTCTTCAATTTTCATATATTGGCAAAATACGAGTGACAATCGAGCTCTTGAATGATACATAATGAATATCTAAAACAGGATAAGACATACCATTAAAAGTTTATCTACAAACAAAAATAAATAAATATCAACAATAAATTAGAATCTTAAATAAATCAAATAAATATAAACATGATTATTATTATTAGTATAATTATGAAAAATGCATATCAAATAATAAAAGCAAATTTAACTACCGAAACATAATAATATTTACCATTGAAATTTTAACTAAAAAAATTTCAAATATTTCCTAATCTTAAATAATCAAATAAACATAACCAAATATAAAAAATTATAAACTGTTAATATTATTATCTACTATTAGTTAACATAAAGTAATAAATATCAACTATAATTAATAATATTAAAGAATTAAATAAATATCCCGATGTCACTATATAAATAGTTTTAAATACACGGTACTATTTATTCAGAAATGTGCCCTTTGATGGTTTTGGAAATGAGCAACTTTGAACCCGGAATTAAAGAAATCATAAGTTGTTCATCTCAACCACTCGGTCACTCTCCCCAACCAAATTAAACACGTCTATTCGGTCTTCTTTCCCGTGATAGCAAACTCAGTTTTGGAGCTTTAGAGTTGAAACTTGAAACTAATTTTTGTTAAGCTTGGAAAATGTGGAAATTTATATTTTCACGACCACCCTTTTTTTTTAGTATTTCTCTTTATTCTCATTAACCGCCCAAAGACGAGTACTCTTAAGTCAAAATCATAATTTCAGACTTTTCCAATTCCAGACTTTTCTAGAGGTCGTGAGCGAGGAGTGAAACAGAACTGTCAAAAAAGAGCGTCAAATGACCTGTGACGAGGGAGGGGAAAAGGGGGAAACGGGTGCCGAGTCACGGGGGAGGAGAGACTTTGACTCTCGACTCTATACGTGAATTACAAAATACGGAATACACTTGTAAACGCGTACAATATGTGGACCGAAAAATACGGATCCGATGTACAGTGTACAAAATAATTTGAAGGGTATTTTGGTAATTTTCAGGTGATTGTGTGGGGTGCGACTTCTAGAACTCCTTTGATTCGATCTCCGACTAAGAACAAACGATCGCCGAGTAGACACGAATGATCAACGTACGCCTTCTGAACGAACGAACGAGACGAATTTGAATTTTGCCTAAGCTTGACGGAAAATTTTGTATTCCGGTTGGCTCACAGCAGTTTGATTTGCGAGACAGCGGCAAGAATGCTTGTTGCTCTCTCAGATTTGGGTGGTGATTTGGGATTTTTGGGCGTCTTGAAAATTTTTGTGTCCCCTTCCCATCTTTTTGTGCTCTGAATTTATAAGCTTACCGGGCTCCAACTGCATTGACCGGGTTCATTGGAGCGGTTGTAACTCAATCGACTTTTTCTGTGTAACGTCCTCCTTAAAGAGTGGAGTTGTCTTAGACTGGGGCAAGGGCCATGTATGATCCTTGTTGGCTGCTGATGTGGCCACTTTGGATGACATGTCGCCCATGTAAGCTGCTGATGTGGCAATTGGGATCTTGGCCGTTGATTTGTTGAAGCTTGATCGACGGCTTAATTTCGTTGATCTGACTGGGGTCGGTCTTTGACTTGTTGACCCGGATTGTACGGTGCTGATTTGGACCGTAAATGTCGGACTTTACAAAATTGATTCTTACAGATGCCCCCTTCAAAATGTGCGCATCAAGTGTATAATTTGAGAATGTGTACAAGAGATGTGTACATTTTGAAGTTCTATATATATATATATATATATATATATATTTTTTTTTTTTTTTTTTATGGGCCCTCGGCTCGTGGGTTTGGGCCCGTTGCCGTTTAGGTTTACCTGGACTTTTTTGGCTTGATGGGCTGTTTGGGCTTGGTTCTTTGTGGGCCCCGTGATCTTTGGGTCGAGCTGAGTTGAGTTGGTCCGAGTCGAAGTCGTAGACTGGTTTGAGTCAGGCCGAAGTTGTGTAAACCGAGTCAGGCTGGGTCGGGTTTGTATAACTGGTCCGGATGGGTCGGGTCGGCCGGATCGGTCGGGTTTGGTTGGCTGACCCGAAGTTGAGCTGTGTCTTATCTCAATTCAAATTATGAAGAGATAAGAGTAATCCAGAGAGGGGAGGATTTTTTCTAGGGTTAGAGGTCTTATAAATAAGAGCCTCGTTAAGCGTGCCCTTAATTGCTTTCGTTCCCGATTTTGACTTCACGTTTGCTTCTTTTCTCTTGCTTTCTCTCTCTCTGACGTCTGCACCTGCTTTTGTTCTCTTCGATCGTGACATCACCGAGGTAAACTTTTCTTGGCTTCTGTCTTCTTGTTGTCTTGTTTTGCTTATATGTATTGCTGTTTCTCTTCGCCGAGGAGGCATCGTCAGGAGAGGCCTAGGCTGATTCAGTGAACTTTGGTGCAGTGAATTTTTTGGTCACCGTTTTCTGAAGTTTACTATTAGCCATTGCTTCCTCTTTCGAATGTCGATGCGGGGCTGTCTTTTCTGTATATTTGATTAGTCGTCGGCTTCGTTTCCTTCTCTTTTGCGATGATATTTCCAGCAATGGAGGTGGCTCGAGTTGGTGGAGTCCGGTTCGGTGGAGAAAGTCCACTGTTTACTGAGATTTCGCCATCCGAACCCTCAATTTCGCCTTTCGTTTCCTTGATTTTCTTTGTGATGATATTTCCGGCAATGGAGGTGGCTCGAGTTGGTGGAGTCCGGTTCGGTGGAGAAAGTCCATTGTTTACTGAGATTTCGCCATCCGAACCCTCAATTTCGCCTTTCGTTTCCTTGGTTTTCTTTGTGATGATATTTTCGGCAATGGAGGTGGCTCTCGAGTTGGTGGAGTCCGGTTCGGTGGAGAAAGTCCACCGCATCGAGATTTCGCCATCTGAACCCTCAATTCTGTCTTGAATTTGTTAACCTTCTGATTTTGATGATTTTTTCTTTGGGCTTCACCGCGATCTTTTACGTCTGTGAAACAATTGAGAGGCTCGATTCGGTAGCGCCTTGTTCAATGGAATTTTGGTCCATTGTTTACATCGGTTGCACCTTCTCGGACTTCGATTTTTTGCACGACGTTTCCTTCCCCCCTATTCTCTTTTTCTTTTTCGTTTTTGTTGCGACTTTGGGCTCGTTGTCGGCATTTTCTTTATTGCTATTGTCGGCGCCGGACGGAGAGGCGGAGTTGGATTTGTTTGCGTCGTCTTCGCCGGAGATGAGCGGAGAGCGGCGGAGGAGGGCGTCGTCGCGTCGTTTATCGGCGGCGGCGTCCTTCGCTATGCTGAAACCGGGTGAAAGAGACGAGCTACGGAGCCTCGCCCTCGCGAGGCTTCGGCTTGTCGGGTAGCGATCCCGGATCTTCGATGTCCGAGTACGGGATCCGGTTAAGCTGCCGGTACGCGAGGCCGGATTTTAGGGTTCCGATTGCGGGACCCGTATAAGGCGGGTATGAGAGACGGATTTTTAGGGTTCCGCGTACGGGACCCGAACATCGCGGTTCCACGTGTCGGGTTTGGAGGGTCCGCGTACGGGACCCGACTGCTTCGTCTTCTTCGTTGAAACCCTAGTTTTGGGTTTTCAAAACTTGTGTCTTCCTCCCTTCCGTGCGGCTTCGCTTTGTCGAGGGGATACCGATTTGAGAATGTTTATCCGCTGGCTTACCTCTATTTTCCGTGGTTTGTTGATGGCGCGACGAGGCGGCGGTGCTGTTTCTGTGGTTGCCGGTGATGCGAAGAGGCGTCGTCGGCTTTGTTGCTGGCGACGCTTCCGTTGACGGTGTCGCGGCGAGGCGGCACTTCCGTTGATGGTGTCGCGGCGAGGCGGCGCCTCCGCTGCCTGGCGTCGCGGCGAAGGGATGCCTTCGCGAGGGTATAAAATCCCTAAGTCCCAAACATTAGGACTTAGGAGTTTTGTTTCATTGGGTCGCGACTCGGGTCGCAGCTCAGATCAATTCGGTCGACTTGGGTTTTCGGACAAGATTTTTTTTTTTTTTTTTTTTTTTTTGTTTAATTCGAAATTTAAGATATCTTAATGAAAATGAGCTTCCATTAAATAACTTAACTCGAATTAAGAAATTTAAAATAGAATTTACCTCCAATGGAGCCTTTGATTAGGCTCGACTTTGATATTTGTGCCTTTGATTAGGCGGATCCTCGACTCCCAGCCTTTGATTAGGCAGATCGATATTTCGGCCTTTGATTAGGCAGATCGATTTCCAAGCCTTTGATTTTGACAAGTCGATTTCTGAGCCTTTGATTAGGCAAGAATTCATCGTCCCGTCCAAGCCTTTGATTAGGCAAGAATTCATCGTCCCGTCCAGGCCTTTGATTAGGCAGATCGATTTCCGAGCCTTTGATTAGGCAGATTGATTTCCAAGCCTTTGATTAGGCAGATTGATTTCCAAGCCTTTGATTTTGACAAGTCGATTTCTGAGCCTTTAAATTCCGAGCCTTTGATTAGGCAAGAATTCATCGTCCCGTCCAGGCCTTTGATTAGGCAGATCGATTTCCGAGCCTTTGATTAGGCAGATCGATTTCCGCTTCTCCCCGCCTTTAATTAGGCAATCCCTTAATTAAAAATTAAGACTTAGCCAATTTAGGCCGATTTAGCCTTAATTAAAAACTAAGGACTCCAATTTTGCCGATCGATTTTTTCGACTTCGCTGGAATTGAATTTTCTTGATTTTGTTGACGCGGTCGCGCCACTTCTGGATTTTCGACTCTTCTGAATGTTGGTTTTGCCAAAATCTGAACTTAGAAAAACTTTGCTACTTTTGGCGCGGTCGCGCCAAATTATGCTTTAACTTGGCGCGGCGAACTTGCCGGTTTTGCTGAGAATCATGACTCTCTGACCTTTGAATTTTGATTTCAGATGGCTGCTCCTTCAGTTACTTTGGTTGGTGGACTGAGGGCTTTTGACCACACCGTGGTTGTTGAAGGAGAGACTATTCAGACCTTGGCTTTGTACATGGAGGGCGATGCTTCTCATATGACTTACTGCCCGAGCGGGGAATCGGTTTTGGGGGTCGCCGAGAAACCAACATCCTTAGTAGATAGCTCGTTCATGTGAGTTTTGAGTAGGCGTTTGGCTACCGGTGACCCGTGTATTCTTCCTGCCTTGCCTTGACACTCCACAGAGGGAAGACGAAGCTGCCAAGCCGGAAACTTTTGCGCTCCAGCGTGCCTCTTGGTTGGTGAATAAGCCTCCGTTGCCACATTTGTTTGAAGATGGGGTAGTTGAGCGGACTCTTTACACCCCTGACACGGCTTTGGATAAGCCGATCCCATTTATTTTCGAGTGGACCACTCTGCTTATGGGTCGTTGCGGCAGCCTTCTCCACAACGCGGGGATCTACTATGGCATTTGGGGATCCCTCTTTCAGTACAGCTGTGATGTATCAGTAGTCAGAGCTTTTCTCGATGCCTGGAGCCCCAAGACGAACACGTTAGTCACGTGCTAGGGTGAGCTTTCTATTACTCTGATGGACATGGATAGGATTTTCGGTTTGCCCATCGCTGGCCAGTTTTACGACGAGATTTCGCCCATGGTAGCTGATTTTAAGGAAGTGCGGAGTACGGATTTACCCTTTAGCTGCCGTTATCTGTTTCTGGCGTACCACCATCTCTGTCGGAGTTCTGGGTCCAACGTGATATCTTCTGCGGCTTGGGTCGAATTTTGGTTCCGCACAGAGGACGATGCCGTTCCAGTTGATGACCCCTGGGCTGCTTGGCATGCCAGTTTTGGGAAAGATGCGCCCTCTTTCAGAGAGTTCACGACCCACGAGCGATGTGTTTCACTTCCTCCATGTCACACCGGGTAGAGAAGACGAGGTCCACTTGGCAGCACTCCTATCGGTTTGGTTGTCGCGGTTCGTGTTCCGGGCGATTGGTGATGAGATCCGACCCATGGTTTTTAAGGTGGCTAGTTATATGGCCACCGGGGTCCGTTTTGCTTTGGCCGGTCCTGCCTTGGCCTGCCTTTACAAAGGTTTGGGACACGCAGCTGCTGGATGGCCATCGATGGCTCAGTGGCCTTACTTGTATACTTGGCTCGCCGTCTACTTTCACACGCACGGGGAGGATTTAGAAGTAAGTCGACGTCCAGGTATGATCTCCTTCGGGGACCCTTCTCTCAAACGTAATTTTACGGAAGACCAGGCCTGTGATTTGTTTCAGCGTCTTCCGGTGCCGGTGTGGCATAGATATGTTCTTGCCACCGCCAAAACTTCTTTCTTGGTGGACGAGCGAAAGAAGCCGATAGCCAGACAGCATTATGAGAGTCTTCTCAGCGTCCGCAGCTGTTTCTTGACAGTCCGGAGCTCGATTCATTTCTTTGTGGAGCCGTATTGTCCAGCCAGATTTGCGCGACAGTTCGGCTATTGTCAAGATCTCCCCGGCGATATGGGGATCACAGCTAATCATCGGGAGATTAGCTCTTTATCGGAGTTGGTGGCCCTTTGGAAAACCAGCATTGTTCGTCCTTGTGGCCGGCTTGATCTGCCTCCGTCGGGAGAACGGGACCCATCTCGAGACCCAGGGACCACTCCAGCTTATTATACTTGGTGGACGACCCACATGTCGTCACTATTTCAGGTAAGTTTATCTCCCCTTCTGTTTTTTTCTTTGCTTTGCTTTCCTTTTCCTCATTGTCTTGTGTCTTCCAGCAAAATCGACTGGAGTCGGCGCCAGTTGTGTCCGCAGTGGAGGATAGTGACGAGGACTATGACAGCGATCGGTCTCACCCTCGCAAGCGGAGGCCGAAGGGCAAGAGGCCAGTTGGTGCTTCTTCGGTAAGTATACTTGTGTCGGTATACTTGTGGTTTTTGATTTTGCTGCATTTCTTTATTTCTTTTGAATTTCAGGCGAGCAAGAAGAGGGCTCCTCTTACCATTTTGGCGGACGCTTCTGGTTCTGCGTCAAAGAAGAAGAAGGCACGTAAAGAAGTTCCGCCTGCCTCTTTTCCCCCTTCGCCACCGACGTTCCTTCCGCCTATTCCAGAGACGGAGCCTCCGACTTCTTGTCCGTCGGAGAACCCTCCTATTGAGACGGTTCAGATTTTGTCTTCCCCAGAGGCGCCCGTAGCACCTCAAGAGGAGGCTTCTGTAGTGGGAGAGCTTGCAGAGATTACACCGTCCGAGGGTTTGCCTGTTCAAGAGGTCGCTCGTTCTCCATCAGTTGTTCAAGAAGAGGCGGTGATCGAGGCAGAGGCTCTGCCTCCTGCAGTCGAAGAAGAAGATCCAACTCCAGTGGTTGAAGTTCCAGCTATTGAGGCAGCTTTCGAAGTGATCCAGGAGGAGGTCCCGACTACTGAAGGAGCTTTGGAGACTATTGTAGCACCTGAAGAGGCAGTTATAGAGGTTGCTCCAGCTGCTGAGGAAGTTTCGCTCGTGCAGGCCACGCCGCCTATTTCGTCTTCTCTGACTCCATCGCAGACCCCGTCGCAGGAGTTTTTGTCTTATATTGAGGGCTTGATGGTGCAGGCTTGGAG
This sequence comes from Aristolochia fimbriata, assembly GCA_019845555.1. Classification (NCBI taxonomy): domain Eukaryota; kingdom Viridiplantae; phylum Streptophyta; class Magnoliopsida; order Piperales; family Aristolochiaceae; genus Aristolochia; species Aristolochia fimbriata. The sequence continues at coordinate 21,074,359 of CM034079.1, forward strand.
AGACCGAATAGTCCCTCGTATGTTATCTCCGGGCGTGGTGAGTGACATATCTTTGCTGGCCGATGCAGGATTTGCCATCAGCAGGTTGCAGGAGATGGGTCATGATGTGACTCGCCTACGAGTCTACACTCAGCAGCTACAGACTCTTCAGGAAATTGAACCTTCGGCTGGAGAGAAGGTTCGTCGGACTTCCAGGGATGAGGCGGAGGGTATTGCTCGAAACACTTTGGCCGTAGTATCCTCCAAGTTAGAAGAGGCCAAAGCCACTTTGGGCGAGGTTGTTGAGGAACTTTCGGAGGCTAAGGCCGAGGAAAAGGATGCCCGTGAACGTTTTGAGTTAGCTAGAGAACAACTTCAGTCGGCTGGGACAAAAGTCGCATACCTTACCACTCAAGCAGAGCAGATCCAGGAAAGTGTACGGGGTTTGGAGACGGGTGTGGTTGAGGCTGAGCGGCTGATAGCAGAGGTCATTGCCACGCCCACCCTTAGTGCGGCTGAGGAGGCAACTCTCCTATCGTCGAGGGCTGCCTTTGCGGAGTTGCAGCAGGAGATGGCGAGAAATCTTTAGGAGCTGCTTTGTTTTCCGCCTTTTGATTTGATTTGTAACCACATTTTTTTTTTTGTCGTGTAGTTGAATTTTGTTGCCCCCTTTTTTTTTTTTGCATTCCACAGAATATTCATGAATAAAATTTCTTGAGAAATTTACCGTTTATGGCTGGGAGTCTTCTTCCTTCGGGAGTAACCAATTTTTATGCCACCGTTAGTGTAGACTTCTTGGACCACGAAAGTGGTCCTTCCCACTTAGGTGCAAATTTTCCCCATCTTTGCTTGTGGCCATGATTGGTCTGCGCACTGCTAAGACAAGGTCCCCTTTTTTAAAGGAACGAAGCTTGACTTTTTTATTGAATGCGCGAGTGAGGCGAGCTTGATAGCATTCAAGCCTTTGCTGTGCTTCTAATCGCTTCTCGTCGAGGGATTCTAGCTCTTGCAGGCGGAGCCGGATATTTTCCTCTTCCGTGAGTCCTTCTCAAAGAGCAACTCGCAGCGATGGAATTTGAATTTCCGGTGGAAGCACAGCTTCCACGCCCGTGACTAGTGAATATGGGGTTGATTCTGTTATGCTCGAACGTAATCCTGTATGCCCACGGTGCTTCTCCGAGCCTTTCGTGCCAATCTTTCTTATTCCCTGCGACTGTCTTCTTTAAGATTTTACACAAGGTTTTGTTGAAGGCTTCTGCCAGGCCATTGGCGGCAGGGTTGTATGCCGTGGACGTCCTCTGCCGGATGCCGAATCTCTCACAGAAATTATCCATGGTCTTGTTACGGAATGGGGTGCCGTTATCGGTCATGATGTATCTTGGAACACCATACCGATACACGATTTGTGTCCGAATGAAATCGACCACGGTGGCAGCTTTGATTTCTTTATAAGCTGCTGCTTCTGCCCACTTAGAAAAATAGTCTGTGGCGGCCAGTATATACTGGTGATTTGCCGACGACTTTGGGTTGATTGGACCTATGATGTCCATTCCCCAGGCTTCGAATGGCCAGGAGGCCACTGTTGGATGTAAAGGGCTGGGAGGCTGATGGATGTAGTTGGCGTGTAATTGACATGCCGTGCAGTGTCTTGCCAATTCTATCGCGTCCCGCAGCATTGTAGGCCAATAGTAGCCTAATTGTTTGACTTGGAGATGTAGTTTGGGGCCCGCTTGATGGGCACCGCAAATCCCTCCGTGTGCTTCGGCTAAGATTGCTTGTCCTTCTTCTTTAGAGACGCACCTGAGTAGGATCCCGTCGTAGGATCGTCGGTACAGCGTGTTGTTGAACAGGCAGAATTTTGGTGCAACTCTTCGTACGTACACCCGAGCCTTCAGTTCCTCAGGAAATTTGTTGTGCTCTAAGTAATCGAGAAGTTGTTGACGCCAATCTTCTTCCTCAATTGCATAGACCGAAACCAAATTGGTTTCTTCTTCCTCTGAGAATTTCTCCAAGGTAGGCACCACCCACCTTTCGCATATAGGGATTCGTTCAGGCCTTGCCTCGAAGTGTGCCAGACTTGCAGCGATCCCGGCCAATGCGTCCGCTTGGGAATTACTGGCTCTGGGTACATGCCCTAGGGTGACATTTGAAATTTTTGCAGCAATCTTTGAGCCTCTTTTTGATATGGCATGAGCTCGTCTTTTCTGACCTCGAAGTCCCCGATTATCTGTTTGATCACCGAGCGAATCACCGAAGATTTCTAGTTGGCTTAAGCCCATTTCGATAGCCATCCCCAAACCGAGGATTATGGCTTGATACCGGCCTCGTTGTTTGTGCAGCAGTGGGATAGGATAAAGGAGTACGACATTAAATCCTCGTTGGGAGATATGAAAAGGACTCCAGCGCCCGCTCCGCTTTTTCCGTGCAGCACCATCAAAGTACATTCTCCATGGAGGTAGCACTTCAATGAAGAAGACTTCTTCATCTGGTAGACTTTGGCTTACCTCCCACTCTGCTGGAATGGGATGATCGGCTAGGAAATTTGCAAGTCCTTGTCCTTTGATGGCTTTTTCGAGGGATGAAATTGATCTCGAACTCGAGAGCAACAAGGCCCATTTGGCCAGCCGTCCAGGAAAGCATTGGTCTGGACATGATGAATTTGAGGGGATCTGCCGAGAGATTAGATTTGTGGAATGTGCGAGCAGATAGTGTCTCAGCTTCGGATGGCTTAAGATGAGTGCAAGACACGTCTTTTCAATCGGGGAGTAGTTGAGTTCGGCCCCGACCATTATGCGGCTTAGATAGTACAACGGACGTTCTTTCCCTTGGTCATCATTTTGGGCGAGGAGGGCACCAGAGATTTTTCTTGAGCCGCGATGTATAAGAGAAGCGGCTTTTTCAAGTCGGAGCCATCAGAACTGGTGGCTTCATCAGGTAGTTTTGATGTTTTGGAATGCCCGTCGGCAAGATTCGGCCCCATTCGAAGGGTGTATCCTTCTTCATGAGATGACTGAAGGGTTGACATCTTCCGGCCAGATTTGAGATGAACCGAATGTAAGCCAGATGCCCCTGAAGCTTTTTAATTCTGACAAAGTCTTTGGTTCGGGCATTTGTTGAATGGCATCGATCTTAGTCTGATCGATTTCGATGCCCCTATGTCCGACCACGAATCCGAGGAATTTCGGGATCTAAAACCCCAAAGGCGCACTTGAGAGGGTTCATCTTCAATTGGTGCCGTCGCAGACGTTCGAAGATGGCTCGCAAGTCTCTTAGGTGGTCGCCTCTTGATTTGGTTTTGACGACCACATCGTCGACGTAGCATTCTACAAATTTGTGGAGGAAGTCGTCGAATATCTTTTGCATGGCCCTTTGATAAGTGGCTCCTGCATTCTTCAGACCAAATGGCATTACCTTATAGCAGAAAATACCTTTTGGCGTACGGAAGGCTGTCTTTTCCTCGTCTTTTGGATCCATCCGAATTTGATTGTAGCTGGAAGATCCGTCCATGAAGGATAAGGCTTCATGCCCTGTTGTCGCATCCACCATTAATTCGGTGATAGGGAGCGGGAAGTCGTCTTTTGGACAAGCTTTGTTCAAGTCCCTGAAGTCGACGCAGACTCGAATCTGTCCATTCTTCTTCTTCACCGGTACGATGTTGGCGATCCAGCTTGGGTACTTGACTTCTCGGATGAAGTCGGCCTTGAGGAGTTTATCGACTTCCTTCTCAATTTCTGGGACAAGCTCTGGACGAAATCGTCTTTGGGACTGTTTTATCGGTTTGACTCCGGATTTGATTGCGAGTTTGTGAATTGCAACTGTTGGGTCGAGCCCAGGCATCTCAGTATACGACCAAGCAAAAACGTCTTTATATTCACTGAGTAAAGACATATAATCTTTTTCTTCTGTTACAGAAAGTGAAGCACTTAAGAAAGTGGGTCTTGGATCATCCTCTGTACCCAGATTTACTTTTTTCAGCTGGTCGATGGTTGCTTGGCCGCCTTCCTCAAAGATTGCAGGCGCTTCTCCCAAATCATCTTCAGGGGTTGAGTCGTTACCCTCGTCGGTCGAGATGTGGTGGACATCGACTACCTCTTCTTCTTCTTCTCGAGTCCTTTTTCTTTGACGATCACGTAAATCACCTTGGGGTGACTTCGCCTGCTTTCTGATTTTATTCTTTTTGAAGAAGTCCCTCCTACTTTCCCCAATCTTTGGGTCGCGAGGGGATACGTGTGGGTGCCCCAAGTCTTTGGAAGACTGTTCTTTTGGGTTGTTCCATCGGTTTTCCCAGCCTACGAAATACGCTGAGTTTTTTCGTGGCTTGTGGAGCGGTGGTATTTAGTTTAGGGTCTTCTGCTTGCCCTTTTTTCCGCCAGACCTTCTTAACCTTGGATTTCGCTTTCGTTACTTGGTTCTGGAGGAATATTTGGATTTCTATCTTCTTCTTGTCCCAATCGAGCGAATGCCGAGACTCGTGGCTCGGGATGCCGATTCGGTCAAAAAGCGACGTCCGGTTTCTTCTGAAGTGGTTTGCCTTCCTTTTGGTTGTGATTTGATTGACACCGGCCTTGCCAGAAATCACAACCGGCTTGTGTTTTTGATAGCCAAGCCCATGTCTGTTAGGAGGGATTGAATAACCCTGCGCTTTTGAAGGCTTTTTCCGGGTTGGTGACAGGTTTTGAACAGCCACCATCGATTTTTCTTGCGGTTGTTCGAGGGAGAGCCGGATCCTGCTTTGGCCATCATCCCGGTAGGCGTTGGGATCGAATCCTTGTGTCCGAGTTTTTGGAAGCTTCGGGTGGATTCTTTTCTTCGACCAGGATGCCCGGTTGTTGAGTTTAGGCAGGGGAATAGTGGCGGCGCCCTTTAAAGCCTTCAGTTTTTCTCAGCTAACTCTTTCGGTTGCAAGTGGCTAAGGGAGATTCGCCTTTCTTCCTTCTTGATTGAGGAACGCACCTGAGAATTGGTTCCTCTGTTTGCTTTTTGGGTTTGGCCAGTTCACCCTTTGACGGCTTTAGGGGGAGCGGCTTTACTCGGAGTAGCACCTTCTTCCGAGTAATATTTGGCATCTGCGAAGGATGCTTCGCCTCGTGAAAGGGCATTCATCTGCGAACACCGTTTTCTCCTCTCCATCTTGGTAATATTTGAAACACCGATGAAGGGTCGAAGGCACGACCTTGTTGGTGTGTAACCAGGGCCTCCCCGAAAGCAGCATATTGTAGGAAGTGCGGGCATCGATTACATGGAACATGACGTGGGAAGTCATATCCCCGATTTGTAGTTCCAGTCTGATTGTTCCCAATGCTCGTTGTCCTTCTTGGTTGAAGCCTTGGATCATCAGTTAACTGGCTTGGAGGTCGTTAGCCACCAACCCGACATTTTTCAAAGTCTGGATTGGCAGGGATTTACTGCTGATCCGCTGTCCAGGAGTATACGGTTGATCCACCGGTCTTTGATGGCTCGAGGCGAATAAAGGTCTATTATGAAACATTTCCCCAGCAGCATGTCCGCTTCTTTGAAGGAGATGGAAATTGAATGAGCCTCCTTGACTTGTGGTGGCTCTGAAGGTTGTTCTTCTTTCAACGTGCTGGGAGATAAACCAATCTTTGGTTCATCGTGCCTCCGCATCCTCAATTGTTCGACTTCGGCATGCCAGTCGTCTTTGGCGGCAACGAACTTGATGAGAGCTTGTCTAGATCTGATGGGCAGATCTAAGTCATCATGTACCGCATTTGTGATCGACAAGTTCTGTAAACATGTATGAATATCGTCGACAGATTCGATCGGAGCCTTCCCTTCATGCCTTTGCTCGACCACTTGGGGTGAACAAGTGGCCACCAGTGCAGGGGTTGGCGTCAGGAATTCTGACGGGAAGAAATCAGCCAAAGTGATTGGCTTTGGCTTCTTTTGATAGATCTCTTCTTCGACTTTTGTGGAGGATGATTTACGCCCGTGCTTTCTTTTCTTCCTCCTCTTTTCCTTCTTGGCTCTTCTTTTTTCTCGTCGCGCAAACCCCTTGATGAATATTTTCACGGGGAGTTCTAGAAACGGTTTCTTTTGTGGGTCACCACTTCCCATCCTTCTTTGTCTTTGGTGGCGGTCGTGGCTTTGGTCCTGAAGCGCGCAAGGCGAAGATTTTTTTCTGTTCGTCCTTTGACTCTCTGGTCTGGTGCTGGAACCTGGTTGGACGAAGATGGTGTGGGAAGCAGCCGTGTTGTCGTCTGATTCCAAGATGATGCGACCTTGCGTCGCTAACTCGAGTATTCTGTCCTTTAGGACAAAACATTTTTCGGTAGGATGGCCTACCAGTCGATGGTACTTGCAATAGTTGGGATCTGAGCTCTTCCCAACATCTTCCGGCCTCTTGGCTTCTGGAAGCTGCAACAGATTCTTTTCCAGGAGTTGCTCGAGCATGCCTGGAACATCGGAGTCGGGGAAAGGATAGGTTTTGGCCTGCCTATCCTTTAACGTGAACTTTTGGCGGGTTGCAGTACTGGCGAGTCGATTGGCATTTGGCTTCCAATCACTGCCCGTACCTTTATTTTGGGTCGCCGTGATCTTTTGCGGTTCAGCGATGTTTGTGGCGAGGGCTTCTTTTGAAGGAGTTTTGTACTCCTTCTTTACGAACTTCGGCTTCTTGTCCGCCTCAGTCAGTGGAGCCTTTCCTTCTCCCTTTTCCTGGATGAGGATCTCCATGTTGTGCGCTTCAGTCGCCAGTTCTTGGAAGTCCCTCGGCTTCCGACTCTGTAAGAAGTAGACAAGAGTCCAGTTCATCCCTCGAATGCACATGTCGATGGATGTCGTGTGGATAAGGAGGTGCTCTCCTTGCAATTGAGACTGAGATTGCGCCCGGCGGTTGATGTATTCAATCACCTTCTCACCCGGCGGCGCTTGAGGTTGGTGAGTTCTACCAGCGTCACCGTTAAGCCCGTGACTTGTAGAAGCGGCTGAGAAATTCACTTTCTAATTGTTCCCAGCTGTCGATTGACTCTGCTGGGAGCTCAATGAACCAATCGAAGGCATTCCCTTTGAGGGATCGCCCAAATTGCTTGACGAGGAGATCGCCGTCAGTTCCTGCATTGTTGCAGGTCTCAATAAAGTGGGCGACGTGCTGTTTTGGGTTGCCGTCTCCACTGAATTGTTGAAATTTGGGTGGATGGTAAGAGGTAGGCATGTGGATTGCCTGGATCCGTCGGGAGTAGGGCCTGGTGTAGGCTTGAGATCTGACTCCTTCGGATTGCACCTTCTGCTCCACTGCGTTGGAGATCATTTCTTGCAGGGTACCGTAAGATAGTGCCCCTGGTTCTTCAAGCAGTGGTTCCCGGTTCACTGGGTGTTCGGGAGCTGGAGATGAACGGATGATGGGTGAAGGAGGGATAGGATTGGCGGACGTACTGGGTCCTGCCTGTTCATCATTCCTGGGCTGGGAGGATGCTCCCAGGCGATCTGCAATCAGCTCGAATTTCTGCAGAATTGTGGCGATCTGGAGATCCCTCTGCAGTTCTCTCTCTCGCAATTGCTCGTCCCTTTCCCTCATGGCAGTTTGGATTTCTGCCAGTTGCTCCTCCACAGTTTTGGTTTGGGTCATCATTGTCGAGACCCTGATCACTGGAGATGTGGGGGAAGGAGGGCTTGGAGCGAGAGGTGCCCCAGTTGGTGTAGTCGGGCGCGGGGAAGGAATGATGCGCCTTCCTTCAAAGTGAGTGATTAATGCTGGAACTCGGCTTGCTGTCGCGGGAGAGTTCCTTGCTGGGCTTGCGACCGGGCTGGCCACTGGACTGGCTGGTGGTGGGGATGTCAGGACAGCCGAATAACTCCTCGAGGGATGGACCTTTGTTGGAGAAATTATAGGGCTGGCCGGAGCTTGTCCTGCCTGCGCCTGAATTTGGACAGTACGCTGTGTAGGCAGAGATCCCGTGACGGATCTGGTGGTTGGCCTTGAACGACCGATCACAGGGATTTGGGATGGGCGGATCCCTCTGGTTTGGCTGGCAGCAGCAGCGGCTGGTGTGCGCGGACGGCGAGGGAAGGTGACCAACGGATCGGTCATGCTCGGTGCCGGCGACGAGCTGGCTCCAGCAGTTGGGGTCTTGGCAGCGGCCTTGTTGTTGTTGTTGTTGGAACCGGCCATTTGAACTTTGAACTTGGTAGATCGGGGAAAGAGATGAAAGGTAGAAGAGTCCCACCGGGCGTGCCAAATTTGTAAACGCGTACAATATGTGGACCAAAAAATACGGATCCGATGTACAGTGTACAAAATAATTTGAAGGGTATTTTGGTAATTTTCTGGTGATTGTGTGGGGTGCGACTTCTAGAACTCCTTTGATTCGATCTCCGACTAAGAACAAACGATCGCCGAGTAGACACGAATGATCAACGTCATATACGAAGCGAAGCGAGCGAGGCAATTTGAATTTTGCCTAAGCTTGACGGAAAATTTTGTATTCGGTTGGCTCACAGCAGTTTGATTTGCGAGACAGCGGCAAGAATGCTTGTTGCTCTCTCAGATTTGGGTGGTGATTTGGGATTTTTGGGCGTCTTGAAAATTTTTGTGTCCCCTTCCCATCTTTTTTGTGCTCTGAATTTATAAGCTTACCGGGCTCCAACTGCATTGACCGGGTTCATTGGAGCGGTTGTAACTCAATCGACATTTTCTGTGTAACGTCCTCCTTAAAGAGTGGAGCTGTCTTAGACTGGGGCAAGGGCCATGTATGATCCTTGTTGGCTGCTGATGTGGCCACTTTGGATGACATGTCGCCCATGTAAGCTGCTGATGTGGCAATTGGGATCTTGGCCGTTGATTTGTTGAAGCTTGATCGACGGCTTAATTTCGTTGATCTGACTGGGGTCGGTCTTTGACTTGTTGACCCGGATTGTACGGTGCTGATTTGGACCGTAAATGTCGGACTTTACAAAATTGATTCTTACAACACTTCTCTACGAATGGAAGGTTTGGGTGGAGGGGTTTTGTGTTTTCATTTTTTTAAGACTTCTCATCGTGGAAGGTTTGGGAGGGAATAAGAGCAGAGGAGAAGCAAAAGCAAAAGCAAGCGCAAGTGAAGCATCGTGGAAGGTTTGGGAGGGAATAAGAGCAGAGGAGAAGCAAGCGCAAGTGAAGGGAGGAGGAGACAATGCCCGAGGAGGAATCGTAACATAAGAGATTACGACCCAAAAAAACAGAAAAAAAGGGAAGCAGCTCTCCTAGGACCAGACTCTGGCGGAATGCGGGGTTCAAAACGACGCGGGGATGCAGTTGGTTGGGCGGATGAGGTCCACGGAGCATCCACGGGCGTGGCAGCTTGTCAACAACACTGTCTCGGCCATCTGCCACCTCTGTCGGGCTGTCTCGGCCATCTGCCGCCTCTGCTGAGTTCTTGAGGATGGCTCCAAGTTTTCAACCTGGCTGGTGCTCCCTCTGCTTTGGTGATGCTTTTCCTTTCCCCCAACAAAGGTAATCAAGAATGCGCAGAAGATTCAATCCGTTTTTTATAAGTTCGGAAAGAAAAGTCAGAATAACAGTGGGGAAGAGGGGGGTTGGCTGTTGATTTGTTTGGGAAAGAAAGACACGTTAGAATCGTGGACTCGACGTCGATTCCTGGAGTGCTTGTGTTTTCGGGGAAAGGAGGAGGTGGGAGATATTGGAGTGGAACGTCTCAGTGGCTGGTTAGATTCACTCACACTGGCAAAAGTAGAAAAGAGAAAAAGCAACAAAGAAATAAGAGAAAATACCTTGGCCGGAGGGGAGAAAGAGAACTAAATGGCTGCAGAATGACTGTACCTTCAGTGGGATCGTTGATCTAAAAATAGCAGCAGGAGAAAATCTTACTTACTGGAATAGAAGCCTGGGAGAACTGTTGTCACACGCCGGAAGAAGCTGATTTAATATAGCAACTTCTTTTGTTAACAATAGTTAGTTAGGTAAATCCCAGATATCCCTCCTCCACCTCATCCTCTTCCCCTTTCTCCTCTGTAATCTTAATCTTTCTTCCACTTTCTCGAATGGTTGTTCTCTAATTTTTCTCCAAAAAATATTTAATTTTTTTTTTTCTCCTTGTAGAAGAAGCCACATCAGCACTTTTCTCCCTATTTTTTCTCGACTCCCATTCCTATAATATATATATATAGATCAGTGAGAGGCAGATTCGGAGTCATTTTTTACACATTTTCATTGGAAGAATTATTAAGATCATGCTTTGAGATAAATATTGAGAGAGTAAAAATCATAATTTCATTAATATGAATGGAGATTGAGTACATATTAATGAAATTTCATTAAAGAACACTCTCAAATATAAGCACACACAAAACAAGTTCACACACAAATTTAAAAAAGAACAAGTCTAAAAGATCTAGCAAAAGCTAAAATTTTCTACTCTTCTTCTTCTTCATCGTCTTCTTCTTCCTCAGAATCCTCTCCTTTTTCTTCAGAGGTATCTCCAGTAGGCAGTTGGTCTTCTGGAATGCCTTCATGTTTGGCCGACAACTTCCACATCTTCTTGTTATAAGTAGTCAGCTTTCCCATCTTTTTCTCTAACCCACTCATCTCTCATAGAGGGCAACCATGTCCATCTCCTTAGATTTGCTAGCACTTGCTACTGATCTGCTTGGTGAGTGTTCCCTCATGATTTACTTTACTGAATTGGCTGAGATGCTTCTGGGAACTTTCTCCAATAGTTTTGTGGGGCTTAGTGCTACCCCATTAGCCAAGCAAATGGTAGTGATGAGAGAGAGAAAGGGGAGTCTTCCTTTTTTGTGGTGTGCCATAGCCATGATTTGGCTATGAATTATATTCCCCACATTGATGAGAATGCCTTCAAATAAGGCTTGGAGGAAATAGGGTCTTTCTGGTGTAATTTCAGTAAGGTGGGAGGTAGGGTTCAGTTTTGTAAACAAGAACATGGACCACACCTTAGCATCTACATGCATGTCCTGCCTCTGAAAGTGAAGAAGTGTGGCCTTCCTTGATTCCCACTAAGCTCCCTTGGGGCACAATCGGTCTGCTATCTTTGTGGCACTGACCTCTTCCCGTAAAGTATCCAGCTGTACGGTGGGGACATCAGGAATGTGCAAGTATTTATTGACATCATGGGGGAAAAGCTGAATCCACTTCCATCTTACAAAGATATGCCAATTCCTTTGGTCTGGTAGGTTTGCATAGAACTCTTGTACTAGTGGGATTCTAGCTTGTGTAGGAGCTTCCACCCATTGGGTCCATCCCCTTTCTTCTATCATGACTCCATATTTTTCCTTAATTAACTCATCCATGATGAACCCTCTTTTCATGTGGAGGTTGCACTTGGACGGTATTTCATTGAACCTCTTGTGTCCATCAGCTGTGGCAAATCTCTCCTTGTCCCACATTTTTGGCACTTTGGCTTTTGACCCCTTGTAGGTTTTCTGGGTTGCCATCACAAGTGACTTTCTGTGCAAAAAGTTGCGTTCTGGCCTTTTTGAGGGGCTTGATTCTCTCTGGTCAGAGCTCGGCTGGAGCTGAAAGGTAGGACGTTGCAAAGCTCTAAGTATGTATTTTCACAAACTGAAATCACTTTTCCAAATTTATGCCCAGGTACTATTTATGCCCCAAAATATGGCAAGAAAAACATTGTTTTTCTGCCCAGAAATTTGCTGAAACTGAAAATAAATCCCTAACTTTGAGAACTTTGTTCTCACTTGTTCCTTGATGAAAATACCCCAATATTAGTCCAATTTGAACTAGGAAATGCCCTCTATATGGTCGTACCTTTTATTTCCGAAGTTGGATTCCAAATTTTCGCAAGATGGCTTCGAACTAGCCTACTTCGCACTATTTTTCTGCTGAACTTCAGCAAGTCACTGATTTCTGAGGTGTTTCCGGCGAGGTTTCTGTCGACTTTTCTCTTCGGTGAAGGTTGGTTTGGAGAGCTTGAAGTTTGTTCTCTACGGTTTACCAGGTGTTTGGGGGTGAAAAGCCCCCGAAATGAGGTTCCCTTCCTCTTAAACCTAGCCCGATAAGAGTCGAACCGGCGCTTCGACCCCATTCAGCGCGCCAGTTCAGAACTTAAGTTCTGGGTTTTGCGAATTGGTGCGGTCGCGCCGATTCAGGCGCGGTCATGCCACTTTCCATTTTTGAGTTTTTAAATTTTTTGTGGTTTTTCTGTTTTCGGGAAGCTATAAATTTTTAATGTAATACTCTTTCTATCCTAGGTCTATTCTATCAGTGAAAAATAAATCAAAATCTCATTCAAATTTAAACAAGTCCAAAAAATTTAAAAAAAAAAAACTATTCAAACCTACACACACAAAGTCCTAAAAAAAAAATCAAGCAAATTCAAAAACTCCTACTCGTTTTCCTACACTACTTGTCCAAGTGATCTGATCCACCAGGATCGAATGGAAACTGGAACTATCAATGCCTCAGGATATTTTTGGCTTTGGAATGTGTTGCATGGTGAATATAACTTTTGAGCAAAGAGCTGGTCACTCTTTCTCTTTTCTGGTTGGCTTTGAACTTGTTTTGCTCATTCACTCTTAGCCAACGTTTCTTTATATTACCCAGACCCAATAAAATTTTAAGTTCATCTTTTATGGGTGGTTTATAGGGCTGGATAATGAAGAAATCAATATCTATGGAGAGGAAGGAATGTTCATTAACCTTTGTGTCCTCTATCCTAGCTTCTTCATGCTGTTCATGGGGTTTTTCTTCTTTTTCAACCCCATCCCCTACTTTCTCTTTTTTATCTTCTTCTTTTTTCTTCATGATCTTTTCATCAACTCCCTCTTGAATTTTCTGAAAATCACAACTCTCAGCTCTCTCCGTTGTATCTTCCTCTATGTATTCTATAGTAACACATAAATTAAGACAAGAAGTGCTAGCTGTATACATCCATTCAGGTTCATCATCATCAGATAGCTCAAGAAAACATGTTTCAGTGTTTCTTCCATGAATTAACTCATACTTTAGTTGATTTACTAGATTATCTGACTCAGCTCTAATGGATGGATGAAAAGTATGCAACCATGGCTCAGAAACATCAATACCTTCTAAACTAGGTTGTTCCTCAAGTGGATATAACATTGTATCTACTTTGGCAGGATAGTCATCCTCTAGAATGGAAAACCTAGACAAGTCTTCTTGAGGCTGAGGGGGATATGCATGATGATAAAAAGAATTACTAAGCACAGGAGGGTGCTCATACCTGAACATGGACAATCGCCCATGTGGCCACTTATTCTGCGAATCATTCTCAAAACAAAGATTTTTACTTTTCCTAGAGAAATAATCATCATGCTCTCTTCTATAAGAGTCATTAGGTTCATTATCAACAAAAGAACATGATATATCAGAATCACACCTCCATGGATCATAATTAGAAGATGCATATGGCTGGGGAATTTCCCAATATGAGTTAGGACATGGACTTATCTCATTCTGCATGTAATTCCACCTCTCATCTAAGTGCTCTTTCCAGCTCCGGATCTGGTTCATCTAGTGGCTCACCACTAATTCTGGTTTTCATGCACAAATTCGGTTCATCCTAAAAAGAAAGAATAAAAAAAAATTAATCTTAGTGCATGGACTCTCGTTAGCATACATCGTCTTCTGTTCATCGTCTTTCTAGTATTTGAAGTATTGGTGGAGTGTTGATGGTACGACACCGTTTGCATGGAGCCATGGTTGACCCAAGAGCAAGGTATATGTTGTTTGTCTAGCAAGCGCACTAGGTCAGCAAGTAATATAGACTCGAGAGTCCAGATATCGATCCCACAGAGACCTTGATGAGAACCCAGTTTAAGCAAAGATTTTTCTACTGATTGAGGAAAACAGTTTTTTTTGGGTTTTTGTGAACTGAAAAAGAAAACATAAATAAATGACTAAACCTTATGGAGATGAGACGTTGGGGAAAAGTGTCAATCCCTCCTAGTTGTTAATATATAAAGTTCTGATTTTATAGCTCAAGTACCTTTACCTTGACTTAGCTTTTGAAAAACTGGTTACCCATATAAAAGAAATAACTTTCACCTATTCCTTGAACTCCATCACAATCCGTAAATTCAAATCCTAGGTGCATAAATATAAAAGCTTAAGGAATAACTCTCTTATTCAAAACAAGAGTTATAAAAAGTCACATCGCTTTCCACTAGTCTCCATCACAATTCGGAACAATCTAGTTAGAAAAACGAGTTGGTTTAGAAAATAAAGGATCAAACTACTAAGCCAAATCTCTACAGAATTTTAACTTCTCTATTCGACCCTTGTTAAACTTCAGAAATCAATTCAGATTAGAAATAAGCAATGAACTCAGATTCTAAAACAAAATCAAGCAACTGTTTTGCTATAAACTTCAAAACTAAACATATAACAACTAGGAGTTCATGACTTCCCCAACAAAGAGAGACTACTCCATGCAAACAGTATAAACACATAAAAAAGATTCAATTACACCCATGGAAATCAAAATAAACTAAGTACAGAAACCCCCTTGAAGGACTGCCTTAAGCTTCACTTGAGCCTTGATTGAAATCTCCTACTCTCTCCAAAGTGCCAAGAGGTCGTACAAGACTCCCTCTAGACTTACTCTCCTCTCCAAACTAACTAAAAACAATGAAAAACAAAACTACAAACTATACTAAGAACTGGAACTTGGAACTGGATTTACAACTTTAAAACTGGATGCCCTGTACTCTTCCTCGGACCTCTATTTATACTTGTTCTGCTGCCCAGGCCTTGTAATTTGGTCTCTGTCCAGAGGTTTGAAATATGCCTTCCTGACCTCATAATGGATGAAATTACATGACAACCTTACTTCCATGGTCCTTTCCTTGTGTACGAAATTTGAGTCCAATCTGAGTTAGGAAACTCGAGATGTGATGCTCAGAAGTTGGATTGATTCTGCTGCCAATTTCAGCACTGGTCCACCACTTTTAAAAGTATAAAACTCTAAGAACACAACTTGGATTGACCTGAATTTTCGTAACAGGATCGTCTATCTCCTCAGGAATCTTTAGTCCAAGTTTGGGTACAATTGGAAATCAGGAACTCCAGATATGCTCTTCTTCAAACTCGGATTTGTCTTCACTTCTGGCAGCAGTTTCCTTCTTTGTATAAAATTTCACTTCTTGGTCATTCAAAACACCTAGGACTCGAGTAAATTTCCTTAAAATCTTTGTGGACACCTTCCTTAGGCACTTAGGACTTCTTCTCCCAAGTTTGGGCTTGATTGGTTGTCAGGATCCCGAGATTTTTGCGACTTTGCATTGCTGAGTCATAGGCGCGGTTGTGCCGACAATGTGACAGGTTTTGGTGCAGTCGCGCCACTGGAGCAGAGTTCTTTCTAAGTCAAGAAATGGCCATCGAAACCGTGTCGAGTAAAGAGACATCTTGGCGCGGCAGCGCCATAAATTGCTGTTGAAGTGGCGCGGTAGCGCCATTCCTTAGCCTTTTTCATTGGTCTCCAGAACGGCAACTCCTCTTTCTGTATTTGGCATCTCTTTGGCTTGTCCATACTGTCTTTGTGTGAGGTAGCGCCGGCTCCTTGGCGCGGTAGTGCTCTCAGAAGGCGCGATCGCTCCATTTCACTTTCCCGAGTTGTCTTCTTTGAAGCCTTCCTAGCCGTTGGGTATTTTCCTCTATTTATTTGAATTTTTGACTATTTTCCCGGCGCTGTGGCGCCAGAATCAGCGCAGTCGCGTCATACCCTTTTTGGCTCATTTTGCTCATTTTTGCTTCAGTTTCACTCAGAATTCGGATTTTCTTCTTCGACCAGTTACCTGAGACATAAACCATGCAATTGAGTTATATTTGTCATTTTCATGCTAATAATTAACTCAAAGTTTGGATTTCTGATCATTTATTCATGCATAAATAGTGTCTTTTAGACACTTATCATTATACGTTGTCCTGGAGTCGATGACTTGAAGAGATGTGTCAGCTACCATTTTTTCGATTTGGAGCACGAGCTGGATCATTCCGAGTGTTCATTGGCCTTCCAGATTGAACCCTTGAATGAGTAGCGAGCTTGCAAACAAGTTGCCGGCGGAAATGCCGACTTCCTACATCGCTCGGATCGGCAGGATGTTGACTGCAGAACCGCAATCGATGAGTATGCGCTTTACTGAGTGGTCCTTGATGTAACCTGGCACGTACAGTTGCCGGTTATGAGTCTTTGCCCCTAGTTGAGCATCTTCCTCTTAGAAAGTGATGCACGGTGGGCAGGAGACTGTGAGGGACTCCTCTGCTTTCCTAAACGGCGGTGTAAGACCGACCTTCGGTAGGTCGTTATTCCTCTTGAGCAGTTGCTCCAACTCAGCTTGGAGCTTTTCGGGTTTGTCGAGGATCTTAATCAGAGCATGTTGAGATCGAATGGGTAGGTCCAAGTCGTCCTCGAGCTTGTTCAAGGGAGAAATTTGTTTCAACGACGTCTCGAGGTCGACGCATTTGACCACTAGTGTCTTGCCCTTATCTTCTTTGCTAGTCTGTCCGGTAGGGGACGCCGATGAGCTGGTGGCCACCATTGCTGAGGGTGGCGCGAGAAAATCTTTGGGGAAGAACTCCGCCAGTGTGACAGGTCTTCTCTTCCTTTTGTTTACTCCTTGGACATTTGTCCCTGGAGTTTTGTTGTGGCACTTCGTAGTTCTTTTCTTTGATAACTTTGCCTTATTTGTAATTAATTTTTTACGGTTCAGCGTCTTGAATAGGCTTCTTCCATCAGGTGACCAGAATCCACCCCTCCGCATCTGCTTTAGCAGCTTCTCGTGGTGCCGGCGCTGGAGCAATTTTTGCCAGTGATTTGTTGGGTAGGCTGGACTTGGGTTGGTACTCCCTTCGCTTGCTTCTAGGTTTGTTGGATCTTGATTTGAGATCAGACCCGACCTTGATAGAAATGGAGTTTACTGAAGCAATATTCTCCATTGCATCGATTATGATGCGACCTTGCGTCGCGAGCTCCAGGATTTTGTTCTTTAGGGCAAATCACTTCTCGGTTGAATGTCCGAGTAAGCAATGATACTTACAGAAGTTTGGCTCCTTTGATTTCGTCAAGTCGCCTGGTCTTCTTACTTCTGGTAAGCGGAGCAAGTCTGCTCCACGCAATTGCTCGAGTATGACTGGTACATTGGCATCTACGAAGGGGTAAGTCTTTGACTGCTTTTCGTTCAACGTATGCCTCTGGAAGTTGGGCTCGGCGGGTGGTCGTGGAGCGTAATTTAATTTTTCTTTGCTCCCCACCTTGATTGGTGTGAAGCTTTCAGTTGCATAGGAGTCTTTCGCCTTTTCTTTTGGCTCCTTTGCGACAGCTTTCCCCTTTTTTTGGGGATCGGGAATTGGAGCGGCGATATTGCCGACTTGCTCCATGATGACTTTCATGTCGTGAGCTTCAGTCGTGAGCTACTAGAAGTCGGCTGGTTTCTTGCCCTTCAAGAAGTAGACTAGAGCCCACGACATTAGGGGTGTAAACGGGTAATAATCAAAATGGGTAAGGGTTATTCCGTTACCCGTTTCGATTACCCTACCCGTATTCCGTCACCCGTTTTACCCGAATAAAAATAAGCCATTACTAAATGGATAATAATATTTTATTAATATTTAACCCTTATAAATTTAAAAAAATAAAAAAATAAAATCATATAAAAACTAAAGGCAATAACTCATCATCGTTTTACATAAAACTTGATTTTTAAGTCCATCGAAAAAATATTATAACGAGAGAAAAGAAGCCAAACGCACCAAAACACGCCAAAAGAACAGAAAGTCGTCCAACTAGAACAAAAATCTCGTTAAACATCCAAAAAACCAGTAAACTGAGTTACAGACGGACGACAAGATGCGTTTTTTTCCAAAACAGAATTGAAACTACACAAGCAAAGCAGCAGTAAGAGTGAGAGAAAGAATGATACAAAGATTCAAAATTTCTGAAAGAAAACAGAAATTCAGCCACAATGAGAGTCGATTGAGAGACGAATCGACGAGATCCACCGAAAATTAGACGATTGAAACAGCAAGGCAGCGTTTGAAATGGCGATTCTGACTTAAAATGGAGATTTGAGCGGTCGGTCTTAGTTGGGAGTCGGGGAAGGGAAAGAGGGTGAGTCGGGGAAGGGAAAGAGGGTGAGTCGGGGAAGGGAAAGAGGGGGAGTCTGAGAAGGGAAAGAGGGTGAGTCGGGGAAGGGAAAGAGGGGGAGTCTGAGAAGGGAAAGAGAGGAAGTAGAATTTTTTAATCGGGTAATCGGGCAATCAAAACATACTATTTTGTTCCTTATCCATCCAATTACCATTCGGGTAATCGGGTAATTGGGTAATCGAGTAAAATTGCCACCCTTACACGACATGCCACGGACGAACATGTCGATCTCTACTTCAAGAGACAAGTTGGAGCTTTCTTTGCAGTTGAGGCTTAGATTTCTCCACCGGTTAACGTAGTCAATGACCTTTTCGCCTTTCTTCTGTCCAAGATTAGCCATCTCGTCTAATGTCACGGTGAGCCGGGTGCTGTAGAACCAGCTGAGGAATTCGTTTCAAGCTGCTCCCAGCTGTCGATCGATTCCTGTTGTAGCTCGATGTACCAGTCGAAGTCGTTTCCCTTCAACGAACGGCCAACCTGCTTGACTAGCAAGTCGTCGTCGGTACCGGCGTTGTTGCAGGTTTTGATAAAGTGGGTGACATGCTGCTTCGGATGCCCGTCTCCATTGAATTGTTGAAATTTAGGCGGATGGTACCCAAAAGGCATCGGGAGATTTTGGATCCGCTGGGTGTAGGGTCTCCGGTAGGAGACTGGTTTGCTCTTGCAAGAGTTGTTTCATATGGCGCAGTTGATCATTTCATTCACTGCGTCAAGTGTGAGGGAGGTTGGCTCCTTCTCACCCCGCTACATTCGAATAGTCGTCGGGGCCACTGGTTGCTCGTTGTGAGCAGGCTCCTCTCGACAGGGCTCAGCCGAAGCGCTGGTTGCGCCCTGTATCGGTCGACTTCTTGATAGACGTCGTCGACATTGGTCGTGAAGGCTTCCAAGCACTCCATCATTTGTGCGACCTGGATGTCACGAGCGATGATTTGAGCATACTTGGCGCGGATCCTCTCATCTTGTTCTTTTAGTGCAACTTGCATTTCCGCTAGCTGCTCTTCGACTGTTTTGGCCGAAGTTGCCATAGAGGCAACTTTGATGGTGAGAATTGAAGGAGATGCTCCTGTCACGAACCAGAGTGGCGACATTTTAACTGGCGACCTTGCTGGAGAGAAGGACGCCTGAGTAGTTTGGCGCAGCGAGGCCACAGTGGGTGATCAAGTTCGAGAGTCGACCACCGAGATGTTTTGGCGAGTTGCCTCGATAGGCGACCAGATCGATGGAATGGCCACCGGTGTACTCTGTCGAGAGTTGATTGGAGACCGGGCCAGAGGTTTTGCTGCTGACGACGATCGGCGCGGTGATTGAGTTGCGACAGTGAGGGCAGGTAAGAGCTCTTGGGAGACAGTCACATTTGAGACTGGCCCTTGGTCGTTGTTCTGGGTGAAGCCAGAACTAGTGCTTGGTCCCTCATCACAGAGGAGGAAGGAGTTGTGTGCTGCTCATAACACTGGATCATGGCAGGCACGATGGAGACCCTTTTCAAAGATGGTGACTGCGTTGGGCTGGACATCGGGCTGTGCGCCGGTGATGTGGTGGCGATAGCCAAGTAAGTCGGCTTAGTTGTCGCCGAGATTAACCAGACCAGTGTTTCTGCAACTTGTTTGCAAGAGGTCAGGGCAGTCTGAGGTTGGAACACCGCGCTTGGCGCGTGTGTCCTTCGGGAAGTAAGCCTGTCCTGCAGATAAGCTTCTGGCCAACGCCCTTGTCATTGGGCGAGTGGCTGGTGGTGGAGAGGTCAAAGCGTGAATGTTGGCCGTAGAGCCGGCCGTCAATCTGCAAAATCCAGTTGTTGAGATCGAGCTTGCGCCTGCGGCAGGGCGTGATGCGATCCCAGCTAATCGCAAGCAAGAGGACTAATCAATGTAATATAGACTTAAGTTAAGTCCGAATATCGTCCCACAAGGACCAAGCTAATAGATAATTGTTTTTCTAGTTTAACAACCAAAGTTTGAGAAATCAATTGGTAAGGAGTCACAAAACAGAAATTAAACTAATCTACCTAATCTTACAGAGATGAAGAGAGAGCTTTTGATAAAATCAGTATGGAAAAGACGTTGACAATCCAATTTCCTCCCTAGGCAATTCTGAGATTGAATAGAAATAAAGTTTTGGAAATCAATTTATGACGAGCTTATAAAACCATGGCTACAATCCGCATCGGCATCACCTTTTCTATCTCCTAGAGTCGCTCTTCCTCGGACCACCCCTATTTATAGTTGAAGTTCTGTCTGGGCCCTGTAATTTGGTCTCTATCCAAGGTTTAAAGTGTGACTTACTGACCTCAGAATAGGATGAAATTATACACGAACCTTCCTTCCATGGTCTTTGCCTTGTGTGCAAAATTTTAGTTCTATATGAGTTAGGCAACTAGAGATATGATGCTCAGAAGTTGGGTTCATTCTGCTGCCAATTTCAGCACTAGATCCACCACTTTGAAAATATAAAACTCTAGAATCTTGACTTGGATAGACTTTATTTTTTGTGAAATGATTCTAAATCCTCTCGGGAGTCTGTGTTCAAAATTTGGATTCAATTGGAAGTCAAAATCTCCAGATATGGCCTCTTCAATCTCGGACTGTAATTTCCTTTTATAGCAGTCTCCTAATCAGGAATAGAACTTCACCTCTTTGAGGATTCAAACCTCTTAGGATTTCCATCAATTTTCTTTATAGACTTCGTGGACATCTTCCTTATACACTTAGGACTCTACCTTCAACGTTTGATCTTTATTACTTGTCAGAATTCTGAGTTTTTAGTGATTTTGCATTGCTGAGTCACTGGCGCGGTCGCGCCATAACAGTGTCTTAAATTGGCGCGGTGGCGCCACTCGAGCAGAACTTCTTCTAAGTACTCGAATGGAAAGAGACCTGGTCATGTTTGGAGACTCCATAGGCCTTGTGGTGCCATCTTAGTGTGGTCGCGCCATTCTGGTGGCGCGGTAGCGCCAAATTTAGTCCTCCTATAGGTGCGGTCGCGCCGGTCCATGCAGCCTTGTACCTTTCTGCACTAAAATCTTCATATTTTCCTCATTTTAGCTCTGATTTTAATGATTCTTGTTGCGATGGACTCCTGAGAGAGAACAAATGAATCTGAGACATATTTTATGATATTATGATGATTATTGACTCTAAAATATAATTTCCAATTTTAATTAAGGCCTAAAAATAATTTCATTTAGACACTTATCAGGGCGCAGGAAGGCAGAGCTCGAGCTGGAAATTGATATGCAATGTTGTTGTTGTTGTTGCCGTTGTTACCGTTGTTGTTGTGGCCGACCATTGGATTGGGTTTTTGGGGTTTTTTTTTATCAGAGAAGGAGATGAGAGGTAAGAGATGTCCCACCGGGCGTGCCAAATCTGTTTTAGCAAAAAACCTCCGGTCCGCAAAAAGGTGCGACCGATTGATTAATTCGACTAAAATAACAGAGAAATTACAATTTGTGTTTTGGGAATTGGGAAATTTTGCGGGTGCGATATCCTAGCTTTCCTTTGATTCGATCTCCGATGTTGGTCGATGAAATAGATGCCTCCTGCGAGTTAACGACGAACTTCGAGTCTTCTAGTGAGTGTGCACGAACGACGACGGATGTAGTCGGCCGAATGAAAGTGTTTGTGTTCCGTGTTTTTTTGGCGTGTTGACGTCACCGGTGAACGTGTACAGCTTCTTTGATAGAATGTGTGAATTCCGACGAACTGACGAAGGATAGGATTTCTGGTGCGATTAGAGTTATTCTTCTGAGAAAACTTTTTCGACCTCTAACCTTTCGACCTTCGACCCCTTGTGATTGGAGTCTCTGGATATTTGTAGTTAATGTAGCTCGCTTGTTTGATTGAGCTCTATCCTCGGAAAGGGGATCTCCATCAGTTGTTTATGCTTCTATTGGAGTGGGAGAAGGACTGGGAAGCTCCCTGTTTTCCCTCTCTCGATCCTCAAGAGGAGGGATGACTTTCCTTTTTCTTCCCTACAGTTGAGGGATCGACTAGACTGAGTCGATCACTTTCTGGAGTGGCTTCCATCTTGGCTGACTCCCAAGCGACTTGAGAAGCCGACGTGGCTTTAAACTTGGCTGGCTACCAAGTGATTTGAGGAATTGTCTTGATTGAGCATCGGGACCGCAGGTGGGCTGTTTGATGGAGTTGGTGGGCGGACTGTAGAAGAACCCGCGGTAGACACGAAATAGGCCTTCGGATGGTTTATTGGGTGGATCGTCGCATGGGTTTATTGAAAATGGGCCACGTCGAATTTTGGCGCCTACATCTTGATTTATTTTAAAAATATGTATATAAAATTTGAGTTTTTCGGGTCGGGTTGGGTCAGGTTAGTGTTTGTAAAATCGTAGTTCTGGTCGGGTTTGGGTTCGGGTTTTTCACGGGTTCAGGTTTCGGGTTATATAAGTCGGGTCAGGTTCTGGTTTTCATAAGCCCAACCCAAACCCTACCCACGCCCACCCCTAACCTCAAGAGTGAAGAGGAGCTTGGCGTAATGAAGTTCGATGCTGAGGGATCGTGTACCAGGCTCCTTCTCTTGGTGACGAGGGCGAGGAGGGGGGGAGGGGCGGTTAGGAGGATGGACCTTGTACTAATTTGATTTTTTCATCATCCCTCGACAATCCAGTGTCTCATGACCCTAACGACGATATCTAAAACAGACACGTGGTCACTTTTCAATTTTAAAGATGATAACCAATGGGTAGTCATCATTAGTTTTCACCAACAAACTTTGCACATCATGAGTGAGGAGATTCACTTCAATCTTTACTCTTGCCATGGCTTTACTTTCTCGATTACAAGTGAAGTCGCCCATCAAGAGGTAACGTCCGAGGGGGAGTAAGATCTCAGTGAGCGGCTCTGGATGCCAGTTGTATGAATGAATTTTGCAAGGACCTAAAATTGCGGTCCAAATTAGCACCGCATGGCCCAGGTCAACAAGTCAAAAAAAAATTGACCCCAGTCAATCAACGAAATCAAGTCATCAATCAAGCCACGGTGAGCCAACGGCCAAGATCAAAATCGCCTCGTCAACAGCCTACAAGTGTGACACGTCAGATGATTAAAGCCACATAGTCAGTCTACAAGGATCTTACGTGGCTCAACCTTGCCTTGGTCTAAGACAGTTCCACATTTCAGGGAAGACGTTACCAAGAAGCGGTCGAAGTGGGTTACAACTGCTCCGACATACCTGGTCCACACAGTTACAGTGCAACCAGCCTATAAAATAATAGGCTTAGGCTGGACAGAGGACACATGTAGAGGGAGACAGACTGACGGGAGAACGTCCATCAAAAATCCAAGAAATTCCAAATCGCCACCCCAAATCAGTGAAATAGCAACAAGCGCAATAGCCGCTATTTCGTAGTCAATTGCCCAAAGCCAATCGGAATATCAAATTTTCTGTCAAGCTCAGGAAAAAATCAAATTCATTTCGTTCATTCGTGAAGAAGGCGTACGTCGACTGTTTCATGTCTATTCAGAGATCGAATCAAAGGAGTTCTAGAGGTCGCACCCACACATTTACTGCAAAATTACCAAATTACCCTTCAATTATTTTGTACACTATACATCGGACGCGTATTTTACGGTCCACCTATTTGTACTCGTTTACACCAGTAAACAAGTGGAAGGCCAAAGATACAGACCCAAACCCTGGCTGTTGTGAATAAGCAATTTTCAGGACGTAAATTTTGGCGACAGTGAAAAAGATGGCCTATAGCGTCACGCACTCTAAGGTAACATGCTTCAACAACTATTTGGCAAAGAGAGAGATCAAGAAGTTCAACAATGAGATATCCATTAGGGTAAAACAAGACTTTTATATCCGGATCAGGAAGATGCGCCTCTTAAATAATATGTATAATATTTGTCACTTCCTTCTGGCAATCCGGAATGCGCCCAATAAAGACCCCCACCAAGGTGGTTTGCTTATTCGCTTATGCTATGGATCGAGACAAGGGAGACAGGGAGATCTACACCATGGTAGCTGTAAGGGCAGAGATAGGATTAGTAGTAGGATGAACCAAAGGTTGAGAATAGGCTGAGAATAAGGGTGGGCATCGGGTCGGGTTTTCCGGGCAACCCAACCCGACCCGACCAGAAAAACCCAGGTTTGGATTTTGAAATCCAACCCACGGGTTGGGTTCTGGTTTGGGAATCTAAACGTAACGTCGGGTCGGATCAGGTTCGAGTTTATCCAAACCCGACCCACGGGTTTTTATTTTATATTTTTTTGTATATTTTTTCTTGATTTATTTTAAAAAAATATATAAAAAATCAGGTTTTTTGGGTCGGGTCCGGGTTTTAGTCGGGTTGGGTCGGGTGCGGGTTTGTAAAATCATAGTTTGGTTTCGGGTTTTAAAACCTATGCGGGATTTTTACGGGTTTGGGTTTCGGGTATATAAGTGGGGTCAGGTTTGGGTTTTCGAAAACCCGACCCAAACCCGACCCGTGCTGACCCCTTGCTGAGAATAGGCTGAAGTAAGGCTAGAGAGGGTGGAAAAAGAAGAAGAAAATGAAGGGGTAGAGGAGGACGATGGGTATTGTCTTTATAGTTCATTGAGTTTATTTAAAACAGAAGGCATTAAGTAGCGATGTTGCAGTGCTATGAAGAACCCCATAGGAGGCAGAGGAAGGTAGGGCAAGAGACGAAAAAAATGTTGTGTAGTTTTAAAATGATGTAATTTATTTTAATTTATTTTTTTTATAAGTTTATCTTATTTCCACAATTGAGATGTATCTCAGATGGGAAAATGCTTGATTAGCATATGAGAGGTCCTGGGTTCGAAACTCGGCACTTCTATTTGAGATTCATTTATTTTATCAGAGATGAGTTCGTGTTCGATCCGGAGAAGCAGTCAGGAAAAGTTCTGAAAGAGTTCGAGAGTTGCGTCTACTCGGTGCAGCAATTTCCAAGGACAAGTAATTATGTGCGAGATTGGGGATAAGAGAAACTAATGGGCATCGAAACGTCGAGAGCATGCTGAGGAGGATACTTACTGTTACTGAGATCAACAAGGTTATACTCAAAATAAAAAAAAAAGAAGCAAAAGGAAAGAAATAAAGAATCCGGTTTAAAATAGAAGGCGTATAGTAAGCCACGGAAGAAAACATTCGTAGAAAAGTGAAAGTAATCGAGTAAACAGATATTGGAGAGGTGGCAAAGGGACTCCTTGAAAGAAGGTTATGTGGTGACACGTCAATCACAGTAACACGGAGGATGAGAAAGCATTGAGTCTTATCCCAAGTCATGGGAGGAGCCGTTAAAATTAAATGTTGCGGAAAGTGACAAAGTCGGCCAAGAAGTAAAGCAAACCCACGTTGTGAAGAAAACCATCCCACATTTCCTTCCTCGAGCCATCGTCTGAGCAGTCATTGAAAATGAATCGTGTACCAGGCAAAAAAAATTCTTAAATCCACCATTAAAAGAGGTAGAATACAAGTGTCATTCCTTAAATATGTAATAAAGAGAGTAAAATAAGATGGCCACAAGAAACCAACGGGGAGAAGGTAACAAAATTATGAGGAGAAAGCCAACGGCAGGATCTCGAACTTTAATGGACAAGAGGCCAAGAATGAAGAGAATACGAGAGTATGGAAGAGGAAATTTACACTTGGCCATGATGAGAAAGAGGTATAAGATTGTGGTTGTGGTTAGGAAAAGTGTGAGACAGGGAACAGTACATGAGGAACTTTCCTTCGTCTTCTTCCGCCCTAGTTGTGAAATTTCTCCCTCACTGCACGGCACACCTAAAAGCGTCAGGTTTCTTCTCACGGCAGTTTTAGTTGATCGTCACAGTCAAAGCAACTTTGTATTAGGCTCAAACGAGTGACATGTGCGGTAGATTAATCACACGGCGAAAGCCCTCATGTACCATAATTCCTGCGATTAGTTGAACAAGGGCTCGGCAAAGTAAAGAATAATCAATAGCATGTCTTTCACGCTTTTATAAATCAGTGTAACACAACAGTTCCCTGTACAGACGTAATCTTACATCTCAGCATCCAAAACCGTCTTCTCGGCGTTCTCCCAGTTGCTTCCAAAATCCACCGGAAAACTGAAACAGCAAAACCATGCCAAACGCAGCCATTATGAATGGGCGGCAGAGGCAAACAATCCTCGTGGCAGAACTTCCCGTGCTTTATCAAGTCGCTCGCTTGGAACATCACAAATACAAACACGATCTTGCTGTGTGGAATAGGCAGGTTCTCCTACTGTCTCCTACAGTCTCTCGTAAAGAAAGGATGTCTGAGAGCTTCACGTGCTTTCAGTCGATCATCAGGATCATACCGGAGAAGCCCTTGCAACAAATCAATCAAATCTCCGGCAGAGTGATCGACGTGCTGCATTACCAGGTTCTGAAAAAGGAAATTCAAAGATCGTTCAATCAACCACAAAAATCAATACATTCACGATCACAGGCCATATGCACCTAAGAAATGCAAATGCTTTTGTTGTTAAGAGTCACCTGTAGGCGGGGCAACTTCCAAACTGCTCTCATGCTCTCTCTAGAGGTAGCACCATCCGGCCAGTCTAATCTCATACCACGCTTGAAGTACTTCTCTGCACGACGACTGTTGGAAGATGGGGAAAACATTTTAACATCCAAACCAAGAATAAATTCCACATCAAAATTGTAGCCAACCCAATTGATTGCTCTCGACAACTTACTCAGCCCTGTGAACCATATGTTTGGGCAGTGGGCCTAATACCCTCTCCATCATAGCTAGATGCTCCAAGTTTTCGTGGGTTTGAAAAAGAGCCTCTCCCTGTCGATCCAGGACAAACATTCCCACAGGTGAGCCAGAGAGTCAGGCATAGACAAATGCAAATGTAATTGTTCATCTTCCAAGAGTTATTTTGTTCAAGACAGATCCTCCTCGCAAAGCAATTTTCTATAGTAAATTCTTGGACATAAGGACTTTTGTAGGACTCACTGAACAAAGTTCCACAAGAATGCAGCCCACACTCCACAAGTCGCAAGGATAGTTCCATCCAAGCCCTAGAAAAATTGAAGGAAAACGCTGGCTACTTAACAACTATAACATAAAACTGATAACCAGCTATCAATTCCAAGGAATAAGAGTAGTGTTTACCTAGAATGACCTCAGGAGCACGGTAATGGCGAGTTGACACTACATAGCTATGATCTTGATGCTCAAATGTTGTACTCCCAAAATCAATTAGCTTGATAGAGCTAGATTTTGGAAGATTCTTGTAGTAAGCACCATCCTTAGATGATCTGGATAGGCACTACTCAAAACAGAAAACAATAGAAACAAGTTAAAAAATTTTCCTTCAAATATGATAAAGATAGAAAATCCACAAACCCAATAAAAAGACAAATCTGGTAGAAGCAAATACATAGCAAACTGAGATGGACAACAATACCTTGTAATCAGGAACCTTAACACATTCAGATGAAACAAGGAGAATGTTTTCTGGCTTCAGATCTGTGTGTATAAGCCGCAAGTCATGCATAACTGCAATAAGTAAATCAGAAATATCAAGAATAGTTAAAACACGGCCCTTTGTAACTAAGATGAAAATATGCTCAACTGGAAATTTTGATGCCCAATCACCAGTTTCTAAACAAAATCTGGGCAACATGTATCATCATCATCATAGCTTTATCCTAACTATATGCTAGGTCAGCTGCATGAATCCCCCTACATTATTTACTAAGAAATAAGATAGGGTCTGGACTCATGATGGAAAAGTGACTAAGATTTTTGGGCCAGCTCTAAGCCCAACGCAATTCTCCTTTACCCAGTCTTGCAACCAGAAGTAATTAACGGCAGGAGTAGCGCAACAAGATTAATATGCAAGAAAACAAACTAGTGCCAGATTGTCCACACACATGCTACAGACTCCAAAAGTTGTCTGCCAAGCTCACGAACTAGATCAATGGGAAAGGCACGGTAGCTGTTTTTCCGGAGAAAATCGTATAAGCTTGGTCCAAGCTTCTCAAATACCTGTCGAAAACCATTTAAAATCCACCCCAATATTTAACCCGCATAATATTTCAGGCAATGATGGGAAAGCTCCGCCATCACAAATTGATGAAATGACAGGCACTAATATATACTTACAATACATATATGATTACGATAGTCAAACCAATTCCGTATTTGAACACAACTGCAAGGAATAAAACCACTTATATGGAGTTCACTTAAGCTTCTACAGACAATAACAAAAAAGAAGAAGAAAACAAGAACCTACCGAGAGCCACCCAGATCGTGTCGTGCAAGCCTCTGAAGCACATCAATCTCAATCATAGCAGCTTCACGATACTTGTTGGTTGAACGAATGACTTTTACAGCCACAGATTCTTTCCTGTCAATGTCCCAGCATTCAAGCACCTGTCCAAATGTCCCTATAGAAGAAATTGACCAAATACAGATAAGAAATAAAGCATGTGAACTGTTATCCGGGATAGTGTAATGCCTTAAATTAGCCTTATTACCCATATCATGCGAGAGACTATAAAATAGGAAAGGTGGTTCAGAATGTTAAAGAACAAACAAAAGAGTGATGAACTACTAACCTTCACCCATTTTGCTGAGGATCCTATCTGAAAATAATAACAACCAACATATAAGTACTCAGGATTCATGAGCTGACAACATTCTCCATTTATAATGAAAAAGGGGAAGTATCTGCAAGGTTAAGTATCAAAAACCAAGCAGGCACTACCCAACCCAGCATTCGAAACATATACCCTCGCTTACCAACTTGTATCCATAAACCCAAATTTACAAAGAAGGAAACATCAAGAAAATTGAAGGTTTGAGGGGTTAGTGGTCCCTCAATAAGTTTGTCAAATATAACAACCATAAACAGGAAAATGTGAGGTACATAGTTTTGTTTGTCAAGCAAAAGAAAACAAAACACAAAATAACCCAATACATGGCTACATTTCTCAGAATCACACATACATATACAAGAAGCCAATAAAAAGCAACATAAGATGTAAAAGAGACACCTTGAAGCTCCACTGGGATATACTTACAGCGAGGCGTTAAATTTTCTCCAAGGGCAAAAACATAATGACCATCTTTATCATCTGCTCTCCAAGGTGGTGATGCAAGACGAACTGCTCCCTTGTAATAAATGGGAGCATTTGCAACCATACCAGAAACAAATTCTTGCGCATAACATGCTTGTGCAGCAGCCTACAACATTATAAAAACAAGGTTATAATGGCTGTGGGGCACCAAATTTTGTTTTATTCCATGATTGCAAAAATTTCATACAACACAGTACTAAAAGCTTAAAGTGGATATCGGGAACAAATAAATAAATTTTAAAAAAATGATATTTTTCACTGTTTCCCAAAGACTAAAGGGCTAAAGATATTGAGCAAAGAAGATTTGATTTCAAGTCAAACTACAATATTGTGAGACAGGCTTTTGGAGCCAATGTTGTAAAAAATGGTGTCACAGAGGAGAGATTCTCTTTGAAAAAAGTGATCCAACAGAACACGACTCTGATCCGAACAAAGGACTAAACGCATAAATGAACCTAGTTTACCATAACCAGTCCAGAATAGGTTTTATACCACCTACTTGAAGCAAAGGGTAAATAATTAAAATTTCATGATACATCAAAAGTGGACCAGAAGATCCAGGACAACAAGTAAAAACATTAGAGAAAAAACACAAACAAGTAAAAACTAGAAAGACATGTCTATTATGGCAAGAAATTGAACTCAATTGCCCAATACCACTTGACCAGTCCAATTACGATAATATATAAGTATTTTTTTTCAATTCATAGGACTCGCTTGTGTTTCCCAATTACAGCTAAACTATCATCAAATGTTTGCCCATTTAAACCTAGTTCTGTTAATGGCATGGGATCAATTTAAATAAAGGCTTCTAGCAATCTAATTATCCATTTATTTTAATCACGAGATAAAAGGGTAAGGATAAGTTCTTAACAGTTGCATATCAAACAGGTGGTGTAATCAGGAAATGATAAAAACAACTGAGTAGCGAATACAGCGTAACAACAACGAGTAAAAGAAATAATTCTTACCGTCTCGCGGGACCACGCTTACCTACCTAAAGCTCGTCGTTAAATGGAGACAAAACCAAAATTACAAGATTTGCATGAGTAAAATGTCTACTTGCTGATTCTGAACTATTATAATGAAGATAAAGCCTTGGATTTAAGGGTAATCCCAGTGAATAAAGGAGATGTCGAGAGATGAAGAGTTCGCATCATGCATCAAGCATTAGGAGAAAAAAAAAAGGCATTCCTTCATGACTTGCAATTGAAAATCAGGCAAAATGAATACCGGAAAAGGAACAAATAAAAGAAAAAAGATGGGTCAATTAAATCATAGATGGAGATGAATAATCCAAGAAACAACAAAATCTTCCACAAGCGAAAGGATATTATAGATCGGAAAGGAGATTAAAAACCTAAACAACTCACAACAAATAAAACAAACGCCACCAGGCTCTACGAAAAAAATTACCTTTACAGGCAGAAAAGGAGGAGGCACGTCCCATGTCAATCTGGCCCTTTTTCTAGGTCGTTTGTCCATGTTCGACTGGGGAAACTCAGTCATACATTGGGTTTCCATCTAGCCCGATTATAGAGGAAAAAGAAATAGAAGAAACACCGAATGTAAAAGATAGCTGCCTCAACTAATGAACGAGAAAAAAGGTCTTAGATGTCCGCAAGGAAAGATGGGTTTGCAGAGAGGGATCTGAGGGATGAAGATGAAGAAGAAAATATGGACGACGCTTTTGGTCTTTTAGCCCGAGGTTGCTTTTTTATAGCATCTTAACCTAACCCGAGTTAAAACTAAGGTTAAGTTTTGGGCCTTTGGCCCCGTATCGGAACCCGTAAAGAGTAGCTTCAAATACCTAAAATAGTTCCACTCTTCGCCCCTCTCACTAGTCCAAAAGGAACAATTTGGAGTTTTCACTCTCCGTTTTAATGGTTTTACAACTCAGCCCGAGGAATCGAATGTGAAGATCGCTGGGTCGACCTGGGTCAGAATCAGCACTTGTTAGGCCGATATGGAATACTTAAATGTTAAAAAGTTAATTAGTTCTAAATAAAAGGAATTTTAAGATGAAATATTAAAATTGTGTTAATTTCACAAGTTTTTCTTATGTTTTTGCCTATTTTTGTTACCGTATATATATATATATATATATATATATATATATATATATATATATATCCATATCACCCAATATGGTATTGTTTCACAGAAAATTGCCAGTCCACGAAGAGGCGCAACCGAGTGAATAAATAGATTTAAAACAAAGAAATTGTGTTATAATTTGTGTTTGAAAGTCAGAGAATGTGAGTACAGTCTCATATTCTTGCTCTGATTCGATTTTCGTGTGAATTGATAAAGTTCCGGCTTCTGGCGAGTTGACGTTAAAATCCGAGTTTCAGATCAAGTGTGCACGAACGATGATGGTTTCGTCGGTGGGACGGAAGTATTTGTGTTCCGCATGGTTCTGTCCAGTTGTTGGGGGTCGATCCTTGGAATGGGGACCGTGATCCCCTTTTTGCTGCTTTTGTTCATATGATAGGAGGAATTGGGCGCTCTTCCTTTTCCTCTTTTGATCCCATCGAATGAGGATCAGTGCTAGGTTTTCTGGTTTCTTTCGTTAGCGACCAGATTTGGTCGGTTGAATGCTGAAGTGGTTGGCAATGTGACTGGCAGCTAAGTTGCGCGTCAGACTGAGATGATGACGGGATCGATGACGCGGCGAGACGAATGGACCCATTGATGAGCTGTGAGTGATGAGTTTGAAAACTTGTGGAGCAGATCCATGATAAGTTCATGACGATTGACTGATGGATTGGTGGGCGTTTGGGCTCGTCGTATTTGGGCCAACCACATTTTGGTGTCTACAGATTGCCCCCTTCGAGAATTACTCGTTCAGAGAGAACGAGCAAGTCTCGAATGTGATAACAGACACACAACGCACACACGCACGCAACATACCTTCTTTTTTTTCTTTTTCTTTTTTTTTGGACCCTCTTACTTTTTTAGGGTCATTTATCTTTTCGTGTATGTATCGTTTATGTCCTCTTACTCTTTTACAACAACGTTTTTTTTTTGTACACTTGTATCTTGTATATATTTTTTCTTCTTTTTCTTTCTTTTCATTTATTTTTGCCCTCTTGCTGTTTTAGGGCTGTTTGATTTTTTTATTTTTCTTTTTTGTATGCATACATATACAATATGTGTACAGTATATAGAAGAAATGAGTACCTGACCAGAGGTGTTGTTCAGGTTTGAGTAGCAACGTACTTGTTGGTTGAAGTTCGTCGAGGTGAGACTGATGAATAGAAGTCGGCTGAGCAGATATTGCAGCCTGCTTGAGTGTTGTGGCCTGAGACTACTTTGGTAGAATGACTTCTGTTGGGTGTCTGGTAAGTGCACTAGGTCAGCAAGTAATATAGACTCAATAGTCAAGATATCGATCTCATAAAGACCTTGATGAGAACCTAGTCTAAGCAAAGATTTTTCTGATGATTGAGGAGAACAATTTTTTATTTTTGAAAACTGAAAAGAAAACAAAATTAAACTACTAGATCAGATGACTAAACCTTATGGAGATGAAATGTTGGGGAAAAATATCAATCCCTCCTAGTTGTTAGTATGCAAAGTTTTGATTTTATAGCTCAAGTACCTTTACCTTGGCTTAACTTTTGAAAACCTGGTTACCCATATACAGGAAATAGCTTTCACCTATTCTTTGAACTCCATCACAATACGAAACATTCAAATCCTAAGTGTATAAACTAAAAGCTTAAGGATTAACTCTCTCTTATTTAGAACAAGAGTTATAAAAAGTCACATCGTTTTCACTAGTCTCCATCACAATCCGGAACGATCTAGTTAGAAAAATGAGTTGTTTTAGAAAACAAAGAATCAAACTAATAGTCTGAACCTCTACTAAATTTTAACTTCTCTATTCGAACCTCTTTAAACTCAGAAAGCAATTCAAACTAAAAGTAGGCAATGAACTTAGATTCTAAAACAAAGCAAAGTACTATTTTGCTATAAACTTCAAAACTTTAACATATTAAAACTAGGAGTTCATGACTTTCCCAACAGAGAGACTACTCCATGCTAACAGTATAAACACACAAAAAGGATTCAATTACAGCCATAAAAATTAAAATAGACTAAGAACATAAACCCCCTTGAAGGACTTCCCTTAGCTTCTGCTTGAGCCTCAACTGAAATCTCCACCTCTTCTCTCCCGGTCTTCGGCCCGAGCTGTATGAGGCAGAAACTCGTCCCACGTACGGTAAGTGCCAAGAGGTTGTGCAATACTCCCTCTGGACTTCCTTTCCTCTCCAAACTAAGTAAAACAATGAGAAACTCAACTAAAAACTCTCTTCCTCACACTTCTCCTCGGACCCCTCTTTATAGGTGTTCTGCTGTCCTAGCCTTGTAATTTGGTCTCTATCCAGGGGTTAAAATCATCCTGTCCCGACCTCTGAATTACAAGAAATTACATAAGAACCTTCCTTCCATGGTCGTTGACTTGTGTACGAAATTTGGGTTGAATCTGAATGAGGAAACTTGAGATATGATGAAGAGAAGTCTGGTTGGTTCTGCTGCCAATTTAAGCACTGGGTCCACCACTTTAAAATTTTAAAACTCCAAACGGACAAGTTGGATTTACCTAATTCTTAGTGATATGATTATAAATCCTCTCAGGAGTCTGTGTTTCAAATTTGGAATCAATTGGGAGTCGAAATCTCCAGATATGACCTCTTCAAACTCGGACTATAGTTTCCTTCTTTAGCAGCCTCCTAATCAGCATTGGTCTTCACCTCTTGGAGCATTCAAATCTCTTAGGATTCCAATAAATTTCCTCTAGAATCTTCATAGACACCTTCCTTATGTACTTAATACTCTACCTCCCACGTTTGAACTTGATTACTTGTTAGAATCCCGAGATTTTTGCGATTTTGCATTGCTGAGTCATTGGCACAGTCGGTCGTTAATGTATCTGCTATTGGCGCGGTCGCGCCGGTCGGGCAGAATTTCTTCTAAGTATTCGAATGGAAACAGC
The DNA here is from genome assembly GCA_019845555.1 of Aristolochia fimbriata. Taxonomy (NCBI): domain Eukaryota; kingdom Viridiplantae; phylum Streptophyta; class Magnoliopsida; order Piperales; family Aristolochiaceae; genus Aristolochia; species Aristolochia fimbriata. The sequence continues at coordinate 21,108,497 of CM034079.1, forward strand.
CCCGGTCATGTTAGGAAACTCCATAGGCTCAGTGACGCCATCTTGGTGCGGAAGCGCCATTCGGATGGCGCGATAGAGCCGGATTTTGTCCTCCAACTGGTGCGGTCGTGCCGATTCCTGCAACCTTGTACCTTTCTGCACTAAAATCTTCATATTTTCTTCATTTTAGCTCCGATTTCAATAATTCTTGTTCTGTTAGACTCCTGAGAGAGAAATCATGAATTTGAGATATATTTCATGATATTGTGATGAATATTGACTCCAAAATATAATTTACAATTTAAATAGAGCCCTAAAAATAGTGTCTTTCTACACTTATTAGCTTCGACAGAATTGGCCGCACACAAGAGAAGAGTGTAAACTCGGTGATATAATCATCGTTCCGGGGGTAAGGCATGCACTAGAGTGGAGCGCAGTAGGCCTCACTCTAGTTCGGTCGATTTCTCGGCGAGATGGGAGAATTCCTTTAACGAATTGCACCTGCGGAGAAAATCGGTCAATAGGCAAATCCTTCTAGCAATTTCGACGAATTTTCACAAATTTGTCTTGAGCGGCATCCCTCCGTAATGCGTTGAAGAATTGCCCCATACTAGGTGAAGCTCGATGAGCCCCGACTCCATCTGGTCGACTCCTCTAGCATGATGAGTTACTTCGGTGGAGCAATTGCGACGACTTTCGATAAGCTTCGGCAGGTTTTAGCGACTCTGGTCGTCACGCCAGAGAAGGAGAGTGTGACTCAGTCGTCGCGCCGGGGAGGAAGCATGCACCAGAGCAGGTGTAGTAGGCCTCACTCTAGTTTGGCTGACCTCTCAGCGAGACGGGAGAACTTCTTTGGAGAGTTGTACCTTTTTGGCAAATCGGCGAATTGGTAGATCATCCCTGCAACTTCAACGAATTTAGACCAACTCGATTTTTCTGGTACCCCTTCGTGTTGTGTTGAAGAATTGGCGTAGACCGGGTGAAGTGTGATGAGCCTCAACTCAGTCTGCGCCTCCTCTTTCATGGCGAGTTACGTAATCTTCAGTAAAGCGGCTTCGTCACTTCTGGTCGTCGTGCCGAGATAGAGAGAGCGGACTGAGATGGAGCGTAGTAGCTCAACCTTTGTTTGATGGGTTCCTCGAATTACTTTCGGTGAACTTCGAATTGAGATGGAAAGAGATAGCCGGAGATCGGAGAAAAACAATAGGCAGAATGTTACCTGTTTCGATTTAACCGGCACTCTCGATTAGTCAAACAACTTTGGCGACTTTTAGTGAGCTTTGGAAGTTTGCAGTTCGAGCCCCAGATTTTGACAAATTCCGGCATACTCTAGTCGTCATGCCAGAGAAAGAGAGTGTGAACCAAAGTGAAGCACAGTGGCTCCGCTTTGGTTCAATTAACTCCTGAATGAAACAAATTGCTTTCGGCGAACTTCACAATACCGAAGTGCTCCGGTATGGTGGGAATTGCTTCAGCCATTCAGGCCTGCTCCTTCGACAGACTGGCTTGCGTGTGAGATTCTCGTGCGTTGCACCATGATGTCGATGTGAACAAATAGGGCTTGGTTGACTTCTCTTGAATTGCGTAACTTCTTGTATGCAATAAAAAGGAGGGGGAGTTGGAGGGGCGCTGTATTGGGACCCACTCTCCTTCTCCCGAATTCACATTGACTTGGCGTCATATTTGAGTAAGCCGAAACGAACTCAATATAGTGGGTCCTGCTCTTGCCCGTTGACGTTTCCAACGCTGATCCTGACCGAGGCTTCACGCGGAATTCCATCATGAGTGGGATTCTGCATGGAAGCTTTGATCAAATCCCTTTTGAAAAGGGATTGTCGATCTCCCAAGATCAAGGGAGACCCTTAGGCTTCCCTAATAAACAATTTTTTATCTTTTCTCCCCCTTTTACAACCAGTACTTGGGCTCTTTGGCTTATGCTTTTCTTTTTGTTGTGATGACCTCTTTAGCACTTGGCGACTTTGACTGTTTTGAACTCTAACGAATCCGCCTCAACCGGTTCGACTTCTTCTTCTCATTGATTGTGCTGCAAGTGCAAGGCCACGACTTTGTCTCCTGTCTGCGTGACTGCAAGTACCTTGTCTTCATCAACCCTTCTGTGAATAGACTTGCATTGAGTGTGTACGAGTGTATTTCTGACGGCTCCACCTTACAATCCTCTTCAAGTTCTGACGTGAATCAGAGACTCTCCGCGGGTATAATTCAGAGGTACTTGATGCGATCCCAGCTAATCACTAGCAAGAGGACTAATCAATGTAATATAGACTTAGGTTAAGTCCGAATATCGTCCCACGAGGACCAAGCTAATATATAATTATTTTTCTAGTTTAAAAACCAAAGTTTGAGAAATCAATTGGAAAGGAGTTATAAAAACAGAAAATAAGCTAATCTACCTAATCCTATAGAGATCAAGAGAGGGCTTTTGATAAAATCAGTATGGAAGAGACATTGGGAATCCAATTCCCTCCCTAGGGAATTCTGAGATTGAATAGAAGTTGAGTTTTGGAAATCAATTTCTGACAAGCTTATAAAACCATGGCTACAATCTGCATCGGCATCACCTGTTTCTATCTCCTATAGTAAACCTAGCTAGCATGATCGACTCTACTTGATAGCATAAACATGAAGCTCATTGTGTCATAGACAAATCAATCTAAACTCAAAAAACCCGACTTGGATTGGCCTGATTTTCCGTGACATGATTCTCAATCCTCTCAGGAAGCTGTGGTCCAAATTTGGATCCAATTGGAAGTCGGAATCTCCAGATATGGTCTCTTTAATCTCGGACTTGTACTTTCTTTTTATAACAGTCTCCTAATCAAGAATAGCACTCCACCTCTTTGAGGATTCAAACCTCTTAGGATTTCCCTAAATTTCTTCTAGAGACTTCGTGGACATCTTCCTTATACACTTAGGACTCTTCCTCCCACTTTTGATCTTGTTTACTTATCAGAATCCTGAGATTTTAGCGATTTCGCATTGTTGAGTCACTGGCGCGGTTGCGCCGAAAATGTGTCTAAAATGGCGCGGTCGCGCCACTCTGGCTGAATTTCTTCTAAGTACTCAAATGGAAAGAGTTATGGTCGTGTTTGGAAACTCCAGATGCCTTCTGACGCCATCTTGGCGTGGTCGCGCCATATTTAGTCCTTCAACTGGTGCAGTCGCTCCGGTCCTTGCAACCTTGTACCTTTTTGTACTAAAATCTTCATATTTTCCTCATTTTAGCTTCGATTTCAACGATTCTTGTTGCGTTAGACTCCTGAGAGACAAAACATGAATCTGAGATATATTTCATGATATTATGATAATTATTTATTCCAAAATATAATTTTCAATTCCAATTAAGGCCTAAAAATAGTGTCATTTAGACACTTATCGATTACTATATAAATATATATATATATATATATATATATATACATATATCTTTTTTTTTTTTTTCCCGACAGTCTCTGATTGAGTTCAGGTCTTTCGGGTACTCACTCTCTTTTCTTTTTCTTCTTTCCTTCCTCCCTATTTCTTCTCATTTTTCTCTCCTCTCATTTTCGACTCCTCCCTCAAATTTCGCGAATTTTCTCTCTTCTCTCTCTCTCTCTCTCTCTCGAATTTTCTCTCGATGTCTCTCGAATTTCATCTCTTTCTCTCTCTCTCTCTCTCTCTCTCTCTCTCTCTCTTTCCTTTTTTGTACTCCAAGTGCTTGTTAGTTTGTCAATATGACAGACTCACAACTCTCAGTGTGTCATCCGGCTGAATAGCCGGGCGCAGTAATGTTGTGTCGCAGCTGATTCGGTCACCAGGTGCAACCAATCTGATTTGCCGTGTCTGACTCGGTCATCGAGCGCAGTGTTTTTTATTCGGTCGCGTCCAGCTTGGTCGTTGGGCACGGAGCTTTTGTGTTGTCTTGTCCGGCTGAGCCATTGGGTGCGGTGTTTTGCAGTGTTACGTCCGGCTCGGTCGCCAGACACTGTGAATTTGAGTTGGCTGCATTCGATTCGATCGTCGGGCGCAGAGCTTTTGATTTGGCCACGTTCGACGATCGAGTCAAATGCATCTAGTTCGGTCACCGAGCGCTACGAATTTGAATTGGCTGTGTTTGGCTCGGTCGCTGGGCGCAGAGGCTTTTGATTTGGCCACGTCCAGCTCAGTCGCCAGGCACGGAGCTTTTGTGCTGCGTTCAATTTGGTCGTAGGGCACTGCAATTTTCGAGTTTTTGTGTCGGGCTTGGTCGCCGGCACAAAGCTTTTGATTTGGTCGCGTCCGGCTCGGTTGCTGGGAGCAGAGCTTTTATGCTACGTCCGGTTCAGTCGTCGGGCGTTGCAAATTTGATTTGGCTACATCCGGCTCGGTTGAAAGGCGCAAAGCATTTGATTTGGTCGCGTCTGACTCGATCACCGGGCGCAGAGCTTTTGTATTGCGTTCGACTCAGTCCGGGTGCTGCGAATTTGATTTGGCCGCATCCAATCGGTAGCCGGCGCTGAGCTTTTGTGCCGCATTTGGCTCGGTCGCCTGGCGCTGCGTTTTTGTTGTGTCGCGTCCGGCTCGGTAGTCGGGTGCGAATCTTTTATGTTGCGTCTGGCTCGGTTGCCAGGCGCTACGAAATTGATTTCGCTGTGTCTGGCTTGGTCGTCGGGTGCAAAGCTTTTATGCCACATTTGGCTCGATCATCAGGCGCTGCATTTTTGTTGTGTTGCGTCCGGCTCGATCGCTGGGCATAGAACTTTTGGGCTACGTCCGGCTCGGTCACCGGGCGCTACGAATTTGATTTAGCCACGTCCAGCTCGGTCACCAGGTGGCTACAAATTTGATTTAGCCGCGTCTGACTCTGTTGCCTGGCGCGGAGCTTTTGTGCCGCGTTCGGCTCGGTCTTCGAGCGCTGCATTTTTGTTGTGTCGCTTCCGCCTCTATCGCGCGGGTGCAGAAATTTTGGGTTGCGTCTTGCTCGGTTGTCGGGCACAGAACTTTTGGGCTGCATCCGACTCGATCGCTGGGTGTTATGAATTTGATTTGGCCGTGTCCATCTAAGTCGCTAGGCGCGGAGCTTTTGTGGTGCGTTCGGCTTGGTCGCTAGGCGCTACGATTTTCAGTTGGCAGCGTCCGGCTCGGTTGCCGAGCGCAGAGCTTTTGTGTTGTGTCCGGCTTGATCGCCAGGGGCTACGATTTTCAGTTGGCTGCGACCGGCTCGGTCGCATGGGAGCGGAGCTTTTGTGCTGTGTCCGCCTCGATCGCCAGGCGCTATGATTTTCAGTTGGTTGCGTCCAACTCAGTCGCCAGGCGCTGCAATTTTTAGTTGTGGTTCCCGGGCATAGAGCTTTTGTGCTGCGCCTGGCTCGGTTGTCGGGCGCAGAGCTTTTCCACTGCGTCCAGCTCGGTTTCTGAGAGCAGATCTTTTGTGCTGAGTCCGGCTCGATTGCCGGGAGCAGAGCTTTTGTGCTGCCTCCGGCTTGGCGCCAGGCACTGCGATTTTCAGTTGGTTGCGTCCGGCTCGCTCGCCGGGCCCAAGGCTTTTGTGCTGGTTGTTCCTCATGAAGGTTCGTTTTGCGCCAGACTGGCATACATTCTGCAACTCAGAGAGGGGCGATGGTGCGGCAGATGTAGGTGGCCAAGGACTTGCGTTTTTTTTTTTTTTGTATTCGGCTAGATGGCCGAACTTACAAGAGAGTCAGTGTACTCTCGACTACTCGCCTTCTCTTTTTTTTGTTATTTGTCCATTTCTTTTTCTTTTCCACGAGTGCTCTTTTTTGTCCTTGCAGTTTTCCCTGCTTCGATTATTTTTTTTTTCTTTTTTGTGACCTTTTCTTTTCTTTTGGTTGTTGAACACACTTTTTCTCAACTTAGATTTTTTTTTTTTATTTGAGAAAGGAGTAGTTTGTGTACCTGATTTTGGCTGATGCGCATGTCACAGAGGGCTGCATTGTCTTTCTCCTTTCTTTGTTTGACAGCCTCGGAAGCTTCGATCACACTGAATGGTGCTACGTGGCTCTGCCTCCGGATCTGGGACTCTAATGCATAAGAGAAGTCTATGCTACTTCCTCACGCGAATCGATCTTTGGTGGTTGTTTTGTATGTGCTCCTACGCCCAAGGTCCTGCTTGACTTATGAAGTCGTCATGTGTTCAACGACGACGACCAAATTTGCTATCTTCCAAGAGCGGACGAGTCGGCCTGATGCGCAAGCGACCAAGGGACTGGCGACGTTTGTCGACTAGCAAGAGAGTCGGCCCGACTTGCAGACGGTCAAGGAGTTGACGATGGCTATCGACCAGCAGCTGGATCGGTCCGGCATGCAAATGGTCAAGGAGTCGATGATGGCTATCGACCAGCAGTGGGATCGGCCCGACATGCAACAAGAGGAGTCATTCGACCTTGCTGAGTCGGAGCTTCCTCAAGTTTAATTTGCTCTCTTTTGTAGTTTTTTTTTATGCCATGTCACATCTCTTTTTATTGCGAGAGATTTGAATTGTTTCTCACTTATTTAAATAAAGAATGATTTCTCATTCTTTTTTCGGCCTTCTTTTCCCTTTTTTTCAATGGCCCATCACGCATAGAAGCGCTTAAGGAACTTACCGTTTGTCATTGGCAACTTTGAGCCGTCTTCCGTCACGAGCTTATATGCTTCATTGGTGTAAGCCTCTTGAACCGCGTAGGGGCCTTCCCATTTCAGCGCGAACTTGCCCCCCAATTTTTTTCGTGAAGAGCGTCGGTCGTCACACTACGTTAGTGATGGAGATATGGTTGACGAAGGTGACATCATGCGCGTGGGCGTTGGCAATGGCAGCTCTCAGTGTGTAAATGATCACAGGGGTTGGGGTCGCTTTCTTCTCTAGCAACGGTTGGCCGACAGAAACTTGGTGGACATCGGCAGACCGACCTGTGATCCGGATCGGCTTCACTGTCTGGTAGCCGAGGCTATGCCGACTTTGTGGAATGCGGTGACCAACTTTTCTTACATTGGAGCGAGGATAGGGACATCGACGGGCGGCTTCTCATGGAGCTGTTCTTTTGTGAGATTGCCCTCGGCTTTGGCCAACAACCGGTAGGCATTTGGATCAAAGCCTTCGGTTGTCCGACGCCGGTAAGCATTTAGAGCTCGGGCACTTCTTGACTCCGATCTTTGACCTTTGGAAGTGGCAAAGTGACTCCTTCTTTGGACGGAGTCGGCTCGACGTTGCGGCAAATGATGAGAGGGGGTTCCCCTTTGTTTCTCTGTGACTGCGGAATGTACTTATGTATAGGCACATTGCGCTTCGTCAGCATCGGTGTCGTCGATGAGACCGTCTGGTTGTTGTGCGCTGGTTGTTTGAGCAGCGCGATTTTCAGCACCAAGTTGTGTTTTGGCATTTGTTTTGGCGTAACGACAATTTTGGCATTGGGTGCTTGACCCGGCCAAGACGACGCTTTGATAGTCGGCCTTGTCGTTAAGTAAAACTTGGCATCGGCAAATGAAGCTTCGGCCTCGGTGAATGGACTCTCGTCAACATACATGTCTTATGTTCGCCATCCTTCCAATACTTGAAGCACTGGTCGATCGTCGAAGGTATGACCCCGTTGGCGTGGAGCCATGGTCGACCCAGGACTAAGTTGTAAGAAGGTCCTGGAGTCGATTACTTGGAACGGAGTCTCGACCATCATGTCTCCGATGAGCAACTTCAAACGTATCAAGCCAAGTGTGCACTGGTTTTCTTGATTGAATCCTTGGATGAGGAAGGAGCTTGCAGAAAGGTCTCTGGCGAAAATGCCGACGTTCTTCATTGTTCGAATCGGCAAGATGTTGTTCGCGGAGCCGCAATCGACGAGAATGCGGTTGGCGAGATGGTCCTTTATGTAGCCGATTACGAATAGCGACCGACTGTGGCTTCTTGTCCCCAGTTGTGCATCCTTCTCTCGAAACGTAATGCATGGTGGGCAAGAGACGACGAGTGCCTCTTCTGGTCGAGACACTTGCTGCGATGAAGATGCCTCTTCTTCTTTTCTATATGGAGGAATCAGGCCGACCTTTGGTTGGTCGTTCTTCCTCATCATGACTTGCTCCAATTCGGCTTGAATCTTTTTCGGCTTGTCGAGAGCTCGGATGAGAGCCTACCTGGATCGGATGTCCAAGTCGAGGTTGTTCTCAATCTCATTTAACGGCAAGATTTGTTGCAAGGACATCTCGAGGTCGTCACACTCGACTATTGGTAGGTTGCCTTTTTCTTCCCGACTGGCCTGCTTGGGAGGAGTCGCCCGAGCATGTCGCTACCATCGACGGTGGCGCGAAGAATTCCTTCGGGAAGAACTCCACCAGAGTGACGGGTCTTCTTTTTCTTTTGTCTGCTCCTTAGACGTGAGTCTTAGGAGCCTTCTTTTGGCGCTTCGCGACTCTTTTGATTGGCTGCTTCGCCTTTGTTTTTGTGGTCGCTGGTGGTTCGATTTCTCGAATGGGTTTCTTTTCCCGAGTGACCAATATCCACCCCTCTGCATCTACTACAACAACTTCTAGGGGTGCTGGTTTTTGTGCAACCTTAGCCGGTGGTCAATGGTTGTGCTGTTTGTTTGGCGGGCCAGACTTGGGACGATATTCCCTCCTCATAACCCGAGGCTTATTGAGTCTAGTTCGCCTACTAGACTCGGTTTGGATGGAAACGATGTTTACCGACGCTGCTCCTTCTGCTTCGTCGATCGCAATGCAGCCTTTCTCTGCGAGATTCATGATTTGATCCTTTAAAACGAAACATTGCTTGGTTGAGTGACCAAGTAGATGATGATATTTGCAGAAGTTTCGGTCCTTTGATCTTGCAAGGTCGCCGGGTCTTTTAATGTCCGACAACTTGATCAAGTCGTTCTCGAGCAGCTGCTCGGGCATGATGGGAACATCAGCGTCGGAGAAGGGGTATGTCTTTGCTTGCCTCTCCTTCAGCGACGGTTTCCAGTAGGTGCCCCCAACGGGTGACCATGGAGGGAAGTTTGTTTTTACATTGATTCCGACCTTGATCGGTTCAAAAACATTTGTGGCGAAGAAGTTCTTTGTCTTCTCCTTCGTGTCTTGGGTGGTAGCCTTCCCTTTTTTGTGTGGGTCGGCTATTGGTATGGCATCTTCCGCCCTTTCTTCGATGATAGTTTCAATGTTGTGAGCTTCTGTCACAAGCTCCTGGAAATCTTTTGTCTTCTTGCTCTGGATGTAGAACAAAAGCTCCCACCACGTCCCTCGAGAACACATCTTGATTTTGGCATCGAGCGATAAATTGGAACTCTCCTTGTAGTTGAGGCTGAGATTCCTCCACCGATTGATATAGTCGATCACTTTTTCGCCTTCCTTTTGTTTGAGGTTGGTCATCTCGACTAACGTCATAGTGCGTCGGGTATTGTAGAACCGACTGAGGAACTTCCGCTCGAGCTGCTCCCAGCTGTCGATCGATTCCTATGACATCTCGATGTACCAATCAAAGGCGTTGCCTTTCAAGGATCAGCCGAATTGGCTGAGCAACAGGTCGCCATCTGTGTCGGCATTGTTGCAGGCCTTGATGAAATGAGCGACGTGCTGCTTTGGGTGGCCGTCGCCATTGAATTGTTGGAACTCCGGTGGATGATAGCCGAACAACATAGGGAAGTTCTGTATCCTCTGCGTGTATGGCCTCTGATAGGCCATCGACTTGCTTTCGCCGGAGCCGTTTTGCGCGACGCAGTTGATGACTTCAGTTACTGCATCGAGGGTAAGGGAGTTCGACTCCTCTTCGTCTCATGACTTTCGAATGGTCACGGGAGCTGTTGGCCGCTGGTTATCGATAGCAGGTTCCTCACGATGAGGTTCGGCCGTGGCGCTTGTGGTCACTTGATTTTGGTCGACTTCTTGAGAGACGCTGTCGGAGTTGGTGTTGGGCGTGCCCATCTCCAATCTCTTTAGTATCCTCGAAATTTGAAGGTCACGGGCTGCGAGCTGCACGTCTTTGATGCGCAACTACTCGTTTTGTTCTTTTAACTCAACCTGCACTTCTGCAAGCTGCTCAATTGTTTTCCCCGAGGTGGCCATTGCGCCTACTCTGTCGGTTGGAGCCTAGGAAGTAGTTACCGACTCGAAACGAAGTGGGGATGACTTAATTGGCGACCATGCTGGCGAGCTGGCCGTCAGAGTTCTTTGTAGCAATGAGGCCACTGTGGGCGACTGGGCTGAAGAGCCAATCACTGTTGGGTGCCTGAGAGGCGATGTCTAGATGGGCGACTGACTCGATGGAGTAGCCGCCGATGTGAATCGACCCGAGGAGATTAGTGATAGGGCCACAAGAGAGGTTGTCGGCGTCTGTCAACATGGGGAAGACACTGGTGACCTGTTGGTTGCGGCAGTCAATGCTCCCAGGACATCGTGAGAAACCGTCACTATTGATGACTTGCCCCCTGCCATTGTTTTAGGCAAGGCTGAAGTCAATGTTGGGTTCCTTCCTGTTGTGGAGGAAGAGGTTGCGTCTCCATGTTGCTCATATCGCCGGACCATGGTTGATATGATCGAGTCCCTGCATGAGGGTGGCGATTGAATTGGACTGACCACCGGACTAGGCGCCAGTGGTATGCTGTCGACGGCCAGGTGGGTCGGCCTATTTTCATTCGAGATCATCCTGACCGGTACGGCGACCGGTTTGGTGGAGGTCGCAGTAGCCTGTGGTTGGTAGACGGCACTCGAACGGCGTGCGTCCCTCACGAAAGGAGCTTGTCTGGTGAACAAGCTTTTGACCAACGCCCTTGTCACTGGGTGACTGGCCGGTGGAGGAGATGGAGCACAAATGTTACCTGGAGAAGTGGCCGCTGGTCCGTGAGCTCCTATTGTTGCGGTTGAGCTTGCACCCGCTGCAGAACATGGACAAGCAGAGCTCGAACTGGCAATTTGCTTGCCATTGTTGTCGTTGTTGTTGTTGGCGTTGCTGGCCAAATCTGTTTCACCGAAAATCTGCCAGTCCGCAAAGAGGCGCGACCGAGTGAATAAATCGATTTAAAACAAAGAAATTGTGTTACAATTTGTGTTTGAAAGTCAGAGAATGCGAGTACAGTCTCCTATTCTTCCTTTGATTCTATCTCCATGTGAATTGATGAAGCTTCGGCTTCTGGTGAGTTGACGTCGAAATTCGAGTTTCAGATCAAGTGTGCACGAACGATGATGGTTTCTTCGATCGAACGGAAGTATTTGTGTTCCGCGTGTATCGACTTATTGACGTTGCCAGTGAACGTGTAGAGCTGCTCTGGTTGAACTGGTGAATTTCGATGAATTGCGAGTTGCTTGCACTCCTTTGGCTCGAGAGAGCTTCTGTACGTGAGATAGCTTCTCGACAAAAGAATTTCAAACCTCTTTCAACAAAGTGCTTCTAGCTATTTGTATCTGGTTCTATCCAGTTGTTGGGGGTCGATCCTTAGAATGGGGATCATGATCCCCTTTCCGCTGCTTCTGTTGAGATGAGAAGACTTGAGCGCTCCTCATTTTCCTCTGTTGATCCCATCAAATGAGGATCAATGCTAGATTTTCTGGTTTCTTCGGTTGGCGACCAGATTTGGTCGGTTGAATGCTGAAGTGGTCTGCAGTGTGACTGATAGTTAAGTGGCAATGATACGACAAATTTTTGCTGACTGGGACGATGATAGGATCGATGACGCGATGAGACGAATGTACCCATTGATGGGCTATGAGTGATGACTTTGAAAACCTGTGGAGCAGATCCATGATAAGCTCATGACGGTTGACCGATGGACTGGTGGGTGTTTGGGCTCGCCGTATTTGGGCCAACCGCATTTTGGTGTCTATAGGTACATATAAATTAACATGCTTATATAAGTAATTTTAAAATGAAATTTAGAAGTATAAAATTGAGTCAATTTTACATATTTCACCAATACTATTACCTATTTTCATTAACATATTAAAAAAAAATTAAATTTTATTATCTAATACTTTGTGGGACAACAAGAGCCGGTCCGCCGTTCGACTCGGGGCATCGACCGACGCAGGTCACGGGGGCGACCCAAGCCTGGGCTGACTATCTCGCTCGCGGATACGTTGTTTCCGTGACCGAAGAGGGTGGCGCACGCCCTTTATATTCTGAGTTTATGGTTTATTTAGATTTGTAGCTTTTTATTAAGTTATTTTTATAAAAAATTATATGAAACTAAAGTAAGTAAATGTTTCACCAAAAATCCGCCGGTCCGCGAAGAGGCGCGACCGAGAGAGTAATTCGATTAATTCAGAATAATTTGTGTTACAATTTGGGTGTGAGTATCAAAAAATTGCGAGTACAATCTCCTAGTATTCCTCTGATTCGATCTCCGTTACAGTGCTTAATTCTTATCTATTTTTATTTATAGTGCAAGCTTCTACGGTCCCGCGTAAACGTGGATGAGGCCCAAGTAGGGGTCTAACAGTAGAAAAATTATATGAAAAGCTTGGCCACAAAATCCCAAGTGAGTTTGATGCTACGTCTAGGAGACCTAAGGGGAGGTACAACGGTGAGTTCATTGGATACATTGGACTTGCTGTGAGAACCCGTTTGCCACATCGGGTGAGATACTTCAGGAACTTTAAAGCTGAGGATTTTCATGAAGCTTATGCATTTATCCAGGTAAATATCATTTTTACAGACATTTGATTTGTGTTGATGTATCTAAATCTAATAGTTAATATTTTGTGGTAGAATTACTTTTCTGTTGATATACTACGTGACAACCTCTGCCGAGACGTTGTTTTGAGGACTATGGGTGATATATTCTAGACATATAGACGAGAGTTGAGTGCATGGTTTCAGCAGCATGGAGGAGTTCCTGAAGGTGGATTGACTCCTTTTCCTGATGTAAACGACACTGATTGGCAATGGCTTTATGAAAATATTTTTGCAATTAAGAGTTTTCAGGTAATTGAATTGGAAACGAGAGTATTATTCAAATTTGACTTGTGTTTAAATCTTTGGAATTTTATGTTATATTTAAATGATTGCAGGATCGATCTGCCCAAAATAAAGTTAACATTAGCAAGTTGAAAGTTAGACACACAGCAGGGCAAAAATCATTTCAGCGTCTATTTGATGAAATGGTAAGTATCATCTTGTGATTTTACTTTAATTAAACTTTTTCTTATCAATTGTTAATTTGCTTTCCCTATATTACTTGTAGGGTTCTGACAACAGTCCTATCAATCAATTCAAACAAACACATTTTTCAAGGAAAGGACCTTGGGGTGCTGGGGCAGAAGAAAAATATGTAAGTAAAATTTAAATTAAGTATAAATTTTTTTTTAATGTATTGTGGTATCATTAGCATTAATAGATTATTTTATGTTGGACAGAATCTTATGTTGGAGGCAAAAGAGCAAGCAACACAACAAGAGACTCCTGTGAATGAAAAACAAATTGTAGAAGATGTTTTAGGGTCGAGGTCTAGTTACATAAAGGGCCAAGGTTTGGCGTAACCAGCTGTACCTAAGAGACCCCGTGGTATATCATCTTCTTCTTCGTCTATTCAGAACATGATTGATGAGGTACGTGAAGAGCATAGGCGTGAGATAGAAAAGCTGAAGGAGGAAAATAGTCGCCAGTTAGAGGAACATAGTCGCCAGTTAGAGGAACATAGTCGCAAGTTAGAGGAAATGCGTAGAGAGATGATTCAAATGATACAGGGGTTACGTGACCCGTGACCTTTCAATTTGGTTAAGTCTTACCTATTTTTTACACAACTTCACTTTCACCTTTTCAGCAATTTGTGATGAATTTGAATAGAACATTGTGAATGAATTGTGAATGTGAATGAATTGTGAATGTAAATGAATTTTGAACTTTGTAAATGAATTGTGAGTGAATTATTTATTTTGCGAATGAATTGTGAATGAGAAGAACTCAATTGTGATGTATTTTTTTTTTTTTAGCAGTGATGAAATTTAAGCAAGTTAATGTAGTTTAAAAAATTAATATAAATTACAAATAACCAGAAAAATGACTTTTAACCACGAAATTAGAATTTTCGTGGTTAAAAGTGTATACTTTTAACCACGAAATTAGAATTTTCGTGGTTAAAAGTGTATACTTTTAACCACGAAATTAAAATTTGCGTGGTTAAAAGTGTATACTTTTAACCACGAAATCAAAATTTTCGTGGCTAAATGCTGAATTTTTTAGCCACGAAATTGATTTCGTGGCTAAAAATTACATCTTTTAACCATTAAACTGATGATTTCGTGGCTAAAAGTTAAGAAGTTTTAGCCACGAATTTAATATTTCGTGGTTAAAAGTGGAAAGATTTAGCCACGAAACACGAAATTTCGTGGCTAAAACTTTTAGCGACGCTTTATTTGTTACAAACTTTTAACCACGAAATTTCGTGGTTAAAAGTTTTAGCCACGAACTGGGGACTTTTAGCCACGAAAAATTTCGTGGTTAAAAGTCTTTTTTCTTGTAGTGTGGTGTGGGCGTAGCACCTCAGCAGTCTTCGACTTGGCCAATTGCGGGTGAGGGACTTGTGTTAGCTGCCGAAGTGGCTGTCGCGACTTCGAGGAGGGAACCCTTTGTGACGTTCCCCCTTAGCAATGGAGAAGTGACTTTTGCTGCAAAAGATGGAGCTCCGGGTTCAACTTGTCGACCAGTGAGTGAGGATTCGTCAACTTCTCGGCCTGCGTCGGTAAGTGCCTATCCTTCTGTTCCCCCTTTTTTTTTTTTTTTTCTTCCTTCCCTCATCTCTCGACTCCTTTTTTTTTAGGTGTCGACCTTTCCCCTTTCGGCGAGGTCGAGGCTGTTGATGCAGCGGTCCGCCTGGGACTGTGGACAGAGTTTGTCGACTCTGTTTTATCAACGGCCGACGATCCTTGTTCACCCGAGCATGTGGCGGACACTCGTGCCATTCTTGAGCATTTGCAAGGAGCCGGTGTCGATACCTCTGTGCTGGAGCAATGGGAGGAGGACTTTGCTTCGGAGGCGGCTCGTTTTCAACAGTTGCGTGATTCTTTGGCCGGGAAACTCAGTTTGGCCGAGTGGTTCGCCGTCGAAGCTGAACTTGCGTGGTCTGTCCAGCATGTGCATCGTCGGCGCGACGACTTAACCGCGAACTTGGATAGGCGCCAGGGTGAACGTGAAGCTGCGGAGGCTGAGCAGATGGCTCTCCGTGATCGTCTGGCATTCATCTCATCTCAGATCGACTCCATCAATACTGAGCTTGTGACCATCCGTCGAGGGATTGACACTGCTGAGGAGGAAGCTTCTGCGCTTGAGGGTAAACTCGCCTCTGTTCGCGCACGCCTTGTTCTCGACGAGACTGAGAAGCGAGAGTTGGCTGAAGTTCGCGCCGAAGTGATGCGGCTGTGGCAAAGGGTGGCCGACATTGAACTTCCGTCTTTTTTATGTTTTTTTTTGGTAGTCTCTCTTTTCTTTCGAGACTTGATACTTCTTTTTCTTTTTTTTGTAGCCTCCCTTTTTGTTGAGAGGCTTGCTTTGTTCTCATCACACACATTTTTTTTTTCTGCAATGAGAAGCATATATTTTTTTTTTGACTTTTCTTTTCTTTGTCTCTCTTTTTTTTTGGCTGCCCTCTTTATGGGTAAAATCGTTTGAGGAATTTACCGTTCGTTATCAGCAGCTCCGAACCGTTTGAAGTAACGAGCTTAGAGGTGCCATTTGTGTAGGCCTCGTGCACCACGTACTGTCCTTCCCACTTCGGTGCGGTGCGAATTTGACCCCAATTTTGCTCGTAAAGAGCATTGGCCGTCAAACTGCGAGTACGAGGTCGCCTTTCTGGAATGACCGTAGCCATACCTTTTTATAGAAGGCTCGGGTCATGCGAGATTGGTAACATTCGAGCCGTTGTTGCGCTTCGAGTCGCTGCTCATCGAGTGACTCAAGTTCAGCGAGTCGCAGCTGGGCGCACTCCTCCGTCGTCAGTCGTTCTCTGATTGCAATTCGTAGAGAAGGGAGTTGTACTTCGAGAGGGAGCACTGCTCCGGTGCCGTAAACCAACGAATATGGGGTCGACTGGGTTGGCGTTCGAAACAAAGTTCTGTATGCCCACAAAGCTTAGCCGAGTTTTTCATCCTAGCTCTTCTTGTTGGCGTCGATGGTCCTCTTTAGGATCTTGCAGAGCATTTTGTTAAAAGCTTCTGCAAGTCCGTTGGCTGCCGGGTTATAAGCCGACGATGTCAGCTGTTGTATGCAAAATTTCTCGCAGAAGCAGTCCATGACTTTGTTTTTGAATGGCGTCCCATTGTCCGTCATTATGTATCGGGGAACTCCCGATAGATAATTTGAGTTCGAGTAAAGTCGACGACGGTGACGACATTCACTTCTCAGTAGGCTGCAGCTTGGGCCCATTTTGAGAAGTAGTCGGTGGAAGCCAAGATGTATTGCCTGTCGGAGTCGGATTTAGGAGAGATGGGGCCTATTATATCCATCCCCCAAGCTTCGAATGGCCATGATGCGACCGTTGGGTGAAGCCGTTCCGGCGCCTGGTGTATGTAATCGGCATGGAGCTAACACTGGTTGCAGGTTCGAGCCATTTCGATGGCATCCCTGAGCATCGTCGGCCAGTAATAGCCCAGTCGTTTGACTTGTAAATGGAGCTTCGGGACAGCTTGGTGCGCATCGCAAATTCCACTGTGTCACTTTGAGAACTTGCAGCCCCTCTTCTTTTGATAGACAACGAAGGAGTAGGCCTTCATATGACCTCCGGTAAAGTACGTCGTTGATCAAAGCGTACTTTGGAGCTGCTCAGTGAATTTGGACTCGCTCTCGTAGGTCGACAGGGAATGTGTCGTGGCGAAGGAAGTTTGTGATCGGTTCTCTCCAATCTTCGATTTGATTTTGACTGGCCAAGATAGGAAGAGATTCTTCTATCTCTTCTGTTTGCTCTTCTTCTGTTTCTTCCTCGACCGGTGGAGGGATTACCCATCGTTCGCAAATGGGGACTTGGCTTGGCCGTTCGTCGAGTTGTGCTAAGCTGGCAACAATTCCAGCCAATGCGTCGGCTGGCCCATTTTTGGATTGAGGAACGTAGTGGAGTGAGGCTTCCGGAATTTGGGCCAGAAGTTCACCAGCATGTCTCCAGAGTGGCATGAGTTCGAGTTTCTTCACTTCGAATTCTCCTGTGAGCTGTTTAATGACCAGAGCCGAGTCGTCGTAGATATTTAACTGCGGCAACTGCATCTCGACCGCTATGCCGAGTCCGAGGAGGATAGCTTGATACTCCGCTTTGTTGTTCAAACAGTTTTGAGTTAGAACGAACGAATACGGGAGCAGGTCCCTTCTCGGTGAAACGAATAGGACCCACGCACCGGCTCCGTTTCTTCTCGCGGCGCAAGCGAAATACATCTCCCAAGAAGGGAGCACCTTGACCAGGAAGATCTCCTCGTCGGGGAATTCCTCTGTTAACTCCCATTCGGCCAGCACGGGGTGGTCGGCCAAGAAATTGGCCAATGCTTGGCCTTTGATTGATCGTTGCGGCACGAAGTTGATTTCGAACTCGGAGAGGAGCAATGCCCACTTAGCCAGTTGATAAGTGTCCAAAAGACACTTATTTATGCATGATTTAATGAGCATAAACTTCCATTTTGAGTTAATTATTAGCATGAAATTGACAAATATAACTCAAATACATGTTTTGTGTCTCAGGTACCCGGCAAAAGAAGAAAATCTGGATTCTGAGGAAAAAAGAAGGAAAAAGGAGCAAAATCAAGCAAAAGAGGGAATGGCGCGACCGCGCCTATTAAATGTGCATAAATTCAAATAAATTCAAGAAAATCCCAACGGCTAGTGAGGCTGAAAGGAGGGCAGTTCGTGAATGTGAAATGGCGCGACCGCGCCCCACGAGGGCGCTACCGCGCCATGAAGATGGTGCTATCTCTGGCGCTGCCGCGCCACTCTGTTTCCATACATGGAGTTCAAAGTGCTATTTTGGGAAGTCGGCAAGAGTCTAAGGAGTGGCGCGACCGTGCCACTTCTACAGCATAAAACGGCGCGACCGCGCCAAGCGGTCTCCTGACTTAGGCGGATAACGAGTTCTGTGGCGCGACCGCGCCGATGACTCAGCTGCTGAAAATACGAAAATCTCGGGAACCTGCAATCAAATCGAATCCAAACTTGGGAGAAGGAGTCTCAGACGTCTAAGGAAGGTGCCCACGAAGAGTTTAAGGTAATTTACTTGAGTCCAGATGCATTGAATGGTCCAAGAGAAGAAGTTAATTCAAAACAGGAATCTGCTGCCAATGGAAGGAGATAAATCCGAATTTTGGGAAGATCATAGAAGGTGTTTCACAATTCCAATTGAAGCCAAACTTGGAACGAAGTTTCCTTGTACTACAGAGGATCTTGTCACGAAAATTTGGGTCAATCCAAGCCAGGATTCTCGAGTTTCACGTCTCCAAAGTGGTGGACCCGAAAGCAGAAATTGGCAGCAGAAATCAGACAACTTCTTTCCCTCATATCTCGAGTTTCCCGACTCAGAATGGATTCAAACTTCGTGAGAAAGGAAAGGACCACATAAGGAAGCTTCTGATGTAATTTCATCAAATTCTAAGGTCGGAAAGTCACAATTCACACCCTTGGACAGAGGCTGAAATTACAAGGCTTGGACATAGTTTCAAGTATAAAAAGGGGGTCCGAGGCAGAGATCAATCATCAAGTTTTTTTATCAAGTTTTCATCCAGTTTCGAGTTGTAATTACAGTAGTTTAGGTTTTTATTGTTTTTAGTCAGTGTGGAGTTGAGAGAGAGAGAGAGAAAGAAGGAAGAGATTTCAATCAAGGAGGAGTTGAAGCTAAGGGCAGTCCTCAAATGGGGGTTTTCTGTACTTTATTTTCTTCTTGTTTTCATGGTTGTAATTAATTCCTCTTTCAGTGTTTGTTTGATTATCATGGAGTAGTCTCTCTTTGTTGGGGAAGTCATGAACTCCTAGTTTGTTATATGTTTGAATTCTGAATTTTATAGCAATAAAATATCCTGCTTTTGTTTTAGAAACTGAGTTCATTGCTTATTTCTGATCTGAATTCAATTCTGGAATTTAATGAGGTATGGATTGAGAAGTTAAATTTCAGTAGAGAGTTGAGTCAGTGATTTGATTCCTGTTTTCTAAAACAACTCGCTTTTCTAACTAGTTCTTTCCGGATTGTGATGGAGACTAGTGGAAAAGTAATGTGACTTTTTTGTAACCCTTGTTCTGAATGAGAGAGTTGATATTTATGCACTTAGGATTTGAATGTTTCCGGATTGTGATGGAGTTCAAAGAATGAGTGAAAGTTAACTTGTTTTTCTCACTAGTTGTTTCCGGATTGTGATGGAGACTAGTGGAAAGCAATTTGACTCTTTAAACACTTTTGTTCTGAATAAGAGTTGATCTTCAAGCTTTTATATTTATGCACCTAGGACCTGAATGTTTCCGGATTGTGATGGAGTTCAGAGATTAGGTGAAAGTTATTTTCTGTATATGGGTAACCAGGTTTTCAAAAGCTAAGTCAAGGTAAGGATACTTGAGCAATAAAATCAGAATTCTGCATATTGACAACTAGGAGGGATTGACATTCTTCCCCAACATCTCATCTCTATTAGTTTTTCCATTGGTTTAATTCTGTTTTCTTTTCAGTTTTCAAAACCAAAACCAAAAACTTCTTTTCCCTCAAACAGTAGAAAAATCTTTGCTTAAACTGAGTTCTCATCAAGGTCTCTGTGGGATCGATATCTGGACTCTCGAGTCTATATTACTTCCTAACCTAGTGCACTTGCTAGACTCTCAACACCAGTCGACCTGAGAGAATTGGCCGCGACATAATATATTTCAATGGGTCGGCTCTCGAAATGAGGTTCGTTGAATGCGCCAGGAGGTAGTGCCGGAGCTTTTGAATTGCGAATATGAGTGCTAGATAGGTCTTCTCGATCGGAGAATAGTTGAATTCGGTGCCCACCAGTGTTCGGCTTAGATAGTAGAGAGAACGTTCTTTGTTGTTCTCGTCACATTGAGCCAAGAAAACTCACACCGATTTCTCGTGTGTTGTGATGTATAACAGCAACGGTCTATCGACGATTGGAGCTACAAGCACTGGCGGCTTGGTGAGATACACCTTTATGTTATTAAAGGCGTTCTGACAGGAGTTGTCCCACTCGAACAATGTATCCTTCTTCAATAGGTGGCTGAATGGCTAGCATCTCCCGGCTAGGTTCGAGATGAAGCGCCGAATATACACCAAGTGACCTTGGAAGCTTTTGAATTCGGAGACGTTTTTAGGCTCCGACATTTTTTGAGTGGAATCGATTTTGGACTGATCGATTTCAATCCCTTTGTGATGCACGATGAATCCCATGAATTTGACCGAGGTGACATCGAAAGCACACTTTAACGGATTCATTTTGAGCTGAAACCGTCGCAGCCTTTCGAACACTGCCCTGAGGTCGAGAAGATGGTCTGCCCTCTGTTTTCTCTTCACCACTAGGTCGTCGACATAGCATTCGACTCGTTTGTGGAGGAAGTCGTTGAAGATGTTTTGCATTGCCCTCTGGTAGGTCGCGCCAGCATTCTTGAGTCCAAACGGCATCACTTTGTATCAGAAGATGCCTTTAGGAGTGCGAAATGCGGTGAGTTCTTCATCTTTTGGGTCCATCCGAATTTGGTTGTAGCCGGATGAACCATCCATGAAGGATAGAGCTTCGTGGCCTATCGTTGCATCGACCATGAGTTTGGTTATTGGCAGAGGGAAGTCGTCCTTTGGGCACGCCTTATTCAGGTCGCGAAAGTCGACGCAGACCCGGATTTGGCCAATCTTCTTCTTGACAAGCACGATGTTTGCGATCCAAGACGGGTACTTCACCTCTCTGATGAAATTTGCCGCGATCAATTTGTCGACCTCCTTTTCAATTTCTGGCACAAGTTCTGGTTGGAACCGTCGTTGCGACTGCTTGACTGGCCGGATAGAGGGATGCACTGCCAATTTGTGAACTGCCACTCGCGGGTTGAGGTTAGGCATCTCCGTGTAGTTCCAGGCGAATATGTCGCGGTATTCACGAAGCAGCGTCATGTATTCGACCTCTTCTTCGGCCGACAGTGAAGCACTAAGGAATGTCGGCCTCGGGTCCTCTGTTGTGCCCAAATCGACTTTCTTTAATTTGTCGATTGTTGACTGGCCGCCTTCCTCGAACGAAGCCGGGGCCTCCTTTAAGACGAATTCCTCTTCTTCTTTATCATCGTCGGTGATGGAGATGTAGTTTACCATAACTGAATCATAAGCGCGAGCTCGTGCAATTGCAACTTTCAAAGTGTAAATAACCACCGAAGCCGGAGCATTTTTCCTTTTCGTCGGAGTTTGGCCGACCGAAACTTGATGTACATCTGCCGATGCCTTTCTAGTTATTTTGACTGGCTTCGCCTGGGTTGTGTAAATTTTGATCGGCTTCTGCTTCTCATAGTCGAGGCCTAGGCGACCTTGATTGATCCGATGGCCTTCGTTTCTCAATTTCTCCTGTTCTGGAGTGAGAACCGGTAGAGTGACGGTTGGTTTTGCATGGATTTCATCTTTTGTAAGGTTTCCCCCGGCTCTGGCCATCAGTCGGTAGGCGTTCAGGTCGAAACCTTCATTTGACCGTGTGGACGACAACTGTTGTTGGCTCGGGAGTTGCTTTGCGACGCTTCGTTCCTCCAATTTTGGCAGAGAAAGCGTGACTTTTTCTGGCAAAGGGGTCGGCTGGATTTTGTGGCAGACGACCAGAGGAGCTTCTCCTTTCTTCCTTTGCGATTGCGAGATGTACCGTATGATGGGTACATTGCACTGCTTATGTACCGGAGTGGCTGCGGCCGATTTGTGGCCATGTACCGGTTGGCTGTTGTGCGCCGGCTATTTTGGAGACACGACCTACGTCGTGATCTATTTTGGGGATGTGGCTTACGTCGGCACCGACGGTTTTGTGGCCAGTTCAAGGTTGTATACTGGCTGCTTTTTGTGCGCCGGTTGGTTGTGCGACAGAGCTTGCGTCGGCTGTTTGGACGATGCAGCTTGCGTCAGAGTGTTCTTAGCATTTGACGCCTAGTTCTGTCGAGGTGACAATTTGACTGTCGGTCTGGTCATCAGATAGAATTTGGCGTTTGTGAATGATGCCTCTATCTCTGTGAATGGGCTTTCATCGGCATACACCATCTTTTGCTCGCCATTCTCCCAATACTTGAAGCACTGATGCAGTGTCGATGGCACGACTCCGTTAGTGTGAAGCCACGGTCGACCTAAGAGCAGATTATAAGATGTCCTCGAGTCGATGACTTGAAAGGGAGTTTGAGCCACCATGTCGCCGATGTGCAACTTGAGATTGATCATGCCGAGTGCCCTTTGACCTTCTTGTTTGAAGCTTTGAATGAGGAGCGAACTTGGAGAGAGGTCGCCAGCAGAGAGGCTGACATTCTTCATCGTGCGAATCAGCAGAATGTAGACTGCAGATCCACACTCGACGAGGATACGGTTGATTTTGTCGTCTCTAATGTAGCCGGAGACGAATAATGGTCTGTTGTGATTCTTCATCCCCAACTGTGCGTCCTCCTTTCAGAATGTGATGCACGGCGGGCATGCGACGGCAAGCACATCCTTCGACTTTGTCAGTGGCAGAGAGGATAGCCCATCTTCTTCCTCCTTTTGATAAGGTGGAGTTAGCCCGACTTTCGGCAAGTCGTGTTTCCTCATTAGCAGCATCTCGACTTCGGCTTTGAGTTCCTCCAGTTTGTCGAGGACCCGAATAAGAGCTTGTCTTGACCGAATGGCCAAGTCGAGATCATCTTCTATCTCATTAAGTGGCGAGATATGTTTGAGGGACGTCTCGAGGTCGTCACATTCGACGACCGGTCTTTTGCCTTTGCCGTGTGATGTTGTCGACTTGGGAGGAGCTGTTGGTCGCCACCATTGCTGGCGGCGCGAGGAACTCCTTCGGGAAGAACTCTGCCAATGTGACTGGTCTTCTTTTCTTTTTGGTTGCCCCCTGGACATCGGTCCTAAGAGCTTTCTTTTGGCGCTTTGCGGCTTTTTTGTTTGGCCGCTTCGCCTTTGTTCTGGTGTTCGCCAAGAGGCTTCTTTCTCTGGGTGACCAGGATCCATCCCTCTGCGTCGGCTGCAGCTAGTTCACGGGCTGCCATTTTTTGTGCGACCTTAGCCGGTGG
Organism: Aristolochia fimbriata; assembly: GCA_019845555.1. NCBI lineage: Eukaryota > Viridiplantae > Streptophyta > Magnoliopsida > Piperales > Aristolochiaceae > Aristolochia > Aristolochia fimbriata. The sequence goes on from CM034079.1 coordinate 21,131,589, forward strand.
TCGTCTGTGATTGTACGGTCAGTTGGAGGGACCGGATTTTGGACGGTACTCCTTCTTTGGGACCTGCTGCTTGTTTGGCCGAGTTCGCTGGTTTGGCTCGGCTTGGATGGAGATGACATGTGAGGAGGCTACGTTTTCAGCTCCTTCGATTTCGATGCGGCCTTGAGCCGGCAGCTCCATGATCCGATCCTTCAAGACGAAACACTTTTCAGTCGGATGTCCGACCAATCGATGGTATTTGCAGATGTTTGGGTCCTTTCTCTTGGATAGATCGCCAGGTCTTTTGATTTCTGGCAATTTGAGCAGTTGATTGTCGAGCAACTGGTCCAGCATAACGGTGACATCCACGTCGGAGAACGGGTATGTCTTGGCCTGCCGTTCCTCGATCGAAGGCCTCCGGTACGTGCCCCCGATTAGTTGTCGAGGGAGGTAGGTAGCTTTGACCTTGCTTCCGACCTTGATTGGTTCAAAAGCGTTCGTCGCGAAGGAAGCTTTTGTTTTCTCCTTCGCGTCTTTGAGCGCGGTCGCGGCTGGTGCCTTCCCCTTTTTACGAGGGTCGGTAGACGAGGATCCTTCTTCTCCTTGTTCCTCCATAAGATTCTCCATGTTATGAGCTTCTGTCACGAGCTCTTGGAAGTCGGCCGGCCTCTGACTCCGGATATATTGTAGGAGTTCCCACTGCATCCCTCACGAACACATCTCAATTTCTGCCTCGAGGGAGTGGTTCGAGCTTTCTTTGCAGTTTAAGCTCAGGTTCCTCCACTGGTTAATGTAATCGACCACCTTCTCTCCTTTCTTTTGTTTGAGATTGGCGATCTCCACCAGTGTAACAGTGCGCCGAGTGCTGTAAAATCGGCTGAGGAACTTGCGCTCCAATTGTTCCCAGCTGTCGATGGACTCCTGGGGTAGCTCAATGTACCAGTCGAAGGCATTTCCCTTCAATAATCGGCAAAACTGCTTCACCAACAAGTCGTCATCGGTGCCGACGTTGTTGCAGGTCTTTATGAAGTGGGCGACGTGCTGCTTTGGGTGCCCGTCGCCATTGAATTGCTGGAATTTTGGAGGATGATGCCCGACCGACATAGGAATATTTTGGATCCTTTGCGTGTAGGGCCTCCAGTAGGCGACAGATTTGTTGTCGCCCGAGCTACTTCGTACAACGCGGTTGAAAAGCTCAATAACTGGGTCGATGGTGAGAGCAGCCAGATCTGCTTCGGTTCGGCCTCGGCGGAGGGTTATCGGTGCGACGGGCGGCAACTCGTCGTCGGATGAAGGATCTTCTGGCAGTGGTTCGGTTGAGCCACTGGTCGTCGCCCGATTTCAGTCGACTTCTTGAGACACGCTACCAGTGTTGTTTGCTAGCCGCGCCCATTTCAAGCCGCTCTAGAATTCTCGTGATCTGGAGATCACGGGCTGCGAGTTGCGCGTCTTTGATGCGCAGCTGCTCACTTTGTTCTTTTAGCATAGCTTGCAGTTCGGCCAGCTGCTTTTCTACCGTCTTGGCCAAGGTTGTCATCGCGCCCATCTTGACGGTCTGTGTCGGCGAAGCTGTTCCCGGCGCAGGTCGAAGTGATGAGATTTTAACCGGCGACCGTATTGGGGAAACAGTCGACGGTGTTCTCGATTGTGGAGTAGTTGCGGTGGGCGACCGGTTAACGTGGCGGTCGCTCACGAAATTCGGCAGGGAGGAATAGGTGATGTGGTGGCAGGGGAGGTCGCCGGTGTCTGTCGACGAGGTGAGCGGATGGGTGGTAAGCCGACTACTGCATTGAGTGCGGCTAAGAGGTCGTGCGAGACTAATACGACTGGTGAGATATCTGTGGTCGTCGCTCTCTGTACGGAGGAGGCCGGCGATGAGTGCGTTTTGGCTACGGAGGAGGAAGAGATGCCCCCATGTTACTCGTATCACTGCACCAGAGTAGGGACGATAAAGCTTCTTTTCGATGGCGGCGACTGAGCTGGGCTGACAGTCGGGCTGCGAGGAGGAGGTGAGGCAGCGATAGCCAAATATGTTGGCTTGGCCATCGCTGGCATCAATTTGGTGGAAGTCGCGGCTGGCTTGACAGAGGGCGTGGTAGCCTGAGGCACAAAGACGCTTGGACGGCGCGCGTCGTGCATGAAAGGAGCCTGTCCAGTGGACAAGCTTTTGGCCAAAGCCCTTGTAATTGGGCAAGTGGCCGGTGGCGGAGAGGTAGGAGCTCGGAGGTTGGCCGGAGATGCGGCAGCTGGTCCATGAATTCCTGCGGTTGAGCCTGCATTAGCGGCAGGGCGCGGCTGAACAGAGCTCGAGGATGCAGTTTGTTTGCCCCTGTTGTTGTTGTTGTTGTTGCCGTTGTTGGCGTTGCTGGCTATGGCTGTGATTGGAGATTTTTTTTTTGGACGGAGAAGGAGATGAGAGGCAGGAAATGTCCCACTGGGCGTGCCAAATCTGTTTCACCGAAATTCTGCCGGTCCGCGAAGGGGCGCGACCGAGAGAGTATTTCAATTAATTCAGAATAATTTCTGTTACAATTTGGGTGTGAGTATCAGAAAATTACGAGTACAATCTCCTAGTATTCCTCTTATTTGATCTCCGTTACAATTTGGTGAAGTTTAAGCCTTTTCCGAAGGCGTCATCGAAACTCGAGTTGCAGGAACGAGTGTGCACGCTTTGGTGTGGCTTTGGTCGGTCGGGCGGAGGTATTTGTGCTCCGTGTGTATCGACTTGCGACATTGCCGGCGAACGTGTGGTGCTGCTCCTGGTCGAACTGTTGAACGACGAACTGCGAATGGCTTGACTTCTATGTCTCGAAAGCTTCTGCGCGTGGAGTTTCTTCTCGGTGAAGGAGTTTTCAGACCTTCATTTTTTAGAGAAAAACTCTAGGCGTGGCATGATTTCTCTGTGAATGCTCTCGAACTTGAATTTTTCCAACCCTGGGACAGGGAACTTCTTGCTATTTGTAGCTTGTTTGTATTGTTGTTGAGGAATTTTGCCTGGAAAAGGGGATCACGATCCCCTTTCTGCTGCTGTAGTTGAGAGATGAGGGGGACCGGGAACTTGAACTCCTCAATTTAGCTTCTTCAGTTAACGACCATAATTGGTCGTTTGACTGTGGAGGATGCTGACAGGGGCGCCGACTGTGTTGCTAACGCGACGAATTTCCGCTGATGGGGGCGCCGACTGTACCGATGACATAGCGACGCGGCTTGACCTTGCGATGGGTTGCGGCGACGGACTTCGAAAATCAGCTGAGCCTACCCACGATCGTTGTTTGATGGATCAGTGGGTTGCTGGACTCGTCACGATTGGCCGTTCACATTTTGGTGCATACAATAAACAAATAAAATTATGGATAATTTTAATAATTTTTAAAAAAAATTATACCTTATGTGGAACCTTTTATTTTGGGTTACATATCCGCTACGACCAATATGTATCAGATTTTTAGTTGTCCGATACATACCAGAAATTCGATACGCTTAAACCTGTACTTGTTTGGTGATTTAATTATAATAATCTTGTATGATCTTATCACAATAATGCATTAGGCATGTTCATAGCGAATAACTTTTTTATAGTTTTTAAATTGCTATTTGCAGTATAATTTCCAACTACACAAAATAAAATCATGGGGAATAAATTCAATCAGCCCCTCCCTCATGTGAAGATGTAACATCCACGTTATTATAGGGTATGTTACTCTTTTTCTTCCATTAAATATTAAATAAAATATAAATTCAAGGTTTTCCTAATAATAAAAAATAAAAGGTAAGACGATGTACACCTAAGTTTAGCTGGTGCATTTTTTTTTTTTATTCCATCTAATCTTCCTCGTTTATGTCATTAATCTTTTGTTCTTCTTTTTATCAAATCTCGATGGTACTGTACGCATCAAAATATGCATGGCCCAAATTCGATGAGCCCAACAACCCATCGGTCCATCAAACAATGATCATGGGTAGGCTTTAATCGTCATCAAAGTTCATCGCTGCAGCCCACCACGAAGTCCAGCCGTGACGCCGCGTCACCGGTACAGTCGGCACCTCGTCAGCAGAAATTGCCGAGTCGGCATTCGTCAGCATTCGTCAGCATGCATCATCAGCTCATCACTCAGACTTCAACCGAAGGAGCGAAAGGGGGGGCCACGATCCTGGTCTCCCTCATCCCCTCGTCGTCCTCAACTTCACAGCAGAATGAGGATCACGATCCCCATTCCCAGGCAACACCTTTCAACGGTTACATAGAACCGACTACAAATAATCGGAAGTCCCCTGTCTCAAGGGAGGGAGAAGAAATTAACTCTCAAGTTCCGACAAGTGAATAACTCTCTTTTAAACCGAAGGACTCAAATACCTTCTCGGAGGAGAAGCTCTCATACTTACAGAGGTTCTTTTGAGCCAACGAAGCCAAGCATTTCATCGTTCGTCGTTCCAACAGTTCAACCGGAGCAGCTCTACACGATTGCCGACAGCGTCATAAGTCGATACACGCGGAGCACAAATACCTCCGTCCGACCGACCAAAACCACAACAGTTTGTGCACACTGGTTCCTGCAACTTAAGTTCGACATTCGTTCATTCGCAGAAGCTTCGACTTCACCAAATTCATACGGAGATCGAATCAGAGGAAGCATAGGAGATTGTACTCGCAATTTCTGATATTTACAACACACCCTGTAACACATTTATTCTAAAGTAATCGACATATTCTCTCGGTCGCGCCTCTTCGTGGACCGCGGATTTTTGGTGAAACAGATTTGGCATACCCGGTGGGACCTTTCCTACCTCTCATCTCCTTCTCCGTCCAACAAAAAAAAATCTCCAACCACAGCCATGGCCTGCAACGCCAACAACGGCAACAACAACAACAACACCAACAACAGGGGCAAGCAAATAGAATCCTCGAGCTCTGCTCAACCGCGCCCCGCCGCGACTGCAGGCTCAACCACCGGAGCCCGCGGACCAGTAGCCGCATCTCCGGTCGACCTCCGCGCTCCGACATCTCCTCCACATGCCACACGCCCACTTACAAGGGCTCTGGCCAGAAGTTTGTCCACTGGACAAGCTCCATTCATGCGCGACACCCGTCGCCCAACTGTCGTGTTCGTTCCTCCGGCTACCGCGACCTCAACTAAACCTGCCGCATCTTCCACCAAACTGATGCCGGCGATCGCTAAGCCGACCTATTTGGCCGCCGCCACCTCTCCTTCTCCTCGCAGCCCGACTGCCAGCCCACTGCAGTCGCCGCCGTCACAGAGAAACTCCATTGGTCCCACTTTGGTACAACAATACGAGCAAAGCGGGGCCATCTCCTCTCTCTACCGCGAGAACACACTCTGTGTCAGCCTCCTCCGTACAGAGAACATCACCGACAGACAACTCGCCGGTTATGTTGGTCTCACATGACCTTCTGGCCGCACTCAACGCAGCGGCTGGCCCACCACCTGTCCGTTCACCTCACCGACAAACACAGGCGATTTCCCCTGCTGCCACATCGCCCATTTCATCTTGCCGATTCTCACCGGCGGCTATCACTGCAAGCCAGTCGTCGCCCAGAGTCACCCTCCGCAATCAAACTGCGACCGGTCCTTCCGACCGGTCCCCCACAGCCACCGCCTCTTCAGTGAAGTCACCGACGAAGGTTTCATATCTTCAAGTTGCGTCGGGAACAATTACTCCGACGCAAACCGTCAAGATGGCCGCTATGACAACTTCAACCAAAACGGTTGAAGAACAATTGGCCGTGTTGCAAGCCGTGCTCAGAGAGCAGAGCGAGCAACTGCGCATCAAAGATGCGCAAATTGAAGCACGCGACCTTCAAATCACAAGAATGCTCGAAAGATTTGAAATGAGCATGGCAGCGAACAATTCCGGCGCCGTTTCCCAGGAAGCCGGTCGAAATCACCCGACCGCCAGTACTTCAGCCGGACCAATCCAGGAGGATCCTTCCTCCGATGACGAGTTGCCGCCCGTCGCACCAGTCGCTACCCGCAGAAGCTGAGCTGAAGCAGATCCGACTACCCTCACTATCGACGCGGTCAACGAGCTGATTAACCGCGCCGTGCGAAATAGCTCAGGCGACAACAAATCAGTCGTCTACCGGAGGCCGTATACGCAAAGGATTCAAAATATTCCTATGCCGATCGGGTACCACCCTCCGAAATTCCAACAATTCAACGGCGACGGGCACCCAAAGCAGCACGTCGCTCATTTCATAGAAACCTGCAACAACGCCGGCACCGACGGCGACCTGCTGGTAAAACAATTCGGCCGGTCACTAAAGGGAAACGCCTTCGACTGGTACTTCGAGTTACCCCAAGAGTCCATCGACAGCTGGGAGCAACTAAAATGAGAATTCCTCAACCGTTTCTACAGCACTCGGCGTACCGTCACTCTGGTAGAAATCGCCAATCTCAAACAGAAGAAGGGCGAGAAGGTGGTTGACTACATCAACCGATGGAGAAATTTGAGCCTAAACTGCAAAGAAAGCTCAAATCTCTCCCTTGAAGCCGAGATCGAAATGTGCTCACGAGGAATGCATTGGGAACTCCTGCGCTACATCCGTAGCCGAAGGCCGAACGACTTCCAAGAGCTCGCAACTGAAGCTCACAACATGGAGATCCTAATAGAAGAACGAGGAGAAGAAGGATCCTCTTCCGCCGATCCACGGAAAAAGGGAAAGGCACCCGCTGCGGCTGCACCAAAAGAGACGAAAGAGAAAATAAAATCCTCTTTTGCGACCAATGCTTTCGAACCAATCAAGGTCGGAGGCAAGGCTAAAGCAACTTACCTCCCGCGACAACTAACTGGGAGTACTTACAAGAAACTGTCGCTCGAAGAACGACAGGCAAAGACATATCCCTTTGCCGATGCAGACGTTCCTATCATGCTCGACCAACTCCTCGACAATCAACTGCTGAAACTACCAGAAATCAAAAGACCTGGCGACCAATCCAAAAGCAAAGATCCAAATTTTTGTAAATATCATCGACTGGTCGGGCATTCGACGGAGAAATGCTTCGTCTTGAAAGACCATATCATGGAGCTGGCAGCCCAAGGACGCATCGAAATCGAAGGAGCTGAAAACACAGTCTCTTCATATGCTATCTCCATCCAAACCATGCCAAACCGGCGAGCTCAGAAACGAGCCATAAAGAAGGAGTACCGACCAAAACCCGGTTCCTCCAGCCGTTCGTACAACAACAACATCCGACCACCGGCTAAGGTCGCACCAAAACCGGCACCCCGCGAAGAAGCTGCAGCCGACGCGGAGGGGTGGATCTTGATCACACGGAGAAAGAAGCCTATTCAAGAAATCGAACCGGCACCGGTGACCATCAAAACAAAAGCAAAGCGGCCAAACAAAAGAGCCGCGAAACGTCAAAGAAAAGCTCTTAGGACTGATGTCCAGGGGGCAAACAAAAAGAAAAGAAGACCCGTCACATTGGCGGAGTTCTTCCCGAAGGAGTTCCTTTCGCCGCCTGCAATGGTGGTGACCTGCTCAACAGCTCCTCCCGAGCAAACAGCAACAAAAGGAAAGGGCAAAAGACCAGTCGTCGAATGCGACGACCTCGAGACATCGCTCAAGCAAATCTTGCAACTCAACAAGATAGAGGATGATCTCGACCTAGACATCAGATCGAGGCAAGCCTTAATCCAAATCCTTGCCAAACCAGAGGAACTCAAAGCTGAGCTCGAGACGTTGCTAATGAGAAAGAACGATCTGCCAAAGGTCGGGCTAACCCCTCCTTTTCGAAAAGAGGAGGAGGACGCTTACACCAAAGCGCATCTTGAGAAGACAGAGGAAGCACTGGCAGTTACATGCCCGCCGTGCATCACATTCCGGGAAGAAGACGCACAATTGGGGATGAAAAATCACAACAGACCATTGTTCGTCTCCGGCTACATCAGAGACCACAAAATCAATCGTATCATCATCGATTGCGGATCTGCAGTCAACATTCTGCCTATCTGTACAATGAAGAACATCGGTCTCTCTGCCGGCGACCATTCCCCGAGCTCCCTTCTCATCCAAGGCTTTAACCAGGAAGGCCAGAGAACACTCGGGATGACGAATCTCAAGCTGCACATCGGAGACATGATAGCCGATACGCCTCTTCAAGTCATCGATTCCAGGACGTCTTACAACCTGCTTCTGGGTCGACCATGGCTCCATTCAAACGGAATTGTGCCATCCACACTGCACCAATGCTTCAAGTATTGGGAAAACGGCGAACAAAAGATGGTGTATGCCGACGAGAGCCCATTCACAGAAGCAGAGGCATCGTTCGCAGATGCTAAATTCTACCTGACGACTAGGCCGACAGTCAAATTGTCACCCTGGTCGAACCAAGCAGTGAATGCCAAAGGTATTCCGACACAGGCTGCATCGTCCCAACAATCGGCGCAACTCAAACAGTCGTCGCAGCCCGCCAAACCACAGACTCCGTCGCAAGTTACATCTCCTACACAGACTACGACGCGGGTCGTATCTCCAAAGCAGCCAACACACAACAACCAGCCGGCACATGGTCACAAATCGGCCAAGGCTACTCCAGCGCCGAAACGCCCCAATGTACCCATCCTGCGGTACGTTCCACAGTCGCAAAGGAAGAAAGAAGAAGCTCCCCTGGTCGCCTGCAACAAAATCCAGCCGACCCCTCTGCCGAAAAAAGTCACGCTTCCCCTGCCAAAGCTGGAGGAACGAAGCGTCATGAAACAACTCCCCAGCCAGCAACAGTTACCGGCTATACGCTCAAATGAAGGCTTCGACCCGAACGACTACCGGTTGATGGCCAGAGTAGGGGGCAATCTTACAAAAGACGAGATTCATGCAAAACCTCCCGTGACCTTACCCGTCTTCACTCCAGAGCAGGAGAAATTGAAGAATGAAGGGCACTGCATCAGTCAAGGCCGCCTGGGCCTCGGCTACGAGAAGCCAAAACCAGTCAAAATATATACAGCCCAAGCAAAGCCGGTCAAGACAACCAGAAAGTCATCGGCAGATGTGCACCAAGTCTCGGTTGGCCAAATTTCAGCGGAGAAACAAAACATTTCAAAGCGGTGGTTATTCGCACCAAAACCGCCATCAACCAAAGTCGGCTAAAGAGAGGCGACAGTCCAGTCATCATCTATACGTTGAAGGCAGCCATTGCTCGAGCTTCGTGCCTATGACTTCGATCCACGGTGCATCACATCTCCGTCGCGGCGGCGAACAAGAAGAGAAGGAATTCGTCTTGAAGGGGGCTCCGGCTGAATTCGAAGAAGGAGGCCAGTCGACAGTCGACAATTAAAGAAAGTGACTTGGGCACAGCAAAGGACCCCAGGCCGACATTCCTCAATGCTTCACTGACGGCCGATGAAGAGGTCGAATACATGGCGCTGCTCCGCGAATATCGCGACATCTTCGCCTGGAATTACATAGAGATGCCCGGCCTCGACCCGAGCGTGGCAGTCCACAAATTGGCGGTTCATCCCTCTGTTCGGCCGGTGAAGCAATCACAAAGACGATTCCGGACAGAACTGGTGCCAGAAATCGAAAAGGAGGTCGACAAGTTGATCACGGCAAATTTCATCAGGGAGGTGAAGTACCCGTCCTGGATTGCAAACATCGTCCCAGTCAAAAAGAAGACTGGCCAAATTCGGGTCTGCGTCGACTTTCGCGACCTGAATAAAGCGTGCCCGAAGGATGACTTCCCTTTGCCAATTACCGAGCTCATGGTCGACGCGACAACAGGTCACGAGGCCCTATCTTTCATGGATGGGTCCTCCGGCTATAACCAAATTCGGATGGACCCAAAAGATGAGGAGCTCACCGCATTTCGCACTCCAAAAGGGATCTTCTGCTACAAAGTAATGCCGTTCGGACTCAAAAATGCCGGCGCGACATATCAAAGAGCAATGCAGAACATCTTTGACGACTTCCTCCATAAGCGAGTCGAATGCTACGTCGACCACTTGATGGGGAAAACAAAACAGAGAGTCGACCATCTTCTCGACCTCCGGGCAGTGTTCGAGAGACTTCGGCGGTTTCAACTCAAAATGAACCCACTGAAATGCGCCTTCGGTGTCACCTCAGGCAAATTTTTGGGGTTCCTCGTACATCACAGAGGAATCAAAATCGACCAGTCAAAAATCGACGCCATTCAGAAGATGCCGGAGCCCAGAAACGTCTCCGAACTTGAAAGCTTTCAAGGTCGCCTGGCATACATCCGACGGTTCATATCGAACCTTGCCGGGAGATGCCAGCCTTTCAGCCACCTGCTAAAGAAAGGTACACCATTCGAATGGGATGACTCTTGCCGGCACGCCTTTAACAACATAAAGGCATATCTCACCAAACCACCAGTGCTCGTAGCGCCAATCGTCGACAAACCGCTGCTACTGTACATCGCGGCACAAGAAAAATCGGTGGGCGCCCTCCTGGCTCAATGTGATGAGGACAACAAAGAACGTTCTCTGTATTATCTCAGCCGAACACTGGTAGGCGCCGAGCTCAACTATACACCGATCGAGAACACATGCCTGGCGCTGGTCTTCGCTGTTCAAAAGCTCTGTCACTATCTCCTGGCACATTCAACGAAACTTATTTCAAGAGCCGACCCACTGAGGTACATTATGTCGCGACCCATTCTCTCCGGTCGACTAGCAAAATGGGCGCTGCTCCTCTCCGAATTCGAGATTGATTTCGTGCCGCAAAGAGCAATCAAAGGGCAAGCGTTAGCCAACTTCCTGGCAGACCATCCGATACCGGCTGAATGGGAGATATCAGAAGAATTCCTGGACGAGGAAATCTTCCTGGTCGAGATACTTCCTCCCTAGGAGATGTACTTTGACGGTGCGGCACGAAGAAGCGGGGCCAGTGCCGGTGTCGTATTTATTTCACCGAATAAGGATCTACTCCCATACTCATTCGTGCTTACTCAGACTTGCTCGAACAACGAAGCAGAATATCAAGCCATCCTCCTTGGACTTGGTATGGCGGTCGAAATGAAATTACCGCAGCTACACATCTATGGCGATTCGACTCTCGTCATCAAGCAACTCTCCGGCAAATTTGACGTAAAGAAACTCGAGCTCGAACCCCTCTAGAGATATGTCGGTGAACTTCTGGCCCAAATCTCGGAAGTTTCACTCCACCACGTCCCTCGCTCCGAGAATGGGCCAGCCGACGCATTAGCCAGCATTGCTGCCAGCTTAGCACACTTGGATGAACGGCCAAACCAAGTTCCCGTGTGCGAACAATGGGTCATCCCTCCACCAGCCGAGGAAGAAACAGAAGAATTAACAGAGGAGATAGAAGAATCTCTCCCTATCTCAGCCAGCCAAAGCGAAACTTGAGATTGGCGTGAACCTATCGTAAACTTCCTTCGCCACGGTACACTTCCCGTCGACCTGCGAGAACGAGTCCAGATTCGGCGAGCAGCTCCAAGGTATGTTTTCCTCCACGACATACTTTACCAGAGGTCATATGAGGGACTACTTCTTCGGTGCCTATCAAAGGAGGAAGGATCGCAAGTCCTCAAAGAAACACACAGTGGAATATGCGGGGCGCACCAAGACGGGCCGAAGCTCCACTTACAAGTCAAACGACTGGGTTATTACTGGCCGTCGATGCTCAGAGACGCCATTGAAATGGCCCGAACTTGCAAACAATGCCAGATCCACGCCGATTACATACACCAGGCGCCAGAACCTCTTCACCCGACCGTCGCTTCGTGGCCATTCGAGGCTTGGGGGATGGACATCATTGGTCCCATCTCTCCTAAGTCCGACTCCGACCGGCAGTACATCCTGGCTGCCACCGACTACTTCTCAAAATGGGCCGAAGCAGCTGCTTACAGAGAAGTGAAGGCTACGACAGTCGTCGACTTCATTAGAACACAAATCATCTATCGGTATGGAGTTCCTCGATACATAATGACGGACAATGGTACACCATTCAAAAATAAAGTCATGGACCGTTTTTGCGAAAAATTTCGCATACAACAACGGACCTCAACGGCTTATAATCCAGCGGCCAACGGACTTGCAGAAGCTTTCAACAAAACGCTCTGCAAAATCTTAAAGAAGACCATCGGCGCCAATAAGAGGAGCTAGGATGAAAAACTTGGCGAAGCTTTATGGGCATACAGGACGTCGTTCTGAACGCCGACCCAGTCGACTCCATACTCACTGGTCTACGGTACCGAAGCTGTCCTTCCCCTCGAGGTACAACGCCCTTCCCTACGTATAGCGGTAAAAGAAGGATTGACAACGGAGGAATGCGCCCAACTGAGACTCGCAGAACTTGAGTCTCTTGACGAACAACGACTCAAATCGCAACAGCGACTCGAGTGTTACCAATCTCGAATGACCAGAGCCTTCAACAAAAAGGTACGCCTCAGGTCATTCCAGAAGGGCGACCTTGTGCTAGCAGTTCGATGGCCGATGCTCTTCACGAGCAAGACCGGGGGCAAATTCGCACCCAAATGGGAGGGCCCCTATGCCATACAAGAAGCTTACACCAACGGCGCATACAAACTCGTCACCGCTAATGGGTCGGAGCTACCTGTTACAAACGGTAAATTTCTCAAACGGTTTTATCCATGAGAAAGGTAGCAGAAAAAAAAAAAAATTTTGAAGTTCATTTCTTGAAAAAAAGGGGGGTTGTGTCTACACCCAAGGTCTCGTAATGCAAAAAAAAAATTATACATTCGAGACCACAAAAGAAAGAGAGAATCAAAAAAATAAATGGGGTTACATCAAATCCGAGAGTCGATTGTGGAGAAGCTACAGGTTAAGCTCAAAATCAATTAACCGCTGCCTCCGGCGGAGCACCTCTGCCCGAGCATCCTCCAGTTCACGGGCTTCGCCTTCACTCAGCACGGGCTGCGCTCGAACGTCCTCAAGCTGCCGCTCTAACACAGAGGCTTCCGCATCAGAAGCCTGAAGCTCAGCCTGAGCGATGCCAATGTCCGCCTGAAGGGAGTCAAGCCGAGCGTTCAGTCTAGCCAGATGTTCGAGAACCTCTTCCCTCTCAGCCGCCACGGTCCTACATTCAGATCGGCGCAGACCTACTAACTCAATCATCGCATTACGCCGACAATGTACTCGCCGAACCGACCGCGATACCTCGGCTTCAAGAGCCAGGTGCTCGGCCCTGGAAAGCTTACTGGCGGCAGAGCAACGCAACTGCTGGAGATGTTCAGCCTCTCGCGCGAAATCCTCCACCCTCTGCTCTAAGATAGAAATTTCGACGCCCGCAACGCGAAAATGCTCTAAAAGGTCGCGGGCATCGATCACCAATTCTGGAGAGCAGGGGTCCTCTGCAGGAGCCAAGGAGGTCCGGATAAACCGAGTCCACAGATCTAACGCAGATTGTTGGACCCATCCTCGCGAGGTTGCTGAGAGCAAAATCGCCGAAGACTGCGAGATTGCCAGACGAACAACAAGTTAAGAAAAGAAAAAAAAGGGAAACAAACAGAGAGCAAAGAAACCTACCGCAGTGAACCGGGAGGAGAAAGAAGCCTCGCTGGCAGACCGGTGGAGGGGCTCTCGACACCCTTCCCCGGCGACTAGAGCGGCTGCCTGACCACCCGTCCTCTCTTCGGTGCGAGGCCTCTCCTCAGGGGCAGGGAGTATGCGATAACTCAAATTTGGAACAGGGGTCCGCAATCCGACCCCACCTACCCCACTGGAAGGGGGAGACGACGCTTCGCCCTCGTCGCTAGAGATAGTCATAGGGCAGTCGACCCGACCCACCTCCGGCCTACCGGCGGTAGCAGTAGCGGACATGCCCTCTTCGCCCCTCCCTTCTCGATAGGGCTCCCCTGAGGCAATGGCAGAGTGCGAACCCTCCGGGCGAACTTCAGGCTGGCTCGCGCAAGAATAGAGAACCAGCGCAAGTGCATCTGCGGAAGCCTCCGTTCCTACCTTCTGTCGCACCGGAGAAGATACAACCACCATGGCCTCCGGCTGCATGGCAACTCCTCCAGCAGGTGGCGCCTCCAGCCGTTTCAACGGACACGCCCTCGCAACAACTTCCCGAGACTCCGGAGTGGAAACCGTCGGGGAAGGCAAATCACGAGAAGACGAAGAAGTCCAAGGATGCTTACTCCTCGACCTCTTCTTGAACAAAGGAGGGTCCTCGGGGCCTCCGCCTTCTTCCTCTTCGGCGCACCCTGCCTGGGGGAAACGGCCGGTGGCGGGATAGCAGGATGCGCTATTATCGGGTCGACGACCCCCTTTCCTTTATCCAACGACGCATCCGCAACCGGTGGAGAAGGCGAATTCGGCAGAACAACCGGTTCGGCAGGCGGGGCAGGAGTGGCTTCCCTGATAACGACCCCTTCCTGTGGCTCGACAGTCGTCGGAGCCTGAGCCTTCTGGGGAGGTTTAGAGGCCGACGTCTTCTTCTTCGACGGACCTCTCTTTGGCGCAGCCTTCTTCCGCGGCGTCCGCTACCCAGTGAATCTCTCCCATTCTCTCTGACAGCAGGGGAAGGGGAAAGTAAGTGCAAATACAATCAAAAGCTCAAAGAAACAAAAGAAAATAGGTGAGTGCTCTTACCTCAAAAAGGGGAACCACGGCTTCGAGCCATGATTCCCGATATAAAGCCGTCACTCCTGGATCGGCATCCGGACCAACGAAGGACGGAACGTCCACGTCCCGAGCGGGAAGGCATTTTCGCTCTGCTAGACTTCCACCAACGACTCGACCGTCGGCGCCCTCCTCTAATCACCGATCAGAACACCCGGTAGATCCTGGCAAAAGCCGAACTGACGGGCGAACCGATGCGGACTATACGACTCCATGATCAACTGATCGCGCTGCTGTAACACGAGGCGATTCGCTCGCACGCACCGGAAGTAGTCCGCCTCAATCCGCGAGGCGAGGTGGCCCGGCCTGTCGACAATAGGACCCAGGGGGAGTGCTTGCGGCCCGTACCAACACTGCACCCCACTTCGCCAAAACAAGGCACGAGCTTCCCTCTGTGTATAGGCGCGGCCATTGTCGGGGTTGCGGTAAATCATCATCAATGGTCGGTCACCTTCCGACGAGTCAGCCGTATGGACGCCAAAGAAGTGGGTGAGCCAGGAGTAAACGAAGGGCCAGGGGACCTTCCCCCAGCAAGAACTATTCAGGTCTTTAGCTGCGGCGGCCAAGTTACACTTATAGTCGATCGCCAAAAAACACGTCATCTTCAAAATTGTGTACCTCAACGTACCCCCTGGCGCGGGGAGGATACAGAGGTAGAGCCACATAGATAAGAAAGCGGCTAAATAAACCTCGTCGACGAGCGCGTCCGGAACGCCGATCTCCTTCAAAGGTCGATTCAACCGTTCCGACCTGTTGCGGCTCCTCGCTCCCGAAGTCTTCATACGATCGGCCCAAGCGTCTTCCGAAGGCCGAGAGTCTCGTCTTGGGCGGAACCAAAAAGATGTCCAATCGCACATTGGGAGCCCAGTAGGTCTCTCTGGCTCCGCAGGAACAGATAGACGGAAGTAGGCCAAAATCAAATATTTCAGGCTTTCGGGAAGAGGAAGATGATGACCAGAGGAAAAGTCATCGACGGAAGGGAAGGATTCGTCAAAAATACCCCCGGAGATGGGAAGTCCACCGAGACGATGGAGATCCCACAAGGAGATCGACAGCTCTCCCTCCCGAGTGAAAATAGAATTGGTGGCGGAACACCAGACCTCGGTGAAGGCCGTGACAACGTTACAGCAGCAGCTATAACGGAACATGGATGCCCGCACGGCATACAACAAATCTGCAGCCGCCAGACGCTCCGAGCATGTGCGCAGGACAACGTCCGCCCACTTGAGGTAATAAGGTATGTATCGCGGGCTTACGATATCCATGCTCCTTGTTTCCCAGGGGCTGAAACTGCTGCTACCGATGGAGAGCTCAGGAGGAGTAAACTTCACCAACGTGTCGTGCATGGGGCTCATCAAAATAGCACCCTGAGCCTCGTGCGGAGGCGCCGGAGTCTCGCCAACGCCGGGGATGAAACAAATTTGATCATCTCCGCTAACAACTGGACGGCTCCAAAGCTCGCAAGCCGTCCCGGTCAAAGGGACGCGTACGTCACGTCCTCCAAGGGCAGAAGGCAAACCCACGGACAATATGATCTCCATGTCTCCTTGCACATTGCTGATGTGCACGCATTCTCGGAGAACGCCTCTCACCGGCACCCGGACGTTGGTGAGGACGAGATCGAGGAATGTAACGGTAAGCGTTGGGAAAGACATCTACAAAGCGACAGAGACATTGGAATCGTCAGTTCAACAAAAATCAGGTACGCAAGCTATCTTCAAAAAAAAAAAAAAAAAAGAAAAAGTAAGTTTGTGTATTCACATCGCGATAAAAAAAAATGAATGAAAAAAAAAAAAAAAAAAAGATGTGAACAGCGGCAAAAGAAAACCAAAGCCGCGAAAAAAAATCTCTCTCTCCACGGCTAACACAAAGATAGCCTCGAGATAACTGGTGATAGAAACCAGCACCCTCGCGACCAACAAACCAAAGGTGAACCACGCTGGATTCCCGATGCTCAACCACAAACCAGAGCATCACAGGGCTAAGAATCCAACGCCTAGGACTATCACCGAACGCTCGCATTGCAAATCCCTGTGTCGGACGTCAAAATTGGACGGGAGACGAATGCCACGGAAGACGACGCCCGGCAACTGAGCCGGACACGAGCCAAAGCCATGGCGCGACCAAAACAAAAAGGGATAACCGCGCTGGGCAATCGAGTCGGACACGCTCAAGCGAGGTCAGGTAAGTGACTCTTCCCAGAACAAAAAAAGGGAGGCGGTGATAAAAAGAAGCCGTCACGAAAAGACTGCGACAAAAAGAAGTCGTCGCTAAAAAAAAATAGGAGAAAACGAAGTTCCGAAGAAACCATCACCAGAAAACGAGGTAGCCATGCCAACTCGCGCCTCAGTAATTATGGTGAGCCACGGAAGTCGAAACGTGACGACCAAGCCACCGATGATAGGCTGAGACGAGACGTCTGACAAACCGGCCGGTCAAGTCGAAAAGAAACTTTCGAAGAAGGCGAACGGAACAGAGGCTCCTCCCCGACAACTGAGCCGGTTGAAGTCGAAACGACGACAGCGTTCGACAATCCACAGAGGAACGACTGACGCGCTCCCAGCAAACAAAAAAAGTGAAGACACCATCACCCCGACGACCCAACCAGTGTCCCCGGAGTAAAACCATCGAAAAAGGAAGAACCGGCACCCAGCAACTGAGTCGGGCGCATTCCCCAACCGAAAATCTTGCGGAAGAAACCAGTCATCTACACCAACAAGATGACAGACTTCGGCAACGCTCAAACGGGCAGGCGCAAAACAAGGTACGTATCAAACACTCAAAAAAAAAAAGAGAGAGCAACGACAAAAAGAAGCCGTCGCACAAAAAAAAAATGATAAAAAGCTCTAAAACAGCAAGAGAGCAAAATATCGAGACCGCGACAAAAAGAAGTCGTCGCGACAAAATAAGAAAGAAGGAGTTGAAAAGGAGAGGAGAGAAAAAGAAGAAGGATAAAGGAAGGGACAAAGAAGAAAAGAAAAGAGAGCGGGACCCCGACTGACTCAAAATCTAAACGAGGTTGTCGGGAGAGGAAGAAAGAAAAAGAGAATCTCGAAGGTACCTTTCAAACTTGGTGCGAGTGAGACGTCCAACGTGAGAGAAGAGATGAAAGCAGAGATTCACTGAAAGGAAAGGCTCCTCGTCAACAAGTACTCTCCTAGAACCAGAAGCGCGAACAGAATTTCCAAGAATCGGTCGCAGACACACACAACCGAAGGATGTGGAGCTTCAGATGGAGAACGTAACAGGGGCAAAAAACTCAAAAGGGTTGCACTACTAGGTTCGTACGGTGAACTGCCCAAGGCTCAAGGTACTTTATATATCGAAGAACTCGAAGGGTTTCCTTCGAATTTGGGAGAAGGCGACAGTCCCTTTTTAAAAGGGATTCGATCTTTTCCGTACGGAATTTCCCTTATCATGAAACTCTACATGGGGACCCGATCAGGCGACAACCCCGGGATCGTTACCTGGCCCTGGTGGGCCCCACCCCGCATAACCGACTTGTCTTATAGAGAAAGGCTCAGCCACGGGAACAAAAGAGATCGTGGTGATGGACGCATCCGAAGTCGTGCAGTTCGAACCGGAAGTTACGAGAAAGTGAGTTTAAAATTTAGGGTTTTAGCAAACCGAAAGAAATCCTCAAAGTCACGGCGTCCAGCTAGTACAGTCCCCTCAGACCACACAACCAGGATCGACAACAACCTCGCCTATACCCAGTAAGAATAGAAGGAGATTCTTCGAGCCGTTCCAACACACCCTCCGGACGGCAACTGGCAACAACAACACAGTTGGACCAGAGCGACCGAAAATGGCAAGATTTCATCGCTAACGTCCCCCCTCTAGAATCAGAGTTCAAAACAACTTCAACCTCTCAAATCGTTCAAGTACAGTGTCGAGCAATGATTCGTTTCATGACAGTCTTTCTCCAAACGAGAAGCAATCGTCCGACGGAAGTAACCGCGGTTCTTCGCCAGCACCTCCCTCAAAATACTTAACATCGTCGTCAAAATCCTCCGACGACATACACGAAGGAGACAATCAAGTAAGTCGCCATTCACAACATTCATTGCCACCTGAGTACCTCCCTCTCGCTTTCGAAACATTCGTTTCTATACCGTACTTGAGACAAAAAAAAAAAAAAAAAAAAAAAAAAAGTGTATATACATCAGAGTATACTAAAAGATAAACAACGCTCTAAAAGAGTAAGAGGACGAACAAACAGTATACAAATGATCCTAAAAGAGCAAGATGATAAAAAAATAAAAAATAAAAAAACAAAAAAGCGTGTGTTTTGTGTTCTTCAAATTCGACTCCAGCTCGTTCCTCCCGAACGATCAAGTCTCGAAGGGGGCAATCTGTACGCATCAAAATATGCGTGGCCCAAATTCGATGAGCCCAACAACCCATCGGTCCATCAAACAATGATTATGGGTAGGCTTTAATCGTCATCAAAGTTCATCGCTGCAGCCCACCGCGAAGTCCAGCCGTGGACGCCGCGTCACTGGTACAGTGGGCACCTCGTCAGCAGAAATTGCCGAGTCGGCATTCGTCAGCATGCATCATCAGCCCATCACTCAGTCTTCAACCGAAGGAGCGAAAGGGGGGGCCACGATCCTGGTCTCCCTCTTCCCCTCGTCGTCCTCAACTTCACAGCAGAATGAGGATCACGATCCCCATTCCCAGGCAACACCTTTCAACGGTTACATAGAACCGACTACAAATAATCGGAAGTCCCCTGTCTCAAGGGAGGGAGAAGAAATTAACTCTCAAGTTCCGACAAGTGAAGAACTCTCTTTCAAACCGAAGGACTCAAATACCTTCTCGGAGGAGAACCTCTCATACTTACAGAGGTTCTTTCGAGTCAACGAAGCCAAGCATTTCATCGTTCGTCGTTCCGACAGTTCAACCGGAGCTGCTATACACGATCGCCGGCAGTGTCATAAGTCGATACACGCGGAGCACAAATACCTCCGTCCGACCGACCAAAGCCACAACAGTTCGTGTACACTGGTTCCTGCAACTTAAGTTCGACATTCGTTCGTTCGCAGAAGCTTCGACTTCACCAAATTCATACGGAGATCGAATCAGAGGAAGCATAGGAGATTGTACTCGCAATTTCTGATATTTACAACTCACCCTGTAACACATTTATTCTAAAGTAATCGACATATTCTCTTGGTCGCGCCTCTTCGCGGACCGGCGAATTTTCGGTGAAACAGGTTCAATTGAAATAATGGCATCCTTAAAGATCCAATACAAAACAATAGTATTTTGCCGATGAGAGGTTGGTTGGTCTAGTTTCCTCTTTTAAAAACATTATGTTTTTTAAATTACGTTAGTATTATTTGAATTTTGAAGCAAAAGAAATTTTTGAAGCATGTCATTAATATTAATATGATTAACAGTTTAAAACAAAAATAATTTTTTTTTAAATAAATCACGGAAGGTTTGGTGTTGGTCCCCGTCTGTTGGGAATTGGGATAGTCCCCTTTATATTTAAAACTATTTATCCGATTTTTATTTATGGCAATACAATTATTTTAATACTATTATAATTTTCATAGTAGTTAATATTACTTCGTATATAAAATTCGCTCAATAAAGACAACTTTTATATTTAGGCAACACACGTAACAGTATTGACAGGGGGTTAAAAACTGAAACGGCTAAACTTCCTCCACCCAATTATTTCTCATAATCAAAGGTGTTATTACAGTGACTAATCTTATTGAGCCGAGTTGCAACCAGGGCCCCGAATCGGTCCGATTTCCAAGACTCACTTGGCGGGGGCGAAGAAAATCTCGTCCTTGGGTCGCTTCGAAGTGAACGCCTTCTCCAGCTCAGGCGAGACGTTGAAGGCCGCCTGAAGCACCTCCGGGGACAGCGCCTTCCAGACGCCCGTCCTTCCCGCGAGGTGACTGAACACGGGGCTGTAGTAACACGACAACAACCAAACAGGGCATCCAATTTCAATCGCTATTAAAGGAAGACGGAGAATAAGAAAAAAGGGGAAAAAAAGGGACTTACTTGGGAGTGGTGATGATGGAGAACCAGTCCATGCCATCGGCATCAGAAATTTTGGAGACGACGAAGAACCTGGGAACGATGAATAGGTTCCCAGCCTTGACATGGGTCTCCAGGGCGCGTTTCCCGTCGGGTCCGACGACCTGAACCCGGCCGCTCCCCCGGACGATGTAAGTCACCTGGTAAGCGGAGTCGCAGGAGAATCCCGGGGAGCACATCGCGTTCCCCTGGATCCTGACCAGATCCGCCCCCAATCCGACCTCTTTGATCATCGGCAAGTTCTGGGTGTTCAACACGACGACGCATCCGGCCTTGGGGATGTCCACGTCCAGGGGGGCTTCTTCGCAGTTGAGAACGACCCCCTTTCTCTCGTCCTTGGCCACCGGCATCTGGGTTCCGTCCTTGAGCTTCACGATTCCGGTGGCCTTCTGGTTGTGGACGAATTGCTTCACCTGCTCCTCGTCCAAGTCCCAGGCGCGACCCACGAACTCCGGGGTGAAGCCGGTGAACAGTCCGGTGGCGCCCGTCAGGTAGAAATTGGTGAACTCGCCGATTTTGTGGGCTTTCGATGTGTCGCCGAGAAAGAGAACGACGAGCTCCGCGTCGTCGTCGTTGAACCACCACGTCGTCACTCCAAAGGGGAGCGCCAAGGCGTCGCCTTTCTTGATCGCAATCACTTTCTCCTTCGACTCCGGCATTACGATCCCAGCCCTTCCCTTCCCTGTTTCCAAATCACAAAAAAAATATTACATCAATCGCGAACAGAACCACCTCAAATCACCGAAACCAGAGAAATCAAATACTGATAAAAAGAAAAGTGAAAAAAAAAAAAAAAAAAAAAACAACAACAACAACAACATTTGATCACCTTGTAGAACGTAAACGATCTTAGCGGAGTCGGAGTAACTGGGGAGAGCGAGGCCGTTCTTGTTGTGAGAGAGCTTAGCGGCACCGATCTTTGCATGGCCGAGCATCGGGAGGTCGGAGTTAGACCAAGAGTAATACGACCCACCATCGCCCCCGTAGCACTTGTTCGCTGGTTTCGGCGTGAGATCGACGTCCATGGCTACTTCCGCCTAAAGATCAAAAACTTTTTCCAGTGATCGGAAATGGAATCGAGTGAGGGAGACGGGGACAGTGTGTGGCTATTTATGGGTGGATCACACACTCCCGAGGTGGAAAATCGGTTAAAGCAAAACCGTATAAGATGGGTGGGATAGGAACGAATCTGTCACAATTCAACGTTAATAAATGTTTACGAGGAAAGTTTTCCAGATGGCAGAAATATTCCGCCAAAATATTCAAAGCTTGAAGTTCACTCTGTGTGTCACTCGCGCAACTTAAGAGAAACCAGAGAGATAAATTTTAACATATTAAATCATTTAATCCTTGAGAAACCAGATAAAGAAATTTTAACATATTAATCATTTAATCCTTCTCATTGGTATGTATAATTTATTAATTTTCATCATTGAATTCCATGGTGTTTATAGTCGACACGATTCTGCCTGTATCGGCCGAAACGAGAGTTTTCATCTAGAAAGGATAATGGACTAGTGTTTCCTTTTACACGAAACGTTACACCTTTTCTTAATTTTCTATGTTTATCCTTAAGTTTTCTCGAGTTTACTACTTGTTAATGTCGATTAGATAAGGCATTCAAATAAAATATATATTTTACAATTATATTCATCACACTTAATTCAAAATTACTTCATATGATAAAACACATATTGTACGCACCAAAATGTGCGTGGCCCAAATTCAGCAAGCCCAGGAGTCCATCAACCCAGCAACCGAAGTTTGTAGATAGGCTTCACTAACTCTCGACGTCGCTCAACATGGTCCATAGTGAAGGCCATTCGCACCGCCGCGTCAGCAGCGCAGTCGACATCCTCGTCATCAGCAAACCGAAGAACCAACACCAGTCAGCAATTGGAGTACATGTCAGCCTTACCCAGTCATCAACGGAAGGAGGGAAAGAAGGCCGCGATCCCGGTTCTTCTCATCTTCCCCTCTTCTTCCTCAACTTCCTCAACGAAAGGAGGATCTCGATCCTCTTCCTCAGGCGATTCCTCTACAACTCCAGAGGATCAACTACAAAAAGCCGAAGACTCCCTACTACAGAGGTTCGGAAAATTTTCTACTTGAGAAGCCCTTTCGAATCACCGAAGTCAAGCAATTCGCCACTCGTCGTTCCACCAGTTCACTCGGAGCAGCTCTACACGACTACCGACAGCGTCATAAGTCGATACACGCAGGGCACAAATACCTCCGTCCGACCGACCGAAGCCAAAACAGTTCGTGCACACTCGTTCCTACAACTCAAGTTCGACGTCCGTTCGCGGAAGCTTAAACTTCACCGAATTCACACGGAGATCGAATCAGAGGATTATTAAGAGATTGTACTCGTATTCTTTGATACAAAACACACCCTGTAACACAAATTATTCTGTTATAATTGAAATATTCTCTCGGTCGTGCCTCTTCGCGGACCGGCAGATTTTTGGCTAAACAGATTTGGCATACCCGATGGGACATTTCCTACCTCTCATCTCCTTCTTCGTACAACCAAAAAAAAAAAACTCCAACCTCAGCCATGGCCAGCAACAGCAACAACAACAACAACAACAACAACAACAGGGGCAAACAAACTGCCTCTTCGAGCTTTGCCCAACCGCGCCCTGCCGCGACCGCAAGCTCAACTTCGGGAGCTCGCGGACCTACTGCCGCATCGCCGGGCAACATCCGCGCTCCTACCTCTCCACCACCGGCCACTCGTCCAGTAACAAGGGCTATGGCCAGGAATTTGTCCACCGGACAACCTCCCTTTATGCATGACGCCCGTCGCCCAATCGCGTTATTCGTGCCACAGGCTACCGCGGCCTCCAACAAACCAGTTGCGGTCGCCGCCAAACTACTACCAGCGATGACCAGGCGAACATACTTGGCCGTCGCTGCTTCACCTCCTCCTCGCAGCCCGACTGTCAGCCCAGCACAGTCGTCGCCATCGCGGAGAAGCTCTATCGTTCCTACCCTGGTACGACGATACGAGCAACACAGGGGCATCTCATCCTCCCCTGTGGCAAGAATATCATCAGCATCTTCCGTACAGAGGACGTCGGCCACTGATAACTCGCCGGTTGTACTGGTCTCGCATGACCTCCTGGCCGCGCTCAATGCCGCAGCCGGTCCACCTCCCATCCGCTCACTCTGTCGACAAACATCGACGATCTCTCCCGCCGCAATATCGTCTGTCCCTCCTTGTCGGATCTCGTCGGCGGTTGCTACCACAGGCCGGTCGCCTCTCACAGCCACCACACAACCGAGAACGTCGACGGCCTCCCCAGTGCAGTCGTTGACTAAAATTCCATCATTCCAACCCACGCCGAAAACAAATACTTCGGCGCAGACCATTAAAATGGCCGCTATGACAACTTCGGCCAAAACAGTCGAAGAACAGTTGGCCGAACTACAAGCCGCTCTCAAAGAGCAAAGCGAACAGCTGCGCATCAAAGACGCGCAACTTGAGGCTCGTGACCTCCAAATCACGAGGATGTTAGAGCGGTTCAAAATGAGCATGGCCGCAAACAACTCCGGCGGTGTTTCTCAAGAAGTCGACTGAAACCAGCCGACTACCAGTGCTTCGGCCGGACCACTTCAAGAAGACCTTTCTTCCGATGACGAGCTGCCGCCCGTCGCAGCAGTGGTTGTCCGCAGAGGCCGAGCTGAAGCGGATCCGACTGCTCTCACTATCGACGCAGTCAACGAGCTGATCAACCGTGCTGTACGAAACAGCTCAGGCGACAACAAATTTGTCGTCTATCGGAGGCCCTACACGCAGAGGATCCAAAACATTCCTAAGGCGGTCGGGTATCACCCCCCAAAGTTCCAACAATTTAACGGCGACGGGCACCCAAAGCAGCACGTCGCTCACTTCATAGGAACCTGCAATAACGCCGGCACCGACGGTGATTTGTTGGTAAAACAATCCGGCCGGTCACTGAAGGGAAATGCCTTCGACTGGTATATCGAGTTACCCCAGGAATCCATCGACAGCTGGGAACAATTAGAGCGAGAATTTCTCAGCCGATTCTACAGTACTCGGCGCACCGTCACACTGGTGGAGATCGCCAACCTCAAGCAAAAGAAAGGAGAAAAGGTGGTCGATTACATCAACCGGTGGAGGAATCTGAGCTTAAATTGCAAAGAAAGCTCAAATCTCTCCCTCGAAGCCGAAATTGAGATGTGCTCACGAGGGATGCACTGGGAACTCCTACACTACATCCGCAACCGAAGGCCGAACGATTTCCAAGAGCTCGTAACTGAAGCTCACAATATGGAAATCCTAATAGAAGAACGAGGAGAAGAATGATCCTCTTCTGCCGACCTACGCAAAAAGGGGAAGGCACCAGTCAAGACTGCGCCAAAAGAGACGAAGGAGAAAACAAAGTCCTCTTTCGCGGCAAATGCTTTCGAACCTATCAAGGTCGGAAGCAAGGTTAAGGCGACTTACCTCCCGCGACAATTAATCGGGAGTACCTACAAGAAGCTATCACTGGAGGAACGACAGGCAAAGACATATCCCTTTGCCGACGCAGACGTTCCAATTATGCTCGACCAACTCCTTGACAACCAACTACTGAAGTTGCCAGAAATCAAAAGACCTGGCGACCAATCTCAGAGCAAGGATCCGAATTTCTGCAAATACCACCGGTTGGTTGGGCACACGACGGAGAAATGCTTCGTCTTGAAGGATTGCATCATGGAGTTGGCGGCTCAAGGCCGCATGAAAATCGAAGGGGCTGAAAACACAGTCTCCTCACATGCCATCTCCGTCCAAGCCGAGCCAAACTGGAAGACTCGGCTAAATAGGAAGCAGGTCACAAAGAAGGAGTACCGTCCAAAATCTGGTCCCTCCAACAGACCGCACAATAACAACAGGCGACCACTGGCTAAGGTCGCAACAAAATCGGCACCCCGAGAAGTAGCTGCGGCCGACGCAGAGGGGTGGATCCTGGTCACCCGGAGAAAGAAGCCTCTTCGAGAAATCGACCCGGCACCGGCGAGTACAAGAACAAAGGCGAAGCGACCAAATAAAAAAATCGCAAAGCGCCAAGGAAAGGCTCTCCAGATTGACGCCCAGGGGGCAAGTAAAAAGAAGAGGAAACCCGTTATCTTAGCGGAATTCTTTCCGAAGGAGTTTCTCGCGCTTCCAACAATGGTGGCGACCTGCTCGACAGCGCCTCCCAAGCACACAGCATCACACGACAAAGGCAAAAGACCAGTCGTCGAATGCGACGACCTCGAGACGTCTCTCAAACAGATCTCACTGGTCAACCAGATAGAAGATGATCTCGACTTAGATATCCGGTCAAGGCAAGCATTAATTCGGGTCCTCGACAAACCAGAGGAACTCAAAGCCGAACTCGAGATGCTGCTTATGAGAAAGCACGACTTACCGAAAGTCGGGCTGACTCCACCCCACAGAAAGGAGGAAGAAGATGCACTATCCTCTCCACAACTTGCAAAGTCGGAGCAAGCATTTGCCGTCACGTGCCCACCGTGCATCACATTCCGAGAGGAGGACGCACAGTTGGGGACGAAAAATCACAACAGACTATTGTTTGTCTCTGGTTACATCAGAGATCATAAAATCAACCGTATCCTCATCAACTCCGGATCCGTAGTTAACATCCTGCCTATTCGCACGATGAAGAATGTCGGTCTCTCTGCTGGCGACCTCTCTCCAAGTTCTCTTATCATCCAAGGCTTCAATCAGTAGGGCCAGAGAACACTCGGCATGACGAACCTCAAGCTGCACATTGGCGACATGGTAGCCGAAACTCCTTTCCAAGTCATTGACTCCAGGACATCTTACAACTTGCTCTTGAGTCGACCGTGGCTTCACTCAAATGGAGTCGTGCCATCCACACTGCACCAATGATTCAAGTATTGGGAAAATGGCGAACAAAAAATGGTGTACGCCGACGAAAGCCCATTCACGGAGGCTGAGGCATCCTTTGCAGACGCCAAGTTCTATCTGATGACCAGACCGACAGTCAAATTGTCACCTTGGTCAATCCAGGCAGCGAACGCTAGGAGCACTCCGACGCAGGCTGCATCATCCAACCAACCGATGCAGGCCGTGGCACCCAAACAGCCATCGCAAGCCGACGGAAGTTGCCTCTCCCAAATAGACCACGACGCAGGTCGTGTCTCCAAAGCAGCCAGTGCACAACAGCCAGTCGGTACACGACCACAAATCGGCCGTAGTCACTCCAACATCAAAACGGCGCAACATACCCATCTTGCGATACATCCCACAATCGCAAAGGAAGAAAGGAGAAGCTCCCCTGGTCGCCTGCCACAAAATCCAGCCGACCCCTTTGCAAGAAAAAGTCACGCTTCCTCTGCCAAAATTGGAGGAACGAAGTATCGTGAAGCAGTTGCCGAGTCACCAACAGTTGTCGTCCATACGCTCCAATGAAGGTTTCGATCCGAATGCTTACCGATTGATGGCCAGAGCTGGGGGCAACCTTACGAAAGACAAAATTCATGCGAAACCACCCATCACTCTACCGGTTCTCACTCCGGAATAAGAGAAGCTGAGAAACGAGGGTCAACGAATCAACCAGGGTCGCCTAGGCCTCGGCTACGAGAAGCAGAAGCCGATTAAAATCTACACTAGCCAGGCGAAACCAGTCAAAATAACAAGAAAGGTTTCGGCAGACGTGCATCAATTTTCAGTCGGCCAAACTCCGACAGAAAGGAAAGACGCGCTGAAACCAGTGGTTATTTACACTCTGAAAGCTGCAATCGCACGAGCTCGCGCCTACGACTCATTTATGGTGAACCACATCTCCATCACTGACGATGACCAAGAGGAAGACGAATTCGTCTTGAAGGAGGCTCCGGCCGAGTTTGAAGAAGGTGGGCAGTCGAATATCGACAAATTAAAGAAAGTCGACTTGGGCACAGCAGAGGACCCGAGGCCGACATTCCTCAGTGCTTCATTGACGGTCGAAGAAGAAGTCGAATACATGGCTTTGCTTCGCGAAAACTATGACATCTTCGCCTGGAACTACGCAGAAATGCCCGGCGTTGACCCGCGAGTGGCGGTTCACAAATTGGCAGTTCATCCCTCTGTTCGACCAGTCAAGCAGTCGCAACGACGATTTCAACCAGAACTGGTGCCAGAAATAGAAAAGGAAGTGGATAAATTGATCGCGACCAATTTCATCAGGGAGGTGAAGTACCCGTCCTGGATTGCAAACATCGTCCCAGTCAAAAAGAAGACTGGCCAAATTCGGGTCTGCGTCGACTTTCACGACCTGAATAAGGCGTGCCCTAAGGACGATTTCCCTCTGCCAATAACCGAGCTCATGGTCGACGTGACGACGGGTCGCGAAGCTTTATCTTTCATGGATGGTTCGTCCGACTACAATCAAATCCGGATGGACCCCAAAGATGAGGAGCTTACTGCGTTCTGCACGCCCAAAGGCATCTTCTGTTACAAAGTGATGCCGTTCGGCCTCAAGAACGCTGGTGCGACCTACCAGAGGGCAATGCAGAGAATCTTTGATGACTTCCTCCACAAGTGAGTCGAATGCTATGTCGACGACCTGGTGGTGAAGACAAAGCAGGGGTCGGATCACCTCCTCGACCTCAGGGCAGTGTTTGAGCGGCTTCGTCGGTTTCAACTCAAAATGAATCCGTTGAAATGTGCATTTGATGTCACCTCAGGCAAATTCCTCGGCTTCATCGTGCTTCACAGAGGGATCGAAATCGACCAATCAAAAATCGACGCCATCCAGAAGATGCTGGAACCCAGAAACGTCTTCGAACTCAAGAGCTTTCAAGGTCACCTGGCGTACATTCGGCGTTTCATCTCGAACCTCGCCGGAAGGTGCCAGCCTTTCAGTTGCCTGCTTAAGTAAGATACACCATTCGAGTGGGATGAATCTTGCAGGAACACCTTTAACAACATAAAGGCGTATCTCACCAAACCACCAGTGCTCGTAGCTCCAATTGTTGACAGACCACTGCTGCTGTACATCGCCGCACAGGAGAAATCGGTGGGAGCTCTTTTGGCTCAATGCAACGAAGACAATAAAGAACGTTCTCTGTACTATCTAAGCCGAACTCTGGTGGGCGCCGAACTCAACTATTCTCCAATCGATAAGACCTGTCTAGCTCTCATCTTTGCGGTTCAAAAGCTTCGGCACTACCTCCTGGCACATTCGACAAACCTCATCTCGAGAGCCGATCCGCTGAAGTACATTATGTCGTGACCAATCCTCTCTGGTCGCCTGGCGAAATGGGCATTACTCCTCTCCGAGTTCGAGATCAATTACGTGCCACAACGAGCCATCAAAGGCCAAACTCTGGCAAATTTCCTGGCTGACCACCCAGTGCCGGCGGAATGGTAATTAACAGAGGAATTCCCCGACGAGGAGATATTTCTGGTCGAAGTGCTCCCCCCTTGGGAGATGTACTTCGACGGCACCGCGCGAAGGAATGGAGCTGGCGCCGGAGTCCTGTTCGTCTCATCGAAGAAAGATCTGATTCCATACTCGTTCGTGCTCACCCAGATTTGATCGAACAATGAAGCAGAGTACCAAGCTCTACTACTAGGGCTTGGCATAGCGGTCGAGATGCAGTTGCCGCAGTTAAACATCTACGGCGACTCAGCTCTTGTTATCAAGCAACTGACAGGAGACTTCGAAGTAAAGAAACTTGAACTCGAACCCCTCTGGAGACATGCTGGTGAACTGCTGGCCCAAATCCGGAAAGCTTCACTCCACCATGTCCCTCGCTCCGAGAATGGGCCAGCCGACGCATTAGCCGGCATCGCAGCCAGTTTGGTACAGTTCGATCAACGACCAAGCCAGATTCCCATTTGCGAGCAATGGGTAATCCCTCTACCGGCTGAAGAAGAAACAGAAACAGAAGAAATAGAAGAGTCTCTGCCTATTTCGGCCTGTCAAAATCAAATCGAAGATTGGAGAGAGGTTATCATAAACTTCCTTCGCCATGGCACACTTCCTGCCGACTTACGAGAATGAGTTCAACTTCGTCGAGCAGCTCCAAAGTACGTCTTCATCCACAACATACTCTACCGGAGGTCATATGAAGGTCTACTTCTTCGTTGCCTGTCAAAGGAAGAGGGGTCGCAAGTTCTCAAAGAGACACATAGTGGAATCTGCGGCGCGCACCAAGCTGGCCCGAAACTCCACTTACGGGTCAAATGACTGGGCTACTACTGGCCGTCGATGCTCAGAGACGCCATCAAAATGGCTCGATCGTGCAAACAATGCCAACTCCATGCCGACTACATACACCAGGCGCCGGAACCGCTTCACCCAACAGTTGGATCATGGCCATTCGAAGCTTGGGGGATGGACATCATAGGCCCCATCTCTCCCAAGTCCGACTCCGGCAGGCAATATATCTTGGCTGCCACAGACTACTTCTCAAAATGGGCCGAAGCTGCCGCCTACCGAAAAGTAAAGGCCGTCACAGTCGTCGACTTCATCTGAACACAAATCATCTATCGGTATGGAGTCCCTCGATACATAATGACGGACAATGGTACACAGTTCAAAAATAGAGTCATGGACCATTTCTGCGAGAAATTTTGCATACAACAGCGAACCTCGAAGGCTCGAACAACCGGCAGTAGACAAGAATTAAGTACTTGATGCTTTCGGGCAGCTGAAGGAAGCAACCCTGAACGAAATCCTCAGCGGACGGGAACGTCTCGTCGAAGATGCTCCTAGCAAGAAGTAGTTCGCCGAGCTGATGCATGTCCCATAAGGAGATTGATAACACTCCTTCCCTTGTGAAGATGGAGTTGGTAGAAGAACACCAGACCTCCATGAAAGCATTGATGACATTGCTGCAGCAGCTGTATTGGAACATTGAGGCTCGCACGGCGGGGACCAAGTCGATCGCGGCTAAATGTTCAGAACATGTACGGAAGACGACGTCCGCCCATTCAAAGTAGAAAGGTATGTGTTGAGGACTCATAGCTTCCACCGCCTTGACCTCCCAGGGACCGAACCGATTGTGGGCGAAGTAAAGCTCTGGTGCAGAAAAATGCACTAGGGTATCGTGCATTGGACTTAGCAAGATGGTACCCTGAGTTTCATGCGGAGACAACGAAGCTTCGTCGATCCCGGGGGGAAAGCAAATTCGGTCATCATCATTGACAACTGGACGACTCCAAAGTTCGCAAGTTGCCCTGGTCAGAGGAACGTGTACGTCGTAACCTTCGAAAGCCGACGACCTCCAAACAGGCAGCAACAATGGATCCCGGTCGCCCTCCACTGTATCAATTCGTACACAATCTTTGCGAGCACCCCTTACGGTGGCCTGGACATTGGAGAGAACGAGGCCGAGGAAGGTAATAGAATCTGATGAAGAAGACATCTGCAAGCGAAATACCTGAGTCAAAAATCAGGTACGCAATTCATCTCTACTCAAAAAAAAAAAAAAAAAAACGTGTGTGTGTTCACCTCGCGATAAAAAAAAAGAGAATCGCAGAAAAAAAAGGGGTGAACAGCGACAAAAGAAAATTAAAGTCGCAGAAAAAAAACTACGTCTCGATGACCAAAACCAAACACAGCCTTGAGACGACGCGCAATCCCGGAGAATAGCGCGACAACAGCAAGCCGCCTCGCGGCCAACAAACCGAAGGCGAACAAACTGGGTTCTTCAAAACGACCAATTTGAGCAGAACAGGATGGAGAATTCAACATCTTGCGATAGCACCAGACGCTCGCATATCGAATCCCAGTACCGGATGATAGAGTTGGATGGGAAACGAATGTCGCGAACAATGCCCGGTGACCGAGTTGATCATGATTCAAAATCACTGGCCAGAAACAAAGTAGGGTGTGTGTAGCGTCCAGTGACCGGGCCGAATGCACTCAGACGAAGTCAGGATAGTGACTTTTTCCTAAAACAAAAAAAGAGGGAGCTGCGACAAAAAGAAGCCGTCGCAAACAAAAAAAAGAAAGAAAAGCAAGCGACAAAAAGAAGCAGTCGCAAACAAAAAAAATGAGCTGCGACAAAAAGAAACAGTCGAAAACAAAAAAAATGAGCGGCAACAAAAAGAAGTCGTCTCAACATAAAAAGGGAGGGGGGCCAAACAGTCGATACGACGTCTTTGGCAATCATGGCCAGCCGCGGTTATGTAGGCACCGAGACTTGGTGACCAAGCCAAAGATGTGGGTGCAAAAATAAGCCTTCTGACAAACCAGCCGAACTCAGTCAAATCAAAACTTTGATGTTCAACAGGCGAAACAAAAGCTCATCTCCAGGCGACTTCCTGGCGACTGAGCAGACCGAAGCTAAAATAACAACAATGTTCGGCGACCGAGCTGGATGCAACATACACTCTTCGGTTGACGAAATGGACGCCGCGAAGATAACTCAACATCCTGGATACCTAACCAGGGTCCTTGTGGGCGAACAAAAAACCAAAAGGGGAGACCTTGCTCAGCAAGCGCGTTCCTTGGCTAAACAATGCATGAAAAGGAGCCTGATCATCTACATCAACAAGATGACAGACCCCAACAGAGCACGGAGGAGCCAGTTCAAAAAAAAGGTACGCATCAAAAACTCAAAAAAAAAAAAACTTCTCTAAAACTGCTAGAGAGACAAAAAAAAGGACTGCGACAAAAAGAAGTCGTCGCAACAAAAAACAAAAAGGGGAGAAGTTGAAAAGGAGATGAGAGAAAAATAAGAAGAAAGAGTGAAGAGAAAAAGAAGAAGAAAGAGCGAAGAAGAAAAGAAGAAAGAAAAGAGAGTGCGACCCCAGCTGACTCGAACTCGATACGAAGTTGCCGAGAGAGGAAAAAAAGAGGGGGACAAAGTTTAACCATACCTTTCAGCCCTAGTTCGAAGAAGACTTCTGAAAGAAGAGAAAAAGAGGAGATTCGAAGAAAAGGACGGCTATTTAGGTCGTCGACAACAGGACATTCTCCAGAATTGACAATTTGGACGATCTTTGAGCCCTCAGTTCACGAACGCGCGATGAATTTCAAGTCGCAGATGCTCAAGGGTCGCCGAATACGAAAGGGTTACGCTACGAGGTTAGTACGATGATACTTAAGAGACTCATGGAGGTTCTATTTATCGAGGGACTTGCAAGGGGTTCCTTCGGTTTTGGGAAAGCAACAGTCCCTTTTCAAAAGGGTTTTGATTACTTCCGTACAGAATTCCCTCATGATAAAATTCTACATGGGGACCCGATCAGGTGACAGTCCTGGGATCGTTAACAAGTCCAGGTGGGGCCCGCTCCTCAAAATCGTTTCAGTTTATAAAAAAAAAAAAAAAAGCCCGACTGCGAGACCAAGGAAGAAGAAGAGGAACTACAATACGAAACGTCTCTAGAGTCGTGCGGCTTGAACAGAGATTATAGAAGGCCGCAGAATTCGTTTAGAAGTATTACAACTTCAAGGGTCTATCGGAATAGAGCCGAAGGAAATCATCAAAGCCACGCCACCCAGCTCGCGTTAGTTACTCGACCTCAATGACCGAAATCGTGAGGATTTCTAGAGGTCAACAGACTCCGCCGTATTCGTATCCGACGAAGTCCGGAGGAAGCCTATTGAACCAAGGCTGTCAAAAATCGCAGAAGTCGTCCGAGTTCGCCGATAACGTCTTCTTTGCGGAATCAAAGCACCACTACTAGTCCCTTCTGAAGCTACACTCTGCCATGGCGATCAAGTAAGTTCGTATCGACTCTCTGCCGGAGTATCTTCTTCCACTCAGGAATGTTAAGCCCAATGCCAAACATCAAAAAAAAAAAAAAAAAAAAAAAAAAAAAAAAAAAAAAAAAAATATATATATATATATATATATATATATATATATATATATATATAAAAGAGAGTATACAGAGTGTACAAAATATACATTGTCCTAAAAGAGCAAGTGGACAAAATACTTACATTAAGAAGATAAACGACCCTAAAAGAGAAAGAGGGCACAAAAAAGAAAAAAAAAAAGAAAAAGAAAAAGGTGTGTGTGCGTTGTGTTCTTCTTCAAGTTCGATATTCATTCGTTCTTTCTGAACGAACAAATCTCGAAAGGGGCAATCTGTACGCACCAAAATGTGCGTGGCCTAAATTCAGCAAGCCCAGGAGTCCATCAACCCAACAACCGAAGTTCGTGGATAGGCTTCACTAACTCCCGACGCCGCTCAACATGGTCCATAGTGAAGTCCATTCGCACCGCCGCGTCAGCAGCGCAGTCAGTTGACATCCTCGTCATCAGCAAATCGGAGAACCAACACCAGTCAGCAATCGGAGTACATGTCAGCCTTACCCAGTCATCAACAGAAGGAGGGAAAGAAGGCCGTGATCTCGGTTTTTCTCATCTTCCCCTCTTCTTCCTCAACTTCCTCAACAAAAGGAGGATCTCGATTCTCTTCCTCAGGCGATTCCTCAACAACTCCAGAGGATCAACTACAAAAAGCCGAAGACTCCCTACTACAGAGGTTTGGAAAATTTTCTACTTGAGAAGCCCTTTCGAATCACCGAAGTCAAGCAGTTCGCCGCTCGTCGTTCCACCAGTTTACTCGAAGCAGCTCTACTCGACTACCGGCAGCGTCATAAGTCGATACACGCGCGGTACAAATACCTCCGTCCGACCGATCGAAGCCAAAATAGTTCGTGCACACTCGTTCCTACAACTCGAGTTCGACGTCCATTCGCGGAAGCTTAAACTTCACCGAATTCACATGGAGATCGAATCAGAGGATTATAAGGAGATTGTACTCGCATTCTTTGATACAAAACACACCCTGTAACACAAATTATTCTGTTATAATTGAAATATTCTCTCGGTCTCGCCTCTTCGCGGACCAGCGGATTTTCGGTGAAATACATATAAATCTTATTTCATTGGCTCCAAATATATGTCTACGCCAAATTGAGGAGCAAGATTGAATCTTAGCCTTCCATCAAGGGAAATCAAACAAACAGAGTTGGTGGACCGACAACGATTCGACTAGAACGGAAAAAGAATTTGACAAACAGGTACGCAAAATTTAAATTTTTTATTATCTTGTAATTTATTGGGACAACAATTGTTGCCAAGCTTAGAATGAGACATAGAAACTCTTGTTCCCAAGCTTAGAGCAAAAGAAATTTGGAGAGGCACAACAAATGTTGAAAGTGCACATTAGGGAGCTGATCCAGTGCAATTACATGTACATGCGCTTAACGTGTGATTTCAATATTTAGACAGTTGGATCAGGGCTAAAATGAAACTACGGTCTTAACTCAAAGTTCTAACTTTTTCTAAATTTATGTGTAATCGGGAAAGGAGTAATCGGCGACTCGAGGTAGGAAAAAGCCCTCTTAGGCTACTCCAGGGAGGACGAAACCTTCTGCAACTCGAAGGAGGACAAAACCTTCTTCGGTGACTCCAGGGATAAGGAAAAAATCCTCTTTGGCGATTCGAGGGAGGAAGACCCTCTTCGGCGACTCCAAGGAGGACAAACTTCACGAACCTTCCGTCGCGTCCTTCTTTCCCGATGACGTGAGAAACAGATAATCGAATGGTTTTATAAACGAGAGTGAACTTCCTCCCCATTGTTCGTTTGCTCTATAGTGGACAGAAGGGTGTGATCTTCATAAGGTACTCATCTTCTCACTGGCTTTTTTATTTATTTTTTCTCTTATTCTTTTCTGTCTTTTGATTGTGTGTACAAGCTTCAAGTGAAATCTTTCTAGAAATCACTATTCACTTTCTTTCTATCTTCTCTCTCAAATTTTTTTTCTAATCATTGTCGTATCTTTAGATTTAGGTTCTAAAACGATTTTGGTTTGAGGGTGTAGTTTTCGTAGAGGGTTCTGGTTGAAAAGATGCGGGTTGTAGTACTGGTTGAGTTTGGTTGATTTTGTTTGATTTCGGTTCACTTCGATAGGGGTTTATGGATTGATTTCAAGTTAGCATGTTGAATTCAATTAGGGTTTCTGTTTTATTTTGATTGAGTGTTCTAGGTAATTTCAATTGGGGTTTCTGGTTTATTTTGATTGGGAATTCTAGTTGATTTCTATTGGGGGTTGTAATTGATTTTCATTGTGGGTCTTCTTGATTTCTGTTGGGGGTTGTAGTTGATTTTCATTGTGGGTCTACTTGATTTTTGTTGGGGGTTGTAGTTGGTTTTCATTGTGGGTGGTTCTTGATTTCAATTGAGAGTTCAGTAGAATTGTTGGTTGAATTTGGTTGATTGCAGGTTTTTCTATTTCATTGTTACGTTATTCACTTGCCGGTTAAGTAGCCAATGGGTATTATCTATTAATGGCTACAATGACATGAAGAGACTTATAGGCAAGAAATATTTAAAAATCTCTTGTCTTTGAGTAAGTATATCTGGTTTTGAGGCAAGACCCTTTTGCAACTAAAGTATCTTGCTGCCCAAAGTTGTTTCTAATGGATGAATAGATGTATGTTAGACTTTATACTGAATTTTTTTATGGAAGTTTTGAAAATTCATTTTTGCATAATTTTTTCTATTTCCTTCGATATTTTTTTATGGATCTTGAAGCTCAAAATGGTAAGAGCGCTCAAAGTGCTTTTGAGAGGTTGGTGGTTCGAATCCACCAAGATCCAACAATAACTTAATTTTCATCTTTTGTCAAATTATGTTTGTGAAGTTAAGAGAATTAGAACCAGGGTGGGAACTTAATTGACGAATTTCACTAGCACTCACTGCGCCATACATATGAATTTATATCCTAGCAGATTTAAATTGACCATTTGATATATCTTTAAGTGTTATTCTGTGTTATTCTTTCAACACTTGCTTTCACATTGTATCAGTGTCAAGTATTGATTGATGCAATTAAGTTATAAGTTATACAATGGCTATTTCTTTTTATTTCAAGATTAGTACGTCATGCCGCACTTTGCTTCCTTCATCTCTTTTATTGGATGCTCTTTCTTTTATGAGCATCTCTGTAAAATAACCGAATATGAAAGTAAAGAAGTCTATTCGAAGCCCAAAAGTCTAAAAAGGAGCAATCTTCTTTCCAACCTTTTCCCACCGATGGCAGGTAAAATGAGGACCCACCAGGTTCAGCATTCATCAATGTTACAAGTGTTCACGCTTTACAAGACCTTTTAGAATCTCCTGCATGGATGCCTGACTTGGGAATAATTTGAATTCTCTCAGTCAGGTTTCCACAATTCATTTGGACACAGAAAAGAATATAGTCTTCTGAGGTTTGGGTAAAAACAAAAAGATGTCTGGTTTCACTAAGCTGCATTCTAGAAGTAGAGTCATTGTAGTTGAAGAGTAAGGCACTTTAGATACCAATACTCAATGCAAAAAGATTGGGATTAAAAAGCATTACAAACATCAAGTTGGAGATGGAGATCAACATCTCTGTTGCTATTGGTGCTGCTTCGTTTTAGTTACAATTAGAGTAATACTGTTAAAGCAGGAAAATTTTTAAAACTTTTGAGGAAGCTACTGGAAGGTGGGAGTTTCTTTTCTGTATTTTGGTTTTATATTGCAGGGATCTAATGATTTTTCATAGTTCATGCAGAACAATTTGCTTTTAAAATGAAATGTGACCTCTTTTGGAAATTTTTACGTTTTAAATTAAGTATATACAAGCTGCACTTGCTTATTGTTTCAGGTTTGTTATGATTGAAGATTTGCTGATATATCATCCGTTCTGCTAGAGAAACAAAGCATGGCTTCCCAGCAGCACTCAAAGATCTCTTTTCGGCGTTGCAAGTGTTCCAGTTAGGAAATCTCAATCTTCAAAGAGTTTCCTTCTACCATTGTCAGCCAACTTCGAGCTACTTCCAGAAACTTAGAGCTCCATGTCAATAAACATTTACAAAGATAAGGTTAGCATTTCATACTTCACTCAGCTCCTTGTCGCCCTAGGATGATCAAAAGAAAATTAAAATTCTCTAAAGACATTGAAGTCTCATAGGATTGCCTGGGAGTTGCAGCAAGTTCGTAAGCTTGGAGTGTTATTAGATAAAAATATTAACATCAAGCAAATCACATTCCAGATAAACAAATCCACTCCTGATGGTTTATCAGAGCTCTCAGAAATCCTCAGAAAAAATTGCGAAGTAAAAGAAGTCATATTCCCTGAATAAAGAATGAATATGAAAATTATGGTTTCAGTTGCCATAACAAGAAGATGCCCAAAGCTCTCCAGCCTTTTCAAGGCCTTCCACCACATAAAAAAATCTAATAACGGCTTTATCTTTGCCTAGAGGGAATGATAG
Source organism: Aristolochia fimbriata (assembly GCA_019845555.1). Classification (NCBI taxonomy): domain Eukaryota; kingdom Viridiplantae; phylum Streptophyta; class Magnoliopsida; order Piperales; family Aristolochiaceae; genus Aristolochia; species Aristolochia fimbriata. The sequence goes on from CM034079.1 coordinate 21,169,446, forward strand.
TGTCCATTGCAGAGCCAATATTAGGAAAGTTTAAAGAAAGATATCACTAACATGTTCAGTTTGAATGAAGTTGTGCAAGCCTTTGGATTATAACAATCTTTCCAAATAGCAATTTGTACCTAAATCATCGTCCATTATTGATTACAACCTCAGCCTCCTTGACTCAATTAAAAGCAAATGTCGAGAAATATGATAAAATTGCATAAGAATAAGCCAATGGTAGTAATGTTCAGCTTCCTAGAGGTTAGTATCAAAATGATGTCATTCATTCAAGAATATAGAAAATCAAACTAAAGACAACCATGTTATGTTTCGAAGGAACATGTAATATATGGTTACTTCCCTGGAAATGTAGCAAACTCAGCCAAGATGGTTGGTTCAAAAGGCATGTAAAAAAATTGAAAACATTCGTTATCCAAACAATTGGCTCTACTGGGAGTTGAACCCAGAATCTCCAGATACCTAGTGCCTTACCATTAGGCCATAGAGTCTCAACATTGCACAAATGGCATGAAGGGCACATACACAATTGACTCCACAAGAGGGCACAAACACAAAGACAAGATACAGAATATAGTTGCTTAGTTCAAAAAATTGGAAACCTAAAAGAAATGGATGGAATAAGATAGATAAAAAAGAAATTGGATAACCTCCTTCCATACAGAAAGAAATTAAAAGCCCACTGCTGTCATTGGAAAAGACGATGGAATTTGGATAACCCACTAATGCTATGAATTCTTTTGAGTTGAAAAGAGTCGGGAAGAAATTAGACGACCTCCTCCTTCCCATATGGGAAGAATTTAAAGCCCCCATTGACTCCCAACATAATCTGGATCTCCATCTTTATTTCTTGGCTTTCTTCTATGTCAACAAGCGGAGGATGTGCATAGAAACACATTTATACTAATCGGTTTTAACTTGTACTGTCAAAACAAGAAAAGCACACTTAATACAAATCTGCTAATCAAACACTACTGATATCTACATTGCAAGATTGACGAAATTAAACCACTGAAATTTAAAATTAAGAACCAAAGAAATTGGCAGAATTTCTAAGGCAGGAAAGGTTTTCTTCTCGGGTAAAAGAAACTATGCTTTGTGACACACAATTCAAAATCATAAATGAATGTATGCAACAACTCTAACTCTTAACAATGAACTGAAGATATCAGACCAAGGATGCGTACCAGCAACATGACAATATAAGGATTCAAAAGGCAATTAGTGAGAAGTAAAGATTAATCAAGTTTGGAAGGTAATTAGTGAGAAGTAAAGATTAATTAAGTTTAGAAGGCAATTAGTGAGAAGAAGTAAAGATTCATTAAGCTTTGCATGTGTGACCTGCATCTAAATACAAAGTTTTGTATATCATAAGGTGGAATGAACCAAATTTCCGTTGAATGGGACAAACTTTGGTTTTCCCTGTGTAGTACCAGAGCTGGAATAAACCAAACGTCGAAATTTGGGGCAGCATATATAACATGAAAAAAGAGAGAATAGATGAAGGGGAAATAGAAAGAAAATATTAGAAATGAAAGAAATGGAAGAGAGGCAAGGTTGAAAAGAGAAAGAGTAGATGAAGGGAAGATTGAAAGAAATAAACAGTAACGAAAGAAATGGAAGTGAGGCAAGGTTGAGACAGGAAGTTGAGGGAGAGAGCACATTTCTGGAAAACAACAGAAACCCTTCATCCTCTTCGATCAGTGGAAAGATTTTTGCAAATGCGTATCTTTCTAACCTAATGGTAGACATAAATCTAATTGGGACACCCATCTAAATTCAAAGCCATAACAGAAGTACATAATAATGAATCGAATCCTCAACAAGAAAAAGCAAAAATCTCACTGAAAATCAACTAAAAATCCCAACCTTTCAGCCAAAACCCTCAAACCAAAATCGTTTTAGAACCTAAATCAGAAGATACGACAATGATTAGAAAAAAAATCCGAGAGAGAAGATAGAAATAAAGAGAATAGTGATTTCAAGAAAGATTTCCCTTGAACCTTGTACACACAATCAAAAGACCAAAAAGAATAAGAGAAAAAATAAATAAATAAGCCAGTGAGAAGATGAGTACCTTATGAAGATCGCACCCTTTCGTCCATTGTAGAGCAAACGAACAATGGGGAGGAACTTCAATCTCGTTTACAAAACCTTTTGATTATCTGTTTCTCACGTCATCAGGAAACTTCCCGACTCTCTTTCCCAACCCTCGACTTTTCGACTCTCTTTCCCCGCTCTCAAATTTCCGACTCTCTTTTCCCTTGGATGCTCATGTGGATGGCACTTTTGTAATTAAATTAAAGTCTCTTAGAATATTAGGAAGCCGTTATATGAAATCCTCACTAATCGGATGGCTCAAACGGGTTGAGCGCACGTTAAACGCATATACATGTAATCGCACTTGATCAGCTCTCTCTCTCTCTCTCTCTCTCTCTCTATATATATATATATATATATATATATATATATATATATATATATATATATATATATATATATATATATATATATATTTATATATATATATATATATATATATATATATATATATATATATATATATATATATATATATATATATTTATTTATATATATATTTATATATTTATATATATATATTTATATATATATATATTTATATATATTTTTATATTTATATATATTTTTATATATATTTATATATATTTATATATATATATATATAGGGACTTGATCAGGTGCACTCAAGCCAGTATATGCACTTAAGTGCGCTCAACGCCCTTGAGCCGTCTGATCAAATCCCTTCTCATCTTATGGTTGTAATATAATATAACATAATTTCATTATATTTACAAAAATGCCACCAATGGCTTCACCTTGTTGCCGTGGTTCTCTTCAGTCGGAAACCGGGGAAGCTGTCCGCCCAGGAGCCTCAAAATCAAGATTCAATCGGAACGGGGGAAGCTGTCCGCCCGAGAACCTCGAAATCAAGAAGCAACGACCAAAGTGCTCCCGCTTCCCCTCTTTCAGGCGACGAGGCTCCTCACTGTGACCTCTCTGCAAGGCTTCCCTTCGCTTCTGTCTCCTCTTAAAATTTTCCACCCTCCCTTTCTTCCCCCTCGCAAAATCGACTAGATCGACGGACAAAAAGAAAGGGGAAAATCTCGTTCTCTCTCTGGCTGCATCGGTGGCGATGATGGCGGTTCTCTCCCTGGCGGCATCGGTGGCGACACAAGACAAGGCCAATTTCATGGCTCCTCACTGCGCTGGTTGTTCTCTCCTCTCGTTTTCTCTGCTTTTGCTCTGTTCTTCAGGGTTCTATTGTCTTAAGTAATTCTTCACTTCTTTCATCTTCGTAATTAGACCGCCTCAGATTAGCATTTTATCTTTCAATTGTTGCCTTAGGGAGTTAATTGCATTTGCAATGAGAAACATTAGATATGTCATCAGATGCTTCAACCAGTACTGATGTTATACTCCTATGCTTTTGTTGACTTTGTAGGTGCAAAGCTTATTGTACCTGTGGGTCATGGTGATGATGACCAATGCATTGAAGATGACTTTAGGGCATAGTATGTGAAGGTTTAAATTTCTTATTTTACCTTTGATTTATATATGATTTACGACTCTTACCTTGTAGAGGTCTAACATTCGAATTAAAGTATTTAAAATTACTCATCCGAGTTTTATCTAATTATTTCAGGCGGGAGCAAGTGTGGCCCTAGTTAGATCTATTGCTTCGTGATGAAGATGATACTTCAAGGGCTTCTACTCCTTACATTGCTGCTATCCCAGAATGTAGGGTTGTGTTTTATGACTCTGAAGATCCATATGTCAAGGGAAAGTCAAGTTAAGCAAATGGCCATGCAAATCGCTTTGTTGTGCATGATATTCACAATCCGTGTAGGTAAACAATTGGAAGTAGTATCCAATTGACCATATATAACCTATGTCTATAATCCTTTCCTTTATCATGGGCTATGATTTGGTATACTCAGAGCTAAAGTGGCTGTTCGGGAGAAGCTCCACACCCCATTCTCAGATCACTCTTGCATCCATTTGGAATTTGACTTCTCTGGAACATGACTAATGTAAGTAAATGAAATTTCTCCGAGTAAGTTAATCTGGTGTTGTTGCAGTTGTGGGCTCTAGTTAGTATAACTTTTGGATGTATTTGTCGTATGAGGACTTTCCCTAAAATTCAGCATGAGCATTAACATAGAACAATCACTTAGTTTGAAAGTTCAAAGTTTAGGTTTCTAAAGTTGTATCTTAATCTTTCTCTTCCTTGATTTTGATATTCCCATTGTTCTCTTTCTCTCTTTCTCTCTCTCTCTTTCTCTCTCTCTATGTGTGTGTGTGTGTGTGTGTGTGTGTGTGTGTGTGTGTGTGTGTGTGTGTGTGTGTGTGTGTGTGTGTGTGTGTGTGTGTGTGTGTGTGTGTGTGTGTGTGTGTGTGTGTGTGTGTGTGTGTGTGTGTGTGTGTGTGTGTGTGTGTGTGTGTGTGTGTGTGTGTGTGTGTGTGTGTGTGTGTGTGTGTGTGTGTGTGTGTGTGTGTGTGTGTGTGTGTGTGTGTGTGTGTGTGTGTGTGTGTGTGTGTGTGTGTGTGTGTGTGTGTGTGTGTGTGTGTGTGTGTGTGTGTGTGCTTGTAGCGTGTAGTTCGATCCCAGTGGGGTCAACATCATATCATTCTTTTTTTTCTTTCTTGAAAAAGAGTGGGTGTTGGTGCTGTCTTTAGAAATATAGGAGTTTATATAGAATCTAAAGGAGTTTTTTACTTATGATCAGATACTTACATCAACTTTTGTAGGAATGCATCTTTCACTTAGGAGCTACACCGGTAGCTAGCATACTAGAGGAACTGGAGCAGCTTCCAAAGATTGTGTTCCACTGAAATGTGTAAACTTTAGATTCTATACGGTTGTGTTACTTGTATGTTGTTTTTGTCTTACAAAGCCAACTAACCAAATTTAATCCCTAAGAAAGAAGGGGCTTCTAATCCTAAAGACTACAGGCCTATAAGCCTCTTAAGCACCCACTACAAGTTGGTCACTCGTGTGCTGGCCTCTAGACTGAGGGATGTAATTCAAGAGGTCATCAATGACAACCAATCAGCCTTCATAAAGGGGAGGCAAATCCTAAATTCCCCTACCTTCAACCTACCTCGGGCTACCACTATTCCAAACAAGAAACAACAAGACCCTCTTGCACAGCTTACACCAGATTCAATACAAATAGAAGGTGATTCATCGCTTGTCATAGGTTGGGCCAAACAACCCTCCTACCAGCCATGGAAATTAAGACCAGCTTTTGATGAATTAAGTGATTTTCTACGGGAATGGCGTAGAGCCTAGTTTAATGTTCCAAGATCAGCAAATGCCATTGGTGATCACCTAGCTAAAGAAGGAGTTAGTAAGCATGAACTTGAAACATGGCAATAGTGTATACAAAAAATCATTGCGTGTTCAAATATGCATTGACTATACAAAAAATTTATCCACAGTATACAAAATATCACTATGCTACCGATATTCATTGTGAGTATACAAAAAATCTACCAACAACATACCAAAATTCACTGTGTTACAAATGTTTACCGTAGGTATACAAAAAATTTACCCACAACATTCTCTATGCTCTTTAAGACAAAAAAAAGTTTATCTACACCAACTACATTGTATTCACAATGATATCAACTGTAGTCAACAACTTTCTTCAAGAGCTATCCAAACACTTGATCTACACAAAAAAAATACAACTTTACCTGCAAAGGAATTTAAATGGGTTAGTTACTTATTTTTTTATACAACAAATTGAAAATTTAAAAACAAATATAAACCAATCAACTCACAAGAAAATTTTCTATTCAGAAAGGCCTTGACTGTAATGATCCATTAGCGAAACTTGTGAATATCCGATAGGCTTATTAAACCCCTACATATGAATAATGTAGTTAAAACTTTTTAAAGAATATTAAATAAATTCAACATTAAACACATCTTACATGTCTCTCAATTTAGGACAATTCCGTTTGTCATGTTCATCCCGTGCACCGCATCCATGACACAATCTGATCTTTTTTACAGTTTGCTCCATAGCCTTTTCTTTTCCACCCTTTAGTCTTTTCCCACTACCTTTTGTTTTAGCAATATCAGGTGGGTGGACATGGATTTCTTGAGGCATCCTCATTTTTGCTCCACAGTCAGGTTCAAATTGGCCAATTTTATCACAAATAACATCGATCTTTTTCTCCAAAAATGAAAGTGCCTCTTCAGATTTGAAAGCTACATCAAGAATTTTATGAATTTTGCTAGCAAGATCATTTCTTCTAATACGTACAACTTCGTCAAGATTTGGACAAAGTTCTACCGTGTTTCTATCAAAAATAATCTCCCTAGTTATAGTTCTTGTCCACCTCTTTAGGATCAAACTTTCGGGCAAAAGACAAACTTTTTCATTTCTGAGCACTAAGAGGATATGCCTACAAGGAACCCCCTTTGATTCAAACATCATACAAGTACAATTTACCATCTTCTTATCAAAATCATAGTGACCTCTTGAGTTACATCATTTATAGAATCAGGTTGTACACATCTATAAACCTCATGTATCCGATAGGGTCTTTCTTCCCTAAGAGGCAAACCACCGTACTTAACACTTTCAACTACCTCGGCTTGAAACTTGTAAAATATAAATTGTGTATATATGTCAACCATTTGCTTCTCCACATCAAAATCTGTCTTCTGTAAGGGTTTTGAGTAATTCATTTCATGATCAGCTTCTGTTTCACGTTGTCTTAGACGTTTAACAACTCTTTCAAAACGTAAAACAAAATCAGATAATGTAGTCTTCCGATTCACATACTTATCCAAGAAAGTGTTCATACCTTCGCTTCGCTGTGTGGTCCGCATATTTGCTATGAAAATATGCTTTGAATATATCGGTATCCACTTCTCACAGATTACAAACATATCCCCCAACCATTCATGGTCATAGTTTACTGTAGAAATAATGACAAACTGTCTTTTGTCAGAATTCAGGTGTGTCATTCTTCCATCTAGTTGATGTGGACTTCTAGATGGCCTGCAATAAAGTAGACTTCCCATTCTTTGGCTTGTGCTAAAATTTCTTTGACGAAGAGGTAACGTTCCTTCATGTAGTTGGGTGGATAATCCCAGTGGTTGCGTACCGTCAGAGGAAATGGATCTTCGTCTTCTGGTACGGTGTTTGTAAGGTGGGCCCAGTGAGGGAAATCTTGTCGCATTTCTCTCTTTATCTGTCTGACCTTGTATAAATACCTTTTGTCTTGGTATTTCTTCTCGAAGATGTCGAGAGGTAGAGGTCAGGGCCTTCTATTCATTTTCTCGTAGAGTTGTCTCGGCTTCAGTGTCACCGAGTCTAACACTTCCTTCTGAGTCACTATTTCCTGCTGAAGATGTAAGAACAGGAGAGTGAGTGGGAAACGTACTGGCAAAAAGCCTTTGTATGATTGTTGCACAGTAGGTGGTTGCTTCTGCTTCTGTGGCCGTAGGAAACTTTCGCATGTATTGCTCTTTAAGTTCCCTTGGATCTGTACTGGTAGTCTCGGCAAGGTCTTCTTATGGAAGAGTTTTGCCCCATTTGGCTAGGTCGGCCTTGATGGTGTCGAGAGTTGTGTCGCAGATCTGGGCGGTGTAGTAGTTAATCCATCTCTGGATGTCGTATACCCTCCAGAGTGCTGGAATGTTGTTTTTGGCGTTGTTGACTTCCCATTGGACTTGCCATATCCATGGTACTTCGTATGTGATGAAGAAGGTGGCTTCCATCTGTGTTGCATACAGGTCGGAGCCTTTAGCTGTTCTTAGCTGTGGATGCAGGTTACACCAGTCATTGAATAGTAGACTCAATGATGGTTTTGGAGCTTCAGCGTCGTAGTCGCAGAAGATCCGGAGCTCCCCACCCAGCGAAGACCACCAATGGTAGAACCAGGGCGGGATGGGTTGAGATAGGAAGGCAGCTCGAGGCTGGAAGTAGTATGTATGGGATCTGGTAGTATTATTGTACATAAATGCATTGTAATAGGCATCAATGTAATCCCAATAAGTAGTAGCTAAAGTAGCTGTAATAGAGAATGGAGTAGTAGGGCTAGTAGGCCAGTCAAAAGTATTTAATATGCGTTCGATCGGCACTTGTGTTCGTGCGTCCTCGCTATTGTTTTCTGTTGCTTGACTTTTATACTGTCGGTAAGAAGTAGTATTTGCCGGTAGTAGTCAAGAGTTTTACCCACTCGTTGTGGGAATAAGTGTGAACCTCCCAAGGTTTGATGTGCCAAAAGCCAAGGGGGTTGGTGATGATTAAGTCCGTCTGGTAAGAACTGGACAAAATCATTAGTAGATTTGCGGTGCCATGGTAGTGGCTCTTGTACCGCTTGTGAGAAAGTAGTAGGAGGAGCGGTCGTAGCCGCTTGGCTCCTTTGATCGAGTATAGCCTGAAGCTCTTCTGTAGTGCAGAAGGCCAGGGGTTTGTTAATGGTCGGGGGTTTTCTATACCCACTCGATCCAATAAATGTATTCCCTGAGCTCGAGGCTCGGCTCGAAGTAACCTGTTGTTTTCTGGCGTGTGTACCAGAAATAGATGGCCTTGAGGCCGCCATAGGCCCTTTTCCCCGGTTGGGGAAAGCGGACCCTCTCCCCGGTGAGGGGATCATGCAGTAGTGCCTGTGAGAAATTCCCTAGTAAGAAAATCAGGCAGAGAGTTAGCGGTACCTGCAATATAGTCAATATCAAAATCGTAAACAGAGAGTTTAGATTGCCATCTAGCAAAAATCTGTTTAGAAACTAGATTTTGCACATCCTTCTGGATGATATGTTTACAGGCCTTGCAGTCAACCCGTAACAGAAAGTGTTGGTTAAGTAAATCGTCTTGAAATTTTGAAATGCATTTGATAATAGAAAACATTTCCTTCTTGACAGTAGAGTAGTTCTTTTGTGTAGGGTTCCAGAATCCTGAATAGTACCATACTAACACTTCTTTGTTTTTGAGTGTTTTCTGTTTCAGGATTCCTCCATAGCCATGATCCGAAGCATCGGTTTCCACTATCTTGGATAAATGTGGATCAGCTAGGGCAAGGCAGGGCAGGTGTTTAACCTTAGCCTTAATTGTCTGGACAACCGTTGTATGAGCTTGAGTCCAGGGAGGTGCCTTCTTCTTTAGTCGAGCATAAAGAAGAACAGTATCTGCAGCCAGATTTTTGTAATAATCTGCCACATAATTGAGTGCTCCCAAAAATCTCTGTAACTGTTTAGTATCAGTTATCTCATCGGGAAATTTCGAAGTAAACTCGATAGTTCGTTGAAAAGGTGTATGTGTGTGCTGGGCTATAGTGTGCCCGAGAAATCTGATTTCCGTTTGAAACAGTTTCATCTTTGGTTCAGATAGTACTAAACCATTTTTCAAAATCAAGTTTTTGGAAATACGAAGATGTTTAAAGTGCTGGTCGATGGTGTGTGAAAAGACCAAAACAGCATCGATATAAGAAATGATAAACTCGGAGTAAGGCGAGAAAATATCATTCATAATATGTTGAAACTCAGAAGGGGCATTTTTAAGTCCGAAGGGCATAACAGTCCATTCGTAATTCCCAAAAGGTACTACAAACGCAGTTTTGTACCTATCTTCTGGTTTTATCTGAATCTGCCAGTATCCAAATTTCAGATCGAACTTAGAGAATATTTCTGCTTTCACAAGTCGGTTAAGCAGATCTCTTTTGTTCGGAATTAGATATCGTATCCACTGTAAAACCTTGTTAAGAGGCTTGTAATTAATTACTAACCTCGGTTTTCCTCGTTCCTTCTCGGCTGCATTGTTGACATAGAAAGCAGTGCAGCTCCGGGGTGACTGAGAAGGCTTAATGAGTCCTTTGCTTAGGAGCTCATTAATTTATTTCTGGCACATTTCCAGGTATTCTAAGTTCATTTGGCAAGGTCGTGCCTTTGTAGGTATATCTTGTTCAGAGAACTCAGATTCATATGGTAAAGAGACTATATGTTGTTTACGATTCTAGAATGCATTTGGGACATCGCTACATACGTCTCGAAGTAACTCTTTCTGAAAGGTTTGTTTTCTTTCAAGAAAGGTAGGGTTTTTAAGAGCTAATTCTATTTGTTTAGAAGTTAGATCTACCTTTAAGGAACAGAGGTATTGTTCCTTTTCGTTGAGCAGCTCAGAGGTAATACTGCTCAAATCCCTTGAAGTAGGGGCAGAAAGGAAAGCAAAATGGTAGGGCTCTCCTAGGTTGGTGGTCATAATGGCTTCCTTTGTTTTTGAAAAAGGTAATATATTCAGTAGAAAGGGAGTGCCAAGAATTACTTTGTTTGACAAATTTTTGACTACCACCATAGGGGTATGAACGAACATTTGTCCGTTCATCTTGTTGCAGACGAATAGTTCGTCTATTTTGCCTTTTATGGTTAAGGCATTTCCACAGGCTGAGTTTAAAGTCTCTGTGGACGATTGCCGAAAGTGTGCTGGTAAGACACCTTCGTGAATGCAGTTAAGGTCTGCACCACTGTCTACTAGGGCAACTATATTCCGAAGAACTGGTTTCCCTTGTATAAAGACAGAAATGAGTACATACCATTTTTGCTGGATGATGCTTTGTAGCATCTGTATGAGGTATTGTTCAGTGGTTCGGTTGCCAGGAACAATCTCTGGTGTTGGCCGAGAGCTTTCTCCTTGGAAGGAAGCTTGAAGTCCAGGAGTAACTAGTTCTTCTAAGGCATGTACTCTGGTAGACAGCCGGTCAAAGGCTGTCTTCAATTCTTGTATCTCCCGTTTACAATCCTTGATTTCTTTCTGTAAATCAAGAGGAGTTTCGGATGCCGTCTGCTTCTGTATTCGTTTGTACAGAGCTGGCATAGTGTAATGATTGTCGCAGTACTTAGAGGTTTCTGTTTTGTGCTCTCTAAGTACAGTCTCAAGCAGTAGTTGCTTGTCCTTCTGATCTGTTAACCTGAAAAATAACTCAGACAGATCATCAGTAGTAAGCATGTTCAGAGAAGTAGTCATCCTAAACATGGCTTCTAATTGCTCTAATTGGTCACAGTCTTCATGGTCTGAAGACATCAGAGCGAATGAGTTCGAGTTCTTGTCCGGACTCAGAAGAAGTATCGTATTCTTCTTCTTCCTCTAGCATCTGTAATACTGGGGCTTTCGACTTGTCATCGATTGCCATTTCGGTGACCTTTTGCTTTTGTCTAGCAAAACAGTCTCTGGCAAAGTGGCCTTGTCTGCCACACTTGTAACAATTGGGCTTCGAGGTGGAAGCCCTGGGCTTTGCAGTAAAAGCCCTTTGGGTGGGTTCAGCCGATTTTTCTTTTGGTCTTCGGCTTTTGGAAAAAGGGAGACGACGGCCTCTCATCCCCCCCTGCTTAAAAGGATTAGCAGGCCTTTTAGCAGAGTATTCTTCGCAAGGGTTGGCGGGAACTGGGTCGAATGCAAATTGTTTGCAGAATTCGCCCAATGTTTTGGCAGAGATATGATCTCGCTTAAGTTGTTTCTTAAGTCGGAGATCGTTGCACAGAGCTAAGCCTTGCTGTGTGCATGCTGCCTGTAGATGTCCGTAATGAAGAGAAATCCAGTTAACCTCTTCATTCGGGTTTTGCCTTAGGCCTTCTTTGACCTTAGTGGCAAACTGGGTTGGTAACCCTTCTATGAACCTTTGTTTCCAGTACGGGTTAGCCGCATCTGGTAAGGTCATAACCCTACTTCTGAAAGTGGTTATATACCAATTCAGATCGGTCAGAGTCCTACACCTGATGTTGTGTAACAGGTATTTTGTAGTCTCTATTTACCGAGAGGGATCCCACGAGAAGTTGGAGACGATGCTGACCAGTAGTGACATCACAGCATCGAAGTTGGGTTTATCCTCTGAGTCGAGGAGAGGTGCTCCTGACGCGTCGGTTTTGACGGCATAGAGGATATGGTTACGGTAAGGTTCATCGAGGTAATTGTACCACCATCCATATAAGTCACCAGAAAGTCCTGCAACGATCTGATTGACCACTATGGGTTCGGTCATTCCTCTGGACCTGCACACATTCGAATAAATTAGCATTCGGTGTATAGTGTCTTGAACCTTCTTAGGGGTAGGATTATCTATGTTCCATTCATAGATAACCTTAGCATCGTAGCTGTTAGCATAAACAAGAGGGATTTCTTCTGTATTCAAGTCGAAAGGTTGAGGTCGACTTGGAGAAACCCGGCTATGTTCCTGTTTCACATGAACAGCTTGAGTTAGTCGAGGTAGAGTCTGCTGAAAGGTTCTTTCTTCAGGTAGAGTGTTTATCTGTCTGGAACCTATTTTCTCAAGGAATTTTTCGAGAAGGTCAGCAGTTCTGTCCTCAGGAAGCATCTCTAGCTTCATAGGTGGATGTATCAAGGGAGACTTGATTACCTGTTTCGACGTAGAAGCCTCAGAGTATGTTGGCTTTGCAGCCTTCTGGGCTAACAACTGGTTAAGCTTACCTTCCATTTGTTGGAGTTGTTTTCCAACTGCTTCCAAGGTAAGGTTGGCGAAGTTGCCTTGCTTAACCAGCTGGTTGATGGCTTGAAGTAACTCCGTCATGGTTGGAGTACTCGTCGTTTCTACTGGGTGAATGATAGCCATCGACGCTCCTTTGACACCTTGTATGGTGAGAGCATCTTTCGGAGGGAATACTGACTTGATGATGGCTCCTGTGTTAAGCTGCCATTGCCGTTCTAAAGTAGAAACATGCTGAGAACAACAGTCAGTAAACTTCTCAAAAAACCAAGGAATAAAGAATAGAGCATATTCTCTTCCTACTAGGTCTTCGTAATACCAATCTTTTATGTATAAAAGAGTGGGACCATCAAATATAGCAAAGTACCAGTCTCTAAACCATTTATTAACTGGTCTTTGGAACTCATTTGAAAGAAGAGTCCTAAGTGGGGAGTACTTCACCAATTCTTCAGCCTTAATCATTAAAGGATTGGTGAGTAGATTGCCTATTGTAGATAGGCTGAAAGTTTCCGAAAGAGTCGGTGGTTAACCCTTCCATTTCGGGTTGCGAGGTTGTCTCGCTGTTGGAGATAGATCCAGTCGATCTTCTCCCGGCAGTTATCAAGGGTATTTTTCGTCGTAAGTTAGGAGCAAAGGTAATCTCTACATTTCCTTCTGCATCCTGGACGATCTGCTCTACATCCCTGTTGTCTAAGGGTTGTGAAACAGTTGCTTCCACCATCTGCCAGGTAGACGGAAACTCGATCTCATCCCAATGGAGTGTCCGCGGGATGGCCATTTTGGTAGAGACGATGTTTGACTCTACCAGGGTGGTTTTACCCTTTTCAGATGCTATCTTCACATGTGAAGCCAGGGTGTTTAAGACCCTGTAATAGATCCGATAGACTATGGCAATAGTCTCTGACCCATGTCTAAACTCGTAGTTATGGGTAATCAGGTTTAAACTTAGCGCTTTCAGCAAGTGGGGGTCTGTCATAGACAGCGCTAAGTCTGGATAGATGTTAAAGTAAACCGGGCCATTTGTAAGGCTGGTTTCCATAACACCCATCAGCGAGTTGGCCCAGTTGAGGCATCTCGCGTCTCGTAGAGACAGCATCAGAGAGGTGTTCAAGCCTTTAAGAGTAAGTGGCTTGAGCGCAATTTGTACGCATCCTATGTGTAGGAATTTGTACTTCTCTCTTAAAGGTTGGATATCTGACTTTGAGAGCAACTCTAGAGCCTGTTCCGTATCTTCGACCGTAACGGTCTGTTCTATGGTCTTAACCAGGTGTGACCAGGCTAAAGTAAAGGACCCTATGTCGTAGATGTGTTTTGATGGTACCTTTGGTAGGGACCATCGGGTAAGGTCACGTACGTCGACGGTGTATTCGTCGAGCGACGCATTCTTGTTGGTAGCTCTAGCAGAGGAAAAAAGGGACCGGGGCATCTGGAGCACCAAGAGCCGGCGAGAGTAGTCCGTATGATCTTTAGTAGTTGATACTGCTACTATATAGTATACATGGAATTCTGAAAGCAGCTTTGATCTTATGCTATAAGATGTATATGGAATTCTAGAAGTAAATAGGCAACAAAATATCCTCAGATACAATCAGTTTATACATCAAGAGAACCCCGTTGGCAAGCCAACTCACTACCATCTCAGTAGCTTCAATAGCAGCCCAAACCTCAGCCTTGCCTCACCTCGCGACTTACAGGGCTTACGATCAACAAGGCTGCCAGGGTACTTACTAAATAAGTCCACGATACTCTTGAGGCATAAACTAGCCATACCTTAAGGGTACATCATCACATATTTACGAACAGAATAACATATATATAACATAGCTTATAGCACAAAGAGCTAAGAGAATAACATGTATATAACACAGTATTAATACAACATACTAAGTCTTACGAACTCTCTCTAGAGGCGGTTAGCCTCTCATGGCTCTGATACCAAGTAACGGATCGACGGATCGCCGGCAAAAACTTAAACCAAAAGCTGAATAAAACTTCAAACTTTTATTCAAAAGATGTAAATACAAAGTAAAAGATACATACAGAAAACTTAAAAAAGGAAAGCTTCACAAGAGAGTAGAGAAAAGAAGATGAGAGGAGCGGAGGATGGGAAGATAAGATTCTGCTCTACAAGTGAGGGGAAGGTCTCCTTTTATAGTGAAAGGATAAACTGGATCCCAAAGGAAATATACAATCCAGCTGATAACTTTTAGAAAACCATGGGCAATACCTCCTAGTGGTTTTCAAATCAGTGGGCTAAATAGTGGAAAGGTGATCCACTAAGTTCTAAAGTCAAAAGTGGGAGACAAAGTGATCCTTAATGCTTGTGGCTGAGGTCATCAGTGATGTCAATCCTTGCAAGGTGGCATTAAGTGGGCCAGTGAATAGTAGTTCACTGTAGAAATAATGACAAACTGTCTTTTGTCAGAATTCAGGTGAGTCATTCTTCCATCTGGTTGATGTGGACTTCAAGATGGCCTGCAATAAAGTAGACTTGCCATTCTTTGGCTCGTGCCAAAATTTCTTTGACGTAGAGGTAACGTTCCTTCATGTAGTTGGGCGGATAATCCCAGTGGTTGCGTACCGTCAGAGGAAATGGATCTTCGTCTTCTGGTACAGTGTTTGTAAGGTGGGCCCAGTGAGGGAAATCTTGCCGTATTTCTCTCTTTATCTGTCTGACCTTGTATAAATACCTTTTGTCTTGGTATTTCTTCTCGAAGATGTCGAGAGTTAGAGGTCGGGGCCTTCTATTCATTTTCTCGTAGAGTTGTCTCGGCTTCAGTGTCACCGAGTCTAACACTTCCTTCTGAGTCACTATTTCCTGCTGAAGATGTAAGAACAGGAGAGTGAGTGGGAAACGTACTGGCAAAAAGCCTTTGTATGATTGTTGCACAGTAGGTGGCTGCTTCTGCTTCTGTGGCCGTAGGAAACTTTCGCATGTATTGCTCTTTAAGTTCCCTTGGATTTGTACTGGTAGGCTCGGCAAGGTCTTCTTGTGGAAGAGTTTTGCCCCATTCGGCTAGGTCGGCCTTGATGGTGTCGAGAGTTGTGTCGCAGATCTGGGCGGTGTAGTAGTTAATCCATCTTTGGATGTCGTATACCCTCCAGAGTGCTGGAATGTTGTTGTCGGCGTTGTTGACTTCCCATTGGACTTGCCATATCCATGGTACTTCGTATGTGATGAAGAAGGTGGCTTCCATCTGTGTTGCATACAGGTCGGAGCCTTTAGCTGTTCTTAGCTGTGGATGCAGGTTACACCAGTCATTGAATAGTAGACTCTCACATTCGTCTACCACCTTAGCCAATACAGATTTTCCATTGCTATTAATTCTGATGTTTTGGAGGCAACGACTTCCATGGTTGTACCACCCCGTGGACAAGGCCACCACCAACTCGTTGTCACTGTGGTACTTGTTGTCGCACTCTGACGGACCTCCACCGTCGCCGCCTTTGGCGAAGCTGTTGATGGTCATCGTTGCACCAGTGTTGCCGCCGGTGATGGGAGGCGAACAGCGGTACTGTGGGTACAATTTTTTGGCCTTGCAGCAGTCGGAGTCGTGCTCTGTGTTGCACTTTTCGGTCTTCCCTTTCAAAAACCCACTTGGCCTGCAAGTACTACTGCCCAGATTGGAGGAAGAGTAGCAGCTCACAAGACTCAATGTCGTTGCCAAAAGTAGCGATAATATGGAGAATGGAGCAAGTAATTGAGCTCTCGCCATGTTTAATCTGTTAATTAGGAGGGTCTCTGATATACTGCACTTGTTCAGCTTGGGGTGGATTTCTAGCTATGTTGTTCATATTGCTGTATTTATAGAAAGGTTATTCAAACTACGACCAACCTTCAACAAAGAAACGGTCAGATCCATTCCAAACAACTCTTAGGAGCTTCCTGTAAGCTAGGAAAAAATAAGGGCTTTTTGCAGCTGATTGATTCATTGCGCTTCTCTTTGGTTTTCAGTAGTTCAAACAAAATAGTGGCTTAGCAGCTGGTTCTTTTACTCGTTTCTACTTGCGATGTAGTCACGCCTACTATTTTAAGTCTCATCCCGCAGATGTGGTTGGTGTTCGGGAATATTAATTATACCATATTGGGCCCTCAGACCCTAATTTTGTACTTACATATCATCTCGGGCACAACACAACATAATAATTGGTATTAATTGGGCGTCAGACGGTTATAACTTTCATTGTGTGAAATATCGGGCGCCACACAGCAGCAAGTGCCTCTCTTTAGCGACCGAATTACAAACAGGAAGTGGCCGTTGTACCATCACATACTTATCCAAGAAAGTGTTCATACCTTCGCTTCGCTGTGTGGTCCGCATATTTGCTATGAAAATATGCTTTGAATATATCGGTATCCACTTCTCACAGATTACAAACATATCCCCCAACCATTCATGGTCATGAAGATTATTATGAGAGAGTATACATTTCCAATTCACCTCAAAATCGATTGGAGATAGAGAATTATAAATGCAATTAAGCAATTGATCCATGGTTTGTCTACCTCTACGTGCACCTAGTTTCTTTGGTAACTTGTTCAATATATGCCACATGCAAAATCTATAAAATGTTTGTGGGAGTGCCATAGCTATATCTTTTTCAATTGCGAGATCTTGATCTGTAATTATGACCTTAGGCGGACTCTTTGACATTGCTTCTAACCACTTTTCAAACAACCACACAAATGACTCCGCTTTTTCATCTCTTAAAAAACCTGTACCAAAATTTATAGTTTGTCCATGATGATTAACTCTAGAAAATGATGCAAATATAAGGCAATATTGATTGGTATTGTAAGTAGGATAAAAAACCACTACATCACCAAAATGGTGATATGCTTTCCTTGCCCACCCATCTACCCAAAAATAACGAGTCAACTTGTGATTATCATCTACCTCGTACCGATAGAAAAATGAAGGATTAATTTCTTGTGATTCTTTGAAATGTTCAATCAACAACTCGGCATCACAATCCTTCTTTTCCATTCTAATGTTTCTCTCAACATTTCTTATATCACTTGATGTGCATCCGATGTTTTGATACCCTCCTGATTGAATCTCCAAAAAAGACATTATTTGTGAAGTGGAAATGTCAGGCTCGCGGAACATGCTAATCAAACTTTTTTGTGCACTTATGACTTCTCTGTGAGATGGTAGAAATGGTACTTTACATGGTGTTGCAAGGATGTGACTGTGTTCCTCAATAAACTTGACAACAACCCATTTTCCATCTTTACTTTTAGATACTCTTAGCGCAGCTTCACAATTTTCTCTAACTACTCCTCGCCTTCTTTTTCTAACAGGATCCAAAATACCTTTTCCATTATTAGGTTTTCCTTGTTTAGAACTAACAAACAACTGGAGTATAGCTCTTTTGTTAGGCTATTTTTGCATTCAATAAAACCAGCCTCCTTGGCATATGCATTGTAAAATACCTCGACATCCTTCACTGACTCAAAACTCATGCCAATTTTAGGAACTCCATCTTGGACAGCCCTTGGAACATAAGTTGATGTAGAATTCCCTCCGTCGACCAAGGGAGTTTTAGGAAGATCCATCAATAAACACTGTCATGAGCAAATAAAATAAATCAATAACAATTAAACACGTCTACATATTAAACAATCATATTGAGACTAAATCCAAACTATACAATGTGTTAAAAATGGGTCAAATTTTGAATTACCACTCGATCACTCATTTGATCACTGTAATCGTGGATAATTGAACCCCATTGCCAACTAAGCCCCGCTGGGAATCGAACCCAGAATCTCCACTAGTAGTGGTGCCTTACCATTAGGCCACAGAGTTTTTCACAATTTTAAAAATTTAAAACACCTTGCATCACAATGCATCACAATGATTTCAACAATCAGGATGAGAAGGTGGGTTTTGAGACTGATTGGGTCATAGAAGAAATAGTTGTTTTTATTGCCATGTTCAGTCCTCTCTGTCTTCTAATTACAACCCATCTTTCAAGATTCTTTCTTGGAGAAGAAATTCATCTTGGGAGGTGATTTCAATTTTTTAAACTGTTTTGATTGCTAAGATTTATTTGGGTTAAAATGATTTTGCTTGATTAATCCCTAATATGTACCTCTATTTTTATAGTGTCTAAGGTGGGATTTTAATTGTACTAGCTCTGTATTGTGTTCTATGGGGAAAAAGCAAGGAAGAGAAAGCAAGATAAGTGGCAGCAATAGAAGAAAGAAAGAGGGAAATAGAACGATCGAAGAAGGCAGCAGCATAAAACTCGATGTGGAAGAAGGAAAGAATGGAGAAATACTAAGAATTACAGCCACATATTACCTTGAAAAATCTCAAATAGACAAGAATTATAGGGACATAGGTTAATTCCAGCACTCTAAAATGGGCAAATGCCCGATTACATCACCAAATAAATGCTAAACAAGAGCACAATTTATTGATCATTTTAATAATTTACAAATAAGACGAAAAACATGAAATTTAAACCAGGAATAAAAATCTCCTATGAGGAACGTGAAATTTTAGGGAACATATAAAAATACAGAGAAAGAGAGAGTGAGAAAGTGTGGGCGAGAGAGGAAAAGATACATAACTCTTCTAAACTCCTGATTTCAATCAAAATGGAGAGAACCCGAATGGAATGAGAGATGCCAATAGGAGTAACGCCACACGACATATTCGGGAAAGGACTGAAATAAATCAGATACGAAATTGAGAAAAGAAAAAGAATAAAACGAAATAAAGCTCAAACTAAAAAGAGAAGAAATAAATTAGAAAGATCAAAACCGAAGAATTTTTTTTGAAAAAGATGGATTTCCAAAAACTACATACCTGGAATTCTAGAAGTTGTTTGAGGATTCATTGCTATTCTTGTCTGAGATTATTTTCTTTCTTTCGAACTGAAGAGAGAAGCTTTGTCCGCAGCCTCTCTAACACACGCGAAGAGTTTGGAAGAGTTGGCAGAGGAGTCGGGAGGGTCGCGAAGTAGCAACGAGTTTTTCCCCTTTCTTTTTGTCCTTCGATCCGGTCGATTTTGCAAAGAGAGGGATGAAAGTGAGGGTGGAGGATTTTGGGAGGAGAAATAAGCGAAGGGGAGCCTTGCAGAGAGGTCGTAGTGAGGAGCCTTGTCGCCTGAAAGAGGGGAAGCAGGAGCACTTTGGTCGTTGCTTCTTGATTTCGAAATTCCCGAGGGGACAACTTCCCCCTTTTCCAGTTGAATCTTGATTTTGAGGCTCCCGAGCGGACAGCTTCCCCCATATCCGATTGAAGAGAACCATGGCAACAAGGTGAAGCCATCGGTGGCATTTTTCTAAATATAATAAAATTATGGTATATATATATATATATATATATATATATATATGAAGCGTGTTAAACTGTTTCACAACCGTCCGATCAGGTCCTTTTCATCAAAGGATGAAAGAAAAGAGGAAAAAATTGCCGCTTTCTCGACTCCTCGCGGTCTTGCTCGTCCATCCTTTCCCCGCTCCTTCACCTACTCTTCCCTACTTCCTCGATTTCCCCTGAGCCTTCATTTTTGCACAAGCCGGAAACCTTTGGCTGAAGCTCTGACTGTCCGTTTGTATGCTCTGTTGGAAAATTGTCTCCCTCTTCCTCTTGCAGCAATCTCCTCTCAATCTCGAGTGAAATCCCCTTCAAAATCTATTCAGGTATGCATTCGACATTTTCTCATTCTTCTTTTTCACTTCTTCCTCTATTCATTTTTTATTTTTTCTGAATTTATTATCTCTCCCTATTTCCTAATCCTTTGTTCAATTTTTCTTTTGTTTGGTTTCTTCGCTTTTGGTCGTCGATCTTGTGTCATTCTCCTCCCTGTTTTTATTCTGATTCTTTTCTCTATATTTTTGTCAAAACAGCTAATTAGCCCATTATTAGATTTACTTTCTAATTAAAAATTCACTTTATGGATCTTTCAGCTCAAAATGGGAAGAGCACTTATTTTTAAATTTTGTCTTTGTTGTTTAATGTAGTCTAGATCTTCGGATTGTGTTTAGTTATAGTTAAGTTTTAGACTGTAATTTATATTTTTGCTAATTCATTTGTGTTGAATTTATGATTCTAAATGGCAGGGCTGTTATTATTCATTGAGGATTGTATATATCATTCAACTGCTTTCCTTGATTGCTTTTGGCTAAACTTGCTGTTGTCAGTTTCAGCATGTAAGAGTAGCACGAAAGGCAACATCTTAAATGGATGAGGTATACTCTTGTGGTCATCACAGACCTGAGCCCCTATACTAAGATTAACTTTTTGCATGCTATAAATTAATACAAATGCTTATTCCCAATTCATTTTACAAGCTTTTTGCCCCTTCATTGGATTGCATGGATGTCATTAGCGAAGTCAAGCAGTAAAAAATGATGAAATGAAGTTACAGGTTCCTGGTTTGAAGTTGCTTGCCTAATTATGTCCATTTTAGGAATTTTTAGATATTGATTGGTTTACTTTACGAGTCAAGCATTTCTATTTTCTGGAGTTTAGGTGGGACCTCTTACACACTCTTGTCTCTTGCAGTCCAATGCGCCATTTAATGGATGAACTGATGACATGTTGGACTTTCCCTTGAGTTGTTTGCTAAATTTGACAGTTTAGTGTACCAGCGAGTGACAAGTGGAAAAAGTCTTTATTATACTGAAAATTTTATCATGGAGGTTATATTGAAGTTTGAAATTTTCATTGCAGAGGATTCTTCCAAGGTTGCGATTTTTTTTTTCATTTTGGCATCATTTAGTTAATTGCTTTTTAAAATGTATTCTTATGGATCTTTAACTTCAAACTGGTGAGAGATCCCCAAAGCATTTTTTGAGAGGATAGTGGTTCGAATCCACCAAGATTCAACGAGAATTTAAATTTTATTTTTTATTTTTGTGTCAATACAATTCTAGTTTGTTGTTCCATACAGTGAGCATTCTAGTTTCTTAGAATTGAGAGAATTTGTGAGCATCTTTGTGTCCATGAATATAGAACTCATCAATCTGCATTGCTGGTTTTCCATTAGTTGCTGTTTGCTAATGATTTGAAAATGACTTTATGGCCTAAAGGCTAAGGCATCGATTTTATCAGAGATTCTAGGTTCGAGTCCCAGCAGAGTCAAATTTGCTTATTCCAGTTTCTTTTATTTTCTTCATTGTAACATAGAGATTTTGGCTGCCCAAGAGCTTGTACAGTTATGTAGATCATGGAGGGATCCGTTGGAAAATCAGGTTCCATATTGATGTGATTTTGTAGCAATGAAACCCTCTTATGAGACTGTTGGTTGATCAGCCTTGTTTAGTCAAATTTAGTCCTATTTTTTCAAGAACCATGCTCAAATGCAATAGTTAAAGTTGTTTCTCTTACAAAAAACATTATGCTTTTTTACCTTAAGCTATGAGTACTATAATGCAAATATATAGTATATCCCTTTAACTTTCATAGAATACTAATCTTGGTATTACTACGATGTTCACCAAACAAATGTAGCTGCTGGGTTTAGAAAATGATCTAGTAAATGTTTTGTTATTGCCTCTTTGAGTGCCTCAATAAGACTTACAGATAGTAGATATAGATGCAAAGCTGAACGCAATGTGAATGATCTCAACAAATTCTTTATGGCCACAGAGCTGCTCGTAATAAATGAAGTTATCTATTAACATTCCTTCATAACTAGTAAGCACTAACCAAATTTTTTATTAGTATGTAAAATCAAAGTGAATTGGTGCTTCAGAAAATTAACAACTGAAGCTTTCAATGGCTAGCAATATTATGGATTCATTACAGGCTTTTAGTCTTTTTCTCAATTTTCCCATGAATCTTATGTGAAGGCTCTGGATTAATCAGCTATAAAATTATCACAACCTTGAAAAGCAGCAAAATTTAAAAAATAACATAGCTAAAGACAGCACCAAACACCACTTTAACATCGCAAAAAGATACAACAATGGATTTTTTTAAAAAAAAATATATACAAAAGAAGTTATAAATTAGACGGATCTTGGTGGATTTGAACCACCATCCTCTCAACTTATTGAGCGCTCTTACCATTTTGAGCTTAAAGATCCATAAAGAAAAAAATTAAGTGTATATATGCTAAATTAAATGAGTGATGCATAAATGAAATCTCAGAATATTGACAAGCTTAAAAGAAACCTCCAAGTAAAATTTTCAATACAACCACCAAAAAGAACTTTCAACATAAATGCATGACATGATAACCGCAGATTCCCAAGGAGTCTACTAACCAAAGGACTATATTCTGTTAAAAGGACATAAATACACTCCAGAAAAAATATGAATGTTCTCTTTCACCTGATGAATTCAGGAAATAACTATACTAAAGACCCTAGATAGAGATAAACACACCATGGCCACTAAGAATAACAACAAATATGCAACCAAAAAAAAATAAGTGTGGTCACACAACTTAGTAATGTAAGTGACATGCCTAAGAGGATGAAAATAGAGTCTACAATATATCAGGAAATGTCCACAAAGAATCTTTTTATTTGAACTTGTTCTCAATAGAATCTTTTTTATTTGAACCTGTTCTCCACAAAGAATCTTTTTTATTTGAACCTGTTCTCCACTGACAATCTAAACAGCTACTGAACACCACCAGATCAATACAAGCAGAGAGCTTGACCTTAGCCATTACATTAGTATTTAGTATTCTAATAAACTTTACAAGCAGTATAGAAAACTCTGTTCCACCAACGCTTTCAAGAATACCTGAACGTTCCAACCATGAATTATCTTGCATACAATGAACTTGACACCACAAATGAAGAACACACTGCTAGAGGTTTGGAATTGTGCTTCAATTTTCCTAGCTACCGTTGCTTCAAGTTTTGACCTAACTGATTTTTTCCAACTTACCAACTGCTTTGTCCCCAACATCCCTTTGTGCATAAGAACAGTTCTGACTCAATCAAAGCAAATAACAAAAGGTAATGAAAACAATAGCAACTGAGATGAACAAGTGTGTATGACCAGGAATAAGCAGAATCAATCGAGCCAAAATCTAAAAATTCAAAGTTGTATGCTGAACAGAAGTAAAAGGTAACCCTCAATTCTTGTCTGACCAGTTACCGAGTCAGCTAGTGGAAACTCTGACTCTTCTTCAATGACATAGACAACCAGTCCAAACTGACAATAGCCGCATCTCGTTGCCTGAAAGCATGCAAGATCAACCCATACCCTATGCATGCTCAAAGCAGGATTTGCATGAGTCTGAAGCCAACTAAGAACAGGCTGAAATGTTGCTTTCAGGTTACCACGATGAACCAAACGCAACTGCGCATTCAAACCAGCCACTAGTCGGTACCAGAGTTGGTGGAAAAGCCTGCAAGAAAGTTAAAATTTATTCATACCATCTACAGTCCTTGGCATATTGTACAGATGTTGAAATAGAGTGTTCACCGATATTAGAAAGTGTTCACTGTTAACCAGAAGTGAACCTATTCCAACCACCAGAACTAGTAGGGGAGAGGCATGCATTGAATTAATCAAAAAGCACTAGGTCCTCTTGTTGGTAATGTCAGACAAACCTGACTCATGAGACTCGTAAAAACATTGTCACTGTGAAGAGAGAAAGGAATCTTATAACTTCCATTTCCTTCAAATATTAACTGCATTGGGAGTCTTTGATGTAGACGAGGAGAGAAAGGAACCATATAATTCACAGCTGCAATTTATGCAAAATTTTAGAAAAGGACCAATCAAAAGAAAAAGAAGACACAAATTTCCTATAGCATTAGATAGCCATCTCACCGTGTGCGTTTGGGAGACAACTGGAATACGGGATAATCGAGAGGAGTATCAGATCTCATTTTCAAATAAGAGAAGTTCTATGAACTCCTTCAGTTTTTATCAGCAAACAAAAGAATCTTGTTAAATGTTTATCATCAAATCAACATCAAAATCTGCAGGAACGAACAAGAGTTTGAACAGAATTTTGCTAGGTCAGAGTAGGTAGTCGAATATGAAAAGCTTGATCCAGAAAAAGAAAAAGAAAAAGCGGAAAATGCAGACTTTATAAAGGATCAAATCTATAACCATCTGGTAAGAACCGAAAACTCACAAAAGAAAAAATGAAAGGTTTAGCATTACGCGAGAATCAAAATCGAGTTCCTTTGCCCTGCATAAATAAAATATAGCTGAAATAAACAATTCTGTGAGCAACTGTTCTTCAACGCAAAACATCGCACAAACCTAGCTTTCACTCTTCGATTCGAATGGAACAGAAGAGCTGCATTCGAATAGGCTCTTCGGCTGGCACGAAATTGAAGGTTTTTGTTTGGGCGAGGAATTCAGAAGTCGATGATTTGTCCAGCGAGGAGTCGGGAGGGCTTAATCCTACGGTTGTGAAATAGTTTCACACGTTTTACACTATAAGCCATTTCACGCACTTGTCATAAATGTAAGAAGTATTTTTGTAAAATTGAATAAAGTTATAAATTATTTTACAAAAATGTCCCTCATTCCTTATTTAAAAAGTGCATATAAATTTTTTTTCCTACACGTAGTAGGGTAGCTGCGCTATATATATATGTATAATGGCGGAGTTACGTAGCCTCACAAAGGGGGCAACTCAATAGGAAAGGCTAATATTATAAATTTAAATAATTTATATTTTTTAGTTTAATATTAATTTTAAATAATTTATTAATATTATTATTTATTAAAACTATTTTCTCTTTATTTGCCTTAATAGTCTGGACAGCTGTTGTATGAGCTAGAGTCCAGGGAGGTGATTCTTCTTTAGTTTAGCATAAAGAAGAACTGTATCAGTAGCAAGATTTTTGTAATAATCTGCTACATAATTGAGTGCTCCAAAAAATCTCTGTAACTGTTTAGTATCAGTTAGCTCATCAGAAAATTTCGAAGCAAACTCGATAGAACACTGAAAAGGTGTGTGTGTGTGCTGGGCTATAGTGTGCCCGAGAAATCTGATTTCGATTTGAAACGGTTTCATTTTTGGTTCAGATAGTACTAAACCATTTTTCAAAATCAAAGTTTTGAAAATACAAAGATGTTTAAATTGCTGGTCAATACTTTGTGAAAAAACCAAAACATCATCGATATAGGAAATGATAAACTCGGAGTAAGGCAAGAAAATATCATTCATAATATGTTGAAACTCAGAAGGGGCATTTTTTAGTCCGAAGGGCATAACTATCCATTCGTAATGTCCAAAAGGTACTACAAACGCAGTTTTGTACCTATCTTCTGGTTTTATCTGAATCTGCCAGTATCCAGATTTCAGATCGAACTTAGAGAATATCTCTGCTTTAACTAGTCGGTTAAGCAGATCTCTTTTGTTCGGAATGGGATAACGAATCCACTGTAAAACCTTGTTCAGAGGCTTGTAATTTATTACTAACCTCGGTTTTCCGCGTTCCTTCTCGACTGCATTATTGATGTAGAAAGCCGTGCAGCTCCATGGTGAGTGAGAAGGTTTAATGAGTCCTTTGCTTAGGAGCTCATTAATTTCTTTTTGGCACATGGCCAAATATTCTGAGTTCATTTGGCATGGTCGTGCCTTTGTCGAAATGCTTGTTCCGAGAACTCAGGCTCATATGGTAAAGAGACTATATGTTGTTTACGATTCCAGAAGGTATTCTGAACATCGCTGCACACATCTCTGAGTAGTTCTTTCTGAAAGGCTTATTTTCTTTCAAGAAAAGAGGAGTTTTTCAGAGCTAATTCTATTTGTTTAGAATGTAGGTCTATTTTTAAGGAACAGAGGTATTATTCCTTTTCGTTGAGCAGTTCAGAGGTAATACTGCTCAAATCCCTTGAGGTAGGGGCAGAAAGAAAAGCAAAATGGTAAGGCTCTCCTAAGTTGGTGGTGTTAATGGCTTCCTTAGTTACTCAAAATGGTAATATATTCAGTAAAAAGGGAGTGCCAAGAATTACTTTGTTTGATAAATTCTTGACTACCACAACTGGGGTATGAACAAACATTTATCCGTTCATCTTATTGCAGACGTATAGTTCGTCTACTTTGCCTTTTATAGTTAAGGCATTTCCACAGGTTGAGTTTAAAGTCTCTGTGGACGGTTGCAGAAAGTGTGCTGGTAACACACCTTGGCGTATGCAATTTAGGTCTGCACCACTGTCTACTAGGGCAACTATGTTCCGAAGAACTGGTTTCCCTTGTATGAAAATAGAAATGAGTACATACCATTTTTGTTGTATGATGCTTTACAGCATCTGCTGGAGATATTGTTCGGTAGTCTTCTGGACTGGAACTATCTCTGGCTGAAGTTCTTGGTGAGAACTCTCTCCTTTGTGGGACGATAGAAGCACTGGAGTAACTGGGTCTTTCAAATCTTCGATTCTGGTGGACAGCTGATAGTAGGCTATCTTCAACTCTTGTATTTCCCGTTTACAGTCATTGATTTCTTTCTAAAAATTAGGAGGAGCGGTGGTTACTGTCTGCTTCTGTATTCATTTATACAGAGTCAGCATAGTGTAGTAATTGTCACAGTACTTAGAGGCTTCTGTTTTAGGCTCTCTAAGCACAGCTTCAAGCAGTAATTGCTTGTCCTTCTGATCTGTTAACCTGGAAAATAACTCAGACAGATCATCAGTAGTTAGCATGTTTAAAGAAGTAGTCATCATAAATATAGCTTCTAACTGCTCTAGTTGATCACTGTCTTCGTTGTCTGAAGACATCAGAGCAGATGAGTCAGAGGACTCAATGAGTTCGAGTTCCTGTTCTGACTTAGAAGAAGTGGGGTTTTCTTCTTCTTCCTCTAGTAATTGTAGTACCAGAGTCTTCGACTGGTCGTCGATTGCCAGTTCTTTGAGTCTTTGCTTTTGTTTGGCAAAGCAATCTTTGGCAAAGTGGCCTTGTCTGCCACATTTGTAACAGTTGGGCTTCGAGGTGGAAGCCCTGGGCTTTGGAGTAAAAGCCCTTTTCTGGGGTTCGGCCAATTTCTCTTTTGGCCGTCGGCTTTTGGAAAAGGGAAGGCGTCAGCGTCTCCCCACCCTGCAAAAAGGGCTGAGCAAGCCCTTTAGTAGAGCAGTCGCCGCAAGGGTGTGCGGGAACTGGGTCGAAGGCAAATAGTTTGCAGAAGTCGCCCAGTGTTTTAGCCGAAATACGATCTCGCTTAAACTGTTTCTTGAGCCAGAGATCGTTGCAGAGGGTCAAACCTTGATGAGTGCAGGCTGCTTGCAGGTGGCCGTAATGAAGAGCATTCCAGTTAACCTCTTCATTCGGGTTTTGCCGTAGGCCTTCTTTGACCTTAGTGGCAAACTGGGTTGGTAACCCTTCTATGAACCTTTGCTTCCAGTACGGGTTAGCCGCATCAGGTAAGGTCATAACCCTACTTCTGAATGTGGTGATATACCAATTCAGATCGGTCAGAGTCCTACACCTGATATTGTGTAACAGGTATTTCGTAGTCTCTGTTTGCCGAGAGGGATCCCACGAGAAGTTAGATACGATGCTGACAAGGAGGGACATAACAGCATCAGAGGTGGGTTTATCCTCAGAGTCTAGGAGTGGTGTTCCTGACGTGTCTGTCTTGACGGCATGGAGGATATTGTGCCGGTAAGGTTCATCGAGGTAGTTGTACCACCATCCATACAAGTCACCAGAAAGTCCTGCAACAATCTGATTGACCGCTATGGGTTCGGTCATACCTCTGGACATGCACACATTAGCATAGATTAGCATTCTATGTATGGTGTCTTGAACCTTCTTAGGGGTAGGATTATCTATGTTCCCTTCATAGATAACCTTAGCATCGTAGCTGTTAGAGTAAACAAGAGGGTTTTCCTCTGTGTTCAAGTCGAAGGGTTGAGGTCGACTTCGAGAAACCCGGCTATATTCCTGTTTAACATGAACAACTTGATTCAGTAAGGGAGAAGTCTGCTGATACGTTGTTTTGTCAGGCAGAGTGTTTATCTGTCTGGAACCTATTTTCTCGAGGAATTTTTTGAGAAGATCAGCAGTTCTGTCCTCAGGAAGCATGGCTAGCTTCATGGGAGGATGTATCAAGGGAGACTTGATTACCTGTTTCGACGTAGAAGCCTTAGAGTACTTTGGCTTTGCAGCCTTCTGGGCTAACAGCTGATTGATCTTACCTTCCATCTGTTGGAGTTGTTTTCCAACTGCTTCCAAGGTAAGGTTGGCAAAATTGCCTTGCTTAACCAGCTGGTTGATGGCTTGGAGTAACTCCGTCGTGGTTGGAGTACTCGTTGTCGCTTCTACTAGGCGAACGACAGCCACTGATGCTCTTTTAACACCTTGTATAGTGAGAGAATCCTTTGGAGGGAATACTGACTTGATGACGGCTCCTGTCCTAAGCTGCCATTGCTGTTCTAAAGTGCTAACATACTGAGAACAACAATCAGTAAACTTCTCAAAAAACCAAGGAATAAAGAATAGAGCGTATTCTCTTCCTACGAGGTGTTGGTAATACCATTCTTTTATGTACAAAAGAGTAGGACCATCAAAGGTAGCAAAGTACCAGTCTCTAAACCATTTATTGACTGGTCTATCGAACTTGTTTGCCAACAGAGTTCGAAGTGGGGAGTACTTCACCAATTCTTCAGCTTTAATCATTAAAGGATTGGTGAGAGTGGCGCCTAGAGTAGATAGGCTGCAAGTTCCCGAAAGAGTCGGTGGTTAACCCTTCCATTTCGGGTTGCGAGGATGTCTCGCTGTTGGGGATAGATCCAGTAGATCTTCTCCCGGCAATAATCATAGGTATTTTTCGTCGTAGGTTGGGTGCAAAGGTAATCTCAACATTACCATCAGCATCCTAGACGATCTGTTCTACATCCCTGTTGTCTAGGGTTTGTGGAACAGTTGCTTCCGACATCTGCCAAGTGGTCGGAAACTCGATCTCATCCCAACAGAGTGTCCCAGGGATGGCCGTTTTGGTAGAGAGTATGTTTGACTCTACCAGGGTAGTTCTACCCTTTTCGGATACTACCTTGACATGGGAAGTAAGGGTGTTTAATACCCAGTAGTAGATCCGATAGACTATGGCAATAGTCTCTGACCAAGGTAAGAAGTGGTAATTATGGGTCATCAGATTTAGGCTTAGCGCCTTAAGCAGGTGTGGGTCTGTCATAGACAGCGCTAAGTCTGGATAGATGTTAAAGTAAACCGGGCCATTAGTAAGGCTGGTTTCCATAACACCCATCAGCGAGTTTGCCCAGTTAAGGCATCTCGCGTCTCGTAGAGACAATATCAGAGAGGTGTTTAAGCCTTTAAGGGTAAGTGGCTTAAGCGCGATCTGTACGCATCCTATGTGTTGGAATTTGTACTTCTCTCTGAAGGGGCGGATATCAGTCTCTGAGAGTAACTCAAGAGCTTGTTCCGTATCTTCGACCGTAACGGTCTGCTCTAGGGTCTTGACCAGGTGTGACCAGGTCAGGGTAAAGGACCCTAAGTCGTAGATGTTTCATGATGGTACTTTTGGTATGGACCATCGATTGAGGTCACGTACGTCAACGGTGTATTCATTGAGCGATGCGTTCTTGCTGATAGTGGCAGCAGAGGAAAAAAGGGACCGGGGCATCTGGATCACCACGAGCTGGCGAGAGTAGTCCGTATGTGCTGAAGTATTTTTACTTCTACTATATAGTATACATAGAATTCTTGAAGCATTTTTGTTCTTCTGCTGTAGAATATATATGGAATTCTACAAGTAAATAGGCAACAAAATATCTTCAGATACAATCAGTTTATAAATCAAGAGAACCCCGCTGGCAAACCAGCTCACTACCGAGTCTCACGATAGTTTCAACAGTAGGCCAAAACCTCAGCCTTGCCTCACCTCGTGACTTACAAGGCTTACGAGCAACAAGGCTGCCGGGATACTCACTAAATGAGTCCACGATACTCTTGATGTATAAACTAGCCATAACTTTAAGGATACATCATCACATATTTACGAATGAAATAACATATATCTAACACAACATCAGAACAAAGTGCATAAGAATAGCATGTATATAACACAGTATTAGAACAACATCCTATGCCTTACGGACTCTCTCTTGAGGCGGTTAGCCTCTCATGGCTCTGATACCAGGAAAAGGATCGACAAAACGCTCGCCAGCAAAATCACACCAAGGCTGAATAAAACTTCAAACTTGTATTCGGGATATGAAAAACAAAGTAAAGAAACTTACAGAAGAAGACTTCAAACGAAAAACTGCAAAGTTTTACAAGAAGGCAGAAGAAAAGGAGGAGCAGAAGGATGATTTACAAGTGAGGGGAAGGTCTCCTTTTATAATCGAAGGATAGACCGGATCCCAAAATCATATACAATTTGGTTTGCTAAAGTTGAGAAAACCATGGGCAATACCTCCAGTGGTTTTCTAAAACGGTGGGCAGGAAAGTGATCCATCTTTATCGGTTTCCTGTAGTGAGGTCTTGTCAGTCCTCAAAGTTTTCCAGTGAATAGTAGTTCACTGTAGGGATGATGACAAAGTGTCTTTTGTCAGAATCTGTAATAGTGTTGCTGAGTCATTCTTCCATTTGGTTGATGTTGACTCCAGGGTGGGCTACCATGAAGTAGGCTTGCCAGTCTTTGGCTTGTGCCAATATTCTGTTGACGTAGAGATATCGTTCCTTCATGTAGTCAGGAGGGTAATCCCAGTGATTGATCACCTCCAAAGGCTACGGATCTTCGTCTTCCGGTATTGTATCTGTAATGTGGGCCCATTGAGGGAAATCTTGCCGCATTTCTCTCTTTATCTATCTGACCTTGTGTAAATACCTTTTGTCTTGGTATTTCTTCTCGAAGATGTCGAGAGGTAGCGGTTTGGGCCTTCTATTCATCTTCTCCAAGTGCAGTCTCGGCTGCAGTATCACCGAGTCGAACACATCCTTCTGCTCCTCCTTCTTTTCTTCTGCCTTCTTGTAAAACTTTGCAGTTTTTCGTTTGAAGTCTTCTTCTATAAGTTTCTTTACTTTGTTTTTCATATCCTGAATACAAGTTTGAAGTTTTATTCAGCTGCGTTATATATATATGTATAATGGCGGAGCTACGAAGCCACACGAAGGGGGCAACTCAATAGGAAAGGCTAATATTATAAATTTAAATAATTTATATTTTTTTAGTTTAATATTAATTTTAAATAATTTATTAATATTATTATTTATTAAAACTATTTTCTCTTTATTTTGTTTAAGCTTATTTCAAATTTGTACATATAGTGTTTTGTACATGTCATATTGAGATGACATAAAACATGCTAGGGTTTAATAACATTGCTAATTACTTTAAGAGAAATGCCTCAATATTGAATGAAAATTATAATATTTTTAGTTATTTAAATTTCAAAATTAACGACTTCAAAACTAGATGACTTTTAAAATTACTCCCATATTTAACTAGAATTTATTTTGTAAATCCAATTGAAACATGATACTATAGGACTAACTAATATAATCATCTGTTATGTTGATCATGTACATATATATTAAGAATATTATGAATTTTGCATAATATCATAGATTTATATTTGAAATTAAAATTTTTTGATTAATTCTACTTGATGTTTATTTAAAAGAAATATTATTTATTAAAGGATAACTTGATTTATTAAATACATTTTAGATAAAATACATGTTTTTAAATTATTTCAATGGCAAGGCAATACATTTCATGATCTTATTTCATTTTGCTAACTGCTAACTAGAAATAATCAAACTATAAAGGATCTTTTATGGATCATATATCAACTTTAATTTAAATGTCGAGCAAAATATCCAATATTTATTTTGATCGTTTGATATATTTTTGGACATTTTTATCCTCTTTATGTTCTCTATCCTTCACGTTAATTTTCCTTCCCTCTGTTCTCTCTCTATACATCTCTCTTTCTCCTCCTCTAGCCTCTCTCCTTCATGTCCATTCCTCCTCTCTATTTGTTTCTTCTGCATCAAGTTTGTCTTCTTCCTCTTTCCTCTTTTGGTTCCTCTCTCTCCCTGACTCTTTCATCTTGATATTTCTCTTTGAGTCTCTTTTCACTCTATTCTCTCTGTTCTCTGTGTTCTTCGTGGCTCTAGCATGTCTCTCTATGTGTTCTATTCTATCTATAGTTTTTGTTGTGTTGCATTTTACCATGGATCCAAAAATTATACATTTTGAATGAGCTGCTGCCTACAAGTAGATTTCATGAATTTGAAACTCATTATTTGTTCAAATAAATGACTTTAGCACGTTGAATACGATTAGTACATGATGCCGAATGATAATAGTGTAGAACAATATATATGATAAATTTATATTTGTACATTTTTGGTGTATTTACGATGAGCATATGAGAAATTATAACATTGTACATGTCAACTAATAACATTGTACTTGTTTAATTCATAACATTGTACCAATTGCACTTATACATTGATGGTGTCATTACAAATGAGCATATGTGAAATTCTAACACTGTACTTGTTTTATTCATAACATTGTATTAACTCTTTATATAACATTGTACATTATGTTCATAATAGTGTTCACATTTACTTTGTCTATAGTATTCCTCATTGTCATTAAGCTATCATGTTATATTCTATGTACTCTATTTGTTCTATGTATATTTTTTTTCAATCATTGATGTTGCATTTTACCATGGATGCAGAGAAGTATACATTTTGAATGAGTTGTTGCCTA
This sequence comes from Aristolochia fimbriata, assembly GCA_019845555.1. Classification (NCBI taxonomy): domain Eukaryota; kingdom Viridiplantae; phylum Streptophyta; class Magnoliopsida; order Piperales; family Aristolochiaceae; genus Aristolochia; species Aristolochia fimbriata. The sequence goes on from CM034079.1 coordinate 21,202,585, forward strand.
CAAGTAGATTTCATGAATTTAGAACTCATTGTTTGCACCACTAAATGACTTGAACACGTTAAATACGGTCAGTACATAATATTGCATGTTACTACTGTAGAAAAATGTATAAGACAAATTTGTACTTGTATATTGCTGGTGTGTTTACAAATGAGCAAATGTGAAATTATAACATTGTACATGTCAGTTAATAACATTGTACTTGTTTTATTCTTAACACTATACTAACTCTTTATATATTATTGTACATTCATTACAATGTTCACATTTACTTCATAATATGATACTGAGCCAGTCTATAGTATTCCACATTATCATTAAACTACCACGCTCAACAGTTTATGACCTTCTATAAGCATATACATAACAATGCACCTTGTCAATTTACTATGCTTGTTTATAACATTGGACGTGTCTATTTGTAACATTGTACACTTTCTTTTGTTAGCGTTATATTTTATTATATACACATTGTCTAATTATAACATTATATATCTTTTATAATGCAGTTTACTCAGGATGGCCAATGAGAGAATATTATATTATTTATATTACGATGGATCTTTCTCATCCAAGACCAACATATACGAACGAGGAACTCGAAGGGTTATAACAGTGGAAAAAATGACTACTATTATGGAGTTAAAAGAGTTAATACACACAAGAGCTGGAATTGATTCAAACTATAACGGGGGTTTAGTCGTCAGAGAAAGTGAAGTTAGAGAATATAAATTCCTGGAAAACAAAACTTTCTCAGGTTAGTCACAATAAATTCCCGATAACTTTCAATTCTCTTAAAAAATAGGAGAGAAATCAGAGTTTCAAGGACAATGTAAATTTAGAGGTGTTCTGAGAATTCCATTTCTCACCTCAAGACAAGGAATTTTTAACTCCCCCCAATTCTCTCCCTTGACAACCTACCAAACTTAGGGGAGTACACACAAAAATAAAAAAAATCTTCATGTATATTTAAAATTAATTTCTTGTCTTTTAATTCTTTTAAAAAAATCAGTGACTACTTATTCTCAAACTTGTCAAAAACTTATTTATTTTATTTTTATTTCTTCAAATAAAAATTTAAAATAGTTTTAAATGTTTATACAATTACCACTTTTTATGTTTTGAATTCCCATTTGATAAAATCATAATTAAAAAAATTATTTTATTTTAAAATATATATAAAAACTTATATAATCTTTGCATGAGGAAAAATAATATAAAAATCATAGATCATTTTTTAGGACTTTTTTTTGTCTATTACCATTTAAAATATAAAATACTTATAATAAGAAATTATAATAAAAATAATTTAAATATTTTATTATATTTTAATTAAAGTGATATATACTAAATTAAATCATTCAAAAAAAAAAAAAATATGTTTATAGGTAATAAATGGCTAAATATTTAATAAATTTGGTTAATGAGTAAATTAATCAAATAGTAGGATCATTGTATAAAAACATAAAAATATGTTTACTAAATAAATATTTATCATCTAATGCATTATATAAAAATTATTCATATAGGGAAAAGATAAATTCTTTGTATTTATATATAAAAAAAAAATAAAAATTTTCTCTCTCTAGAACAATTCAATAATAACTTGAAATAAAATAATTTTTTATCAATCAATAGAATTCATTAATTACTTTGTCCATATAGCAAAGTCTCCCTAATTCTCAATGTTTTAAACTAATGGTAGACTTGAAACTCTCAGTGTCAACCACTAACAAGAGAAAGTTTTCCCTAGAAGTTCTCTTTTAGGAAAATCATTGTCTATGACTTTAAATTCTCCATAAACATCGAATTCTCTATGCACTAAACCCCCGTAAAAGTGAAATATGTCGAATGCAAAGGAGTCGCGATCGAGAAGACAACTATAACAAAATAAAGAGATTTGGGGGAATTTGGAGAATTTGTGAATTCTGATTTTATTCTTCCCTGATTCTATCTCGTAATTAATACAGTCGAATACACTGACAACTGAGTCTCACTCGAATTGAAAGTAAACAAAATGGATTTGAAAATCTGCCTAAGCTCGACAAAATTGACTCTTTTGTATGTCTATAACGGCAGAGAAAAGTAGTTGTTGATTTCGCATGCTTGTTGCTACCTTGTGGATTAATTTGAGATGATTTTGGTGGAGTTGAGACTTGGGAGTTCTATAGATCGACTGACCGATGGGTTTCTGGGTTGATTTCTCAATTGATCTCCGCCTTGATTTCTGAAATTGATCCTCATTTCTTGATTCGTTGATCTGATAGGGCTTGATGAACACCTGGATTTGTATCTTGACCAAAGTCAAAGGTTGACTCTTTGACCCGGCTCCCACATAGCCGATTTGGACTGTATTTTTTTGTCTTATGTGGGGTTGAGGTAAAATTGATGTCTACAGATGCCGCATTCGAAATGTGAGTATTTGAGTGTATAATTTTGAGGTATACACTAAGAAATAAGCATATTTCGAAGTTTACCTTTTCTTTTTTTTTTTTTTTTTTTTTTTTTAATTTTATCGTGGATCCCACATGCAGATGGGCTGGAGATTGCCTTGGTGGACTGACCTGGTGGACCAGTCGAGTCGGTGGATGGATGGGCTTGCTTTTGCTGGGTCGGAATCGCTGGACTCTCCATGGGCTAGCTATGTCTGGACCTTCAACCCTTTGTGAGTCGATTTATTGAGTGACTTGTTTGAATCGAGCTGTCTGGCTGAGTTCCTATGGCCGACCCAAGAGGATCCGACTCGGTTGACTTGTCCGAGTTTAGATGACCGAGTCGACTCGGTTGACTTGTCCGAGTTTAGATGAGCCGAGTCGACTCAATTGAGTTTAGACGAGTCATGGCTGGGTTACGGTGAGTGACAGTGTCAATTTCTGACTTAGTAGACCATCTGACTCTTGTTGGATTTCGATTCGTTAAGGGAGTCTCGAGATCGAATCTCCTAGGGGACATTAGGTTGGTTAATGGGGATCGCTAGTTCCAAAAAAAAAAAACTGAAACGAGATAACGGATCCCCGCTTGATCTTCTTCTCTTGTTTATCTCCATCCGTCTTTGAATTTCGTTGGGACTAGGAGACTTTTCTATAAATATTGATTAAGGCGTTCTCAATTCTTCATCGTCTTTTGTGTACACGCTTCGCAAAAGTTCCTTGCTTTTCTCATTCCCTTGATTGACGTTTTTCTGCCATCTGCAGTTCCTAGGTAATTTGTTAACTTGGCTCTGATTCTTTCTCCTTTGTTGTCACCACCCTCTTATCTCCGGCAAGACGTCGCCGGTCCAATTTCAACAAAAACCATCGAACTTTGTTGATCGGATGGACGGTCCCGAGTGCAAACGGCAAAGAACCCCATGGCCTAACCCTAACTCCTATGGCAGTTGTCCGTTTGCCATTGGCCTTTAGCACCATAAACCCTACTGCCCAAAAGGATCCGACGTTGCTATTCACCGGCGGCAAGCGCAGAGGCCTTAGAACAAAGGAAAAAAATAAAAATAAAAATAAAACTTAAGAAGTATTTTTTTTAACCGGTCTCGCTACAAGATTGCCGTGAAACAGAACGAAGAATCGAAGGGGATTGGCCCTGGCGTGGTCGTCTTCCTCCGTTTCTTCTTCTTCTCTCGCGATTTTCTGGTGGCGGAGAGCTTTCATCCCTTTTTTTTTATTATTATTTTTTTATTGATGCTTCTTTCTTCCGAATTGATCTTTCCATGCTGTTTCATCATGTCTTCCGATGATTTTTTCAGTGATTTTGTGATGATTTCCGGCGGTTCTGTGTCAAAGATCCTTTTTTTTTTTTTTTCGAATTGGACTTCATCTAAGTCCAGAGGCGAAATGCCTTGGTTCGCCCCCCTTTTGTTTTTCTTTTTGATATGCGAGCTGCGAGTCTATGATGACTGATGACAGGAGTTGGCGTCTGTTTCCATCTTCTTCGTCTAAGACTTGTGTTGGTCCCTGTTTCTGGATTTTGATACAACAATGTGTTGTTATAACGCTCACGTGTTCTCAACACCCTAAGTAAAAGGAACAGCAAGCAACAGATATTCCAGAAGTGAAAAGTACTTCATAAACATTAACGAAATACACTTTTCTACGCAAATGTATTACGGGGCAAAATAGCCCTCTTGGGGAATCTCATACAATCTTTGCAAGAACAGAAATTACAGTAGGCTCATGCAGCAGTGAGGGAGATACGACTCAGATACGACTCACAGACTCTCTAAGAAACAGTCCAAGGCTCCCCCTTGGCGATTACTCTCCTCCTGAGAGTTTGACTAGTACTTCTACTGCGTGACAACTTCACTCTACTTCTCTTTTTTTTGTCTACGCTTGTTCATCCGATCGAATGGTGTCCTTGCCTTATATAGATGCCAAAGATGGTGATCCATAATTCCGGATCGTGATCCATAATTCCGTGTGAGAGATGGCTAAAGGTACCGCCATGATACGGTCGTGGGGAAACACATGTAATCGTGGTTTGTTAACCACGCCATCCATAAAAGATGGCCACTTGTCCAATATCCGTCAAACTCCTCCTTGGACATCTTTTTGGCATCACATATGAAGAGACCTTTTTCAAAAAAAAGCAAGCGGCAAGGAATATAGCAACAAACTAAATTAGTGGGCCGGTATACCAAAAATCAAAATAAGCTCCCCCTTGATGATGAAAAAAGAGCCAACGGAATCACGGACGCTCAAGGTCGAAGATACAGCCTGAATCTCGGACATGTGATGAGAATTGTCCCCAAGACGGCGGTCGATATCCTTGCGCCGAAGTCCGGAAAGGTCGAGAGCGTCTTTGTTGAGAACGCTTTTAGGATTGTCCCGGAGAAGGTCCAAGTGACGAATTGACGAAAGCAGTAGTGGCAAAGTGGGATGGGCGGAGAAACCGGGCGGTGACGCAGCCAGGGACAATGAGTCGGGATCCAAATCAGATGGAAAATCAGAGACATGTTTGCCTTTGAACGACGCCGCGCATGAATGGAAATTTGACGCTGCTCGAGGACAGGTCTAGACCCGATGGCGAGCAAGCTTGGGCGAATGATACCGAAGATGTAAGACGGATATGGCGTAATCGAAAGTAGATTGAACCGGATTCGCATAATCAAGAATGTGACGAAATAAAAAGCCAAGTCGAAAAGGGAGGCCGGTGCCAATAGAAAAAGCAGAGAGGCCATGCTCTTGCCAATAGAGGTCGAAAGTGTTTGGCGGGCAAACCAATTGCTAACGGCAATTTTGTGAAGGGTCGTGCATCGGACACCAAGTTCGAAGGTGAAAGTCCTTTTTCGGCCAATGGCTACGAGCGCCACCAGTGAGCTCGTGGATCATCGAAGACAGGGATGTAGGTGGAGTAGTAGGACAAGAAGGGGAACCAAAATAGGAATTGATAACTGTGGGAGAGAAAGGGACCCAGACGCCACGAATCCATACGTGATGGTAGTGAGGGGACGTCTCGTCAATGATAGATCGGCGTAAGTTGCAGTAGAACTCATAGACCACAGAGGGGCTATACCGGGGACATTCAGAACTGTAGACAGTAACTGACTATCGCGCAAGAGTTGGATAATGTGAACGCGCTCGAAAGAGGGCCAGTGGATGGTGCATTGGGGCAATAAGGGGCGCTCCCGGAAGAGATTCCACAGATTTCTGGAGGTGGAGTCGAGAAGGAAGCGGGAGGGAGACTCTGGAGAGGAAGCGGCATGGACGGAAGAACATGGGCGAGGGGTAGGAGGGACAGCGCGATCTGCCTTGCGCTTGGAGCGACGTTCGCGAGTATCAGGGGGAGGATGAGAAGGGGGAGGCGGCTGTGGTTGATGTGACCGAGAGCAAAGATTGGCGCAGGAGGAGGGGAGGAGAGGAGGGCCGAGGAGGACCACGCCGGAGTGGACGAAAGACGCATGAGGGGAGGAAGGGGAGGAAGGCGAAACGAGAACAGGGGAAGTAGGATCAGGAGGTGGAGAACCGGGTGGAGAGGAAGGGGAACAGACGGTTTAGAGGGAAGATCCGGGAAAAAGGGGGGGGAACCCGTCCAGGAAGGAGACGTGGTGGGGGTAGGGGAGAGAAAAAAAAAGGGGAGGGGGAACCGCCCACCCGGGTGTCTAAAACGTGAGGAGATGGTGAAAGAGGAAGACGACGCCATGGGAAAGAGGCGGAGTAAAAAGTTAGGGTTTGAGGAAGGCAAAAAAAAGGGAAGCGCGGGGTTAAAAAGGCGGGGTAAGAGGAAATGGGCATATCGAGAAAAAGGATATGCAGGAGGGAAATAAGTGAAACAACCGAGAAATAACGGCTGCGAGATCCAAAAATAGAGAAAATAACCTGCATGGAACACAAAAAGTCAGAAATAACCAGCACGCTTTTTCATTTTTTTTTTTTTTTTTTTTATTTTTTTTTTGTTGTTGCACTTTACACACTGGGAAGGGTGCGGATCCCCAGTGAGTCACGCAAAAACTTGAAACGGGTACCATCCAGGGACTTTGTAAAGATATCGGCCAACTGAAAAGTCGTCCCAATATGCTCCAGAATGATAGACCTGCGCTCAACGAGATCACGAATAAAGTGGTAACGGATGTCAATGTGTTTGGTACGAGAATGTTGGACTGGATTTTTGGAAATATTAATTGCGCTGGTGTTATCACAGAAGACTGTCGCAACACCGAAAGGAATGCCATAGTCGTTGAGCAATTGCAGCATCCAGAGGACTTGAGAACAGCAGCTGCCCGCAGCGATATATTCGGCTTCAGCGGTGGACAAAGAAATGCAAGACTGTTTCTTACTGTACCAAGAGATTAAATTATTGCCCAGAAAAAAACAAGCACCTGAAGTACTCTTCCTGTCATCAATAGAGAGCTTTCGTTAGGAAATAAACGTGGTCAGGAAACATTGGGTCGACAAACCCCTTTGGTTGTTCAACAAAAACCTCGTCCTTTAGATAGCCATTGAGGAAAGCGCTCTTGACGTCCATTTGATATAAAGGAATGTGGAGATAAGCAGATATGGCTAGCAGAAGACGGATAGATTCAAGGCGGGCGACAGGGGCAAAGGTTTCATCAAAGTCCACTCCTTCAATTTGAGAGTAGCCTTGGGCTTACGAGGCGAGCCTTATTGCGGATAATGTTGCCATGGGCATCAGACTTATTCTTGAATACCCATTTGGTACCAATGACATTGCAGTGAGTTGGTCGTGGCACTAATTTCCAGACCTGATTGCTGGAGAACTGTTGTAACTCCTCTTGCATGGCTTGAACCCAGAATTCATCTTTCAATGCATCGGCAATTTTAGTGGGTTCAACCTGAGAAACATAACATGCAAAGCGAACCATTTTCTGATAATCTTGTTTGGGTAGGTCTCGGGTTTGAATACCAGCATGAATGTCACCAATGATGTCATGGATAGAATGGTCTTTGCGGACTTGGGCAGAACCATCTCTGGATATTTGTGGAAAAGAGATTGGTGACAGATGAGGAGTAGGAAAGTGAGGAACTGGAGGAGGATCTGGAATATGAGGGGACGGAGGTGAGTGGTCACCGGAAATATATAAATAGTCAGGAGTCTCAATAGCTGATGGCGAGTCAATGATACGCACATTGGCAGATTCTAACACAGTACGGGTACGCTTGTTAAAAACTCTATAGGCTTTGCTATTTGAAGAGTAACCAAGGAAGATGCCAGCGTCACTTTTGGGGCTTAGTTTGGTTCGCTGCTCCCTGTCAATCAGAATGTAGCATGGGGAGCCAAACTCATGGAAATAGTGAAGAGTGGGTTTCTTACCGTTCCACACTTCATAAGGAGTGACACGTGTATGAGGTCGAATGTAGACTCTGTTAATGATGTGACATGCGGTATTGAAGGCCTCAACCCAGAATTTATGAGCAATATTTCTGGAATTGAGCATAACTCTGGCCATATCCTGAAGAGTACGATTCTTCCTTTCAACTATCCCATTTTGTTGAGGTGTCTTAGGGGCGAAAATTCATGAGCAATTCCCTCGATGCACAAAAATCAGAAAATTGTTTGTTTTCAAAAACTCTCGCCATGATCGCCAGCGCATATCGTTTGATCCACGGAGTCTTTGGCGATCATTAGTTCAATGCACGGTTTCTTGAATTCCATGAAAGTGTCGGTTTTTTTTTAGCAAGAAATTTTACCCATGTGAACCTCGAAAAGTCATCCACACATACAAATATGTATCGTTTTCCTCCAATACTGTTTACCTCTAATGGACCCATCAAATCCATATGCAAAAGGTGTAAAACATGAGATGTAGTAATACCTGGTACGGGTTGATGAGAAGTGCGAACTTGTTTCCCACTTAAGCATGCTTTGTACAGATATGCTGGTTGGTGGATTTGAGATCTGGTAGCCCTCAAATGCGGCATCATACATGATCAATTTGTGCATACTCCTGTAATTGATGTGCCCCAACTTCTGATGCCACAGTTGTGTGATTTCTGCTGTGGTGTTGTAACACTGCTGGCGTGAGAGCACTTTGTAACAGTTATCAAACGTACGAGTTCCTTCCATAACCAAATTATTTTCCCGATCTAGAACTTGACAATCATGTTTTCCGAATTTAACCACTAGACCATTGTCACAGAGTTGGCTTACACTCAACAAATTTGCTTTCAGACCGTCAACAAGGAGAATATTATGAAGTTGTGGCATACCTTCCACCCGTAAAGTACCTCGACCAATAACTTTGGCCGTTTTACCGTCACCAAATGTAACCTGACCATCATTTCGTTCAAAAATATTGACTAGAAGCTGCTTGTCTCCAGTCATGTGTTTGGAACACCCACTATCAAAAAACCATGTAATATCTAAATGAGCTAAATAAGCAGTGTGTGCAGCAAAATGACTGACCAAACCTTTTTGGACCCATACAAGTTTGGTGTTGATTTTGGCAGGTAACGATTTGAATTCAGAAATTGTTGCCTTCAGCTTCAAATTCTCAGTTTGTAAGATGGAGTTTTGATCAAGCAAATGAGCATTCTTCTTGCATATATCCGACCAACTGACCAATAATTTTTGATACATACCTTCCAGAGGTTCTCCAATCATGTCATTATCTGACTCGGTATCATATGGAATGGATGTGGTAACTCTGGATGCACTGACCAAAGATGTAAGAGCTGCATAATGATTTGTCAGATCGTCCTCCTCTGACCCACTATCGTCTGTCTCATCATCGCTCCAGCTTATGGCGTATGAGTTTTTTCGTCTACTTGGACATTCAGATCGATAATGACCAAATCCCTCACATTCATGACATTGAATGCCTTTCTTCTTTTGGGTAGATTCATCTTTTGCTGGAATATGATCACGAGATCGGTTAGTATAACTGAGATTGTTTCGCTTACCAACCTTTTTGAAGACTCTGTTGAATCCTCTAGTGAGAAGGGCAATTTTCTCGTTCAGTTCTTCAACAATAACTGATGATGAAGGTGTTGTAACACTTTCATTCTTTGACACTTGAAGAGCAACACTGGTTTCTCCTTTTTCTTTTTCTTTGCGTTTCTTCTTGGCCTCAATATTCATCTCATAAGATCGGAGGGATCCCAGCAAATCGTCATATCGCAAGGTATCCAAATCTTTGCATTCCTCTATAGCAGCTACCTTGACTGCGAATTTTTCGGTCAAGGAACAAAGGATTTTCTGAACTTGTTCAGCTTCAGGAATCCTTCTCTCCAACGTGAATCTCTCATTTGCTATATCTCGAATACGGGCGTCATATTCTGCGATTGTTTCATCCTCCTCCATCTGCAGATTTTCGAATTTATGATTCAAAAGCTGTAGTTTCGATAAACGAACCCCAATAGTTCCTTCGTATGTGGTAGACAGAATGTCCCACGCTTCTTTCGCAGACTCGCATGTTGAAATAAGTTTGACTCGTTCTTGATCAACACCGTAAAAAATTGCATTGAGTGCCTTTGCGTTCTGGTTTGAAACTTTGTCTTCTGCAACAGTCCAATCCATTTCTGGTTTGACTGTGACATCGCCTACGGCATTTGTAATTGTTGGTGGAATCCAACCAGTGAGAACTGACTTCCACGCCTTCTCGTCTAAGGCTTTTATGAAGGCTCTCATTCGAGTTTTCCAGTATGGAAAATTTGTGCCATCTAGAACAGGTGGTTTAACAGCTTGAACGACTTCTTTTTGATTCTCCATTTCCAGATTTGTGGATCACTCTATAGGAAGATAGAGTATGGCTCTGATACCACTTGTTGGTCCCTGTTTCTGGATTTTGATACAACAATGTGTTGTTATAACGCTCGGGTGTTCTCAACACCCTAAGTAAAAGGAACATCAAGCAACAGATATTCCAGAAGTGAAAAGTACTTCATAAACATTAGCGAAATACACTTTCTACGCAAATGTATTACGGGGCAAAACAGCCCTCTTAGGGAATCTCATACAATCTTTGCAAGAACAGAAATTACAGTAGGAAATGTAAACAGGTCTACAGACTTACAACAGAAGATGACACACTCTGCTCATGCAGCAGTGAGGGAGATACGACTCACAGACTCTCTAAGAAACAGTCCAAGGCTCCCCCTTGGCGATTACTCTCCTCCTGAGAGTTTGACTAGTACTTCTACTCGTGACAACTTCACTCTACTTCTCTTTTGCTGTCTCTGCTTGTTCATCTGATCAAATGGTGTCCTTGCCTTATATAGATGCCAGAGATGGTGATCCATAATTCCAGATCGTGATCCATAATTCCAGGTGAGAGATGGCTAAAGGTACTGCCATGATACGGTCGTGGGGGAAACACAGTAATCGTGGTTTGTTAACCACGTCATCCATAAAAGATGGCCACTTGTCCAATATCTGTCAACTTGGAACTTAATTTTGATCTCGCGTTTAATAAGAAGTGTTAGAAACTGACTGGTTGCATTTCATACCGGCTAGCAGTCCTATCCGGGGTGATGTTTCTGCCGGCCAGGGCTCGCATGTACTGTTGACTTCACTGCACGCTTTTGACGATTCCCCTCTATCGTGTCTCTTGGCTGACAGACTCCTATCCAGCGAGACTACTTGGGGTTCAAGACTGCCTTCCCTGGATTCGTGTGGGTACATGCCCTTCTATTATGAAAGGGCATCACTGATGTTAGGCCGCTGCAGCAATATGCCCAGGAAGGCGGGCCTTTACTATGCAATTTGGGGCCTTGTCTTCCTGTATTACTGTGATTTGTCAGTGATATGTTCCTTCATTGAGTTATGGTGGCTGCAGACCAACACTTTGGTTACTAGGCAAGGAGAGCTTTCCATTTCACTCATGAACATGCACCGGCCTTGCGGACTTCCTATCTCCAGCAAGTTCCTCGACGAGGCTGGTCCAATAGTGGTTGATTTTGCAGCCTCACGCCATAGCCCTTTGCCGTACAGTTGTTAGTATCTACTCAGCTTTTTATCGATTTTTGAGCGCTTCTAATCACGTGTCTGAGGACACTTGCACTTCTTTATGGTCCCGGACGGAAGAGAGTATAGAACCGGCCAGCAATATTTGGGAGGCTTGGTACGATGCTTATGGAAAACAGACTCTTAAGTCTAGGAATCGGATGACACTCGAGTAGAGCGTTATCCTCGAGCTTGGTATATCACACAGCAGTGAAGATGAGGTGCAGTTGGCGACCTTTCTTTCCTTGTGGCTGAGTTAATTCATATTTTCTCGAGGCGATGAAATACGTTCTTATGTATTTAAGGTAGCTAGTTACATGGTCACAGGGATACGTTTCTCTGTAGCTGGCCCGACTTTAGCCATTTTGCACCGTGGCCGTACCTATAGGCTTGGCTACCCGCTAAGTTTGGAATGCATGGAGCAAGGAAGGCGGTTGAAAGCCTGACATGGTTTGTTATGGCAACCCATTGAAGTTTTTTTATAAATAATTTTAAAAAAATAAAAATTTATAATTTTAACACTATTTAGAATTTATTTATAAAAATATCATTTTTAACCTTTGACCAAGGTTGACCACCTTGGTCAAAGGACACGTAGGCGCCACGCTGGCTTGCAGGCGCCAGCATGTCACCTAATTTTTTTTTAAAAAATATTTCGTAGGCGGCATTGAAATGCTGCCTACAACATAAAAAAAAGTTTGGAGGCGGCATTTCGAAGCCGCCTACGACAAAAAGATAAAGTCGAAGAGGTGGCTTCCAAATGCCGCCTTATCGGAGAGCAGATGAGGCGGCTCCGAAATGCCGTCTCACGCGGAAAATACGAGGCGGCTTTTCGATGCCGCCTCACCCAACACTAAGAGAAAAGTTTGGCGTAAATTTTGGAACGTGATAAAAGCTTGAGAGGCGGCGTCGCGATGCCGCCTACACTTAAGTTAGGCGGCATCGCGATGCCGCCACTATGGCTTTTTAAACGTCCTCGTCCCCCTTTTCTTTCTCTTCTTCTTTATTTCTCCCAAACCGCAGCGCCAAAAGAGATCCTTCCTTCCCTCTTCCTTTCTTCCCTTTTTTTGCCGAATCGAAGCAGCAAGTCATCGATTGGAGGTTGTGCGACAGCAAATCGTGCGTTTCTCCCGCGAATCTTCGTCCTTTAGCTTAAAAAGTAAGTGATTTTATTATTTTTCGTAGGTTAGAGTTTGTTAGGTCGTTGATTTGATGCATGTTTGTGGTTAAAATCGCTGCTATTGTAGTCTTTTACACATGATTAGGCTACGAATTCCATGTTTGTTGGTTGATTTAGGGTTGAATTTTATTTATTGCGTGAATTTGGGGGTTTTTTATGTTAATTTAGGGTTTTTGAAGCTAATTTAGGGTTTTTAATGTTAATTTTGATTTTATTCTAAGTTAGGGTTTTTTATGTTAATTTAGGAATTTTATGCTTATTTAGGGTTTTTTATGCTAATTTATGATTTTTTATGGTAATGTTGATTTTATGCTAAGTTATGTTTTTATACGCTAATTTAGGGTTTTTAATGCTAATTCAGTCATTTTTTATGCTAATTGTGATTTTAGGCTAATTTAGGGTTTTATATGCTAATTTTAATTTTATGCTAATTTAGTATAGGAGCATGCATAAAGTCTAATAAAGATAATTTTTACCAAAAAATTGAAAGTCAACTAACTGTTTTCTATAAGAGAATGTTGTAAGACATAAGGGATTTGTGAATCTTAGAATAAGTACCTTACGCGAAGAAGTGGTTTTGGATGAAGAATTTTGATTCCAAGTTGTGTGCTTTATGAGATAAGTTGTGATTACCAAATGTTGAGATGATTGGAAATCTTAAATGTCTATTGCGTAATTTCAGTTGAAGATGACAGTCGTGCCTACATGTTGTTATTTTGGTGGTGAGTTTATTTTTGAGCACGGTAGTCTGGTCGACTATAGCAGGGGGACAACCAGACTTATACTTCTAGAGCCGACGTGTTCGTTTAACGCGTTGTGCACTATGATGTATAATGTTTTTTGATGGAACCCACGCACGAACCGCATTTCAATATGGATGAGTTTTACATGCAATGGTCAATTAATGTACACTCCCGTACTCGATGATATGTCACTAGAGAGTGGATTTGGCATGGTGAAGCATGATTTCCAATCAATGCTGGTGCTGTTTGTTAAGCAGGATACCTACCCCTATGAGATGGATAGTAGGAGTTTGGAGAATGTGGATGGAACCGGCGAGGAAGCTATTATGGTATATAGGGGGCGAGCTCCGGCCGTAGGGGATGAGAGAGTTGAAGGACCTATTGTGGAATTCATCCCTGAAGAAAGGTGAGAATCATCACTTTAGCCTAGTTTGAAGTTTACTTAATTTCATATACCGCATTAGTTGTTGATGAAGTTACAATTAAATTCAGGGAATCAAGTGAGGACGCAAATGATAATTCTAGTGGTGAGGATGCTTGGCCGGATCCAGTTATAGAGGAAGTTCAGGAAGAAGAAGAGGTTGAATTCCCCCTTCCTACCATGAGAGTCCCACCTTTAGAGGAAAATGATGAGCCTTACCCCAATTCGTGGATCAGATCGATGGACATGGATGCGATATATACGGCAGCCGTACCTCAATTTCTTGCACATCTACCTGCTATCTGCGTTGAAGGTCGGCGTATCTGGTTGTCCAGGACACCACTTATTTGTTTCAAGATCGTCGAGCTGCATGTTCCTGATCGAGTCATGTTACAGTTTGGATTGGGGCAGGTAATTATCGCAACACCCAAATTTAATTTCCGTTTATTGTAGGGTTCAGTGGTTTAATTTTATAACTTTGAGCAGGTGACTCCACCGGAGGATGTCGAGCATGTTACTCGCATCTCGCGGAAAGGCCGAGCTAGGGAGGATTGGGCAGCATACCACCGTGATTACATCGCTTGGTGGGAGGCATGAGCGTCTATTGTTACGGGCAGCCGGGCACACACTGCCAGACATGCTTCTAGTGACTATATGATGTGGTATTTGTTGGTTACTCGACGATTCATATCACCTCCACTAGCTGAGCCAGCTGTGGTATACCATCCTTGAGGTTATACCGAGGAGGCATTGGTACGTAATTAACTTTGTTAAATGATAATTTCTTTATTAAACTATTTTAACTTACATTTTTCTTTCGCAGCTGGGTTGTGTGCGGAACGTGGTTGAGCGCGTCAACCATAGAGAGGCCTTGTACCCATCGTCGGTAGATCCATACCTGATGGAGATTGGACACTACTGTCAGTCAGTCCTGCACAGTCTTCCACTCTTGGAAGGAGCGATCGTCGGCGGAGATGTGTCACATGCTGGTGAGCCTTCTAACGTGGTCGAGCCAACCAGAGATAGAGCACCACGGGGGCGTCGTGCAAGGCTTTGGCCTACATCTGAGATGATGACCCGTGTCGATGATTCTGACGACGTTCCAGCCGTATCAGTGCCTACGGTGCCCGATCTTCCACCTAAGCAGTCACCTGACCCGGAGCCCGACCAGTCCCCTGAGCAGCCCCGGAGCTTGAGCCCAGCCGTTACCCTCCCATTCGGAGGATTTATACAAGAAGGCAGAAAAAGGCAATTGGTGCACCAGAGCCTAGTTCTGCCTTATGATTGTATTTATAAATTATATTTGTTATTTTTCATTATTTTTTATGTTTTCATGTTTGTATATTCAATATTCTACATATATTTTATATAGTTTTTCATTTACTTTTCATTACAGATGTGTATGTCAATTATTTACAGTGATTTAGTGATCAATCATACATATTTGGAATATGAATATGTTGTTAGCAAGTTTACTAGGTTAAAAACTGAAAATAGATAAAGCAAAAAAATTTGGAAAAAATTTAATTAAAGGCGGCATTTAAATGCCGTCGCCTTCAAAAACAAATTGAAAGCGGCTTTTCCATGCCACCTACAAAACCGGTTTAAAGGCGGCTTCGAGATGCCGCCTCTCAAGCTTATTTCTCGTGCTGAAGTTTCTCCAAACATTTCTCTAAGTGTTGAGTGAGGCGGCATTTCGAAGCCGCCTCATCTGCTCTCCGATAAGGCGGCATTTGGAAGCCGCCTCTTCGACTTTATCTTTTTGTCGTAGGCGGCTTCGAAATGCCGCCTCCAAACTTTTTTTTATGTCGTAGGCGGCATTTCAAAGTGGCCTACAGAATATTTTTTTTTTAAAAAATTAGGCGACACCTGGCCTGCGCAGCAAGCCATGATGTCGCCTACGTGGCCTTTGACCATGGTGGTCAACCTTGGTCAAAGGTTGAAAATGACATTTTTATAAATAAGTTCTAAACAGTGTTAAAATTATAAATTATTATTTTTTTTGAATTATTTATAAAAAAACTTCTCTCTACGGCGCTTTATTTCTGAGGAGAAGCTCGGGAGCTGATTTGGCACTCTCCTGTTCCAACATGGTGTCTTTATTCTTTTGGTTCAGATAGTGTATTGGAGGACAGTTCTTCCTCTTGGGTTGATCAGGAGGATTACGAGCTGATGTTCAGCGTTCGACCTGGTTTTCTAACTGCGCTCCAGTGCACTTCCTTTATCGTTGAGTCGTACAACGCACACATATCCGCTAGGCAGTTGGGTTACTGTCAAGATTAGCCGAGGTTGTTGCAAACTGATAGGAGATCACTCTCCCGTTTATTCGAGTTACTTGATCTGTGGGACATGAGCATGGCTCGGCCATGCGGTTTTCCTTCTTTGCCTCGTCGAGGGAGCCCTGGTCAAGATTCGGGAGTTACTGTTCTCTTTAGAGACTGGTGGATGCAGGATATGACTCTTCGCTTTGAGGTGAGTTTGCATTGTTTTGTATTGTTTGTCATGTTTGCTGTTAACACCCCTTGACTCTTTCACCGAGATTGGCAGTCTCTGACCTTTGTCCAGGATGCGCCTCCTCAAGCCATAGTGGATGAGACTTTGAGTAGTGGAGATACTCGTGACAGCGACATTCACCCCCAACACCTCAAGAGGCCTCGACGTCTCTCATCGCCTCTGTCGGTTGTCTCTGTAAGTGACCGGCTCCAATTTCAATTTTGAGTTTCTTCTAGTTTGGAAATTTGCTTACGTTTTTCTTTGTATATAGGAGCCTTCTCCTCAAAACAGAGATATCTCCATAGGCATTATGGAGCCTATGGGTGAGACTTTGGTGGCGTCTGTGCCCGGCGTCGGAATGACTGAGCCGCATGCCCCTGACACTTAGCATGCTGCGTCCTCAATTTTGGTGATTGAGTGCATTGAGTCTCCTGGGCCCAGCGCTGGACTAATTCAGGGTTCTTCACATGGAACTTTTCAGGTTGAACCCTTGATGTCTGTCGTGCTTGGGCCAACTATTGTTGTTGCTTCCATGGTGGTTCCAGCGATCACCCCCGCGCCTTCTACCCAGCCTTTATAGTCTACCGTGGTCACCGAACTGTTACAGCTCTAGAGGGATGACATTGCCCCTTGTTTGCGTTCCTCAGATGTTTGGAAGGACCTCTCCTTGGGTGTCGATGCTGAGTTCTTGATGTGTGTGTTGCGTGAAGCTGGACATGCTGCCTCTGGCAAGTGGGAGCTGGTTCAGAGATTTCTTTCCCTTTCCCATTCCTTGTACAAATCTGAAACTTCTGCCCATGGGAAGTGATGTGATCCCAGCTAATCACTAGCATGAGGACTAATCAATGTAATATAGACTTATGTAAGTCCGAATATCGTCCCACAAGGACCAAGCTAATAGATAATTGCTTTTCTAGTTTAAAAATCAAAGTTTGAGAAATCAGTTAGAAAGGAGTTATAAAAACAGAAAATAAACTAATCTACCTAATCCAATAGAGATCAAGAGAGGGTTTTTGATAAAATCAGTATGGAAGAGACGTTGGGAATCCAATTCCCTCCCTAGGCAATTCTGAGATTGAATAGAAGTTGAGTTTTGGAAATCAATTTCTGACGAGCTTATAAAACCATGGCTACAATCCACATCAACATCACCTGTTTCTATCTCCTAGAGTAAACCTAGCTAGCATGATCGACTCTACTTGATAGCATAAACATGAAGCTCATTGTGTCATAGACAAATCAATCTAATCCAACAGAGAATTACTTTAAGGTCGAGGATTAACCCAAGGATTAGTTGATCTCCCTATTGTATGAACTCAAAAAGACTTGTAAAACCCTATCAACATATCTTACCTTAAGTCTAGCGTCAACTTATAACCAGTACATAGCAGACAGCAAGTATGAATCAAGAATTATACACTTTGGAATACTCATTCATGCACTAAATTGAAACCAAATAGAATATCATATATCAATCTCATTACATGCCTAGGGAGTCATGGACTCCCAACTACAGATGACTACTCCATACTGGAAATATAAACACAAATCAAGGTTTTGATAACAGCCATGAAAGAAGAAAAATAACAAAGTACAGAAACTCCCTTTGGAAGGCTGCTCTTGGTCACCCTTGCTCCTTGGCTGAATTCTCCACCTTTCTTCCTCAAAGCACCCAGAGGTCTTGTAAGACTCCCTTTGGACCTTCTCCTCTCTCTAAACTAAACCACAAAGCTGGAAATTGAACTAAGAACTGAATGCTAGAACTAAAACTCAATCCATAACTCTCTTCCTCGGACCTCTATTTATAGTTGTTCTGCTGCCCAGGTCCTGTAAATTGGTCTCTGTCCAGGGGTATAAATTGTGACTTCCAGACCTCAGAATTGGATGAAATTATACAAGAACCTTCCTTCTATATTACTTTCCTTGTGTACAAAATTTTAGTTTAATCTGAGTTAGGAAACTTGAGATATGATGCTCAGAAGTTGGGTTGATTCTGCTGCCAATTTCAGCACTGGGTCCACCACTTTGAAAATATAAAACTCCAAAAACCCGACTTGGATTGGCCTGATTTTCCGTGATATGATTCTCAATCCTCTCAAGAAGCTGTGGTCCAAATTTTGATCAAATTGGAAGTCAGAATCTCCTGATATGGCCTCTTCAATCTCGGATTTGTACTTTCCTTTTATAACAGTCTCCTAATCAAGAATAGCGCCAAAAATATGCTTGAAGCTGGCGCGGTTGAGCCACTCTAGCAGAGATTCTTCTAAGTTCTCGAGTGGCAAGAGTTCTGATCGTGTTTGTAAACTCTATATGCGTTCTGGTTCCATCTTGGCGCGGTCGCGCCATTTTTGTGGCGCAGTCGCGTCAGATTTTGTCTTCAAACTGGTGCGGTCGCGCCGGTCCCCGCAACATTGTACCTTTATGCACTAAAATCCTCATATCTTCCTCATTTTAGCTCCGATTTGAATGATTCTTATTGCGTTGGACTCCTGAGAGAGAAATGATGAATCTTCGATATAATTCATGATATTATAATGAATATTTACTTCAAAATATAATTTCCAATTCCATTTGAGGCCTTAAAATAGTGTCATTTAGACACTTATCAGGAAGACCAGCCGTGAGAGGAAGAGCATGAAAGAAGTCAGGGTTAAGTCGATCCTTTCTACTCAGTTGAGTGAAAGGTGTTCCACGCTTGCTACTTGGGAGGAGAACTCTCGAGAACTCCTGGGGGTTTGGCGACAGTTAGAAGAAGCGGAGGCTCACGTTGGACATCTCGAGTCCAAGGCCACAAGTCTTAAGAAGGCCAATGCGGTAGCAGAGAACGCAGTTCGTCAGGGTGAGAAAGAACTCGCGAAGGTCCGAGCATTTCCTTCTCTCAAGGAGGCCGAGGAAGAGGCTTTTGCATCACTCCACAGATCATTTGTTGTGAGCTTCAGAGGGACATGCCGAGCATATAACCATCATCGCTGTCTTTTTTTTCTTTTTATTTTTCCTTGTTTGTAAGACTGTAGTGCCTTTTTGTCTATCTATTTTGCACGCCCTGTAGTTTAATACTTTATAATTGAATGCATCATTTCTATGTCTATGTACACCAAGTAGTGAGCATTACACTGGCTTTCATTCCACTTGCTATCTTCGTGCAACTTAGTTGTTCTCCAGAAGAATAAGGTGCACTCCCATTTTTCTCTAAAATTTGATGGAGATGAATGACGATTCTGGTAGAAATCTGTGAGGAACTTTCCATTAGTGGCAGGGAGTCTTCTTCCATCTTGCGTGATCAGTTTATACGTGCCATTGGTGTAAACTTCTTGAACGACAAATGGTCCTTCCCACTTGAGAGCGAATTTTTCCCTATCTCTGCTTGTATCCGTGATCAACCTCCGTACTGCTAAGACAAGATCGCCTTTCTGAAAAGATCGAAGCTTCAAGTCACTTTTCATCAAGGGACTCCAGCTCTAGAAGGTGAAGCCAGATATTTTCATCTTTTGTGAATCATTCCCGGAGAGCGATTCGTAAGTAGGGAATTTGGATTTCAAGAGGCAACACAACCTCAATGCGATAGACCAATGAATAATGCGTCGATTATGTGGGAGTCCAGAATGTGATCTTATATGCCCAAAGAGCTTCTCCAAGCCTTTCGTGCCAATCTTTTTTGTTTCCAGTCACCGTTTTCTTTAAGATTTCGCACAAAGTCATATTGAAAGCCTCTGCTAAGCCATTTGCAGTCAGGTTATATGCCATAGACGTCTTTTGCTTGATGCCAAACTTTTCACCAAAGTTGTCCATGACTTTATTGCGGAAAGGAGTGCCATTGTTGGTCACGATATCTTGGGATGTCGTACCAATATATGGTTTGTGTTCGAATGAAGTCAACTACAAAAGTCAACCACAGTGGCGGCTTTGACTTCTTTGTAGGCTGCTGCATCCACCCATTTGGACAAATAATCTGTAGCTACCAAGATGTGTTGATGATTTGTCGATGACTTCGGAGTGATTGAGCCAATAATGTCCATTCCCCATGCTTCGAAAGGCCAGGAAGCCACCGTGGGATGTAATGGGGTTAGAGGTTTGTTGGGTGTCTAGCAAGAGTACTAGGTCAACAAGTAATATAGACTCGAGAGTCCAGATATCGATCCCACAGAGACCTTGATGAGAACTCAGTTTAAGTAAAGATTTTTCTATTGATTGAGGGAAAAGAAATTTTTTGTTTTGGTTTTGAAGACTAAAAAGAAAACAAAAGTTAATTTCTGGAAAAACTTATAGAGATGAGATGTTGGGGAAGAATGTCAATCCCTCCTAGCTGTTAACATGCAAAACTCTAATTTTATAGCTCAAGCACCTTTACCTTGACTTAGCTTTTGAAAACCTGGTTACCCATATACAGGAAATAACTTTCACTTATTCTTTGAACTCCTTCTCAATCGGAACATTCAAATCCTAAGTGAATAAATACAAAAGCTTAAAGATTAACTCTCTCTTATTCAGAACAAGAGTTTTAGAAGTCACATCACTTGTCAACTAGTGTCCTTCATGACCCAACTCTCTACTGAAATTTATCTTCTCTATTCGACCCTCATTAAATTCCAGAATTAAATTAAGATCAGAAATAAGCAATGAACTCAGATTCTAAAACAAAAGCAAGGTACTATATTGATATAAACTTCAGAATTTCCACATAAAACAGCTAGTAGTTCATGACTTCCCCAACAAAGAGAGACTACTCTATGCTAATCAAACAAATACACAAAGAGAATTCAATTACAGCCATGAGCATGAAAAGAAAATAAGTATAGAAGACCCCCTTTCAGGACTGTCCTTAGCTCCCACTCTTGCCTTAGCTGAAATCTCTTCTCTCTCTCTCTAAAGTACCAAGAGGTCGTACAAGACTTCCTGTGGCCTTTCTCTCAACTCCAAACTACCTAAAAGAACAAAAACAACTAAGAACCAAAGTTAGAACACCGAAAACTTGATGATCTGCTCTCTGCCTCGGACCTCTCTTTATAGCTGGGCTTCTGTCCAGAACTTGTAAATTGGTCTCTGTCCAGGGGTATGAATTATGCTTTCACGACCTCAGAATTGGATGAAATTATATATGAACCTTCCTTTTGTGGTTCTTGCCTTGTTCACAAAATTTGAGTTCAATCTGAGTTGGGAAACTCGAGATATGATGTGAAGAAGTTGCTTGATTCTGCTGCCAAGTTCAGCACTGGGTCCACCACTTTGGAAATATAAACCTTGAGAACCCCGACTTGGACTTGCCTGAATTTTCATGATATGATCCTTAATATGCTCAGAAATCTTCAGTCCAAATTTGGCTTCAATTGGAACACGGAAACTCCAGATATGTTCTTAACAATTTTTGGATTTTACTTCTCCTTCTGGCAGCAGTTTCCTTCCTTGTGTGGAACTTCTCCTTTTTTCATCATTCAATGCACCTAGACTTGATCAATATTCCATAAAAGCTTCGTGGATAGCATTATGCAACTTAATTGTTTTGGCGGGTGGAAAATACTTACCGAGGAACTTCATTTGTAGCTCATCCCATGTTCGAATTGACTCTGATGGCAGTGTGTGATACCAACTTTTTGCTCAATCCCTTAGAGTGAAAGGGAACAATCTCAACTAGACAACTTCATTGGTAACATCTTTAAATCTGAAAGTATCACATATTTCAAATTTTTTTTTGATATGTTCATTAGGATCCTCATTAGACAAACCTCCAAATTGATAATTGTTCTGAATCATTGATAGAATCTGAGGCTTGATCTCAAAATTTCTTGGAACTTCAGGTTTCACAATGGCTGATATTTGAGCATTGGGGTTGGATTGCACATAATGTTCCATTATTTTCTCAGCCCTTTCTTCCTGGTGTTGATCCTCCATTGCTGACTCTTTTCTCCTTCGGTGAAGGAGTGATCTTTCAGGTTCAGGATCTGGTTCAGCTAGTGGTTCTCCACCAGACCTTGTTTTCATGGACAGACCCTGTCCAACCAAAAAAATAAAATAAAATGGAATATAAAAAATTAGACTCAATCAATAAAATTAAATTCACCTAAACTTACTCTCAATTCAATGGTCCCCGGCAACGGCGCCAAAAAATTGTTGGGTGTCTAGCAAGTGTACTAGGTCAGCAAGTAATATAGACTCGAGAGTCCAGATATTGTTCCCACAGAGACCTTGATGCGAACTTAATTTAAGTAAAGATTTTTCTATTGATTGAGGGAAAGGAAATTTTTGGTTTTGGTTTTGAAGAATGAAAAGAAAACAGAAGTTAATTTCTGGAAAAACTTATAGAGATGAGATGTTGGGGAAGAATGTCAATCCCTCCTAGCTGTTAACATGCAAAACTCTGATTTTATAGCTCAAGCACCTTTACCTTGACTAAGCTTTTGAAAACCTGGTTACCCATATACAGAAAATAACTTTTCCTTATTCTTTAAACTCCTTCTCAATCGGAACATTCAAATTCTAAGTGCATAAATATAAAAGCTTGAAGATTAACTATCTCTTATTCAGAACAAGAGTTATATAAGTGACATCACTTTTCAAACTAGTCTCCTTCATAACTAGAACAATCTAGTTAGAAAAACAAGTTGTTTTTGAAAACAAGAATCAAATAACTAACCCAACTCTCTACTAAAATTTAACTTCTCTATTCAACCCTCATTAAATTCCAAAATTGAATTAAGATCAGAAATAAGCAATGAACTTAGATTCTAAAACAAAAGCAAGGTACTATATTGCTATAAACTTCAGAATTTCCACATAAAACAGCTAGGAGTTCATGACTTCCCCAAAAAACGGAGACTACTCCATGCTAATAAAAAAAATACACAAAGAGAATTCAATTACAGCCAAGAGCATGGAAAGAAAATAAGTACAGAACATCCCCTTTCAGGGCTGCCCTCAGCCACTCTTGCCTTAGCTGAAGTCTCTTTTCTCTCTCTCGCTAAAGTACCAAGAGGTCGTGCAAGAAATCCTCTGGCCTTTCTCTCAAATACAAACTAACTAAAAGAAAAAAAAAAAATAAGAACCGAAGTTAGAACACAGAAAACTTGATGATCTGCTCTCGGCCTCGGACCTCTCTTTATAGCTGGGCTTCTGTCCACAACTTGTAAATTGGTCTCTGTCCAGGGGTATGAATTATGCTTTCCTGACCTCATAATTGGCTGAAATTACATACGAACCTTCCTTTTGTGGTTATTTCCTTGCTCACAAAATTTGAGTTCAATATGAGTTGGGAAACTTGAGATATCATGTGAAGAAGTTGCTTGATTCTACTGCCAAGTTCAGCACTGGGTCCACCACTTTAGAAATATAAAACTTGAGAACCCCGACTTGGACTTGCCTGAATTTTTGTGATATGGTCCTTAATATCCTCAGGAATCTTCAGTCCAAATTTGGATTCAATTGGAACACGGGACCTCCAGATATATTCTTCACAATTTTCGGATTTAACTTCTCCTTCAGGCTGCAGTTTCCTTCTTTGTGTGGAACTTCTCCTTTTTTTATCATTCAATGCACCTAGACTTGATCAATATTCCATAAACGCTTCGTGGATACCTTCCTTAGACAATTAGGACTTGCTCTCCCAAGTTTGGGCTTGATTGGTAGTCAGAATCCTGAGATTTCTGCAAATCACATTGCTGAGTCATCGGCGCGGTCGCCCCACAATTTCTTCTGATTTGGCACGGTCGCGCCTCTGGATTAGAATTTTTTCTAAGTCAGGAGGTGGCCTTCGGGTGCAAGCAGAGGCAGGATTTCTAATTGGCGCTGTAGCGCCATATTTGGCAGTCGAATTGGCGCGGTCGCGCCACTCAGAATCTTTGCCGACTTCCCGAAATAGAGCTTTAAACTCTTTGTAAGGCAACTATCTGGCGCGCCATAGCCACTGGTAGCGCCATCTTCCTGGCGCGGTAGCACCTTCTGGGGGCGCGGTCACGCGGTTTCACATTCCCGATTTGTCCTCTTCTAAGCCCTGCTAGCCGTAGGGAATTTCTGCCATTTATTTGAATTTTCGCACATTTTCCCGGTGCGGTCGCGCCAGAATCGGCGCGGTCGTGCCATTCCCTTTTTGGCTCTTTTTTGCTCCTTTTTCCTTCTTTTTCACTCAGAATCCAGATTTTCTTCTTTTACCGGGTACCAGAGACACAAAACATGTATTTGAGTTATATTTGTCACTTTCATGCTCATAATCAACTCAAATAAGGAATTTATGATCAATAATTCATGCATAAATAAGTGTCTTTTGGACACTTATCAGAACCCCAAACTTAAACCTTTGCTCGTCCTCGAGCAAAACTCTGAAATAAATACCAGATAGATCTGTAAAACCTAAGAAAAATTCAGTGATCCTCCCTTTAAAAGTTTTCAAGATAGATGATTCACCTCTTTCCTAATGATGGTTCTTCTTGCTTAGTCAAAACAGATTTTGAATTTATTCAAAATTTTTCAAAGATGTACATTCTCATACAAGTGAGAAGTCTCAATTCAACTCCATAGGCCAACCATCAGTCCACTCTCCACTAACCTGAAGGAATTCTCAATTCTGAACAATAGGTCTTTATGGGTTATAATGAGGCAGGGTTAATAGGTATGATGAAGATTTTTGGTTTTCTTTTGGGTTTTATTCTCCTCCTCGTATCCATTTTCCATTTTCCTAAGCATGAATTAGATTTGTGACTTTTCCTCCAAGCCCTTCCACCCCAATCTTATTCTTTTGTATTCATCCCTCATTTTTTCCTTTTCCCTCTTTTTTTCTCTTTCCCATGTATCGTTTTCTTTGGGTTTTGTCCAGAGTCTAGCTTACCTCGTCGGTTGACTCAGAGATTCTAAGCTTGCTGAGGCCCGAGACCCGGTGCACACATGAGGTGGCCTTTTCCTTAACTAACCCACAACCTTTTCTTTCTTTTTCTTTGGCTTTGTTTGGAGTCCAGTTTGCCTTGCCGGTTGACTCAGAGACTCTAAGCTTGCTGAGGCCCGAGTCCCGGTGCACACACAAGGTGGCCTTTCTCCTACTCAGCTCAGAATATTTTTTTTTTTTTTCTCTCTTGCTCCTTCTTCCCCTATACAAAGAAATATTTCTATACCCTTCATCCATCCCTCCTTATAACTTCAAAATCTTGATCCATGCTCATTCAAACAGAACACTTCAATAATTTGGAGAATCATGGGTAAGAAAGAAACAAGTTAATTGATCACTAAGGCTACCTGTTGTAGCATGGGACATTCAAACAGAACAGGGATCTTTTTGGCTCAAAAAGTTTGACAAAATGTGATGTAACTTGTGCATTGAAATGGGTGGCTTTGAAAAAGGCTCAAACGATTTTTAAACAGGTGCCTAAATCACCTCAGAATTTTTGAAAACCTTTCTCTGTTTCGCCTCAAGTTTTCCTCAGGTTGGTTGTAGTGATTGAAATCAACTTGCTCACTTGTACTTTGTTTTGAAAAACCAATTTTAAAGAAAATTCTCATCCATTCAAGACTAAGCATCTGAACTAAAATATTTTCCAGAGAGTGAATCATGCTATTCATAAGATTAGGGATTTTCACTGGTATTTTTCAAAATCTCTAATGGAATTTCCTAGTGAATTTTTGAAGAAATAGAGTTTTTGAATCCATTGAGCGTGCATGAAGAAATCACGAAGAGTATCCCACCCCACACTGAAAAACCTGCTTTGTCCTCAAAGCGGCAATAAACATAGGAGTTAAAGAGATACTTCCCTGACAGTCTGGTTTGTTGAGGTTGGATGACACTCCCTTGCTGTTCTTGAATTCTGCATTCATGGGTGAGTACCAAACATTTGCATAATTTTAAGAAATTGAAAATGAACAATGACTTGCAGTGTCTCTCAAGCATATAATAGTTCATCAGATGAATACCTGGAGTGGAATTTGTGCTCCCTTACCTCTGTAGTGGCAGCTTCTCCTCAAGACAGTGGCGTGGCTGCACCAGAATTTGGCGCGGACGCGCCAAGTAATTTCAACAATTCGGCAGCTCTAGAATGATATTTTCAATTTTTCTACTTTGGACAGGTTATTATCAGTGACAGGCAGATTCAGAGTCATTTTTCACATATTGAAAATAAATCAACATCTCCTACGAATTTCAAACACAACCTAAAAAAAACAGTATTCAAATCAACTCACACACAAAATCCTACTCCTATTCCTATCTAACAGATCTCTTATGGAATCAATTTATCAGATGGACAACAGAGGTTTCAGCTAAAAACCTCTCTTGATAGAGTTTCAGCCTATTCCCATTCACCTTGAATTTTTCTTCATTCTTTTGGTGTTTAACTTCAAATGCTCCAAAGTTTGATACCCCAACAACTTCATAGGGTCCTTGCCATCTAGATTTCAATTTCCCAGGAAAGAGTTTTAATCTTGAATTGTACAGAAGTACTTTCTGGCCTACCTCAAAGTTTTTCATCCTAATGTTATTGTCATGCCACCTCTTTGTTTTCAGCTTGTAGAGTCTAGCATTGTCATAGGCTCAGTACCTCAGCTCCTCCAGCTCATTCAAATCCAGAAATCTCTTTTCTCCTGCCTTTTGCACATCAAAATTTAAGAATTTAGTAGCCCAATATGCTCTATGTTCCAATTCCACAAGTAGGTGACATGCTTTCCAATATACCAATCTAAATCGTGTGGTGCAAATGGGGGTTTTATAAGCTGTCCTATATGCCCAAAGAGCATCATCTAACTTAATAGCCCAATCCTTTCGTGATAGACTAACAGTTTTCTCCAACATTCTTTTTAGCTCTCGGTTGGACACTTCAACCTGCCCACTTGTTTGAGCATGGTAAGGTGTAGCTACTTTATCCCTCACCCCAAACTTTTTGAGCAAAGTGGCAAATTGGGTGTTGCAAAAGTGTTTCCCCCCATCACTGATTATAGCTCTAGGTGCTCCAAAGCGGGTGAAAATATTTTTTCTCAAAAATTCTAACACCACCCTAGCATCATTGGTCCTAGTAGCTATGGCTTCTACCCATTTAGAAACATATTCAACAACCACCGATATGTATTCAAACCCATTTGAAGATGGAAATGGACCCATAAAATCGATACCCCACACTTCAAATAATTCGCATACCAATATATTAGTGAGAGGTATTTCATCTTTTCTGGATACATTACCTGTTCTTTGACACCTATCACAAGTGGATACATACCTCTTGGAATCTTGATAGAGTGTGGGCCAATAGAAACCTGATTGCATCACCTTTGCTGCTGTTCGGTTGGAGCTGAAGTGTCCTCCTGCTTCTCCATCATGGCAGTGCTTCAGAATTGATTCGAATTCTGTTTCTGGGACACACCTTCTTATCACTTGATCAGGACAGATTTTTGTAGAGGTAAGGATCTTCCCAAAAATAGTGTTTCACATCAGAAAAGAACTTCTTCCTTTGCTGCCAGCTTAGTTCCTTTGGAATCCACCCACCTGCAAGAAAATTTGCAAAATCAGCGAACCAAGGTGCTTGGAAAGATTTTATCTGACATATAATCTCATCTGGAAAGAGTTCAGAAATCCCTTTTTTTCTACTTCTTTTGTCTCAAGCCTGGATAAGTGATCTGCCTCCACATTCTTAGCCCCCTTCTTGTCCTTAATCTCAATGTCAAATTCTTGAAGGAGAAGGATCTACCTGATCAGTCTAGGCTTGGAGTCCTTTTTTGCAAACAGATGTCTAAGAGCTGCATGGTCAGTATACACAATAACTTTTGATCCAATTAAGTAATATCTAAATTTTTCGAAAGCATACACTACAACCAATAGCTCCTTTTCTGTGGTGGTGTAATTCAATTGTCCCGGTGAGTGTGTGGCTAGCATAATAGATGGTGTGAAAATTTTTTTCTTTTCTTTGCCCAAGCACAACCCCTACAGCATAGTCACTAGCATCACACATCAATTCAAAGGGTATGGTCTAATCTGGAGCAACTACAATGGGTGCTAAAATTAGTTTTTCTTTTAGAAGTTTAAAGGCATGCAAACAGTCATCATCAAAATTGAATTTCACATATTTCATTAGCAGATTTGATAAAGGTTTTTTAATGTTAGAAATATCCTTGATAAACCTCCTATAAAAACCTGCATGTCTTAGGAAACTCCTTATGCCCTAAATGTTTGTACGTGGAGGTAATTTTTCAATCACCTCTTCCTTTGCTCTATCAACCTCAATACCTTTTTCAGTAATTTTGTGGCCCAACACAATGCCTTCATTCACCATAAAGTGACACTTCTCCCAATTCAGAACTAGATTGCTCTCTTCACATCTTGCTAGGACCAAATCTAAATTTTTCAAACATGTTTCAAATGTAAGTCCATAAACAGTAAAATCATCCATGAATATTTTCATAAATGTTTCAATAAAATCATGGAAGATAGCAATCATGCATCGCTGAAAAGTGGCTGGTGCATTACATAACCCAAAAGGCATCGTCCTATATGCAAAAGTTTCGTATGGGCAGGTAAAAGTGATTTTCTCTTGGTCCTCCGGGACAATGGGAATTTGAAAATACCCGAAATAACCATCCAGAAAGCAATAGAATTATTTACCTGCAAGTCTCTCAAGCATCTGGTCAATGAAAGGTAAAGGAAAATGGTCCTTTCTAGTTGCTGAATTTAATTTTCTGTAGTCAATGCAGACTCTCCATCCATTTACAATCCTTGTGGGTATTAATTCATTATCTGAATTTTTTATCACTGTCATTCCACCCTTTTTAGGCACTACTTGGACTGGACTTACCCATTTGCTATCTGAAATTGGATAGATAATACCTGCATCTAGCAACTTTACCACTTCCTTTTTGACCACTTCTTGCAAGGTTGGATTTAGACTTCTTTGAGGTTGAATTGTTGGCTTGAAGGTGTCCTCCATCAGGATTTTGTGCATACATGTAGTTGGGCTGATTCCCTTGATATCTAAAATTGTCCACCCAATTGCTTTCTTGTGCTTGCTCAGCACCTCGATCAAGAGTTTTTCCTCCCTAGCATTCAAACAAGAAGAGATAATCACTGGTTTGGAATCTTTTTCAAGATAGACATATTTCAACGAACTAGGCAAAGGTTTGATTTCAAGTTTAGATGAGTCTTTTATTTCAGCTCCTTCGCCCTCTTCTTTGTCTCCTTCAGCCTCTAATTTCTTTACTTCTTGCTGCATGAGGGGATCATCTTCTTCCTTGGTGCATGATTGAGCCAAGCATCTTTCCAAGCTATCCTTGATCATGACCTCTTGCTGGACATGTTCTGCACATTCATCAATCACATCAATAAAGTAACATGTATCATCACATAAATTTGAAGGACTTTTGATGTCTTGTTTAATATCAAATACTATTTCTTCATCGTTTAATTTGAGGGTTAATTTCCCTTATTTGATATCAATTAGGGCAGCTGCGGTAGCTAAGAATGATCTCCCAAGAATCAGTGGTAATTTCCAATCCACCTCCATGTCTAGCACCACAAAATTGCATGGGTAGATGAATTTTCCAATTCTGACCAGCACGTCCTCAATCAGTCCATTGGGCCTTTTGGTTGATCGATAAGCAAATTGGAGCATGATATTGGTCTCCTTCAGCTCCCCAAGATTTAATTTTCTGCAAATAGACTAAGGCATCAAATTTATGCTTGCTCCTAAATCACATAAAACTTTGTTAAACTTGAAATTTCCAAATTCACAGGTATAGTGAAACTCCCAGGATCCTTAAGCTTGGTAGGCAATTGATTTTTCAATATTGCACTACAACTTTTTGTCAGCATCACCGTCCCTTGACCTTCAACCTTCCTTTTGCCTGAAAGCACCTCTTTAAGAAATTTAGCATACTGTGTCATCTGCATTAGAGCTTCTACAAAAGGGATGTTAATTTCCAGCTTCTTCAAAATATCAATGAACTTTGAAAACTTTTCTTCCAACTTATCCTTTTTAGCTCTCTCTGGATATGGCAAGGTGTCCACATTTATTCCTGCATTGGAAAGAGTTTGAGAAGACTTACCTTTTTGCTTGTGCTGTCTACTTACCTCTTTCCCTTCATCTTGTTCCTCTCTTTCTTTGTCTTGCTGCTGATCTGGTTTGTCCTCCTCTACTTGAGGTTGCTTTTTCTCTTCTAAAATCGTCCTGCTTCTCAAAGTGATTGCTTTGATCTGTTCTTTAGGGTTAGTCTCAGAATTACTAGGCAAAATTCCTTTGTACCTACCTGACATAACATTGGCCAGCTGTCGATTTTTAAGGGATGCTTCTTGAGCTTGAAACCTGGAATTAGTCTGAGCATCTCTTTTCTCTTGATTTGCTAGAAACTTTGAAACAATGTCCTCAAAGCTGGCTTTTTGTTCCTGTTCTTGCGCTGCTCTTTGGAAACCAGGTGGTGGTCTTGTTTGAGCAATGGGCTGTTGAGTGTTGGGTTGCTGGTTGTTGTTTGACCTTGAGAAATTTGGGTGACTCCTCCAACCAGGATTGCAAGTATTGCTGTATGGATCGTTAGACCCGTGAAAGTTGGAAACATAATTAGCTTGGTCTAAAGAATTTACAGCTTGAACATTACCTGTTTGGCATTCATCGTTTGGATGTCCTCCTCCACACATGTCACAAATCTGAGCAACCAAAGAGGGGGTATGCAGTTTTGACAATTATTTGGTTAATGACTCGACTTGTGCCTGTAACGCTAATATAGGATTAACATTATGTATGCCAGCAACTCTCCCTCTTGCACTTCTCTCCACAGGATACTGGTACATGTTAGACGACATCTCTTCAATAAGTTCATACACTTCATTTGGAGTCTTTTTGTTCAAGGTACCACCAGCTGCAGCATCAATTAAGTTTCGTGTTGAAACTGTATTTCCACTGTAAAATGTCTCTATCTGCATCCACCTTGGTATTGCATGATTTGGGCATTTTCTCAGCAGCTCTTTAAATCTTTCCCATGCTTCATAAAGTTGTTCATCAAGTTCCTGCATGAAATTTGAGATTGCATTACGCAACTTAATTGTTTTGGCAGGTGAAAAATACTTACCGAGGAACTTCCTTTGTAGCTCATCCCATGTTCGAATTGACTCTGATGGCAGTGTGAGATACCAACTTTTTGCTCTATTCCTTAGAGTGAAAGGGAACAATCTCAACCAGACAGCTTCATTGGTAACATCTTTAAATCTGAAAGTATCACATATTTCAAGAAATTTTTTGATATGTTCATTAGGATCCTCATTAGACAAACCTCCAAATTGATAATTGTTCTGAATCATTGGTAGAATCTGAGGCTTGATCTCAAAATTGCTTGGAACTTCAGGTCTCACAATGGCTGATCTTTGAGCATTGGGGTTGGATTGCACATAATGTTCCATTGTTTTCTCTGCCCCTTCTTCCTGGTGTTGATCCTCCATTGCTGACTCTTTTCTCCTTCGGTGAAGGAGTGATCTTTCAGGTTCAGGATCTGGTTCGGCTAGTGGTTCTCCACCAGACCTTGTTTTCATGCGCAGACCTTGCCCACCCAAAAATAAAAATAAAACAGAATATAAAAAATTAGACTCAATCAACAAAATAAAATTCACCTAAACTTACTCTCAATTCAATGGTCCCCGGCAACGGCGCCAAAAACTTGTTGGGTGTCAGCAAGTAATATAGACTCGAGAGTCCAGATATCGATCCCACAGAGACCTTGATGAGAGAACTCAGTTTAAGTAAAGATTTTTCTACTGATTGAGGGAAAAGAAATTTTTGGTTTTGGTTTTGAAGACTGAAAAGAAAACAGAAGTTAATTTCAGGAAAAACTTAAAGAGATGAGATGTTGGGGAAGAATGTCAATCCCTCCTAGTTGTTAACATGCAAAACTCTGATTTTATAGCTCAAACTCCTTTACCTTGACTTAGCTATTGAAAACCTGGTTACCCATATATCGGAAATAACTTTCCCTTATTCTTTGAACTCCTTCTCAACCGGATTATTCAAATCCTAAGTGCATAAATATAAAAGCTTGAAGATTAACTCTCTCTTATTCAGAACAAGAGTTATAGAAGTCACATCACTTTTCAAACTAGTCTCCTTCATAACCGGAACAATCTAGTTAGAAAAACAAGTTGTTTTATAAAACAGGAATCAAATAACTAACCCAACTCTCTACTGAAATTTAACTTCTCTATACGACCCTCATTAAATTCCAGAATTGAATTAAGATCAGAAATAAGCAATGAACTCAGATTCTAAAACAAAAGCAAGGTACTATATTGCTATAAACTTCAGAATTTCCACATAAACCAGCTAGGAGTTCATGACTTCCCAAACAAAGAGAGACTACTCCATGCTAATCAAACAAATACACAAAGAGAATTCAATTACAGCCATGAGCATGAAAAGAAAATAAGTACAAAAGACCCCCTTTCAGGACTGCCCTTAGCTCCCACTCTTGCATTAGCTGAAATCTCTTCTCTATCTCTCTAAAGTACCAAGAGGTCGTACAAGACTTCCTCTAGCCTTTCTCTCAACTCCAAACTAACTAAAAGAACAAAAACAACTAAGAACCGAAGTTAGAACACAGAAAAATTCATGATCTGCTCTCTGCCTCGGACCTCTCTTTATAGCTGGGCTTTTGTCCAGAACTTGTAAATTGGTCTCTGTCTAGGGTTATGAATTATGCTTTCCTGACCTCAGAATTGGCTGAAATTACATATGAACCTTCCTTCTGTGGTTCGGGCCTTTCTCACGAAATTTGAGTTTAATCTGAGTTGGGAAACTCGAGATATGATGTGAAGAATTTGCTTGATTCCGCTGCCAAGTTCAGCACTGGGTCCACCACTTTGGAAATGTAAAACTTGAGAACCTCGACTTGGACTTGCCTGAATTTTTGTGATATGATCCTTAATATCTTCAGGAATCTTCAGTCCAAATTTGGCTTCAATTATAACACGGGAACTCTAGATAAGTTTTTCACAATTTTTGGATTAAACTTCTCCTTCTGGCAGCAATTTCCTTCTTTGTGTGGAACTTCTCCTTTTTCGATAATTCAATGCACCTAGAGTTGAGCAATATTCCATAAAATTTTCGTGGATACCTTCCTTAGACAATTAGGACTTCTTCTCTCAAGTTTGGGCTTGATAGGTAGTCAGAATCCCGAGATTTCCGCAAATCTCTTTGCTGAGTCATGGGCGCGGTCGCGCCACATTTTCTTCTGATTTGGCGCGGTCCCGTCACTAGAGCAGAATTCTTTCTAAGTCAGGAGGCGGCCTTCGGGTGCGAGCAGAGGCAGGATTTGTAACTGGCGCGACAACGCCATATTTGGCAGTCGAATTTGCCGACCCGAAATAGAACTTTAAACTCTTTGTAAGGCAACTGTTTGGCGCGCCAGCGCCATTGGTAGCGCCATCTTCCTGGCGCGGTAGCGCCTTCTGGAGGCGCTGTCGGCTGTTTCACATTCCCGATTTGTCCTCTTCTATGCCCTGCTAGCCGTTGGAAATTTCTGCTATTTATTTGAATTTTTGAACTTTTTCCCAGCGCGGTCGCGCCAGAATCGGCGCGGTCGCGCCATTCTCTTTTTCGCTCTATTTTGCTCCTTTTTCCTTCATTTTCACTCAAAATCCAGATTTTCTTCTTTTACCCGGTACCTGAGACACAAAACATGTATTTGAGTTATATTTGTCACTTTCATGCTCATAATCAACTCAAATTAGGAATTTATGATCAATAATTCATGCATAAATAAATGTCTTTTGGACACTTATCAAGGTTGATGAATGTAATTAGCGTGGATTTGCAATACCGTGCAATGGCGCGCCAATTCCATTGCTTCCTTCAGAATTTTAGGCCAATAGTAGCCTAACTGTTTGTCTTGAAGGTTTGGGGGCCTGCTTAGTGAGCTCAACAAATACTAGCATGTGCTTCGGCTAAAATGGCTTGTCTTTCTTCTTTTGAGATACACCGAAGGAGAATATCATCATAGGGACGTCGGTATAGCATGTTACTGAAGTGGCAAAATTTGGGCGCAATTCTTTGAACATAAGCTCAAGCTTTCACTCTGCCAGTAGTTTCTTGTGTTCCAGGTAATCAAGGAATTGGTTACGCCAATTCTCTTCCTCGATTGTATAGACTGAAACTATATTTGTTTCTTCTTCATCCGATTTCTCTTATGAGAGAGCACCACCCACCTTTTATATACGAAATTTCGTTCAGGCCGAACTTTTCTAAGTTCGCAACGATTCCTACCAACGCGTCTGCTTGACTATCGTACATTTGAATTATATGCCCTAGGGCCACGTTCAAAATTTTCCCCAACAGCCTTTGAGCTTCCATGTGATATGGGACGAACTCCTCTTTCTTGACCTCGAAGTCTCCCATTAGTTGTCTGATCACTACGGCCGAGTCACCGAATATTTCCAGTTGAGTGAGCCCCATTTCGATGGCCATTTCCAACCCGAGGATTATCGCTTGGTACTCAACCTCATTATTTGTGCAGCATTGAGATAAGACGAAGGAGTACGACACCAAGTCTTTCGTAGATAGAAAGAGGACGCCAGCTCCTACACCATTTTTTGTGTCGTGCCAGCGAAATACATTCTCCAAGGAGGTAGTATTTTGATGTAGAAAATCTCTTCATCAGGTAACATTTTGCTTACCTCCCTTTATGCTGGGATGGGGTGATCAACTAGGAAATTTATTAGTGCTTGTTCATTTATGGATTTTTTAAGAACGAAATTGATTTTGAACTCCGACAGGAACAAAACCCATTTTGCCAACCCTCTCGAGAGCATAGGCCTAGACATGATGTATTTGAGGGGATCCGCATGAGAGATCAAATTTGTGGAATGTGCCAACAGGTAATGTCTCTGCTTTTGGATAGCGAAGATAAGAGCCAAGCTTGTCTTTTCGATCGGGGTGTAATTGAGTTATGCTCCGACCGTTATACATCTTAGGTAGTACAATGCGTGTTCATTCCCTTGATCATCATTTTGGGGAGTCACTAACCAAACTATTGTCAAAATTGCACACACCCTCTTTGGTTGCTCAGATTTATGACATATGTGGAGGAGGACATCCCAACCATGAATGCCAAGCAGGTAATATTCCAGCTGTAAATTCTTTAGACCAGGCTAATTATGTTTCAAATTTTTGCAGGTCTAATGATCCATACAGCAATACCTACAATCCTGGTTGGAGGAGTCACCCAAATTTCTCATGGTCAAACAACAACAACCACCAACCCAGCACTCAACAGCCCATTGGTCAAACAAGATCACCACTTGGATTCCAAAGACCAGCACAAGAACCAGAACAAAAACCCAGCCTCGAGGACATGTTTTCAAAGTTTCTAGCAAATCAAGATAAAAGAGATGCTCGGACTAATTCCAGGTTTCAAGCTCAAGAAGCATCACTGAAGATTCAAGAGGCATCCCTAAAGAATCAAGAGGCATCAATCAAAAATCTGGAAATACAAATGGGACAGCTAGCCAATGCTATAACAGGTAGGAACCAAGGTACGTTACCTAGCAATTCTCAATGGATGTATCCAACTAGCTCTTCTTGTTTTAATCTAGAAAATCAGCCAAAGCATGAATTGATCAACAGTATGAATGCTGAAACATGTTTTCATGAGCTATCTAATGATGATAAACCTGAATGGATGAATACAGCTAGCACTTCTTGTCTTAATTTATGTGTTACTGCAGAACACATAGAGGAAGATACAACGGAGAAAGCTGAGAGTTGTTGTGAGTTCCAGGAATTTCAAGAGGATGAGGGTGAAAAGATCATGGAGGAAAAAGAAGAAGCTGAAAAAGAGAAAGAAGGGGAAGGGGTAGAAAAAGAAGAGAAACCCCATGAACAGCATAAAGAGGTTAGGATAGAGGACACCAAGGATAATGAACATTCTTTCCTCTCATTAGATATAGATTTCTTCATTATCCGGCCCTATAAACCACCCACAAAAGTTGAAATTAAAATTTTATTAGGTCTGGGCAGTGTGAAGAAAAGTTGGCTAAAAATAAAGGAGCAAAACAAGTTAAAAGCCAACCACAAAAGAGAAAGAGCGGCTAGTTCTTTGCTTGAAAGGCATAATCACCATGTAATAAATTCCAAAGACAAAAATTTCCTTATGCATGGATGGTTTAAGTTTCCATTCGATCCTGGTGGCTCAGAATACTTGTATCAGTAGAGTAGCAATAGCCGTAGGATTTATTTGAATTTTGTTGAAAAATTTTAAGACTTTGAGTGAAGTAGGTTTGAATAGTGTTTTTCAAAAGTTTTAGGATTTGTTTGAATTTGTAGGAGATTTTGATTTGTTTTCATTATTTTTATTAGACCTAGGAGGAAGAGTGTTAGATAAAAATTTAAAGCTTTCAAAAAAAAAAACAAAAAATCACAAAAAAAATTAGAAAACTCAAAACTGGAACTGGCGCAACCGCGCCAAAAATCGGCGCGACCGCGCCAGATCGCGTAACCCAGAATTCTAAGTTCTTAACCGACGCAGCCATTGGGGTCGACGCACCAGTTCGACTCATACGGGGCGAAGTCTAGGAGGGTTAAAACCCCATTTCGAGGGTTCTTCAACCCAAAACACCTGCACAACCCTAGAGTATCATCTTCAACCTCTCCAAATCACCGCCCATCTGAGAGAAATCTTGCCGAAAAACCCGCCGAAAATAGTTCGGAATTCGGCGCAGCACACAGTTCAAGCAGAAAAGAAGTTCGGGGTAGGCATCTTTCGGGTCGATTTAGGAAAAATATGGAATCAAGCTCCCAAAACAAAATACGACATCACAGAGGGAACTTCCTAGTTTAAATTGGTCTAAGTTTGGGGTATTTCCATTGAGGAACAAGGGAGAACGAAGTTCTCAAAGTTGGGGAGTTATTTTTGGTTTCTGCAATTTTCTGGGCTGAAAAACAGTGGTTTTCTTACCTACTTTCGGGCCAACCATAGAATTACCTGGGAACTATTTTAGAAAATTGATTTCAGCACGTGAAAGTACACACTTAGAGCTTTCAAACGCCCCACTTTGCAGCCCAAACAGACCTCAGACCAGAGAGAATCAAGTTCCTCAAAAAGGCCAGAAAGAACTTTCTGCACAGAAATGGCAACTCAAAAATTCTACCAAATGTCAAAAACCAAAGTGCCAAAAATGTGGGACAAGGAGAGATTTGCCACAGAAGATGGGCACAAAAGATTCAATGATGTTTTGTCCAAGTGCAACGTCCATATGGAAAGGGGTTTTATTATGGATGAGCTTATAAAGGAAAAGTATGGAGCCATGATAGAGGAAAGGGGATGGACCCAATGGGTACAAGTTCCTACACAAGCTAGCGGCACACTGGTCCAACAATTCTATGCCAACTTGCAAGACCAAAGGGCCTGGCATTTCTTTGTGAGGGGAAAATGGATCAAGTTGTTTCCCCATGACATCAACGACTTCTTGCACATTCCCGAGGCCCCCACTGAAATACTGACTACCTTAAGAGAGGAGATCAGTGCTACAGAGATTGCAGAGAGGTTATGCCCAAGGGAAGCAAAGTGGGAGACCAGAAGAGGAAAATTGTTGCATTTCCAGAGACAGGACATGCATGTAGATGCTAAGGTGTGGTCTCTGTTCCTGTTTACAAAATTGATCCCTACCTAATCACACCAGAGAGAGCCTACTTCCTCCATGCTTTATGTGAAGGCATTCCTCTCAATGTGGGAGACATAATCCATAGCCAAATCTTGGCTATGACTCACCACAAAAGAGGAAGACTCCCCTTTCCCTCTCTCATCACTGCCATTTGCTTAGCTAATGGGATAGCACTTAGCCCATCTGAACCATTGGAGACAGTGCCCAGAGGCATCTCAGCTAGCTCAGTAAAACAAATCATGAGAGATCATCCATCAACACGATCAGTAGCAAGTTCTAGCAAATCCAAAGATATGGACATGACTGCCCTCCATGAGAGGATGAGTGGGTTAGAGAAGAAGATGGGAAAGTTGGCCACTTACAACAAAAAGATGTGGACATTGTGGGCCCAGCATGAGGGCATACCAGAGGATCAGCTGCCTACTGGAGACACCTCTGACGAAGAAGGAGAGGATTTGGTGGAAGAAGAAGATGATGAAGAAGAATAAGACTAGAAATGTTTAGCTTTGTTATATTTTTGAACTTTCTTCTGAACAATTATGTGTGAATGTGTTTTGATTGTGAATGTGTTTTGAGTGTGCTTATGTTTGAGAGTGTTCTAAATGAAATTTCATTAATATGTACTCAATCTCCATTCATATTAATGAAATTCTAATTTTTACTCTCACAATTTGTCTCAATGCATATTTTAAAAATTTTTCCAATGAAAATCTGTGAAAAAGGACTCATAATCTGCCTCTATCTGATACTTACTTGTCCAAAGTGGAAAAAGAGTAAAATTCATTCAGGAACAGAAGATATGATGAAATTACTCGGCGCGCCCGCGCCAAATTCTGGCGCGCCCGCGCCACTGCCTTGATGAAGAACTGCCACGACAGAGGTAAAAAGGCACACATTCGCCTACATGTATTCTTCTTATGATAAATTTTATGCCTGAAAGACACTTCAAGTCATTGTTTTATTTTCAATTACTGAAAATCATGCAAGTTTTGGTACTAACCCATGAAAGCAGAATTCAAAAGAACAACAAGGGAGTGCCATCCAATCTCAACAAACCAGACTGTCAGGGAAGTATCTCTTTTAGTCCTATGTTTATTTCTGCTTTGAGGACATAGCAGGTTTTTAAGTTTGGGGTGGGATACTCTTCGTGATTTCTTCATGCATGCTGATATGGATTTAAAAAAAAAAAAACTCTATTTTTTTCAAAACTTCACCAGAAATTCCATTAGAGATTTTGAAAAATACCAGTGACAAACCCTGATCAGATGGAAAGCATGATTCACTTTCTGGAAAAATATTTTAGTTCAGATGCTTAGTCTTGAATGGATGAGAATTTTCTTTAAAAACAATTTTTGAAAACAAAGTACAAGTGAGCAAGTTGATTTCAATCACTAGAACCAACCTAAGGAAAACTTGAGGCGAAATAGAGAAAGGTTTTCAAAATTCTGAGGTGATTTAGGCACCTTTTTAAAAATCGTTTGAGCCTTTTTCACAGCCACCCATTTCAATGCACAAGTTGCATCACCTTTTATCAAACCTTTTGGGCCGAAAAGATCCCTGTTTTCTTTCAATGTCCCATGCTACATGAACCGGCCTTAGAGATAAATAAACTTGTTTCTTCTGTACCCATGATTCTCCAAATTATTGAAGTGTTCTGTTTGAATGAGCATGGATAAGGATTTTGAACTTATAAGGAGGGATGGATGAAGGGTATAGAAATATTTCTTTGTAAAGGGGAAGAAGGAGCAAGAGAGGAAAAGAAAGAAAAATTCTGGGCTGAGTAGGAGAAAGGCCACCTTGTGTGTGCACCGGGACTAGGGCCTCAGCAAGCTTAGAGTCTCTGAGTCAACCGGCAAGGTAAGCTGGAATCCAAACAAAGCCAAAGAAAAAGAAAGAAAATGTTGTGGGTTAGTTAAGGGAAAGGCCACCTCGTGTGTGAACCGGGTCTCGGGCCTCAGCAAGCTTAGGGACTCTGAGTCAACCGACGAGCTAAGCTACACTCTGGACAAAACCCAAAGAAAAAGATACATAGGAAAGAGAAAAAAAAAAAAAAAAGAGGGAAAAGGAAGAAATGAGGGATCAATGCAAAAGAATAAGTTTGGGGTGGAAGAGCTTGGAAGAAAAGTCACAAATCCAATTCATGCTCAGGAAAATGGAAAATGGATATGAGGAGGAGAATAAAACCCAAAAGAAAACCAAAAATCTTCATCAAACCCATTAACCCTGCTCATTACAACCCATAAAGACCTAATGATCAGAATTGAGAATTCATTCAGGTTAGTGGAGAGTGGACTGATGGTTGGCTTATGGAGTTGAATTGAGACTTCTCACTTGTAAGAGAATGTACATCTTTGAAAAATTTTGAGGGAAATTCGAAATCTGTTTTGACTAAGCAAGAAGAACCATCATTAAGAAAGAAGTGAATCATCTATCTTGGAAACTTTAGAGGGGAGGATTACTGAATTTTTCTTAGTCTTTACAGATCTATCTGGTATTTAATTCAGAGTTTTGCTCGAGGACGAGCAAAGGTTTAAGTTTGGGGTTGTGATAAGTGTCCAAAAGACATTTATTTATGCATGAATTATTGATCATAAATTCCTAATTTAAGTTGATTTTGAGCATGAAAGTGACAAATATAAATCAAATACATGTTTTGTGTCTCAGGTACCCGGTAAAAGAAGAAAATCTGGATTCTGAGTGAAAATGAAGGAAAAAGGAGCAAAATAGAGCCAAAAAGGGAACGGCGC
This sequence comes from Aristolochia fimbriata, assembly GCA_019845555.1. Lineage (NCBI taxonomy): Eukaryota > Viridiplantae > Streptophyta > Magnoliopsida > Piperales > Aristolochiaceae > Aristolochia > Aristolochia fimbriata. The sequence goes on from CM034079.1 coordinate 21,243,149, forward strand.
GACCGCGCCGGGAAAATATGCTAAAATTCAAATAAATCCTAGAAATTCCCAACGGCTAGTGTGGCTGAAAAGTGGACAGTTCGTGAATGTGAAATCGCGCGACCGCGCCCCTCGATGGCTCTACAGCGCCATGAAGATGGCCCTACCTGTGGCGTTGGCGCGCGACAATGTTTCCTTACAAGAAGTCCAAAGTGCTATTACGGGAAGTCGGCAAAGAGTCAAAGGAGTGGCCCGACCGCGCCAGTTCAACAGTCAAAAATGGCGCTACCGCGCCATTGAGAGTCCTTCCTCTTCTCGCACCCGAAGGCCGTTTTTCAGACTTAGAAAGAATTCAGCTCCAGTGGCGCGACCGCGCCAAAACAAAGAACTATTCGGCGCGACCACGCCGATGACTCAGCAAACGCCAATTACAGAAATCTCAGGATTCTGACTACCAATCAAGCCCAAACTTGGGAGAAGAAGTCCTAATTGTCTAAGGAAGGTATCCACGAAGATTTTATGGAATATTGCTCGAGTCTAGGTGCATTGAATGGTCAAAAAGAAGTTCAATTCAAAATAGGAATCTGCTGCCAAAAGAAGAAGATAAATCCGAAAATTATAAAGAGCATACATGGAGTTCCCGAATTCCAATTGAAGCCAAACTTGAAACGAAGATTCCTGGTGCTACTGAGTATCATATCACGAAAATTCAGGTCAATACAAGTCGGGCTTCTCGAGTTTCACATCTCCAAAGTGGTGGACCCAGTGCAGAAATTGGCAACAAAAAACTTCTTCTCTTCATATCTTGAGTTTCCCAAATCAGAATGGATTCAAATTTTGTGAGCAAGGAAAGGACTACAGAAGGAAGGTTTGGATGTAATTTCATACAATTATGAGGTCGGAAAGTCATAATTCATACCCTTGGACAGAGGCCAAAATTACTAGTTCTGGACAGAAGCCCAACTATAAATAGAGGTCCGAGGCAGAGAGCAAGGCATCCAGTTTTTGATTGAGTTTTGATGCATTTTCGAGTTTTAAATACATTATTTTAGGTTTTTATTGTTTTAAGTTAGTTAGGAGTTGAGAGAGAGAGAGAGAGAAGGAAGAGATTTCAATCAAGGAGGAATTGAAGCGAAGGGCAGTCCTCAAAAGGAGGTTTTCTGTACTTTGTTTTCTTCTTGTTTTCATGGCTGTAATTCATTCCTCTTTCAGTGTTTGTTTTATTAGCATGGAGTAGTCTCTCTTTGTTGGGGAAGTCATGAACTCCTAGTTTGTTATATGTTTGAATTCTGAATTCTACAGCAATAAAGTATTCTCCTTTTGTTTAGAAATTGTGCTTACTGCTTGTTTCTAATCCAAATTGATATTTGAAGTTTAACGAGGTTCGAATAGAGAAGTTAAGGTTCAGTAGAGATTTGGGTTAGTCATATGATTCTTTGTTTTCTAAAACAACTCGCTTTTCTAACTAGTTGTTTCCGGATTGTGATGGAGACAAGTGGAAAAGTGATGTGACTTTTTATAACCCTTGTTCTGAATGAGAGAGTTGATATTTACGCACTTAGGATTTGAATGTTTCCGAATTGTGATGGAGTTCAAAGAATGAGTGAAAGTCAACTTGTTTTTCTCACTAGTTGTTTCCGGATTGTGATGGAGACTAGTGGAAAGTAATTTGACTCGTTAAACACTTTTGTTCTGAATAAGATTTGATCTTCAAGCTTTTATATTTATGCACCTAGGATCTGAATGTTTCCAGATTGTGATGGAGTTCAGAGATTAGGTGAAAGTTATTTCCTGTATATGGGTAACAAGGTTTTCAAAAGCTAAGCCAAGGCAAGGATACTTGAGCTATAAAATCAGAATTTTGCATATTGACAACTAGGAGGGATTGACATTCTTCCCCAACATCTCATCTCCAAAAGTTTTTCCAGAAGTTTCAAATTCTGTTTTCTTTTTCAGTTCTCAACAAAAATCCAAATTTTCTTCACCTCAATCAATAGGAAAATTTTTTCTTAGATTAGGCTCTCATCAAGGTCTCTGTGGGATCGATATCTGGACTCTCAAAGTCTATATTACTTGTTGACCTAGTGCACTTGCTAGACACCATAAAGGGCGCCTAGAGACTTTTCTTGAGCCGCAATATAAAGGAGTGGTTTTCTAGTAACTGGAGCAGTTAGTTCCGGTGGCCGTATCACGTAGTCCTTAGTACTTCTGAATGCTCGTCGACAGGACCCATCCCATTCAAAGGGTATCTTTCTTCATCAAACGACTAAACAGTTGATACTTGCCTGCCAGATTTGAAATGAGTCGTTGAATGTAGGCCAGTTGCCCCTGAAGGTTTTTTAAATATGACAGATTCTTCGATTTAGGCATTTGTTCGATGACATCAATTTTGGTCTGGTCAATTTTTATGCCTCTGTGTCAGACTATGAATCTGAAGAATTTTTCGGAAGAAACCCCAAACGCGCATTGTAGTGGGTTCATCTTCAATTGGTGTCGTCGTAGGCATTCGAAGACCGCTCTTTGGTTCTTTAGGTGATATTCTCTTGCTTTGGTTTTGACGACTAGGTTATCGACATAATATTCCATAAATTTATATAAGAAGTCGTCGAATATCCTTTGCATCACCCATTGGTAAGTTGCCCCTGCATTCTTTAAGCCAAATGACATTACCTTATAGCAGAAGATACCCTTTGGTGTGCGAAAGGTCGTCATTTCTTCGTCTTTTGGGTCAATTTGAATTTGATTGTAGCCGGAAGATCCGTCCTTGAATGACAAAGCCTCATGCCCCGTTGTTGCATCCACCATGAGTTCAGTTATGGGAAGAGGAAAATCATCTTTTGGGCTGGCTTTGTTCAGATCCCTGAAGTCAACGCAAACTCGAATTTGTCTAATTTTCTTCTTCACTGACACGATGTTGGGGATCCAACTCGGGTATTTAACTCCTCGGATAAAGTGTGCCTTTATGAGCTTAACGACCTCTTTTTCGATTTTTGGAATGAGTTCAGGACGAAACCGTCTTTAAGTTTGCTTCACTGGTTTGACTCTGGATTTGACAACGAGTTTATGGACTGCAATTGTTGGATCAATCCCAGGCATCTCAATATAAGACCAAGAGAAACATCTTGTATTCACTGGATAAAGCAACATATTCTTTTTCTTTTGTTATAGATAATGAAGCACTTAGAAAGGTAGGCCTTGCATCTTCTTCTGTACCCAAGTTTACTTTCTTCAATTCATCGATGGTTGCTTGGCCGCCCTCTTCGAAGATAGCGGGTTCTTCTTCAAGTTCTTCTTTTGAAGTCTAAATGTTTCCTTTGCCAGCTGAAATATGGTGGACAACAACTACTTCTTCTTCGACTTCATCCTTCTTGGGTGAAATGAAGATTACCATAGGTGCATTGATTACCAAAGGAGTCGGCATATTGATGTCTTGTACCATCTTTGTTCTCTTCGTCGAGCTTTCCCCTACTTTTCCCAGTCTTTAGCTTATAAGAACTCGAGTCGGTGACTCTGTAATGGTGCCGAGTCTTTGGAAGACGTTCTTTTTGGGCTGCACCGTTTGCTTTTCCTGTCTCTTAAAGACACCAGGTTTCTTCTTCGCCAGTTCTTCTATGCTAAGTCGAGTGAAAACATTTGGTTGAGCATTTTCCTTCAGCCCCTTTTGTCACCAAACTTTCATAATTTTAAGTTTAGGCACCTTACCCAATCTTTGGGAGATGTCAGGTTGTCCTTTTTCTTCTTGATCCACTTGAACGAAGGCTAAGACTTGCGGCTCTAGAATGCCGATTCGGTTCAAGGTTGACGTTCGAGTTTCTTCTGGGGTAGGTTTCTCAATGGCCTTTCTTTTGATCGTAACCTGATTAACACTGGTTTTGCCTGAAATCACAACAGGTTTATATTCCTAATATCCATGCCCATGGAGATTTGGAGGAATTGAATATCCCTGCAATTAGAGCCTCTTCTGGGTCGGTGATAAATTTTTTATTGCCACAATTGCTTTTCCTTGTAATTGATCAAGAGAAAACTAAGATCCTGATTTTGCCATCATCCGTGGCGTTAGGATCAAATCCCTGGCTTTGTGTCTTTGGAAGGTTCTGTAGGCGGTGGATTTCTTCTTTGATGACACCTCAGTTGACGAGCTTTGGCAGGGGTATTGTGACAGCCCCTTTGAGGTAATTCAACCTACTTGACGGTTCTTCTTTCCCTTGGCCATAGACGATAAAGGGAGATTCCCCTTTCTTTCTGCGTGATTGAGAGATATACCTGAGTATTGGTTCCATAGCATGCCCCAGACATTCACTGTTTAGGTTACTCCGCTCAGCTCGTCCGATAGCTTCGTGAGGAATTATTTTACTTGACGATGGAGTAGGTTTTGGCACCTCTAGTGAGTAAAATTTGGCGTCTGTAAAAGAAGCATTTGACTCCATGAATAGGCATTCATCATAAAATACTTCCTTTTCTTCAAAATCCTGATGGTACTTGAAGCATTGATGGAGGGTTGACAGTACGAATCCGTTGCTATGTAGGCATGGCCTCCCAAGTAGCACATTGTAAGACAAGCGCACGTCAATCATGTGGAATAGTGTGTGAGAGACCATGTCACCGATTTGCAGCTCCAACCTGATCATGCCAAGTGTTCGTTGTCCCTCCTGGTTAAAGCCTTGATCATCAAAGAACTACCGAGAAGTTCATTGGCCACCAATCCAACGTCTTTCACTGTCCTAATCGGCATAATATTTATGACCGATACACTATCAAGGAGTATTCGATTTATCCAGGGATCTTTGATAGATCCAGATATGAACAAAGGCCGGTTGTGTGATCTCTCCCCGAGCAGCATGTCTGCCTCTTTAAAGGAGATGGAAGTTGAATGTACCTCCTTAATTTGTGATGGACCTGACAATTGTTCTTTTTTCATTATGTTGGGAGATTATCCGACTTTAGGCTCATTGTGTCTCCACATTTTCAATTGCTTGACTTCAGCGTACTAGTCATCTTTCGCCGCAATGAATTTTTTGAGCTCTAGTCTTGACCTTATAGGTAAGTCAAGATCATCTTGTATAACGTTGGTGATTGACATGTCCTGTAAGCACGTGTGGATGTCACCACTAGATCCCATCGGTGACTACTATCCACCCTTCTTCATTCTTTGTGGCAGCCAACGGCTTGAGCCCTGTGGCGCGAGGGCTGAAGACTTTTCTATATGTCCTCGGATTTGCTCTTGCTTTTGGGCTGGAGTTCGATTGGATGAATATGGAGTTGGAAGCCGTGAAATTATCGTCAGTCTCCAGTATGATGCGACCTTGCATCGCCTGCTCTAGTATTCTCTCTTTTAGAACAAAACATTTTTCGGTGGAATGGCCCACCAACCGATGGTATTTGTAATAATTGGTTTGAGATTTTCCCAACGTCTTCCTGCCTTTTGGCTTTGGGAAGCTGCAACATATTTTTCTCCAAGACCTAATGGAGCATACATGGAACATTGGAGTCTGGGAAAGGATAGGTTTTAGTCTGTCTATCCTTTAGGGTGACATTTTGACGGGGTGTGCCGCCATTGTTTTGACTGGTGTTCGGCTTCCAGACATTTTCAGAATTCTTATTTTGAGTCACAATGATTTTCTGCGGTTGGAGGATGTTGATGGCGAGCACGTCTTTGGTAGGAGCTTTATACTCTATCGCAAACTTCGCCTTTTTATCTGTTTCGGAGATAGAGGCCTTGACTTTTCCTTTCTCCTGAATGGGGATCTCCATATTATGAGCTTCAGTAGCTAGTACTTGGAAATCCCATGCTTTCTGGGTTTGCAAGAAGTACACTAATGATCAATTCATGCCGCGAATACACATGTCGATGACCATCTTGGTAGATAAGGAAGTGATCTCCTTGCAATTGAGGCTCAGATTCCTCGATTGATTGATGTATTCGATCACCTTATCACCTTGACATTGCTTCAAATTTGTTAGCTCTACCGAGGTGACCATGTGCTTCGTACTGCCACTGAGGAATTCACTTTCTAACTATTCCCAACTGTCGGCTGGGTGTTCGATGAACCAATTGAACACATTTCCCTTGGGAGATTGCCCAAATTGTTTCACAAGGAGGTCACTGTCGGTTACTGCGTTATTGCAGGTTTGGATAAAATGGGCGACATGTTGCTAGGGATTGCCGTCGCTGTTGAATTGTTGGAACTTAGGTGGGTGATATGATGCCAGCATTTGGAGTGCCTGGATCCGTCGGGAGTAGGGCCTGGTATAGGCTGGAGATCGTACTCCCTCCGCCTAAACTTTCTGCTCCACGAATTTGGAGATCATCTCTTGCAGGGTGCCATATGATAGCGCCCTTGGTTCCAAAAGTTGTTGTTTCCGGATCACCGGTTGGATTTCGGGTGCCCTCTTCGAAGATAGCGGGTTCTTCTTCAAGTTCTTCTTTTGAAGTCTAAATGTTTCCTTTGCCAGCTGAAATATGGTGGGCAACAACTACTTCTTCTTCGACTTCATCCTTCTTGGGTGAAATGAAGATTACCATAGGTGCATTGATTACCAAAGGAGTCGGCTTATTGATGTCTTGTACCGTCTTTGTTCTCTTCGTCGAGCTTTCCCCTACTTTTCCCAGTCTTTAGCTTATAAGAACTCGAGTCGGTGACTCTGTAATGGTGCCGAGTCTTTGGAAGACGTTCTTTTTGGGCTGCACCGTTTGCTTTCCCTGTCTCTTAAAGACACCAGGTTTCTTCTTCGCCAGTTCTTCTATGCTAAGTCGAGTGAAAACATTTGGTTGAGCGTTTTCCTTCAGCCCCTTTTGTCACCAAACTTTCATAATTTTAAGTTTAGGCACCTTACCCAATTTTTGGGAGATGTGAGGTTGTTCTTTTTCTTCTTGATCCACTTGGACGAAGGCTGAGACTTGCAGCTCTAGAATGCCGAGTCGGTTCAAGGTTGATGTTCGAGTTTCTTCTGGGGTAGCTTTCTCAGTGGCCTTTCTTTTGATCGTAACCTGATTAACACTGGTTTTGCCTGAAATCACAACAGGTTTATATTCCTTATATCCATGCCCATGGAGATTGGGAGGAATTGAATATCCTTGCAATTAGAGCCTCTTCTGGGTCGGTGATAAATTTTTTATTGCCACAATCTCTTTTCCTTGTAATTGATAAAGAGAAAACTGAGATCCTGCTTTAGCCATCATCCGTGGCGTAAGGATCAAATCCCTGGCTTTGTGTCTTTGGAAGGTTCTGTAGGCGGTGGATTTCTTCTTTGATGATACCTCGGTTGACGAGCTTTGGCAGGGGTATTGTGACAACCCCTTCGAGGGAATTCAACCTACATGACGATTCTTCTTTCCCTTGGCCACAGATGATAAAGGGAGATTCCCCTTTCTTTCTGCGTGATTGAGGGATATACCTGAGTATTGGTTCCATAGCATGCCCCAGACATTCACTGTTTAGGTTACTCCGCTCAGCTCGTCCGATAGCTTCGTGAGGAATTATTTTACTTGACGATGGAGTAGGTTTTGGCACCTCTTGTGAGTAAAATTTGGCGTCTGTAAAAGAAGCATTTGACTCCATGAATAGGCATTCATCATAAAATACTTCCTTTTCTTCAAAATCCTGATGGTACTTGAAGCATTGATGGAGGGTTGACAGTACGAATCCGTTGCTATGTAGGCATGGCCTCCCAAGTAGCACATTGTAAGACAAGCGCACGTCAATCATGTGGAATAGTGTGTGAGAGACCATGTCACCGATTTGCAGCTCCAACCTGATCATGCCAAGTGTTCGTTGTCCCTCCTGGTTAAAGCCTTGATCATCAAAGAACTACCGAGAAGTTCATTGGCCACCAATCCAACGTCTTTTCACTGTCCTAATCGGCATAATATTTATGACCGATACACTATCAAGGAGTATTCGATTTATCCAGGGATCTTTGATAGATCCAGATATGAACAAAGGCGGTTGTGTGATCTCTCCCCGAAAGCAGCATGTCTGCCTCTTTAAAGGAGATGGAAGTTGAATGTACCTCCTTAATTTGTGATGGACCTGACAATTGTTCTTTTTTTTCATTATGTTGGGAGATTATCCGACTTTAGGCTCATTGTGTCTCCACATTTTCAATTGCTTGACTTCAGCGTACTAGTCATCTTTCGCCGCAATGAATTTTTGAGCTCTAGTCTTGACCTTATAGGTAAGTCAAGATCATCTTGTATAACGTTGGTGATTGACATGTCCTGTAAGCACGCGTGTGGATGTCACCACTAGATCCCATCGGTGACTACTATCCACCCTTCTTCATTCTTTGTGGCAGCCAACGGCTTGAGCCCTGTGGCGCGAGGGCTGAAGACTTTTCTATATGTCCTCGGATTTGCTCTTGCTTTTGGGCTGGAGTTCGATTGGATGAATATGGAGTTGGAAGCCGTGAAATTATCGTCAGTCTCCAGTATGATGCGACCTTGCATCGCCTGCTCTAGTATTCTCTCTTTTAGAACAAAACATTTTTCGGTGGAATGGCCCACCAACCGATGGTATTTGTAATAATTGATTTGAGATTTTCCCAACGTCTTCCAGCCTTTTGGCTTTGGGAAGCTGCAACATATTTTTCTCCAAGACCTAATGGAGCATACATGGAACATTGGAGTCTGGGAAAGGATAGGTTTTAGTCTGTCTTTCCTTTAGGGTGACATTTTCACGGGGTGTGCCGCCATTGTTTTGACTGGTGTTCGGCTTCCAGACATTTTCAGAATTCCGATTTTGAGTCACAATGATTTTCTGCGGTTGGAGGATGTTGATGGCGAGCACGTCTTTGGTAGGAGCTTTGTACTCTGTCGCAAACTTCGCCTTTTTATCTGTTTCGGAGATAGAGGCCTTGACTTTTCCTTTCTTCGGACTGGGGATCTCCATATTATGAGCTTCAGTAGCTAGTACTTGGAAATCCCATGCTTTCTGGGTTTGCAAGAAGTACACTAATGATCAATTCATGCCGCGAATACACATGTCGATGACCATCTTGGTAGATAAGGAAGTGATCTCCTTGCAATTGAAGCTCAGATTCCTCGACTGATTGATGTATTCGATCACCTTATCACCTTGACATTGCTTCAAATTTGTTAGCTCTACCGAGGTGACCATGTGCTTCGTACTGCCACTGAGGAATTCACTTTCTAACTATTCCCATCTGTCGGCTGGGTGTTCGATGAACCAATTGAACACATTTCCCTAGAGGGATTGCCCAAATTGTTTCACAAGGAGGTCACTGTCGGTTACTGCGTTATTGCAGGTTCTGATAAAATGGGCTACATGTTGCTAGGGATTGCCGTCGCTGTTGAATTGTTGGAACTTAGGTGGGTGATATAATGCCAGCATTTGGAGTGCCTGGATCCGTCGGGAGTAGGGCCTGGTATAGGCTGGAGATCGTACTCCCTTCGTCTAAACTTTCTGCTCCACGAATTTGGAGATCATCTCTTGCAGGGTGCCATAAGATAACGCCCCTGGTTCGAAAAGTTGTTGTTTCCGGATCACCGGTTGGATTTCGGGTGCTGGGGATGGACAGATGGTGGGCAAAGGAGGGAAAGAAATTGGATTGGCGGCCGTGCTGGGTCCAACTTGATTGTCGTTATTTCTCGGGTGGGATGGAGCTCCCAGATGATCTACAATTTGTTCAAACTTTTGCAGGAGAGTGGCGATTTGAATATCTCTCTGCAACTCTTTCTCTAAACTATTTGTCTCTCTCCCTCATGGCAGCTTGAATTTTGCTAACTGTTCTTTGACCGTTCTTGCTTGCATCATCATGGCAACAACCCTAATGACAGGAGAGGTAAGGGAAGAGAGGCTTAGAGAAAGGGGTGGAGTGAATGGCCTAGGTGATGCCTCCGGCGATGCTAACCATCGTATGGGTGAAGGGATGATGCACCTCACTTCAAAATGGGTCATCGATGATGGGACCTGGCTTGCGGTTTGAGAAGATCCCCTTGTTGCACTGGCGACCGGGTTTGCCACTGGGCTCCCTGGCGGTGGGGAGGCCAGGACGGCAGAATAGCTCCTCGCAGCATGGACCCTTGTTGGAGAAGCTACCGGGCTGGTCGATACTTGACCCGCCAGAATTTTGGTTGAATTTGTCCAGCATGTTATGTTGGCAGAGACCCTGTAATGGATCTGGTAGTCGGCCTTCATCGAATGATCACTGGGGCATAGGGTGGACGGATCGTCCTAGCTTGGCTGGCAACGACTGCTGTTGGAGTGCGCAAACAACGAGGGAAGGCGACCAAGGGGTCTGCCATCCAGGGTGCCATGAAGTGCTGGCGCCGACAACGGGAACCTTAGCGACGACCTTGTTGTTGTTGTTGTTGTTGTAGCTAGCCATTTGGATTGGCAGTTGGTTGAAGAACGATGAAGGAGATGAGAGGTAAAATCGGTCTCATTAGGCGTGCCAAATTTGTAAAGGTGAAATATGTCGAACGCGAAGGAGTAGCGACCGAGAAGACAACGATCACAAAATAAAGAGATTTGGCGGAATTTAGAGAATTTGTGGATTCCCATTCTATTCTTCCTCTGATCTTATCTTCGTAATTAATACAGTCGAATATATAGACAAATGAGTCTCACTCAAACTGAAAGTAAACCAAATGGATTTGAAAATTCGCCTAATCTTAATAGAATTGACACTTTTGTATGGCTGTGTTGGGTATCTAGCAAGTGCACTAGGTCAGCAAGTAATATAGACTCGAGAGTCCAGATATCGATTCCACAGAGACCTTGATGAGAATTCAGTTATGTAAAGATTTTTCTATTTATTGAGGGAAAAAAAAATTTTGGTTTTGGTTTTGAAAACTGAAAAGAAAACAGAATTAAACTACTAGGAAAACTAATAGAGATGAGATGTTGGGGAAGAGCGTCAATCTTTCCTAGCTGTTAACATGTAAAATTCTGATTTTATAGCTCAAGCACCTTTACTTTGACTTAGCTTTTGAAAACCTGGTTACCCATATACAGGAAATAAATTTCACTTATTCCTTGAACTCCTTCTCAACCGGAACATTCAAATCCTAAGTGCATAAATATAAAAGCTTGAAGATTTACTCTCTCTTATTCAGAACAAGAGTTATAGAAGTCACATCACTTTTCAACTAGTCTCCTTCGAAACCGGAACAATCTAGTTTAAAAGCGAGTTGTTTTAGAAAACAAGGAATCATATAACTAACCCAAATCTTTATTGAAATTTAACTTCTCATTCGTACCTCATTAAACTTCAGATATCAATCTAGACTAGCAATAAGCAATTAATACAGATTCTAAAACAAAAGCATAGTACTTTATTGCTATAGAAATCAGAACTTAAACATGTAACAACTAGGAGTTCATGACTTCCCCATCAAAGAGAGACTACTCCATGATAATAGAATAAACACACAGTAATAAGGATTCAATTACAGCCATAGACATAAAATAAAATAAGTACAAAAACCCCCTTGAAGGACTGCCTTTGGCTTCTCTTGCACCTTGACTGAAATCTCCACCTTCTCTCTCTAAAGTGCCAAGAGGTCGTGTAAGACTCCCTCTGGACTTTTCTCTTCTCTCTAACCTAACTAAAAAATAAGAAAAACAAACTAAGAACTGAAATTGGAACTCAAAAACTGGATGATTGTGCTTTGCCTCGGACCTCCTTTTATAGCTGAAGCTCTGCCCAAAACTTGTAATTTTAGCCTCTGTCCAAGGGTATGAATTGTGACTTACCGACCCAAGAATTTGTTGAAATTACATCCAAACCTTCTTTACATAGTCCTTGACTTGTGTACGAAATTTGAAGTCATTCTGAGTTGGAAAGCTTGAGATATCACCTTGAGAGGTTGAACTGCTTCTGCTGCCAATTCCAGCACTGGGTCCACCACTTTGAAACTATAAAACTCCACAAACCCGACTTGGATTGGCTTGATTTTCTGTGTCATGATTATCAATCCTCTCAGAAAGCTGTGGTCCAAATTTGGATCCAATTGGAAGTCGGGATCTCCAAATATGGCATCTTCAATCTCGGACTTGTACTTTCCTTTTATGGCGGCAGAGTCCTTTTATGGCAGCAGTTTCCTTCTTTGTCTTGGACTTCTCTTCCTGACCATTCAATGCACCTAGACACTGGAAATATATCATAAAATCTTTGTGGATACCTTCCTTAACCAATTAGGTCTTCTTCTTCCAAGTTTGGGCTTGATTGGTAGTTAGAATCCCGAGATTTCCGCAAGTCACGAAGTAGATTCAGCGGCACGGTCGCGCCGAATAGTTCTTTGTTTTGGTGCGGTCGCGCCACTGGAGCAAAAATTTTGTCTAAGTCTGGAGCACGGCCTTCGGGTCCAATATGAGGAAGGATTCTTCATGGCGCGGTCGCGCCACTTTATGCTGTAGAACTGGCGCGATCGCGCCACTCCTTAGACTCTTTGCCGACTTCTCGAAATTAAACTTGAACTCCACGTATGGAAACAGTGCTGCGCGGCAGCGCCACTAGAGGCGCCATCTTCCTGGCGCGGTAGTGCCCTTTGAGGACGCAGTCGCGCCATTTCACATTCACGAAGTGTCTTCTTTTCTGCTCTTCTAGCCGTTGGGAATTTTTTGGATTTCTTTGAACTTTTTAACATTTTCCCGACGCGGTCGCGCCATTCTCTTTTTTGTTTGATTTTTCTCCTTTTTCCTTCAATTTTCCTCAAATTTATATTTGCTTATTTTACAAGGTACCTGAGACACAAAACATGTATTTGAGTTATATTTGTCACTTTCATGCTCATAATCAAATCAAATTAGGAATTTATGCTCATTAAATCATGCATAAATAAGTGTCTTTTGGACACTTATCAGGCTGTAACGGCAGATAAAAGTAACTGCAGATTTCACCTGCTTGTTTCCCTTGTGGGTTGATTTGAGATGATTTTGGTGGAGTTGATACTTGTGAGTTCTGTAGATCGATTGATTGATGGGTTTCTGGGTTGATTTCTCAATTAATCTCCGACTTGATTTCTGAAATTGATCCCCATTTCTTGATCGAATGCCCTTTTCATAGTTGTCTATAGTGTCTTGTAACATCATTCACCTTGTCCTATTCTTTCTCCTAAATTGTGGCGGTCTTCTGGCAAATTTACCGTGACCAATTTGGACAAAGACAAGCGACTGTTATTGGGTCCACTTGTCATTCTAGTGAGTGCCACTTCAACTTGCGACATGTCGTTTGAGTGTCCAATTCGGCGTACACGTGGCCGATGACGTGTAAATCTTCCAGATTGAATTTGATTTGTTGATCTGATAGGACTTGATGAACGCTTGGATTTGTATCTTGTCCAGAGTCAAAGGTTGACTCTTTGACTCGAGTCCCGCAGAGCCGATTTGGACTATATTTTTTGTCTTATGTGCGGTGGTGACAAAATTGATGTCTACACAAACAAATATGACATTGGTTTGTTTTATCGATGTCCCTTGGACAATCCAAATATAACTTCGATGAGCGTTATTGATGATGTAGATCTTGAACAAGTTTTTTCTCTAACTCTGAATGAAAGCTCTAAGGTTCATTCATTGTATGTGAAAAGTAGCAAATCCTCCAGTCCACGAAGTGCAAGTGGTTTGATATGGTATAGACCAATATTTAAACTTCAAATTATAGGATATTATGCATGTCGTTCATTGATTTGCATAATTTATTGTATGTAGTGGATTTGAAGGTAATTTTAGAGATTGACACACTTGTTTGGAATGTTGATGTATTGCATCTGAACACTTTTGCAAGTATTAGTCATCAACATCGAAGTGATGATATCAATGTTGATGAAGAAGCTCTTGGAAGGTATTAAATGTCTTACCTTACTATCAATATATGTTTACAAATAAATGAACCTTGTGATTGATTATTTTTATTTTTTCCTTATGTACGCAAAATGAACAGAACTTGCCGGTTATTAATATAGATATCAATGATAATGATGGGGCAAAAACTATAAGGTATCAAATTAGTGAGGCTTATCATTTCATAAATACCTACAAATATTTAACACATTAATTGACTAGTTTTTGTTGTCTTATTTTAGGCCCAATGTACAAAGCATGTTATTAGATCACATAAAAGTGAATGAATTTGTTTAACAATTAAATGAAGATGATATAGCTATCAACATTGATTCAAATTAGAGTGAAGATGATATGACTATCAACATTGATTCAGATAGATATTTAAGTGAATAATCATTGGATGATTTGGGCTCAGATAGGGACTCTGATGTAGACGTTCCACCACTGCCTGCATTTAGAGATTTTGAGAATGATCAAGATGAACAAGGCAGAGATGAGCAGCCCATGGTGGGTCTGTCGGAGTATGTAGACCTTGAGAGACCGCCTCAGTTTTAGATAGGTATGTTATTTAAAAATATTTCAAACTTCAGGGATGCCTTAGAAGATGAATCCATCCAGCAAAATTTTAACTTTCGAACGACATTTAGTAATGAGAAAGCATGTGCAGTAGCTTGTTCAAGTGAGTCATGTATATGGGGCATGCGTGTGTCAATATGTGCTGATAAAACTTAAGTGATAAGATTTTATGACACTCACACGTGTGGAAGAGAAAGATCATCTAGTGATCACCCCAAGGAAACAACTGCATGAATTGCGAAGAAGTGTGTTGGATTATTTTCAAACATCGAAGACGGGCAAACCAGGTTGATTGTGAACTACATTCAGAAGGAGTGGGGGGTCATCGTTTCCTATTGAAAAGCTCGTTTGGCGAAGAAAATATTGTTAGAAACTATTGTAGGTTCATATAAAAAACAATATGCCCTACTCCCAGAATATGAGAGAGAGTTGAAACTTACAAAACCAGGAAGTGTTGTGCACATTGCATGTGCCTATCAAGTCCGCCCAAGAGCTGATAATAGATTTTGTAGATTATTTTAGGCATTTGGTGGTAGTATTAGGGCTTTTGAGACAGCGGGCTATCCCATAATCCTAGTGGATGAAACACATCTAAGAGGAAAATATGTAGGTATGTTATTGATTGCATGTGGGGTTAATGGGGAAAGAGGTATGATCACTCTTGCATATGCTAGTAGAGATTGAATATGGGAAACATGGACTTGGTTCCTACGTATATTGCGTGAAAGGGTGGTGATAAGAACTATACCAGACTTGGTCATTATAAGCGATCGTCAAAAAGGCTTGTTGAATGCAGTGGCCAATGCATTCCCAGAGGCCTTTCATGGATATTGCATGAAACACATGTGTGCAAATTTCTTTGACAAGTTTAAAGATAAAAATATGCGAGATCTATTTGGGATGACGTACCGTACTTATCGTTTGGTTGAATTTAATGAACGGTTTGATGAAATTGAAGTTAAACCAACGGGGTCCATGGCAAGGGAGTGGATTGAAAATATCACTAAAGAGCATTGGGCAAATTTTTTTTTTTTGCGTCCTTGATTCAATGTGGGGCCATGGCAAGGGAGTGGATTGAAAATATCCTTAAAGGGCATTGGGCAAATTGTTTTTTTCTGTGTCCTCAATACAATGTGTTGACAACCAACATATCTGTGTTGTAATACAATTTTAAAAGAAGCACGAGCAGCTCCGATTCTTTTGTTGATTGAGAGAACCAGAGACAACGCTATCAAGATATTTAAAACTCGTAGAAAAAGAAGTAGCAAGTGGACGTCAATGGTTACCCCTTTAGTAAAGAAACAAATCCAGAGGGCATGTAAGCTTTCACAAGCTATGCATGTATATGCAGTTTAAGCCGATTGTTTTGAAGTAAGATCATTTGATCATCAAGATGGTGTGAACCTTGAAAATTGTACGTGCAGTTGCGAGTTATTTTAATCTTTCAAGCTACCTTTCTTGCATGCCATGGCTGCAATTGACCTTAGGGAAAAAAAAATTGCTTGTCATTGCAAGGTTTGATTTATACACAGGTCTGGAGTGCGAACTAACTCTCTATTTTTTACATGAGTGAAGTCATGACACCAAAGTTTGAAATGCTTATTTTGTTTATATGTAAGTGGATAATTGTTTTTGGGATTACCAACTTTAAATTAATGTACTAGTATTGTGTTTTAGAGTACTAATTTTGTGTATATGTAGGTTGAATGGTTGTACGACCACTTTTTGATTGTTGGTTTTAGAGTACAGTTTGGTGAAACCATAATTTTTCACACGAGCTGTTTATTACAATGCACGTAGACTGATTTTAACTTTGTATACTGTCTACTTACAACATGATATATTGTTTGCATATAACATTGTATATTGTCTAATTTATATGCCGGTGGATCACAATTTTGTAGGAATCGTGTTCGGCCCTATTGATTATTTGAGCAATAGAAGATGTCATTTTGTACATGGGTGTTAAAGAGTATTCAAATGTTCATTTTGTAAATGGGTGTTAAACATTGTATAGTGGTCCTTTTATACATGGGTATTAAACATTGTATAATGGTTTTAGTGCATTACAAAACAGAAAATAAAAAAAAAATAGCACAATAATAAGTTGGATTGTGTTGTTTTTATAGTGATATTTGTTATTACACTAGTCCAACTTTCTTTTTTTTATCACATCTCAGGTCTAGCTACAAAGGTTGGATCAATATCCTGCCATGATTCACAATATAGAAGTGATATATCGCACAATGGCATCTCTAGAATTTTGTTAGTTTTCACTGGTTATAGATATAATGGTTGTGGGCTAGCGTGTATATGGCTGTGGGGATGGATCAGATAACAGAATTTTATCACCTATAGCCAAATGAACACCTCACCAAAATATATATGTTATTCCTCAATGCCAACTGGCATAATTAAAAGTCTTGAATTATTAATTTTGTTTGTGATTGCAAATCCTTCCTTCTTACACAAAAAAATTGTAATGGTTGGAAATATTCTCATTTTTCATTATAATAATAGATAAGTTGTATTTGTAAGTGATAAGTTGTATTTGTTTCAATTGCCACAATTGCAAATGAAAAAAAATAAAGAAAAAATTTCCTTTCTACTTGATCTCAGAGTCCTTATGTTGCTTTCCATTCCTGGTTTAATCTCTTCAAACTTTTCTAGAATAATTATACAACTAAAATAATGTATGTGTCATAAAGAAATTTTTTGGTCGAAGAAATCTTAGTAGAAAAAACATTTGATTCATTACTAAGTGAGAAAGCCTTGAATAAAAGAGTTCTGATCAAAGCTGAATGTATCCATGTGGTTAACAGACATAGGAAACCTCTAAGCTGGAATGTTATCCTTGGGGAATCCATCAAAGGAACTCTGGCTATTAGAACATTTTGTGTGAAATAGATAAATACAGATTGTGAGCTGAGTAGTTTGAACCTTGAACTATTTTCAGCAAAAAAGAGGAAGTCAGTGACTCTTAATACAACATAGATGTGTGTAGACACACAAGGTAGAAAATTCAAGAAAACCTTTCACTAGATAAGTTCGAAAAAAACTTTTCACCAGAGATTTTCAAATAAAAAGTTTAAACTGAGTCATATAAGTAGAATACAACATGTAGTACTTACCCATAGTCCGTTAATTTCTTTGAAGTAGTTACTGAACCTGTTCACCAAGTTGTAATGCAAGAACAAGTGCAAGATGCCACAATTTACCTTCTACTACACAATGAAGAGCCTCTTTCATTCTGGTAGACAAAAGAGGCTTTTGCACCTCAATCATTGTTGCCTAAAATAGGTTATAAGTATTACTTCCTCTCATTTTTTGTTTACAGCTCAACGGACCGAGTAATCAAATAGAAGATACCCTCATTTTTTATTCAAGTGGCAAATTCTGCATCAAGAACCTCAACAATCTTAGACTAATCAAAAGAAATAAACAAGAACCAT
Source organism: Aristolochia fimbriata (assembly GCA_019845555.1). Classification (NCBI taxonomy): domain Eukaryota; kingdom Viridiplantae; phylum Streptophyta; class Magnoliopsida; order Piperales; family Aristolochiaceae; genus Aristolochia; species Aristolochia fimbriata. The sequence goes on from CM034079.1 coordinate 21,260,964, forward strand.
GGCAATTCAAATCAATTAAAAGGCTCATTACCAAAAGCCAGCCATCTTTCCATCAGTGAGCAATCAGAGACCTTAGTTTTCCATACTTCCGAGAAGAAAGTTTTAGTGAAGAAAGTAGAAGTCTGGTATGTTCGTCCTTTCTAGTCTCCAAATTAGCAGAGTCACAATTTGCAATCTTCTCATCTGTCCATTTATTTAATTCCTTGTAGGCAACATTCTAACCAACAAGCAGTCCTGCAAAATGAATATAGTGCAATCAATTGGAAAATATCCTTATGGATACTGAGCAAATATCATGCAATTAATTACAAAACTACCACATGAAAAATTGTGTATTTCATTTTATACTTAACCAACAATAAGAGTAAAACCTCAACATGAGTCACTGGCCCCAACAGTTTAATGTAGGAATTCTTAGTACACAAGAAGTGAAGATAATACTTCTTAAGAAACACATCAATGTCCAAGCTCCATGTTAGCTTCAACATACCATTTAAGTTCTTCAATCAAAGAAATAAATTCTGCATGTGAATACCATGCAGCTCACAGGACTCTACTTCGCTTGCAAGCTCATGCCTAACACAGGCAATTTGATATGGTGCTCAAAGTTCACTCTCTTCTTGATCACTTCAGCCAGAAACGGATATGGAATTAGTTGAACAAAAGATGAATGACCACCATGTAAGATACCCCGTATAAAGACCAGTTAATTAATTTCACACATGCTAAAGCATTGGTTTCCTTTCTAAACACATTAATTTCCTTTAGTCGTCAGTAAACCAACGCTACTCACAAGTACTCTATTTCTTTGTATATACACATTTCAACAAAGAAAATGGGACGTAACATAATTGCTTCAAACTCTATAAACTAAAACATGACAACTTGCAAAAGACAATCTTTTTTTTTTTTTTTTTCCACAAAAGAACAAAATCAACTTGACCAGTTGCATCTCACCTTATATACAAGAACCTCTAAAATGTCATAAAATTCTAGCGGGCATAATGGTAAATAATGACAGAAAGGAATCCAAATAAACAAATGAACCAACATCAATAAGCTGCCACGAACAAACATGAGGCAATGGAGCCAAAGCGAAGGTCAGTCTCTCAACCTATGGCCACAGATAGGATTGTAGCCATGAACGCATGTCAATGGAGCCAAAGCTAAAGCAACCTTGAATAGAGCAAGAATGTAACCGCAAAAGAGAAAATCAAATAAGCATTAAAAAAAAAGAACTTTGCAGCAATTATGTAACCATAGAACAAACAGAAAGAACAAAACAAAAAGAGCACAACCAAATAACAATGATTTCAGAAAGAAAACAACATGGATAAATAAAAATCTAAAGAAAACAAATATTTTATTGTACAGTTGCTTGTAAAATATTTCGAATCTAACTTGTGATTTCATAAATTCTTACCCAAATCCACTAGCTAAGAGGTTGATCACAGTCCGCAATTGAATCCATGTTGACCTATAACTTGTGATGAGTCAAAATTGACACTAGCAAGTGTACTAGATCCTTCAAATAATATAGAACATGTGAGTCTAGATATCGTCCCAAGAGACCAATTTGGATGAAAATATTTAGAAATCTTTGTTAAGGTTTGAGAATCAAATGATGAGGATTTGTAAATGAATCTAAAAATTCACAAAAAGGAATAACTTGAATGAGATCAAGAAAAAAGACATTAGGAGATCTAGTCTCTTATTAAATTTTAATACAAATAAAGAATTTAGAAAACCACAATGGATTTGGCAAGCTTATAATTGTGTCAACCATATTTTAGGAAATGACTCTTCAAACTAATTCAAGAATACTTTCAGAAAGTTATCAAATGAATTTGAATAAGTTCAAGCTAACCAAAAGTCCTTCTTTCTCAGAAAAAGACTTCAGCCATATAATCGTATTTTTGCCTCCTATTCAAAAAAGCTCCCATTTGATTAACCATTCAGGAGAATGATAAATTTAACAAGAGTTAGTATTACTCTTCTTAACTTCTCTATTCGAATATCACTAAGAAGAGTAAGCCAATTGCATGAACTTATCTTTCAATCTAAATATAATCGAAATTAATTAAAAAACTTGAATTGTACATCAAAGTAGGTTAAGAGAAATAGATTCCAAACAACAAACTTTGCTTCATGCTTCAAAACAGAGAACAATACTGAAAGAATGAAATGAAGATGATCTTGAACAGAGAAAATTGAAATTAAAATAGAAAACAAGAACAAATCTGGTTTTCTTGAACTCCAAAGGTCGATCATCTAGGAAACAACTTCTTCCTTCCTTCAGTTTCTGAAATGCTTTGCTTCTCTTCTCCTTGATGTCCTATTGCATGGAATTATGATCCTTTATATAGGTTTTGAGTCCTGCTTTGCTTTTATTCAGATCCATAATTTCTCTTCTTCCTCCAATATTGGATCTCTTAGTTTTCTTACCAAAAATCTCTCAAAACTCAATCAAATCTCCTATTAAGTTGCCTTGGTCATAGTTGAAAGTGTCTTATTGACTTCCCTTGAAATTTAAATAAGGAAAATTCGGATTTTTATTGAGCCAATATTGCAAATGTCCTTTTATGTTGAAAACCTGCATAAAAAGTTAATAAAGATTAGCTTTGAACTAACAAACATGAATTTAATATAAATAGATGTAAAACTAACCTAACATGACTAATTACAAAATATAATAGTCCTAAACTCATAAGTAATATTATACCCTATCAACTGCCCCAAACTTAGAGTTTTGCTTGTCCTCGAGCAAACAACAAAGATTACTACAACGACTTAGAAATTTAATTCAGGTATGAAGGAATAGAAAAAATTCAGTGAGCTATCTTCCATCACATCAATAAAGAATAAATAAATTAAAAACCTTTGTCACCCCATTGTCAAGCCACCAAAATAGCATAACCAGACTACCTCTTGCCAACAAACACCATACCAGTGTATTAAACAGTCTAATCTTAAAGTCCGTATGCCACCACCTCAATCCACTCTACACTATCATGAAGGAAATCAAAAATTTTGATCAATAGGTCTTTCTAGGCTTTAATGGGGCATGTGAAATGGTGTAGGTTAAATAATGAAAGAATTTTCCTAGGCTAATTCTCCTCCTCATATCCTTGTTATCTTTCCTTGAGCCATGAATTTTCCTTCGAAACTTTGTTAGTACTTCTCCACACTACCAAACTTCTTCCTCTTTTTTTTTTTTTTCTTTTCTAGCTAAGTAGAGAATTCAGCTTATCTTGCCTTTTGACACGAGTCCCTATGCTTACTGAGGCACGAGCCCCGGTTACACAGCAAGATGGCTTCATCGAACTCAGCTTATTTTCCTTTATTTTTTCCTTCTTTTATTATTTTTTTTATATTTTATATTTTATATTTTTTTATTTTTTTATCTTTCTCCTCACAAAATCAGCATGTTCAATTCAGATATCAATTCAATAATTTGGAGTAGTTCAGTAAGAAACAAGGCATTCCAAAGTAAGGCCGAGCTTTCATGAATTTCATAGGATAAGAACAAAGGTAGGGTTCTTGTAGGCCCAAAGGGGTTTCTAAAGGAGATGCATCTTGTGCATTAATATTGGTGGCTTTCGAAGGCTCAATCTCATTTAGAAACAAGTGCCTAAATCACTTCAAAAGTTTTTGAAAACCTTTCTCAGATTCGCCTCAAGCTTCACTTGGTATGGTTATGGATTAAAAGGTAAACATGCTGAAATGCACTCAACTTGACAAACCGCAAACTAAAATTAGTCTTTCTCATGGTCTTCAAGGTACCTGAACCAGGGGTTTATAAGGCTCAAGATGAAATCTCCTCTTATAAATCAGTATTTTCAGATAACTACTGAATCTCCAAATCCCTTGTACTGAATCAAAATCCAGGCATTGCTTATTTAATCAATTAACCATGAAATTATCACGCATACAAGTATTTATGCCAAAAGTCATATCCCACCCCAAACATTAAGAAATACATTGTACTCAATGGAACATAATTTAAAGATAGGAAAAGAAAAACTCCCTGATTCACTTGTATTCCACCGTCGAATATGATGAACTTGCAAAGCTGGTGTGCATGACACGAAAACACATGGTTAAAGAGTAAAGTGACTTGTAATTTATTGAGTACTTCACAACATTTGTAAAAATAACCATTTGCCAAGAACAACATTGATGGGAGAAAGGAATGAAATTAAATGATTGCATGAATAAAAATATCATGGAGAAATAAAGAGCATATAAGAAAACAAATGCCATGTTTTATAAAAACTAAAAATAGGAAACAAATTTATTTTAAAATTTATTATGGACCCACATCCTCAGCTACATCTTTCCTCAATCAACAAACCTGATACTGCTTGTTTCAGGGTTAAATCTCCCCTCTTGATATGGCTTAAGTCGATGTCCATTGACATTGAACTTTTCTCCACTACGCAAGTGTTGGATTTCAAAAGTGTCAAACTCTATTTTTGAAACTATCTCATATGGACCTTGCCACCTTGATTTTAGTTTTCCATGAAATAACCTTAGGCGACTATTGTAGAGGACCACTTTTTGTCCAAGTTCAAAATTTTTCAAAGTAATGTTTCGATCATGCCATTCTTTGGTTTTCTTCTTGTAGAGGGTGGCGATATGATAAGCCAACTGCCTAAACTTCTCAAGTTCGTTTACCTGCAACATACGAGTCTTGCGAGCATTTGTTAGATCAAAATTTAAAAATTTAGTAGCCCAATATGCTTTATGCTCAAGTTCTACCGGTAAGTGACAAGCTTTGCCAAAAACCAACCTAAATGGTGACATTCCAATAGGTAATTTAAATGCTATCCTATATGCCCATAAAGCTTCATCCAACTTTTTTGCCCAATATTTTCTAGAAGTACCAACAGTTTTTTCTAGAATTCTTTTCTACTCTCTATTAGAGACTTCCACTTGGCTACTTGTTTGTGCATGATAAGGAGTAGCTATCTTGTGCCTTACCCCATATTTTTTCAACAAAGCTGTGAATTGATGGTTGCAAAAGTGTTTCCCACCATCACTTATAATAGCTCTAGGAGTCCCATACCTTGTAATGATATTTTTTCTTAGGAATTGAAGGACAACTTTGGCATCATTTGTTCTTGTGGGAATGGCCTCTACCCATTTAGACACATAGTCTACGGCTACTAATATGTATTCATTCCCATATGAAGAAGGGAATGGACCCATGAAGTCAATACCCTAGATGTCAAAAATTTCACAAACAAGTATATTAGTTAGGGGCATCTCGTCTATCTTGGAGATGTTACCAGCACGTTGACGTTTCTCGCAAGTGGAGACATAGTGCCTTGCATCTTGAAATAAGGTAGGCCAAGAAAAACCTGATTGAAGGACCTTGGCTACTGTCCGATTTGCACTAAAGTGTCCCCTTGTCTCTCTATCATGGCAATAATTCAAGATGGCAGCAAATTCAGAATTCGGCACACTTCTTCTTATCACTTCGGCAGGACAGTTTGTAGAGGAAAGGATCTTCCCAGAAGTAGTATTTGGTATCAGCAAGGAACTTCTTCTTTTGATGGTAAGACAAGTCTTTAGAGATCCATTCGCCTGCAAGAAAGTTAGCTAAGTCAGCAAACCAAGGAAGTGGGGAGGTACTACAATCAATAACACAAATGTTTTCTTCAGGATAGAGGTCAGAAATTTCTCTTTGTGCAATGGATTGATGTTCTAGTCTTGACAAGTGGTCCGCCACTAGATTTTTAGCTCCCTTTTTATCTCTAATCTCTATGTCAAATTCCTGAAGTAGTAGAACCCATCGAATGAGCCTTGGCTTGGAGTATTTTTTGGCAAAAAGATGCCTCAAGGCCGCATGATCAGTGAAGACTATGACCTTTGATCCTATCAAGTATGATCTGAACTTTTCGAACGCAAAGACGACGGCCAACAATTGCTTCTCTGTAGTAGTGTAATTTAGTTGTGGTCCAGTGAGAGTGTGGCTTGCGTAGTAGATGACTCTAAAGGTTTTATCTCTCCTCTGCCCAAGGACTGCCCCCACCGCATAGTCGCTTGCATCACACATTATTTCAAAAGGGGAATTCCAATCTGGTCCCACTACCACCGGTGCAGTTGCTAGCTTGTCCTTTAAAAGATTGAAGGCCTTCATACATGCATTATCAAAATTAAATTTAGTATCCTTCATCAGTAAATTAGACAGTGGTTTCGCGATGGTGGAAAATTTTTTTATGAAACGTCGATAAAACCCTGCATGTCCCAAGAAGCTACGGATTGCTCGGATTGAAGTTGGTGGTGGTAATTTCTCAATGACCTCCACTTTAGCTCTGTCAACCTCCAATCCATGTTCAGAAATTTTATGACCGAGAACTATTCCTTCTCTTACCATAAAATGACATTTCTCCCAATTCAGCACAAGATTGGTGTCTTCACATCTTTGTTAGACTAAAGAAAGATTTTTCAAACACTTTTCAAATGTTAGTCCATAAAGAGTAAAGTCATCCATGAAAATTTTCATAAACTTTTCTATCATATCATGGAATATTGACATCATGCATTACTTAAACCAAAAGGCATTCGTCTATATGCAAAGGTGCCATAGGGGCAGGTGAAAGTAGTTTTTCCTTGGTCTTCAGGGGCAATTGGAATTTGAAAATATCCTGAATAACCATCAAGAAAACAATAAAACTTATTTCCTGCCAGTCTTTCTAACATTTGGTCCATGAATGGCAAGGGGAAATGGTCTTTCCTAGTTGCTGAATTGAGTGTTCTATAATCGATGCATACTCTCCAACCAGTAATTGTTCTAGAGGGGAGTAACTCATTGTTTTTATTCTCAATTACCGTAGTTCCTCCCTTTTTAGGCACTACTTGTACAAGACTTACCCGAGAGCTATCTGAAATTGGATAGATAATATCTGCGTCAAGTAGCTTAATCACCTCCTTCTTCACAAGCTGTTAAAGAAGAGGAAATAATAATAGGGTTAGAGTGTTTCTCAAGAAAAAGATATTTTACGGAATCAGGAAGAGGCTTGAGTTCTAGTTTAGGTGTTTCATTTGAAGTCCTATCTTCCTTCAACTCAAGCTCTTTCACCATGTTTAATTTAGAGTTGCTCCCTAGTTCCTCTGTTTCTTCTACATAGAAAGGTTCTTCATCTTGATTGTAACCTTCCAAGCCATTCTCCATTATGACTTCGTGCTGATAGATACCTACACATTCATCAATAATGTCAATTGAATAAAACATATCGTCAACAGCAAGAAGAGGTTTTTTCATAGCTTGGTTGATGTCAAAAACTAATTCTTCATCATTCAGCCTAAGTGTCAATTTTCCATTCTTGACATCAATCAAAGCTCCAGCCGTGGCCAGAAATGGCCTGCCCAAAATTAGAGGCACTTCCCAATCAATTTCCATATCTAAAACTACAAAATCACAAGGGAAAATAAAGTCCCCAATCTTGATTAAGACGTTCTCTATTATTCCTCTAGGTCATTTGGTAGACCTATCAGCAAATTGTAGGAGCATGTTTGTAGCTTTAAGCTCCCCCAAGTTCAATTGCCTGCAAATAGATAAAGGTATTAAATTTATGCTAGCACCTAAATCACTTAACGCCTTATCTACTTTAAAAGCACCAAATTCACAAGGTATAGTAAAGCTCCGTGTATCTTTTAATTTAGTTTGTAGCTCATTCCTCAGAATTGCGCTGCAATTTTCTGTTAGCCTTACTGTTCCTTGCTCCTCTAGATTCCTCTTACCCGATAGGATATCCTTAAGAAACTTTGCATATTGAGGCATCTGCATTAAAGCTTCTACATATGGAATGTTAATTTGAAGTTTCTTAAAGATTTCTAAGAATTTGGAAAATTTTGCATCTAATTTGTCTTTACGAATTCTATCGGGGTGAGGGAGAGTATTTACATCTAGATTGGTATTTGAAGTGTAAGTAGTAGATGTACCTTTGTCTCTCCCCTTCTCTGGTTTACTTATCTGTGCCTCGTCTTTCTCATCTTCAGCCATTTCATAATCTAAAATTTCACTTTTCTTGCCTGCCTCCTCCTTTGGGTTTTGATCTTCAACTACCTTGCCACTTCTCAAGCTTATTGCTTTGACTTGTTCCCTTGGGTTTTTCTCTGAAGTACTAGGCAAAGTACCATTTGTCCTTCCAGAAATTGCATTAGCCAATTGGCCGATTTGTGCCTCTAGGTTCTTCATAGAAGCCTCATGATTGTTTAATCTTGCTTCAGTAGTGGTGATGAATTTTGTCATGAGCTCTTCCATGCTTGGCTTTTTATCTTGAGGTTGGGGCTGAGTTTGGAATCCAGGTGGCTGCCTCACTTGGTTGTTGTTGCTCCAAGAAATATTTGGATGATTTCTCCACCCGGGGTTGTATGTATTGCTATATGGATCATTTGGCCTGCGAAAATTTGAAACATAGTTAGCTTGATCGTGCATAGTATTTACAACAAACATATTTCCATTTTGGCACTCATGATTTGGGTGCCCTTCTCTACAAAAGTCACACAAAGAAGCAACCATTGCTGGTTTATGAATTTGCAAGCTCTCCATTCTTCTTTGTAATGCCTCCACTTGAGATTGCAAGGCTGTTACTTGGTCTACATTGTGGATACCTGCTTCTCTTCACACCGTTGTTCTTTCTACCGGATATAAATACATGTTTGCTGTCATTTCCTCTATTAGATCATATGCTTCCTCTGGAGTTTTTCTATTCATGGTGCCACCAGCTGCTGCATCCATTATGCTTCTTGCTTGTGTAGTAACACCATTATAGAATGTTTGTACTTGCATCCATAAGGGAAATTGGTGGTGAGGGCATTTTTTTAGCATCTCCTTGAACCTCTCCCAAGCCTCATATAAAGTTTCAGTATCTCCCTGAATAAAAGAAGAGATTTCATTACGCATTTTAGACGTTTTAGCGGGAGGAAAATACTTACCCTAAAATTTCTTTTGCATTTCTTCCCAAGATTGGATAGAACCAGATGGTAATGAGGTCAGCCAGCTCTTTGCTCTATCCCTTAAAGTAAAAGAAAAAAGTCTCAACCATATGGCTTCATCCGGTACTCCATCATACTTGAAGGTAGAACACAATTCCAGAAAGTTAGATAAGTGTTGGTGAGGGTCTTCATGACTCAAGCCGCCAAATTGGTAGTTGTTTTGTATCATAAGGAGAATTTGGGGCTTAATCTTAAAATTATGAGCTTGAATTGGTGGTCTTACAATAGAGGGTGCTGCTCCATTTGGATTTGGTATGACATAATCTTGCATCGTTCGCGCTCGAATAAGATTATTAGCACCAATTTCAATATTATTTTTAGCCGTACATGAGGTGTTGCCCCTTGGATTGATTTCAATATTTTCTCCAGCCGTACCTGAGGTGTTGCCCCTAGGATTGATCTCATCATGTTCATATGCCATTTCAGAACTATTGTTCGATCTCCTCCTTTACCGAAGTATTCATTCAGGCTCCGGATCAAACTCGATTAAAACTCCCTTTGGAGCTCTGGTCATACACTAAACAAAACTTCAGAAAATAAACAAAAGACACAAAAAAAACAGAGTTACTTGACTTATTAAAGTCTCAAATCAATAGAAAGATTTCCAAATAAATTTTCATGTAAAAATTTGGTCCCCGGCAACGGCGCCAAAAACTTGATGAGTCAAAATTGACACTTGCAAATGTACTAGATCATTCAAATAATATAGAACATGTGAGTCCAGATATCGTCTCAAGAGACCAATTTGGATGAAAAAATATAGAAATCTTTGTTAAGGTTTGAGAATCAAATGATGAGGATTTGTAAATGAATCTAAAAATTCACAAAAAAAAATAACTAGAATGCGATCAAGAGAAAAGACATTAGGAGATCTAGTCTCTTATCAAATTTTAATACAAATCAAGAATTTAGAAAACCACAATGGATTTGGCAAGTTTATAATTGTGTCAACCTTATTTTAGGAAATGACTCTTCAAACCAATTCAAGAACACTTTTTCAAAAAGTTATCAAATGAATTTGAATAAGTTCAAGCTAACCAAAAGTCTTTCTTTCTCAGAAAAAGACTTCAGCCATATAATTGTATTTTTGCCTCCTATTCGGAAAAGCTCCCATTCGATTAACCATTCAGGAGAATGATAAACTTAGCAAGAGTTAGTATTACTCTTCTTAACTTCTCTAATCGAATATCACTAAGAAGAGTAAGCCAATTGCATGAACTTATCTTTCAATCTAAATAGAATCAAAATTAATTAAAAAACTTGAATTGTACATCAAAGTAGGTTAAGAGAAATAGATTTCAAACGACAAACTTTGCTTCATGCTTCAAAACAGAGAACAATATTGAAAGAATGAAATGAAGATGATCTGGAACAGAGAAAATTGAAATTAAAATAGAAAACAAGAACAAATCTGGTTTTCTTGAACTCCAAAGGTCGATCCTCTAGGAAACAACTTCTTCCTTCCTTCAGTTTCTGAAATGCTTTGCTTCTTTTCTCCTTGATGTCCTATTGCATGAAATTATGCTCCTTTATATAGGTTTTGAGTCCAACTTTGCTTCTATTCAGATCCATAAATTTTTCTTCTTCCTCCAAAATTGGATCTATTAGTTTTCTTCCCAAAAATCTCTCAAAACTCAATCAAATCTCCTACTAAGTTGCCTTGGTCATAGTTGAAAGTGTCTTATTGACTTCCCTTGAAATTTAAATAAGGAAAATTCGGATTTTTATTGAGCCAATATGCCAAATGTCCTTTTATGTTGAAAACCTGCATAAAAAGTTAATAAAGATTAGCTTTGAACTAACAAACATGAATTTAATATAAATAGATGTAAAACTAACCTAACATGACTAATTACAACACATAATAGTCCTAAACTCATAAGTAATAATATACCCTATTGCCTTCATCTTCTACCAAGACTTTCTCTCTTTCGTAGTTTTCTATTTCATCTACAAGACTTGTTTCCCATCCTTCATGAGATTTTTCTGCTACATCAAGGCTTAGATCCTCAGGCACTCCTATGCCCCCGGTATGCTCACATGAGTCATCTTCCCTATCACTATGATCGTGTATCTCAACATTGAGGTTTGAAGAGTGTGGATGCATAGTGTGGATGCATAGTCAAGGGGGAAGGAAATCTCGACTCCATCACTTTAAACCTATCCTCGACATTGGATTTGAAGTTCGCTAATTCGGCTTCCAAGTAGGATATACGTTCTCTCGAATGCTCTGACTCCTACATCACAAAAGTAAAATCATAGTTATATATCACTCAATATAAGTTACGAAAATAACCTAAAAAACATACATGGCTGCTCTGTGCACTACTCCCATGTGGTGCGACTAATAATTCTTGCTCTGCAGGAGTTTCAGGCACCAAGAGGTGCAATTGTCATCACATTAGCATGTTATTAATGAATCACTTAAGACTACAAAATCTGTTACTGAGGAAAACTCGACAAAGGTCAGATATTTACCTGACAACCGCGTTTCTGCTACACTTTTCCCACTTAACTTCTCATATTGAATTTCTTACCCTCCCATCTAAACAAACGTGGTAGGCCTGAGGTTCTTTAGTTCATGACCAGTTGTTGCCTCTTTAAGCCATCGCTGCAAAATCAAACAAGATTATATTTAGTAAAACTAAGCCAAGATTTGACATAAAATAATGACCAATTAAACTACAAAATATGATTTTTTTTTGTTGCGGGTTGCACAATTGTTCACGCAATCTACAAGATAGCGGTGGAAAGTAGGGGCCCATGTATATGTACTCAACAAATGCACATCCCCAATAAACTTCAATAATAGTTTGTTCAACCCTCCATTTGCTGAAATAAACAAAAACTTTAGAAATGTGATCAACACAAACACTAACTGTATCTAGAGTGTCAGTGCAATCCTTGACTAACCTCTCAAAAATATTTCTTGCACTGGACACATATAAATTCTCATCCCTGTGCAGCCTCTTGTAATCATCAAAATTACCACCATCATTGTAGAAGTCCACATGGCTACCTTGCATTTCAGTCCTAAAACTAGAGGAGCAACATCTTCGGGTCTAAAATGGAGGAATCTCCCTAAATATGACACCCCACATCTATCTACATCCCAGTTCTGGACGATAAAATCTAGGATGGCCCTATCGATACATTGAGTAGAGATGTTTAGTAGGTGGCCAAAAGGGGTAGACTTAATGGCTTCAACGTACTGGGGAGGTATATCAAGGCTATCAAACTTGTCCTTAAATGGGTACGGTAAACATCGTGTTTGGCACAAGACCCTATCCTATTGTAGAAGTAGTGAAAGTAAATGTTAGATTAAATATTTTTTTTACGAAGCACCTAGCTATGAGGATAGTAGGGTACTTACTTCTCCCTTTTGCTCCATGATTTTTTCAGTTATTAACTTTCAAACCTATTTTTAACACACAAGATTAGAACGGTAAGATTCACTAAAGAAATATTGAATAAAATAAAAATATATTATTGCTTGCATATTTAACAAGGTATTATTGCATGTATATTTAACAAGGTACTACATGCATGTTTAACAAAGTATTGCATGCATATCTAACAAGGTATAACATGCATATTTAACAACGTACTACATCCATATTTAATAAGGTACTACACACATATTTAACTCGGTACTACATGCATATTTAATAAGGTATTGCATGCATATTTAACAAGGTACTGCATGGATATTAACAAGGTATTGCATGTATATTTAACAAGGTACTACATGCATATTTAGCCAAGTGTTGCATGCATATTTAACCAGGTACTGCATGCATAATTAACTGGGTACTCTATGCATAATTAAGAGCCTAAGATTGACTCATAGTGGATTAAAAGAAAACAAATCAACCAATTATAATAGATCTTATAGGTGGATTCCAAGAAGTTTAAGAACTAGAATAAAATAAAAAAGCTACTCACAGGACTCTACAAACTAGGACTGGATTGGGCTTACAAAACTGGGACTCATCCTTCAAACTAGGACAGATCCTTTGAAAGCCTTCTCGTGCACAGAACCCATATTTCATAAGATAAGTTCAAATATATAAAATATCTGGTGCACACTACAAAGCCAACAAGATTATTTAATAAAAAGGTTTGGACTTCATTTCTATAAATAACATTATCCTAACTTGCTTGAGAATTAAAAGCATAGTTTATCAAATTTGCTACAACTTAGCCCGCTGCTCTAGAATGATGATATTTCTAGGCTAGAACACATGCTATCATCAGAAGTAGTATAAGCAACATTACTCAACAACAAATAAAGTGACAAATCTTAAAAGCAACTCCATATGGAGGCCGACCCACTTGAAATAAAGGAAAAGAACACCATATATACATGCAGTACAACACAAAAGTTACAAACCATGACAAATATCTGAATATTATGCTTTATTGCTTCACAACTAAACAAAAGAATTTTCTACCTTTAATTCTGAATGAAAATTTTCATAATTCAATGTTAAAAGATTAAACATCGGATAACTCAGAGGTTTTTTTCCTCCAATTTCGTTGAAGTACCATTACCCATCAATCGTTTTGACAAAAATTATTTATTGAATATGATTTAACACAATTTACCAAAAATATTTTAATTAAGGTGAAACAATCGCAAGTCTAGTTTAGGTTCCAATCTATAAGCTGAACCAAACGAAAAGGAGGGAGGTCTCGAATTGAGAGAGAGGGAGAGAGAGGGAGAGAGAGGGAGAGAAAGGGACAGAGAGGGAGAGAAAGGGACAGAGGGAGAGGGAAAGAGGGGAGAGGGAAGAGGGAGGGAGGGAGAGAGAGGAGGAGAGGGAGAGAGGGAGGGAGAGGGGAGAGGGGAGAGAGGGAGAGAGGAGAGAGAGGGAGAGATGGAGGGAGGGAGAGAGGGAGAGAGAGAGGAGGGAGAGAGGAGAGAGAGGGAGAGAGGGAGAGAGAGAGGGAGAGAGAGGGAGAGAGAGGGAGAGAGAGGGAGAGAGAGGGAGAGAGAGGGAGAGAGAGGGAGAGAGAGTGATAAGTGTCTAAAAGACACTATTTTTAAGCCTCAATTGGGATTAGAAATTACATGTTGGAGTCAATATTCATCATAAAATCATCAACTATATCTCATATTCATATTTTCTCTCTCAACAGTCCAATGCAAGAAGAATCATCGAAATCGGAGCTAAAATGAAGAAGATATGAAGATTTTAGTGCATAAAGGAACAATATTGCAGAGACCGACGCGACCGCACGAGTTTGAAGGCATACTCTAGCACGACTGATGCGATTCTAACTAATCACTAGCAAGAGGACTAATCAAAGTAATATAGACTTTATGCAAGTCCGAATATCGTCCCACAAGGACCAAGCCAACAGTTAATTGCTTTGTGAATAAAAATCTAAAGTTTGAGAAATCTGATTTTAAAACAAAATTCTAAACTAAACCAGCACTTGAAACAGTTAGGAAAGATTTTTTAGGGGATTTAATGATGAGAGAAGACGTTGGGAATCCAATTCCCTCCCTAGGCACTTTCTGAGATTGAATATAAAAAGAGTTTGGAAATCAATTTTTGACAAGCTTATAAAACCATGGCTACAATCCGCATCGGCATCACCTTTCTCCATCTCCTAGAGCAAACTAACCGGCATAATCTACTCTATTAGATAGCATAAATATGAAGCTTATAAGTCATAGACAGATCAACTAATCCAACAGGGTATTACTTTAAGGTCGAGGATTAACCCAAGGATTAGTGATCTACCTAGTGCACAAACTCAAAAAGACTATAATTCTTATCAGCACGTCTCACCTTAAGCCCAACGTCACCTTATAACCAGTACATAGCCAGAAAGCAAGAATGAATCAAGAAATTACAACAATGAAAACTCATTCATGGACCAAACTGAAAACCAATTGAATTAAAAATCTCAATCTTATTAAATGCCTAGGGAGTCATGGACTCCCAACTAAAAACGACTACTCCATGCTGGAATTGAAAGCACACAAAGTGGTTTGTACAATAGCCATGAATTAAGAAAGAATAAGTAAAGAAAACCCCCTTGGGAAGAATTCCCTTAACCCTTCTTGCTCCTTGGCTGGAAGCTCCGCCTCTCTTCCTCAAAGTGACCAGAGTTCGTGTGAACTCCCTCTGGACCTTTTCCTCTCTCTCTCAACTAAACTAAAAAGAAGAACTGAATACAAAATTGAAAAGAAAACACAAGAACTCGAACCGAAACTGGATGGAGAACTGGATGATTTGCTCTTTGCCTCGGACCTCCTTATATGCTTGTTCTGCTGCCCATGTCATGTAAATTGCTCTCTGTCCAGGGGTATGAAGTACCCTTTCCCGACCTCATAATTGGCTCAAATTACATCAGGACCTTCCTTTTGAAGTCCTTTCCATGCTCACGAAGTTTGAATCCATTCTGAGTTGGGAAAATCCAGATATGAGGGAAAGAAGTTGCCTTGATTTCTGCTGCCAACTTCTACACGGGTCCACCACTTTGAAGATGTGTTACTCGAGAATCCTGGCTTGGATTGACCTGAAATTTCGTGGGAAGATTCTCAGTAGTACCGGGAAGCTTCGTTCCAAGTTTTGCTTCAATTGGAATAGTGAAACTTCTTCTTCTCGATCACCCACAACATCCGAATTTTTTCTCCTTCCATATGCACCGATTCCTGTTTTGAAACAACTCCTTCTTTGAACCATTCAATGCATCTAGACATAAGAATTTTACCTTAAACTCTTCGTGGGCACCTTCCTTAGACGTCTGGGACTCATCCTCCCAAGTTTGGATTGGATTTGATTGCAGGTTCCCGAGATTTTCGAATTCTGAGCAGCAAAGTCACTGGCCCGGTCGCGCCAAATTGTGGCGCGGTCGCACCATTAAACTCGATATTCGTTTAAGTAAACTCTCCACATGGCGCGGTCGCGCCGATCTGTGCTGAGATTTGGCGCGGTCGCGCCGGTCCTTAGACAATTTCTTGGTGTTTTGCCGACTTCTCGTTTTAGCACCTAGAACTCCATGTATGGAAACAGAGTGGCGCGGCTGCGCCACTGCGAGCGCCATCTCGCATTCCAGGGTTGTCTTCTATCAGGTTCTGGTAGCCGTTGGGAATTTCCAGGAATTGTTTCAATTTTTGTCCAATAAATCGGTGCGGTCGCGCCAGAAACGGCGCGGTAGCGCCGTTCTTCATTTTGGCCTCTTTTGCTCTTTTTTCCTCCGTTTTAGCTCCAAATCCCGTTTTTCTTCTTCCACTGGGTACCTGAGACATAAAACATAAAACTGAGTCATATTTGTTGATTTCATGCTCTGAATTAACTCAGAATTAAGATTTTCAATCAAAGATATTGTCTTTTAGACACTTATCAGCGAGCGCGCCAAAAAATGGCGCAACCACGTTAAAATGGACCCAGAAAGCTGCCAAACACGACCAAAACACTTTCCATTCGAGAAGAACATCGCTCGATTTGTATGCCGATCTAGCGCCATTTTAAGCTTTTTTTGCCGACCGCTACCGATTACTCGCCACTCTAAGTTGCGAAAATCACGGGAACCAGCAATCAAAATCAATTCCAAACATGGGAGAAGGAGTCTCAGACGTCTAAGGAAGGTGCCCACGAAGAGTTTAAGGCAATGTACTTAAGTCCAGGTGCATTGAATGGTCCAAGAGAAGAAGTTAACTCAAAACAGGAATCTGCTGCTAAAGGAATGAGATAAATCCAAATTTTGTGAAGATCATGGAGGGAGTTTCACAATTCTAATTGAAGCCAAAATTGGAACGAAGATTCCTAGTACTACAAAGGATCTTATCACGATAAATCAGGCCAATCAAAGCCAGGCTTCTCGAGTTGCACATCTCCAAAGTGGTGGACCCAAAGTAAAAATTGGCAACAGAAATCAGGCAACTTCCTTCCCTCATATCTCGAGTTTCCCAACTCATAATGGATTTGAACTTCGTGAGCAAGGAAAGAACCACATAAGGAAGCTTCTGATGTAATTTCAGGTCGGGAAGTCACAATTCACAACCCTGAACAGAGGGTGAAATTACATGTCCTGGACAAAGTTTCAAGTATAAATAGGGGTCCAAGGCAGAACTCAAAGCATTCAGTTTCAGTTCAAGTTTTTGTATTTTACATTTAGCTAAGTTTAAGTTTAGTTTATAGAGAGTCTTGAGAGGCAGAGGAGACGTCCTATTGAAGCTTTTGAGGCAAGGAGAACCAGCCATTGGAAGCCGAGTTCAATAAGTAGATCCTTCTCAAGGGAAGTTTGTACTTAGTTTTTCTTTTCTTTTCTTCTTCATGATTGTATTCAAGACCTTGTTTTGTTCTTTAATTTCCAGTATGGAATAGTCTTTTATATTGGGAGTCCATGACTCCCTAAGCATGTAATGAGATTGATACTTTATAATCTATTTGGTTTTCAATTTGGTGCATGAATGAGTTTTCCATGTTGTTAATTCTTGATTCATACTTGCTGTCTGGCTATGTACTGGTTATATGGTGCCGCTAGGCTTAAGGTAAGACATGGTGATAGGATTTTACAAATCTTTATGAGTTTATGCACTTGGTAGATCACTAATCCTTGGGTTAATCCTCGACTTTAAAGTAATACCCTATTGATTGGATTAGTTGATCCTATATATGACACAATGAGCTTCATGTTTATGCTATCAAGTAGAGTCAATCATGCTAGCTAGGTTTACTCTAGGAGATAGAAACAGGTGATGCCGATGCGGATTGTAGCCATGATTTTATAAGCTCGTCAAAAATTGATTTCCAAAGCTCAACTTCTATTCAATCTCAGAATTGCCTAGAGAAGGAATTGGATTCCCAATGCCTTTTTTCATACTGATTTTATCAAAAGCCCTCTCATGATCTCTATAGGATTAGGTAGATTAGTTTACTTTCTATTTTTATCACTCCTTCCCAACTGATTCTCAAACTTTGGTTTTTAAACTAGAAAAGCAATTATCTATTAGCTTGGTCCTTGTGGGACGATATTCGAACTTAACCTAAGTCTATATTACATTGATTAGTCCTCTTGCTAGTGATTAGCTGGGATCGCATCAAGTTTTTGGCGCCGTTGTCAGGGACCAATGTTTTAATAGTAATTGCTAGTGTTTAAAACTATAGCTTTGAGTGTATATTCTATTTTTTTATTTTTTATTTTTTTTTATTTTTTTATTTTTAGTGGACAGATGTGTTGTGTGCATGGATTTTGGTTTGCATAAGTCCACTTATGGAATGAGACACCTTGAGGAGTATAATGATTTTTCTTACCCAAATCAAGCATGGAATTTTTTTCAGCATTCTAAAAATTTTTATATGCCATTTGATTCTTATGAACAGCCATATAGTTCTTTTGACCACTCTTATAATTCTCCCACCCATCATGATGATATGCTTAGCATGCAAAATCAATTTAATTTACTTCAAAGGCAAGCTGATATCATGCAACTACAAAGAAATTCTGTGAATTATTTTTATGATGTGTGTGGAGGTAACCATGCTACTAATGCATGCCATTTAAATTCAAGACCTTATTTTTCTAATTATGAGTCTAATTCCTGCAGGTTAGACCCATATGGAAATTCATACAACCAAGAGGAGCCACAATGGGAGGAAGATAGGAGACTGATCCGAGAAATATATGCAGAACTTCGGGTCAATGAAGACACCGCAACCCAAAGTCCGGTCAATAAAGCAACCGGTCACACTCCCATACCACTCAAGAATGGGAGGACCTAGTAAGGTGGTTAGATTATCTTGAAGAGAATCCCGAAGAGCAAGATCTACAAAAATTAGAGGATGAGAAAGAACTAATTGAAGAGGTAGAATAGTCCCTACCCTTTATGAATGGAGAGATCCTAGAAAAGCCTCAACCAAAGGAAACCTTGGAAGAGAGTGTGTGCCCCTATGATTTAGAGGATGAGGAAGAACCAATTGCAGAGATAGTAGCTGAGGTGGAGGAAAAATTCATCCCATTACTGATCTTCCAACCAATTGAGAGAGAACTACAACAAGCATTAGTGGTTGAAGAAGAAAGCATGGAGGAAATGGATGAGGTCAAAGGATAGCACCAGTAACTCAGATTGCACCAGAACAGACAATAGTAGCAGGGGAAGAGGAATAACACTCTTTTGCTATATGGGACTCTCTTTTGGACTTGTCTGAAAAGGCAAATTGTTTAAGAGTTAAGGAGGACGAAGGCAAATCAGTAACAAGGACTAGAGGATAGCTCCAAGGTTAGTTCAAATGTTGGAGATACGTCCAAGGATTTAAAGGGAAACAAGAGAGTGAATTTGAGAAAGACTATTAATTGTGTTTATTCTTCACCTTTCGAATTTTTTTCTCTTTTATCTATTTGGGTGATTTGATTTTGAACCTTAATTATATAGTTTATGAGTGGTCAATTTCACTTTTTTAGGGTTGTATTGCATTGATTTATGTGATCTCTTGCATTTACTTCAAAAAAATACTGATTGCATTAAGTTTAAAAAATGCAAAGTGCATTTATCTATCTTTGTGCAAAGTGCTTTTTAGTTACTTGGTCAAAATTAAATTGATTGTTGAACCCTTTTAAATTCCAAGAGGATAGTTTTGGGTGGACCATGGGCGAATTAGTGTACGACCAACCCTGTTCAGATTTTAGATAAGGGGTTTGTGAGTGAGATAGGGATATCATCATTGTTTGTAGCCATCAAGGTCCGAGTCAAAGTGACCTTTATTCAGCCCACTTCCATAAATCGGGAGAAAGGTAGTCTACCTAAAAAAGACATTGTCACAATGAACTCGTAGAGGCTCAAAACTACCTCGATCCATTAGTTAGTAGATTAACTATCTAAAAGCAAGAGAGGGATTTATTAAGGGATACAAGCAAACACATGGCAACCTGGCCTTAACTCTACGAATTAATAAAATCATCGCTTCAAAAAAAAAAAAAACTCTGCCCATTGGAAAAGCATCGGGCCGGACACTGTACATTGTTGTGCTCTACAAGAAGAGTAAGATTTTGTGAGCCACGGCATACAAGCTTAATTCAATGATTTCTACTTGAATGGTGTCACAAGCAGTACTCTAGGAGATTTTTGGCCCATAAGTCTCATTTCCAGCCAATACAAACTCATTGTCAAGGTTCTATCAAGCGGGCGTGTAATCGGGCTTCCCGACGATTGGGCAAAGCAAGGGCAATGCGTGCACCGGGCTTCGGACGGTGGGCAAAGCAAGGGGCAACGCGTTCACCGGCTTCCCCGACGGTGGGCAAAGCAAGGGGCAATGCGCGTAACCGAGAATCACCAAGGTGATCGTCTCTTCCCATCAATCTTTGACATCGCACAAGAGTGCTATGTTACGATTATAATTTGTAATGTCAAGGATTATGGGGGAACTGGGTAGTAGCTTCGGTGGTCCCATAAGAGTTATTGTTGTGAGAGGTCTTGGGTGGGGTCTCCACAACAGCCTTGGATTATTGGAGTATTAGAGTCTATTAAAGTTTGTAATTGGGAGTTTCTATTGACCATTTCAAAAAAAAAAAAATGTCTAGGATTATGGGAGAATTAGGTTTTAGAAGGGGAAAATCAAGAAGAAGAATAGAGAAATAGGGTTTAGAAAAGGAAGGAGGAGAAGAAAAGGAAGTGGTTCTTCTATTATTCTGGCCTAATCAGTCTAGAGGGGAAACATCTTATTTACAATAATCAAAAGATACAATATTTTTTTTTGAGAATGAAAAAAAAGATTATCAAAAGATACAATGTTGTTGTTTAGTCCATTCCAAAATACAAATAAATCCCAAATACCTCGTGAATCATAAATAAAGTCCCTAATCAAACTAAATCCATAAGGCCACTAATTGCTCATATAAACCCATCATAAGGCCCACCAATGGCCCATATAAACCCATCATAAGGCTCACTAATGGCCCATACTGCTAGTATACATATATATATATATAACATTTCAACCCCTTGAAATGAACCTTGTTCCCAAGGTTCATAACAAAAATATAAACAATAGACCAAGCAATAAACCATGGCATGTCTCAATCACAAGCTAGCAAATCATCACCTACAACAAGCTGAGTGCCGGTGGCAAGCGCTAAACTAGTCTACAAGCATAGTGCATAGTGAAAGCTAGAACACCCAAAAGGCAACCAATGTGGAGTGCAAGGTGGCTGCAACACAGGAAAAGAGTGACTAGGAAGTTGTTGCTGAAGGCGGAAATCGAGGCGACATCTGTGAGGCAAGCTACTGAAATAGCGCACAAGGCGGAAAAAGTGATGGTGGGGTCGGCTCAAGTGCACCCAAATTGATGGCAGCTAAAGTGGTTTAACTAGACAAAGTGCTAGCCAATGGTGTGTAAACAATAGAGGGTGGACAGGCTCTCAAAAATGAAGCGACACTAGCAATGATAGCAGTAGAGAAAGTAGCACTGGCAACAGAGGCAACATTAAAATGGCAACAAGAGCAAAAGCGGTACTGGCAATAGAGGCGACACTGGCAATAGAGGCAACACAGGCAACCAAAGTGACTTTGGCAAAGTCAACATTGAGACAGGCGCAAGAGGGGCTAGGGAATGAAAGCCCAAACAATGCGGTCAAAAAGTACCATCAAAACGGTGGCAGTGCATGTCTGCTGCTAAGGAATGGAGACCACGTTCATGTGAGAAATCGTCGGGGTTGCAGCAGTTAGAACCTATGGCGAGTAGGGAACCAACAAGGGCTGATCAGTGTCAAAGTGGTGCACCAAAGAAGATCTGATGATGGCAGTGGTGCACAATGATTGATACCTGACAGTGGCATAGGTGGAGGGTCCTCAACCAAAGTAATAGACAGCTCAATTGGCAAGGAAGGGAGCATATGGACCAACGGGCCAGTTGACTGGACAAACTATTGAACAATCTATGCTGAGTGCAAAAGAACCTATAACTCTGCTATGATTGCTGCCTCAAGAGCCTCCAACCAATCCACACGCCTCAAGCTGGCTGCCATACTCTCTGAATAGTAAGTAGCAGAACAAACGAAAAATTGGCTTATATGCAGCTTCAAATGTTGGTCCAAAAAAATTGATGGTTGCGCAATGGGTTGAGCAATAGAAACAATTCTCCTGGTCTATTGTGTTCTAACCCTTAGAGGCTTCATTAACCACAACATGGTTCAACAACGAACAAAAGCAGCCTGATGGTGCTTGGGCTGCAATAAACAAGTGCCTTTGTATTGGCAAAAGTTAAGAAAATAACCCAAAAATTATTCCTCAAGACAAGGAAAACACAGAGTCACAACAGGAGAGTAAGGGCAATAAAGACAGAATATATGTTAGTCATAGTTGAACATGGTGGTTCTGTTGGATGTCTGCAGCACTTGCCTATCACACTAACAAATAGATGTGGGAGACCCTTATGCTTGAAGAAACTAGAGATGTCTTAGACCCAATTATCCTCTCAGTTTGTATAAAAAAATCACTTATAGAAGCATGTGCTTCTATAGATTGATCATAGAAACATGTGATTGCACGCATGATTCCAGCAATATTTTGAAAATTTGATCATGGAAAAAAAGACTCGTGAAGGAAAGAGAATCCTGCAGTCTATCATTCATCACGCCTCTCAGTATTTGTAAGGCAAAACGGATCAAAAAGAGGAATTGCCTCAACTGTGATGATCTTAATCAACTGCAAAAGCCCACAATCTGCGGCACTAAGTGACTGAAACCATGATCATAAAATTGAATTTGATTAACCAATTCAAAAGCCATGCTTGCCAATGTATAGCATTAATTGCAAAGAAGAACTCTCATTTTCTGAGGACAATGGAAAGGGTAGCGATTGCAGGTTGCCTTCCCAAACACCTTGGATGACAACATGACGTGATAGCCCGGACAAAATTATGGAAAAGAAGTCACACAGTATTTGAAAGGACCAAACATGATAGCCAGAACAAAATTATGGTAAAGAAGTCCACACTAGTTGAAAGGACCAATAGTGCTACTGATTTCACCAAAACAAAATATTCCACCGTGAAAATTGAGGAAATATTACTCTAATACTACTTGTTGCAATTATAATATGTAATGGTTGGTATTATGGGAGAATTCAGGTTTACAAGGGGAAAACAAGATAGGAGAATAGAGAATTAGGGTTTAGATAAGAAGGAAAGAGGGAGGGGGAAGAAAGAAGCTTAATAGTAATTTCTTCTATAATATTAGTGTAATTGGTGAAGAAGAAGATATCTCTTATTTATAATAATCAAAAGATACAATATTGCAATTTAGTCAATTCCAACATACACTTGGAAATAAATCCCAATAACTTGTAATCATAAATAAAGTTCCTAATATAACTACACCCATCTTAAGGCCCATCGATGACCCATAGTGGTACTATGCCCCAATATATCAGTAACATGCTAGCTATGCTCTTTAACTTATTTGTAGGAAAAGGTTTCCTACACTCTAAATTTAAAAAAGAAAGCAGGGGCATTTTTGCAAATGTGAGTTGGAACTGTATCAACATTTACCAAAAAACCCCTCACATTTAGAAAAAAAACCCACATTTCTTCTTTAAAATTTGAGTATAGAAAACTTTTTCCGACACTTAAGTGTAGGCGATCATTTATCATATACATCTACAAACATACAAACATACAAACATACATGTGTGTGTGTGTGTGTGTGTGTGTGTGTGTGTGTGTGTGTGTGTGTGTGTGTGTGTGTGTGTGTGTGTGTGTAATCTCAGGCCAAAATGTCCACTTGATCGGCTCTCTTCCCATCTCTTACCTAGGACATCTTTTTGATCGAAGACATCTTTTTGATCGAAGACCACCCCCCCTCCTTATACTTGAAAAGTTGGACCAGATATCAACAACATGGCAAGCAAAGTTCCCTTCCTCAATAGACAAAGCTAAATTAAATCGCATTGAGACAACTCAAAGGAGGTTCCCGTGGAGAGGGAGGTTCCTGTGGAGAGGGAGGTTCCATTGGAGAGGGAGGTTCCAGTGGAGAGGGAATTTCCTTTGGAGAGGGAGTTTCCTTTGGAGAGGGAGGTTCCAGTGGAGAGGGAGTTTCCTTTGGAGAGGGAGGTTCCAGTGGAGAGGGAGTTTCCTTTGGAGAGGGAGGTTCCAGTGGAGAGGGAGTTTCCTTTGGAGAGGGAGGTTCCAGTGGAGAGGGAGTTTCCTGGACTTTACCTATCACTTGGTCAAGTGGGAGGAAGTATGCAATCTGAAAAACAAGGGTGGGAAAGAGCAGGTCATCAGGAGGATAAAGCAATTGTATTCCTCACACCTAAGGCAGGACTCGAGCAAAGCCAGTTAGTGAATAGCTCAGGTTTGGCTCGAGTTGAGCTCGGCTCGAGCTCGTTCCAAGACAAACTCGAGCCGAATTTGACTAAAAAAAGCAGGGCTCATTTTCCTTTTCAAGCTGAACTCGAGTTATATAAAGTTTGGCTAGACGGCTCGACGAGCCGGCTCGAAAAGTAATTTTTTACTGAATTATTTCTATGCCTTCTAGAGTGTACGATTTGTATTGGGAGTGAAGTTTTTCTTTACCGCCACTCTATTTTTTTTTTAAACAGTGAATACATTTTACTCCTTACATGGTGTTGCTTCCAGTTATAATCATGTTACTCCCTGTCGTCGAGACCCGAACCCAAGACCTCCCACAGAGCTCCCATGGGACCACTGAGCTAATGCTCAAGTGCCACTCTATTGGAAAAGTTATTTTATTACTTTAAAAATTTAAAAGCATTTAATGCTCATCATTTCAATCACGTCTTCCTCTTTATTTTCTACTTCTTTACGTTCTTAAATTTTCCTTCAACCTTATTCTCCTTCGCCTTCCTCATTGTCGTCTCCATTCCGATTCTGGTTTCTTCAAATCAACAAACAACCCTAGATCTTAACAAACTAAGGTAAGAAAAGCCTTCATTTTCTTCTCTCTCTCCTCACTTGTTTCCGATTGTTCTTTTTTTGAAAAATTGAGCCAACTCAAGCTTGAGTTCGTGTTGAATAAACCTGTACACGAACTCAAGCTGAAGTTCCTGTTCAATAAACCGTACACGAACTTGAGCTTGAGTTGTGTTGAATAAACTGTACATGAACTCGAGCTCAAGTTCATGTTGAATAAACCATACACAAACTCGAGCTCGAGTTTGTGTTCAATAAATTGTTTACGAACTCGAGCTCAAAGCTCTCTTCCAAGTTTGTGTTCAATAAACTGTACATGAATTCGATCTCGAGCTCTCTTCCAAGTCAGGTTCAAGAAATCGTACACGAACTTGAGCTCGAGCTCTCTTTCAAGTTCGTGGCCAAGCTCAAGCTCCAGCTCAAACTTGATATTTCTAATCAAGCCGAGCTTGAACCCACGTACATTTGGGCTTGACTCGGCTTGATTCCACACCTCTCAAAATAGTAGCAGTGATTTGGTAACAAGAAGACCATGCGAAAGAGCATCATCCAACCTAGATACTAATGCAGACCCCAACCCCACCCAATAGAGCATCAAGCCTTTGAAAAACCATCTTCAAGCTTCAACCATCTATTGAGAATGGCTTCTCCATCTATGTGAAGTGGAAACGTCACTTCCTCCTATCATCATTAGGGGTGTCAATTATTTGCGTTCAAATTTGCTACACCCCACTACGCAACATGCAATTGCGCATGGAGCCCGCCCAGGCCTACACTTCTAGGGGCAAAATGGGAATTTCCCCCCCTCCTCCCCCGGTCTTGTGTCATCCCCAGCCCCCACGCCTCCACCCCTTTCCTTGGGGGCACCGAACTCTCCCCTTCTGGCGTCGACGTCTTCCCCACCTCCCCTTGGCGAGAGGCAGGGGGGACGATGTGGGGACTTTGGGGGCAGAGATCTAGGTAGAGGGGGTAGAGATTGGGGAAGGGGAGGAGGATATCGGGGAGGGGGAACGATGCGGGGCTGAGGGAGGAGGGAGGGGGGAGAAGGAAAGGGGTAATGGGAGGAGAAAATTCTCATTTCCCCCAGGAAGTGTGAGCCCCAATTGCGATTACATGTCGCGCAGAGGGAGCCCAGGTGTCGCCCAGGGCTCAAATTTGAACCCCAATTATTTGGTTCCATATCCGGATCATATCTAAATCATTAACAAGCTTATTGGATATACATTAAGGATACAATAAGCTACTGGATATCAGAATAAGATCCAATAACTTCAAAAACCTATAAGCATCAAAAATTAAAAAATAAGAAAAATACGTAAATACTTTATTAAACATAAATTTGCTTCTTTCTAAAAATTGTAAAAATTATAACTATATTTAAAATTTATAAAAAGAAAGAAAAAAATTCAAAAATTGTAAAAAGTGTAATAATTTGTAAAAAAATATATAAGAACTTTATAAATAAAATTAAACAAAAAATAAAATAAAATAAAAACTGAAAATTTAAAATTGATAAAATTGTAAAGTGTAATCATTTGTTGAAATTTAAAAAAAGGTATAATAACTTATTAAAAAATATAACAAATTTAAGAATTTTTATTTAAATAATATCTTAAATATTTACAAAAATAACTTTAAAAAAAATATTTGTAAACCGACACTTTCAATGGTTGACCGCCATTGACCACTTTGGTCAATAGCCATGTAGATGAGGTGCTATCGCAAATGCACCAGCGTGTTGCTTAATTTTTTGGTTAGAAAATAAAGAAGGCAGCACAGAAATGCCGCATTCACTTTCTTAATGAAGGCGGTAATTAAATGCTGCCTTTATTGTGGAGTTACAATATTATCAACAATGAAGGCTGAATTTAAATGCCGCCTTCACCCTCTAAATGGAGGCATTTACTTGTCATTTGTCTTTCTCACTTATTTCTTGAAGGCAACATTTAAATGCAATATGGAAAATAACAAAATACCTAAATGAAAGACTGACAAAAATATTTTCAAAAACAAACATTCTGCCCTAACCCTAATTGGTCAAAGTCCACATGGGTGACACATTGGCACACAAGGTCATGCGTGCGCCAACATGTCGTTAATTTATTTTCAAAAAAAATTATGAGGCGACATTTTTGTGCTGCCTCCCCTTGTCCCGTGAAACAAGCAAGGCAGCATGACATGCCACCTCTGCATATCCCGAGCAATAAGAGAGGCAACATATCCATGTCGTCTTACTCTTGTTAGACAGCTTTGAAATGCCACCTCAAAATGCCACGTGAAATTAGTGAGGCAGCATTAAAATACAAAGTTTTTTTAAAATAATTAAAAAAAAAATTATACTTTTAACAACATTCTGAACTTATTCTCAAATCTGTCACTTTCAACATTTGATCAAGCTTGACCAGCTTGGTCAAACGCCACATAGGCGACACGCTGGCACCAACGCGCCAGTGTCGCCTAATTTTTTTTAAATAGAAAAGATGGTGGTATTTAAATGCCGCCATCATAAAAAAAATATAAAAAAAAGAGGCGGCTTTTCAAAGTTGCCTTCGAAAAAAAAATGAAGAGGCGGCTTCCAAAAACCGCCATAATGAAAAACTACGAGGTGGCTTTTCGAAGCCACCTCTTGCGACATTTAGAAAAAAATTTGGCATCGAAACTTCTAAAAAGGGTAGTTGACTCGATTTACAAGCGAGGCGGCATTAAAATGCTACCTCCTCTTAATATAGGCGGCATTTTGATGCCGCCTTTACTTCTGTTAGGAAGGCAGCATAATGAAACCGCCTTCAAATTGTAACTGAAGGCAGCATTCTAAAGCTGCCTTCATTGTTATTTTTTTCAAAAAAAAATTGTTCTCTTTAACCTTTTTTTAAAACTGTATTTCAACCTGCTAATAATATATAACAAACATTATTCATTCAAATTAAATCCAAGTACTTATCCCACACAAAAGTAATGAAAAATAACTGAAGAATCTAGAATAAATACATGTAAAATATATAATATACAAAATACTGTCTGATCAATGAATACAATGATGAATAAACAAGTGGCAAACATAATGTACAAAGTACAATCATAAGGCAGAACTGGCTCAGGTGCACCAATTGTTTTCTTCTGCCTTCTAGTATAAATCCTACAGAAGGAAGGGTGACGATCGAGCTGAGGCTCAAGTGCACCAATCGCTTCGAGATCGTTGAGATGCATGTTCCGGACAGAGTGATGTTACAGTTCGAATTGGAAGAGGTGATTATTGCAACACCCAAATTCAATTACCGTCTATTGTCGATCTTCTGGTTTAATTTTATAACTTTGAACAGGTGACTCCACCGAAGGATGTCGAGCATGTTACTCGCATATCCCGAAAAGGCCGAGCTGGGGAGAATTGGGCGACATACCATCGTGATTACATCGCTAGGTGGCAGGCGCAAGCGGAGTATGTTGTTTCACGCAGTCGTGCACACACCCCTAAACATGCTCCTAGTGAGTATATGACATGGTATTTGTCGGTCACTCGACTCGTATCACCTCCACCGACTGAGCCAGCTATGGTATACCATGCTAGAGGTTATACTGAGGAGGCATTAGTACGTATTTTACTTAGTGAAATGATTATTTTTTTATTAATATATTTTAACATACACTTTTTGTTTCGTAGTTGGGTTGCGTGCAAAATGTGGTTGAGCGCATGCAGCGTAGAGAGGTCATGGACCCATCATTGGCAAATCCATACATGATGGAGATTGGACACCACTGTCGGTCGATCCTGCACAGTCTTCCACTCTTGGAAGGGACGATTGTCAGAGGAGATGTCATATGGTAGTGAGCCTTCTCATGTGGTCGAGCCAACCAGAGACAGAGCACAACGGGGGCGTCGTGCAAGGCATCGGCTTACATCTGAGACGACGTTGCGTGTCGAGGATCATGATGAGCATTCAGTCGTAGCAGAGCCTACAGTGCCAAATCTTCCACCTGTGCACACCCGAGCCTGAGCCCAAGCCTAGTTCTACCTTATGATTGTACTTTGTACATTATGTTTATCGCTTGTTTATTCGTCTTTATGTATTCATTGATTAAACACTATTTTGTATACTATATATTCTACATGTATTTATTATGAATTTCTTATTTATTTTTCATTATTTTTGTGTGGGATAAGTACTTAGATTTATTTTGAATGAATTTTGTTTGGTATATATTGTTAGCAGGTTGAAATACTGGTTAAAAAATAGGTTAAAAAAAAAAAATTAAAAATAACAATGAAGGCAGCTTTAAAATGCCGCCTTCAATTACAATTTGAAGGCGATTTCATTATGCTGCCTTCCTAACAGAAATAAAAGTGGCATCAAAATGCCGCCTATATTAAGCGTAGGCGGCATCAAAATGCCGCCTATATTAAGCGCAGGCAGCATCAAAATGCCGCCTCACTTGTAAACCCGGATTAACTACCCTTTTTAGAAGTCCCGATGCCAAAAAAAATTGTGTCAGTAAGAGCCGACTTCAAAAAAGCCGCCTCATAGTTTTTACGGTATGGCGGTTTTTTGAAGCCGCCTCTTTTTTTTTTTTTTTTCGGTGACCCGAAGGCTGCCTTTTTTTTTTTTATGATGGCTGGCATTTAAATATCCCCAACATTTTTTTTTATTTAAAAGTATCAATTTTTATTTTTTTAATTATTTAAAAAAAACATTCATAAAATGCCGCCTTTTTTAATTGTCTTTAAAAATAAAATAGTGACACAATAGTGCACAAGTGGCCTGGCATGCCAATGTGTTGCCCATGAGGACGTTCCCAGTTAGGGTTAGTACAGAATGTTACATGTAAGAAAATATTCTCTTTCATTTCGGTTTTTTTATTTTTCATATTTATTTCGATTAAAAGCCATTCTTTTACAAAAAGATTAAGCAATGTGTTGGCACGTTTTGTGCCAACATGTCACTGACGTGGCTTTTGACCATGATGGTCAATGTAGTCAATCGTAGAAAGTGTCATTTTTACAAATATTTTTTCTATCATTTTCATAAATATTTAAAAAAATATAATTTATATTTATAGAATATTTTTAATAAATATTTATGAAAATAACTTCAATAAAAGAATATTTGTAAAATTGTCACTTTCATCGATTGACCACCGTTGACAATTTAATCAACAACCCCGTAGTCACACCAGCATGTCGCTTAATTTTTTTATTTGAAAATATAGAAGGCATAGAAATACCGCCTTCACTTTCTTAGTGAAGGCGGCATTTAATTTCCGCCTTTTGTGACAATTCTATCAATGATGAAGGCAACATTCACTCTCAACATGGATGCGGCATTTGAATGCTGCCTTTACCTTCAAAATGAAGGGATTTACTTGTCATTTGTCTTTGTCACTCCTTTATTGAAGGCAAATTGTGCCATGTCGCTAACGTGAATTGTGACCATGATGGTCAATGGTAGTCAACTATTGAGTGTCATTTTTACAAATATTTTATCAAGGTCATTTTCATAAATATTTATCAACAAATATTATTTAATATGTTGCCTTCACTATAAGAGTGAAGGCAGCATTCATATGTCACCTTTACTATGAGTGAAGGCGGCATTTAAATTTCACCTTCCATTACAATTTTTTTTTTTGAGGAAAGTGAATACATTTTTTACTCCCAATTACAAGTTTTACTTCCAATGCTGCTGTGGAGACCCGAACCCAAGACCTCCCGCAACAATAACTCCCATGGGACCACTGAGCTAATGCCCAAGACCCTTCCATTACAATTCTATCAACAATGAAGGCAACATTCAAATGTCGTCTTCACCCTCAAAATGGAGGCATTTGACATTTATCTTTTTCACTTCTTTATTGAAGGCCGCATTTAAATGTTGCCTTCATTATTCTTAAACTTTTTATTTAAATAATATTTTTGATAAATATCTATTAAAATGATAGAAAAAATATTTGTACAATAACACTTTCAACAATTGACTACCATTGACCACCATGATAAAAACCCACGTCAGCAACAGGTTGGCAAAAAAGTGTCAATGTCGTTTAATCATTTTTTCAAAAAGAAAAAAGTGAGAAAGATTACTAGAAAATGCCTCCTCCATTGGACTTCAAATGCCGCATCCATTTTGCGGGTGAATGTGGCATTCAAATGCCGCATCCATTGTGTGAATGTAGCATTCAAATGCCACATCCATTTTGAGGGTGAATGTGGGATTCAAATACCACCTCCATTTTGAGGGTGAAGGCAACATTCAAATGCCACCTATATTGTTGATAGAATTGTAATTGAAGGCAAAATTTAAATGTCACCTTCACTTTCACAATAAAAGCGACATTTAATTACTACCTTCACTAACAAAGTGAAGGTGGTATTTCAAAGTTTTGTATTAAATAAATAAAAAAAAAATTACACTAATGTCTCTGTTTAAAACTTATTTCTAAAAATGTCATATTCAACCTTTGACCAAGGTTGACCACCTTGGTCAAAGACCACATAGGTGACACACTAAGATCTTGCCAAAGATGTCGCCAAATTTTTTAGAAAAACAAAACGCCTACCAAAAAAAGTTGAGGTGCATATTGAAGCCGCCGCCAAAAAAAAAAATTAAGTTGATGAGGCAAAAAAAAAGCCGCCTTTAAAAGATAGAAGTTGAGGGGCTTCAAATGCCGCCCACACGAGGAAAAAATGAGGCGACTTTTCGATGTCGCCTCACCCAACACTTAGAGAAAAGTTTGGGTAACCTTGAAAAAAAAAAAAGATAAAGAGGCTGACATCGCGATGCCCCCTTTTATCTCGTTTTGAAGGCGGCATAAAAAAGTCGCATTCAATTTGTTATTGAAGGCGATATTTAAATGCCGTCTTTAATTAATTTTTTCCAATTTTTTTTGTTTTCTCTTTAACCTGTTTCTCAACCGGTAAGAAAACCTGCAAACAACATATTCATATTCCAAACATGATTGATCACTAAATAAATGTAAATTGTTAACATTCACATCTGTAATGAAAAGTAAATAAAAAACTATATAAAATAAATATAAAATATATAATATACAAACACGAATACATAAAAAATAATGACAAGCAACAAACATAATTTACAAATACAATCATAAGGCAGAACTAGGCTCTAGTGCACCAATTGCCTTTTTTTGCCTTCTGGTATAAATCCTCCGAATTGGAGGGTGATTGCTAGGCTCAAGCTCCGGGGGCTGCTCAAGGGGCTGGTTGGGCTCCGGGTCGGGTGTCTGTTCAGGAGGAAGATCGAGCATCGTAGGCACCGGTACGGCTGAAACCTCGTCAAAATCCTCGACACGGGTCGTCGTCTCAAATGTAGGCCGACGCCTTGCACGACGCCCCCGTTGATGTCAAGCATGTTACTCGCATCTCCCAGAAAGGCCGATCTGGGGAGGATTGGGCAGCATACCACCATGATTACATCGCTCGGTGGGAGACGCGAGTGGAGTCTGTTGTTACGGGCAGTCGGGCTCACACTTCCAGACAACTATATGACATGGTATTTGTCGGTTACTCGACGATTCGTATCACCTCCACCGACTGAGCCAGCTATGGTATACCATCCAAGAGGTTATACCGAGGCATTGGTACGTAATTAACTTTTTTAAATGACCATTTCTTTATTAAATTTTTTTATCTTACGTTTTTCTTTCGCAGTTGGGTTGTGTGCAAAACGTGGTTGAGCGCATCAACCGTAGAGAGGTCTTCTACCCATCGCCAGCAGATCCATACGATGGAGATTGGACACTACTTGTCGGGCCGGTCCTGCACAGTCTTCCACTCTTGGAAGAAGCGATCGTCGGCGAAGATGTGTCACATCTTTGGTGAGCCTTCTCCGTGGTCGAGCCAACCAGAGAGCACCACGAGGGCGTCGTGCAAAGGCGTCGGCCTACATCGAGACGCGGCGACCCGTGTTGAGGATTTCGACAAGGTTCGGCCGTGCATGAGAGCCACGGTGCCCGATCTTCCACCGAGTAGACACCCAACCCGGAGCCCGACCAGCCCCCTTGAGCAGCCCCCTAGAGCCCGAGCCGGTCGTCACCCTCCCATTCCGAGAATTCATACAAGGCAAAAAAAGGCAATTGGTGCACTAGAGCCTAGTTCTGCCTCATGATTGTATTTGTAAATTATTTTTGTTGCTTGTCAATGTTCTTTATTCATGTTTGTATATTTTATATTTTACATATATTTTATATAATTTTTCATTTACTTTTCATTATAGATGTATGTTAACAATTTACATTTATTTAGTGATCAATCATGTTTGAAATATGAATATATTGTTAGCAGGTTTACTTACAGGTTGAAAAATAGGATAAAGAGAAATAAAAAAAAAAAATAGAAAAAAATTAATTAAAGGCGACATTTCAATGCCGCCTTTAATAACAAATTGAATGCTGCTTTTCTATGCCGCCTTCAAAACTAAGATAAAGGCGGCATCGCGATGCCACTTCTCTATCTTTTTTCTCGTTCTAGCTTCTCTATCTTTTTTCTCGTTCTAGCTTCTCTATCTTTTTTCTCGTTCTGAAGTTTACCCAAACTTTTCTTTAAGTGTTGGGTGAGGCGGCATCGAAAAGCCGCCTCATATTTTCTGTGTGTGGCGGCATTTTGAAGCCGCCTCAACTTCTATCTTTTAAGACGGCTTTTCGAAAGCCGCCTCAACTTCTATCTTTTAAGACGGCTTTTCGAAACCGCCTCATCTACGTAATTTTTTTACATAGGCGGCTTCGAAATGTCGCCTCAAAACTTTTTTTTTTTGTAGGCAACATTGAAATCCCGACAACGTTTTGTTTTTTAAAAAAAAAATTGGCGACATTCTTGGCATGCGGAAAGGCCCAGAAATGTCGCTTGACGTGGCCTTTTGACCAAGGTGGTCAACCTTGGTCAAAGGTTGAATATGACATTTTTAAAAATAATTTTTAAAGAATGGCATTAGTGTAAAATTTATTTTTTTAATTATTTAAAAAACTTCGATATTTCTATGTCAGCCTTCGAGGTTGTTGACCAAAGTGGTCAATGACAATCAACCATCAAAATATTTATTTTTATAAAAAAATTAAGTTATTTTTGTAAATATTTATTAAAAATATTATTTACAAAATTATTTAAAATTTTATTTATATAAAATACACTTTCAACAGTATACTACCATTGACCATCTTGGTCAAAAGCCACATTAGCAACACATAGGAACAAAACGTGCTAACTTGTTTAATCATTTTTTTTTAAGAATAATAAAGGCGACATTTAAATGCTGCCTTCAATAAAGAAGTGAGAAAGATACACCATAAGTAAATGCCTCCTCTATTTGGAGGGTGAAACCGGCATTTAAATGTCACCTTCATTGTTGATAGAATTGTAACTGAAGGCGGAATTTAAATGCCGCCTTCACTCTCACAGTAAAAGCAGTACTTAAGTATTGCCTTCACTAAGAAAGTGAATGTAGTATTTCTATGCCACTGTATTTTTCAAACAAAAAATTAAACCAAACACGCCGCCACATTTTCCAAACACATTTGCCTTCACATTTCGTCTACATGGTTGTTGTGAAAGTGGTCAACTTTGATCAACGATTTGTTTGAAAGTTTTATTTTTTTATAAATATTCTTTTTAAAGGTCTTGGGCATTATTAGCTTAGTGGTCCCATGGGAGTTATTCTTTGCGGGAGGTCTTGGGTTGGTCTCCACAAAGCATCATTGGGGAGTAAAACTTGTAATGGGAGTAAAATGTATTCACTTTCCTCAAAAAAAAAAAAAAAAAAATTTAAAGTTATTTTCATAAATATTTATTAAAAATATTATTTAAAAAACTTGGTACATAAAAATTCATTAAAAATTATAAAAAAATCTTAAAACTTATAAAAATCCTAAAATTGCTCAGATTTTAAAAAGTCATTAAAAAATGTAGAAAAATCTTATAACTTATAAAAATCCTAAACGTGCTCAGATTGTTACAAGCTGAGGGAAGAAAGGTTTAGGGACTCCTTTCCCATCCGTGTTCTCAACCACGTTTTGGCTCGTGGAAAGCAATAGCAAGGAGACACCGCCAAGTACATAAAGAGCGCTTTCTGTGGCAAGGAGAAGCAGCCTTTTTTTCGGCACCAAAATCCACCATTATGCCCTACCCCACTTTGAGCTGGTCAGCGGCCTCCGCTCCACATGGCGCCATTGGTGTCATCCTTCTCTTCCAAGACAACCAAGTCGGCAAGCTCCAGATTGAAGCGATTAACAATGGTCGCTACAATGTGCACGGCACCTAGTTGATTCAATCGAAGAAACAGTCGCGAAGAAGAATAAATCCTTAGGTGGGTTCTCCTTAACTGGGTATCCATTTCCTAAAAGGATAAAATTTATATTTGATCCGTTAAGAAATGAATATTCGATAAGGTGCTTATTGGATATCCGTTTCATAATGATTTGGATATGAATATGGGCTTAATGATTTGGATATGAATATGGGATTAATGATTTGGATTTTACCAATTGAGTGGCCTAATCATGATGTTTTGGCTACAAAGAAAAACTAGTATCGCTCCCTATATAGAATATTGTATCCCCATATTACCCTAGAGGACTCCCTCATTGATGGTCCCTCTACCTCATGGACCTCCACCTCAGAGAAGGGAGAAATCTGCAAGACTCTTTAACCCTCCGAGAGAGTAAAACATAAGAGGACATGGAGCACGCCCCATGGTTTAGTCCAATGACTCCTCTCCTAAATGCATTATTGCCTCACAGTACTCCTTCCTTTGTAGGTAAAAACATGATTCTCCACAGATAGTCACCCATTTCTTGTGGTGCATATTAAATGGAAATTAGAAATTGGTAGAATCTAGAGCTACTAGTGCTGAAACTAGTGAATATTGGCATAGTGCCAAGGCTAGGGGGAAGGGGGGAGCTTGGCCCTCAGAACTTTTTCAAGACCCTTCTATAAGGTAAAGGAAGCTCCCCCTCCTCCCTATAAAAAAGAACTTTTAAGGTCCTTTACCTTCTTTCATGCGCCCCCTTGGTCTATTTTTTTGGCTTTGCCATTGACTGGCACCACTAGTGACAAAGCACCATGAGTGCCAGAATGGTTGCCAGTCCAAATTTCCAAAACTGGGCACCATAGCTGCAAAAATTTTGCAAGTACAAATTCCTGAAAATGCAGCATCAGAAAAGTAGTGCTACCAGTATCCACATACCTAGAGAACTTGGACACTAATCAATAAATGATAACATCAGATTCAATAAATGATGGTGCCAAATTCAATAAAGCATAGCACCAATAGTGCCAGTACCCCCTCCAAAGAAGAGGGGTTCCCATCCCTTCCACCCTTTGTACTTTTGCGTAACACACATGAGAAGACAATCAATCACTTCTCCATTGCAAATACTCTTGGTCCTTATGGACTTACTTTGCTTCAATATTTGGCTTTGTATGGTGTATACCGATATCTCTCATAGAAGTGGCAGCAACCAAACTTGGGCATTTATCCAAAGTAGGTCGGGGAGCTTTGGAAGGAAACAAGAGGATCTTTCAAGGGAAGGAAGCACAATGGATGGATTTAACAACCATCATACAAAACAGAATCATATAGTGGCTGACTGAGTAAGGGAATTTAAGTAATACTGATAGGCAATGTTTGAGGTCATCTTGGTGTAGTTTTGTCCCACCCCCTCCAGCTCACCTACCGCTGTACACACACCTTGGCTACCACCCCTAGTGAGTAAAGTCAAGATGAACTTTGATGACTCCTCATTGGGTAACCCGGGACCAGCCGGATATGGAGAGGTCTTTAGAAATGAAGAGGGACAGATACTACGAGCATACACAGGCCTACTCAGCGTTGATGACTCTACCTCAGCCAAAGTCCATGGAGTCCTTCATGGACTCAGGTTATTTAGGACTCATTTGGTGGGGAAGTTGAGAGTGGAAGGAGACTCAATGAATGTAAGAGGGTGGTGTAGACAAACTTCGGCTCCACCATGGAGGTTCATGTATTGTTTTAGAAAAATTATTTCATTATCCACATCGTGTGTTCACGAGTGGATTTGTATTCCAAGATCTGCCAACTCTGTGGCAGACTCTTTAGCTAAAGAGGGAGTGCATCTCACTGACATCTCGGTGAGATTCACCCCTCCCTTTGTATCTTGATTTCACCTAATCAATAAAAAACAGCACTTTCCTCAAAAAAAAATAGTGCTAGTACCGTTAGAACAAAGTCAATGTGATATTGCAGGATGAAGACTCCTTTCCTATTTGGGACTCTCTTTTGAGGCTCGCTTATAAACAGAAAGTGGTTCTAAGAGTTAAGGAAGAGGCTGAAGTCCGAATGGAGGACAGCTCTACAATTTAGTTCAAACACTTGAGACATCCTAAGATCAAAGAGAAAGCAAAAGTTGAGAATTACAAAAAGGCCACAAAGCAGTATAATGACAAGCTATTCTTCACCTTTTGAATTTTCTATCTTTTATTTATTTGGGATAATTTGCATGTTGAACCTCAGTTATTTTGCTTAACAGTTTAACTCAACTTCTTGTCTGAAAGCAACACAGATTTTTAAGGAGACATTGCGCCCCAAAGCCTAAGTCTTTGTTTGTCGATTTATGTGTTTTTTTTCATAGTTGTTATTATTAATTGCTTTCACTCCATTATCTTTGTTTGGATAAGGTTAGAAATTTTATTACTCAGCCAGCATGTCCTCTAGGAACAATCCTCTACTCTTCATATTACTACTTGTCACAATACGTGCACTTTGTGTATGCGTATTGCGCTTCAGGGTGCCACAACCACAAAAGGACACAAGAAATCAAGTCACATAAGAAACCAAAACACACCCGAAGTGATGTGTGTTGGTCAAACTGGGGGTATTGGCCAGCTTCCCTATAAATATTTTTTTAAGGAAAGCGAGTTATTATAATTCATAGATCTGATGATACAGAAAGTACGTAGAATACACTGCAGCCTCTCTATGGTGGCTATCTCACTTCTAAAGCAGGTAATGAAACTCCCTCTTTTCCTAGAGTGCCAGCAAGGGAGTTTGCTGACCTTGGCACATAAATCCATTGTGTTACATGACCAGCTAGTGACCAAATTTCTCTTATCTTAGCCTATAGTCTCCAAGGTGGAGCAGTCTATTTGTTGCACCATTTAATTACATTTGTTGACCCCCCACGGTTTCCCTATAATTATTGCAAATGAGTACTCCCCAAATACGAAGCAGGGGCTCAAGCCCCAAAGCTTGCTTAGTTCCAAACCAAATTGTTCCCCTTTGGTTGATTGCCTTCCCATATAAAGCCTCCCTACAGATATATAAGTTCAAGAATTATTGATATTATAAAGAAGGTAGGGGCTAGAAAAGCCTAACTTCCTTCACTCTTTGTTTCCAGCAATTTCAGCATTTCACATTATTTTGTTTTGAGAGGCAATCTAAAAGTGTAAACCTAAGATACCATCATCTAGCTAAAGACTTCAGGAGGGTTTCAATATATCAAGTGGAGAAATCCCACATCGAAGAGTTCTAAGAAATGTTACTGGGTTATCAGGTTGAAGAATAGGCTTCCTACATGACTAGTTATAAGTGTTATTAGGTCATAAGGTTGGCCAATGGGCCTCTTAATGGCTAGTTATTTTAGGAAGTAACAAGTCTCAATCTTTAACAAATTCAAGCCTCTATAGAGACCATCTGAACAGAAAACTGTTTTTGCAATAAAAGAGGTGCTAGATGACATGCACAGGAGGAGTATTAGCTGATATGTGTATAAGAGTGGTACTAGATGTGTATAAAAGGGTCCTAGATGACAGGTGCATAATCCAACATATTCCAGCAAAAATTATGATCTATTGTCAACAAAATACACAAGCAAGATGACATGCATAAGAAGGGTCCTAGATAATCTATTTAATGGAGGCAAGAATCAGATTGTAACATGTCAGATAATCAGTTCAAGGTGTAAATAAACAAGAGAAAAAGTGAAATAAATTCAAAACCAGTACAGTCAGCACCTGTAGAACCTAATATTTGGGTTAAGACCGACAGCAACCTTTCCTCGAATTTTAATATCAGCAAATACTGTATTTAGGCCAGAATCCCACATACTTGCTGCAAGACTAGGGTCATCTATAGCTATACGATCATTGTCTCGGTAAGCTTCTCCCCTCGCTGGGCCAAGACTACCCTGGTGGATGAACCCTACAGCTTCTGCAGCATCAACAAAAGCCTTTGATTCGGCAGCAGTGAAAAAATTTGGAATCTGAAATAGAGCATAATAGTAAGTGTAGAAAAAAGAAGAATAGGAGAGGGCAGAACCTATTTCTTGGGACAAAATAAGAAAAAAAAAAGGCCAAAATTGAATCCTCGTTACTGATAGCTCACAACCAACAAATGACATGAAATTTCACCAGTTTATATATAAATTGGTCAGAATAATTATGCCAATGGATAACCATGTCCAATTCAGAGATTATCTCATCAGATAAATTGTCTAAGTAGATAATGCCAAGCTCAAAGTCATATACACCCCTTCACAATCATTCAATATTAAGTTTTTTTTTCTTCTTTTTAACAGGTAATATCTATTTCTTTCAGAAATCAAGTACATTATCGTGGGTGGGGGCTGGGGTGGGGTGGGGGTTTGAGAGAGGGGAGTGAAAGAGGTCTCTTACAACAAGGGATTGGAGGAAGACCCCCTCCAGAGCAAGAGTCTGCCACAGAGTTAGCAGACCTCAAAGTACACTTTCATTCACATACACACTCATTTGCAATTTCTACAATCTCCCAGAGCATAGATAGATAGTGCCACAGTGAAACAGTCTTCCCACTTCCCCAAGTGGTAATGCTACTAGAATCTCCTTCCACCAATAATCTGCCCTCTAGCAATTTCCATGCCAAACTCTCCATGAAGCATCTCAGCCATGGAGTAACCCATGCACCTCAGCTGAGGTGGAGTTATTAATGTCAAGTGGACCCACATATGAGAGGAGACTATGCCCGTGTTGTCTGTAAAAACTCTAGCAAAGCTTAGTGGTCCCATGAAATTTATTGCTACAGGAGGTCTTGGATTCGTGGGTCTCCACGGCAGCATTGAAATTTATGAGAAATAGTAATCACTGTTTCACAAAAAAAAAAAAATCTCCTGCTATGCTACTAGTCTAGAGTTGTTGAATGATGATACACCAAACATGAGCTTGACAAGACACGCTAGGGGAGGGCGGGGAGGGACCAACACTCCTTCCGGCGATGGTGGTGAGCCTCCAGTCAAGTGTGCCACTGCTGCCCATGAACCTCGGAGACTAGCTCCACTAAGAAATTAAGCAATTCAATCTTTGTAAGGCACCATAAGATTATCTTCTCCTTTACCTTGACCACTGTTGTCTCCCAATTAGTGCTTTACCTTGAAACAACCTGGCAAGAGCTCCACAGACTGCCACCAACTGCTGAGGTGGTAAATGGCATCTACTATGGAGCAAGAAGTAAAGAGAGAGCAGGCAGTTCCAATCTGACATAATTCAAGAAAATGGCACTAACCCTCCACCAGAATGGACAATGCATGAGCAAGAGATCAGCAAACACTTCCAAGAGTTGACAGGTCAATGATGATAGTGATGCTCCCCGATGCCTCAAGCTGTCCTTTGTTAGGATCCTAACTGGAAGGTACTCTAAGCAAAGAACTTCACCCTTGGGGGTGCACACAACTTCCAAGCTCGACCTTGATTGGTTGGTCTTGGCGTGAGGCATCCGTGACCTCATGCCATAAAGTACCCTAGGGGTTGAGCATCCAAATGGTTGTCCTCAATGGTCATCCCTTTATAGAATTTTCGAAATGCCCTTCAAAACTACTAAATTCAATTGCTTCACCATTCTACATCTCCCTTTTGAAGACAGAACTCCAGCCAACTATTGTTGGTGAGCCACCTTGTTGTGACTGACCAGTGGATCCAGTTCCCTAGCTAAAGCGCACTAGCCAATGAAACATGATTTTCAAGTGACTCTCAAGTAACCTGCTATCATTCCAAAACTCCATATTCTGACCATCTCCCACCACCTGCTGGATGTGCATTTTAACTTCCATGAGCCACTAAATTATCCTCTACAATGAGTAACCTGACCTTTTTTTTTTTATTATTTATATCGGGACCTTCCTTTATCCCATTTCTCTGTCTTCCAGGAAGATTAGATCATTATGCAAATTTTGCTTTGAGCTTAACTCCTTCCCTTTTCCATTTCACACCTACTGTTTAGGTTTGTTACCAATGGAAGGGCGGAAACAGAACAAAGGTCGACGATACCCGTCGGATGATTCTTATAAGGAAGATCATAGATTTTATAAACTAAAGAATAAAAAAAAAAATGAGAAATTCAATGGGATTCTTGATTGGATCAGGAATCCTAAGGTGAGTGCCTGTTGTATGGTTTTAAAATGATTTAATTCATTTTAATTTTATTTTTTATCTTTATCCCACAATTGGGGATGTAGCTCAGATGGCAGTGTTTGGTCAGTGTACGAGAGGTACAGGGATTGAAACTCAGCATCTCCTTTTGAGAACCACCTATTTGCTCTATATCTGATATTTTTATCAGAGATGAGTATGATCTGATCGTTGAGATAGATCTAGATCCAAACCGTTGATTGAAACGGTTATTGATCTGATCCGTCAGACCAAGTCAGTTAGAGATCAATGGTCAGGTCGGAGCGGTTACAAATTTGAGATCTGATCGGACAAATCAGATTGAGTCGGTTACAGATGAAAGATCAGATTGGATCAGTTACAAATCTGGACGGTTGGATCAGATCTGGAGGGCAAAAGTGTCTTTTCACACAGTGCCCAGAGAACCCTATAAATTGAGTTCCACAAATCAGTAGAGAATACACTTGAAAGTGGAAATTGCTCTAATCTTGAGAGTTTTGTTCCACATATCAGTAGAGAATACACTTGAAAATGGAAATTGCTCTGATCTTGAGAGTTCTTGAAATCATGTTCGTTTTTGAGGTTGAGAGGAGAAATCAGAGAAAAAATCTCTGGTCGATTCGAGTTCTTAAAGAGTTCGTGTTTGATAGATCCAAACCGTTGATTGAAACGGTTATTGATCTGATCCGTCACACCGAGTCAGATGAAAGGTCATATTCGAACAGTTACAAATCCGAACGGTTGGATCAGATCTGGGAGGGCAAAAGTGTCTTTTCACACAGTGCCCAGGGAACCCTATAAATTGAATTCCACATATCAGTAGAGAATACACTTGAAAGTAGAAATTGCTTTAATCTTGAGAGTTCTGTTCCACATATCAGTAGAGAATACACTTGAAAATGGAAATTGCTCTGATCTTGAGAGTTCTTGAAATCATGTTCGTTCTTGAGGTTGAGAGGAGAAATCAGAGAAAAAATCTCTGGTCGATCCAAGTTCTGAAAGAGTTTGTGTTTGATCTAGAGAAACAATCAGAAAAGGTTTCTAAAAGAGTTTGTGAGTTGATTCGATTTCGATGCACGAAAGTGAATGAGCGAGGTCCATTGTATCTTGGGGACAAGTTGCGGTAATCCTAGTGCGATGGGAGGCGTATTTCTTTCGAAGTCGCCGGTAATCCTAGTGCACGATAGGAGGTGTATTTCTTTCGAAGCCAGTGTAGTACACGCCTCGGACCAGGTGTTACCTTTCCAATTACAGTTGATTAAATTATTTTCAAATAATTTGTAAGCGGTACAGCTATAGGGTATGCACATACGTTTGGTTTCTGGTTAGTGTGATTGTTCAATTGTTATTATTGTACCTTGAGTGATTTGTGCACTATATTTTCCAACAGTGTCAACCCAATATACACTCATTGGCATCAATGGTCTTCAGCTAGCAAGCTAAGAATGGAGGGGAAGAGGCTCTACCCTAATCTCCAAGGTCTAGCTTGAAGCAAATCCTACGTTTCGTTCTTTGTTCTACCACCCCTTGCCATCTCCTGTCTTGAAATTCTCAACATTGTGGAATTATATCTTTGGCAACCATTTCCTAGTGACCTACAGTGTGCTTGGGAATTTAGACTGAAAAGGAAGGAGCTTGTTGGCTCAAAACCCCTTCCAACTTTTACTCCTCTGGTTTAAGTGAAAAGATGTGGCAGCATATGGACCTTGAACGGCAATCGAGAAATAAAGACAGGTGTAAGAATATTTATAGACAAAAAAAAATGGTCAAAATAGAAAAGGAAATAACAAAGGAAGCAGCAGCCGCAACATAGCAAGTAAATCCCTTGCCACAAGAATGGCATTCGGATAAAGAGAGTACAAGTATCATCTAGACTTAACGACGTCTATCTGAAGACGAGATACTAGCCAAGTGAGAAATGAAGGAAAAACATTTTGTAAAATGCAAGTGTTAAAAATTAAAAACAAATATAGACTTCAAGAAATCCATCTCGAGAGGAAACAAAGAGAGAAACTAATAACATATTCTTACCTATTAGTGGAAATCAAACCTTTGAGTGTTTATTAATGCCAAATAGTGTTATGCAAATAACGCCAAGGGCTTCAACTTAAACTATCGGCAGCTGACGAAAGTTGAACGAACAGAGAAAAGAACGAACTTTACCGTGAAAAGGTCGGTGTCTTTGAGACGCATTATCTGCATTTCTTTTTTGGGTCTGATCGCCGGCCACCTCCTCTTCTTAGGCTCTTTTGTTGCCATTTCTGCCGCCGATCCGATCTTCAGGTTCTGATCGGTCTGAATGCTCACCGATTCATTTGATGCGTATATGGAGCGCTGCAACTGACCAAGCCAGCTGATAAACGGTTCAAGCTCTATAAAAGTTGGGTTTGGTAAAACCGTAAACGTTTATTCGGTTCAAGCTGGAATCAAATTTGAGTTTAAGTTAGGTTGTTTTAGATAATCAATTCAAACTAAGGTAAATGAGCCAAAAAAGTTATATATTTTTAAAAAATATTAAATATTAAATTAACAATTTAACATTATTAACAAAACAGATTTTGTTTTGACATAAAGTAATAAACCATAAAAAAATCTTTCACAAATTAAAATAAGAAAAAACTGATTATTTTGGTCTCTTCCAGACTTCCACTCATCAGTGGTGGGTTTTATTGGACCGGATCCGGTGGCCAAAGGTATTTTTTGGCCACCGTACCCAAAAGCCAATGACCGAAGGCCCACGCCACGGGATGCCCGCGGCGGACACTTTCGCCCCATTAAGCCCATCCGACCATATTCGGTTCTGCGCACATACCATAAAAAAATTGAAACCGGCCAAAATTTCTGTTGACCGACGCGGCGTCCGGTCGGCGCTTTCGATTTCAGTTTCCTGCCCGTATGTTTCCTCTTCTTCTCTTATTTTCTCTCATCTCGATTTTTCCCCTTTCCTTCCCTCGTATTCTCTCATCTTATAGAGTCGTCTTCTCCAGCAGACCTAAACCCTAAACCGAGAGGGAGTCGTCTTCTCTCCTGCAGCCGAAAAGACATGGACTTTCCGTGGACCACCCTCGTCATCCCTCGTGCGACCCTCTGTCTTTCCTCCTGCGACCTTCCTCTTCCCTCCTGCGACCTTCCCTCTTCTTCCCTCCTGCGACCTTCTCATCCTTCTTCTTCTCTCTTCGTTCTCTCTTCTTCTCATCTCTCTTCGTTCTCTCTTCTTCTCATCTCTCTTCTTATCTCTTCTTCCCAATAGTTCCACCCTCATCTTGTCTCACTTCCATCGGACGAGAAATTATGGCTACATCAGCGAAGGTATGAGTTTACGGTTTCTATTTGGTGATGGGTAAAGGGGGCTT
The DNA here is from genome assembly GCA_019845555.1 of Aristolochia fimbriata. Lineage (NCBI taxonomy): Eukaryota > Viridiplantae > Streptophyta > Magnoliopsida > Piperales > Aristolochiaceae > Aristolochia > Aristolochia fimbriata. The sequence goes on from CM034079.1 coordinate 21,305,606, forward strand.
CAATGTTAAAACTTTTTTTTAATTTTTTTTAAATGTTTGAAGTCTTCGTTCTATGAGAAGTGAAGGATCTAGTATTGGATAAGAGTTTCAGTGAAGGAGGACACAAGTCCACTTTGGCTATTGTAAGGGGAAAACCTAGTTGTGGTTGCCTGTTCGTGCAACTATGATGATCTGGAGCTGTGATGTTTGTTTTTTCAGCTTCTGCATAAATTAGTAGTACAGATTAAATCAAATCTTCCTTGGTCTTCTCTTTGTCTTATGAAACTTGTCATTTATGACCATTGGCTATGGTCACTGTGAGCTAATGTTTCAAAAATTGATTTATATATTTGAATATTTTTAGCTATTTAGTTTTACCTAATTATGTAGGTGTTAAGAACTTGTCCTTTGAACTACATTTTCTTGGATAACAAATCACTTGTTGACTGACTACATGTGATATACTTTTTCTTCTTCCCTTTAGTATTTTCATTCTCTATCCCTCGATATTCTTATTTGATTCTAATTTATCATTGAATTTGCATTTAGAATTAATTTTCAGTCAAGTTTGAATAAATGAGAAGTAAAGGATGTAGAGCCTAATGGAGTTTTACATAAAGTGATGGAAGAGGAAGTTTTATTGAGTAGACAAGAAATGTATTAGAGTGCTGTCTAAAAGTAGTGTGTGCTGGTTGATTGAATATTCTATTGTTGAAAATGGCGACTGTATATTAACATTTTCAACAAGCTTGCTAATTTCACAATTCAGAGAAGACCTGCATGAGGATTTTGAGCACCTTACCCTTGAGTTGTATAAAAAGGGAAATCTCTATGGCCTTGAGGAGTACTGGTCAGAAGGGTTATATTACATAGTGTTATTGTTTATATTTGAAAATTGAAACAAGGGAAAACATGCACATTATTCCTTTGTACATTTACCTGAAAACAGGATTTTCATATACCTCATTTAAGGCAGCCACCTCTGCTTCACGGCTACATAGACCCTTTCCTTATATTTCACTTTGACAGTAAAAAAGTTTATTCAAATCTTGCAATGTTTTCTGCTTTATGATTTGTTTCAATCTTATAATTTTGCATTTTACAACATTTTGATATGATTCACATGTGTATTGCAGCCAAGTGGTAAAGCAACACATATGGTTGTTGGATTTGTCGGTCAAGTTGGGGCCAGAGAAGCATCTGCTATTTTTGTTGACATGATAAGGCAGAAGAGGACGGCTGGCCGGGCACTACCGCTTGCTGATCCTCCTGGTACTACTCATTTTAATCAATTTTTCATTAGTGGGATTTGCTGGCCACCTTTGTGCATAGTTGTGAAAACACCTATGTAAAGATGTGGACATGCAGGTGTTAAATAATTTTAAATTTTATATTGGCATGACTTAGATTATTCAGCTTATGGTAGTGGGTAGGTCATAAAATGACTTGTTCAGAATTTGCAACATCATTTTTTTCCTTCGTGGACCTGTGTTCTGTATCTTATGCATGGTATTATTCTTCATTAGGTGACCGGGCTTTCTGCTGAAGAAACTGAGAGTACAACTGGTGGTTATTGGACAAGCAGTAGCCAAGTTATTGTCGGAACACATCTATTCTTGCCCAGGAGATATCTACTCAGTTGGTGCTACTGGTGGAGAATGGTTTTTTATCGCATTTTGTAGCCAGTTTCAGGGGAGGATCATGAATGTAGAAATTCAGCTTTCTTGGGTTTACTTGTGTATGTACTCCTTGATATTAATAACATGGTTATCTATAAATGATCTTTATTGTTTGCAATCATTGTATCTATTTACAGGTACTAAACTAAGAAGAACGTTACTAGATCACCAAAGCTTGTAGTGGTACAGAATAATCGTGTTACAGGATAATAAAAAAAAAATTCTTTAATGGTATAATCATTATACATACAAATTAATATATAAGTAGACTTATGTACTCACCCATCAAAGGCTACTTAATTGCTTGGAAGACCGATTATTGTCGATCGAGCCTCCAGATGGTGCTACCGGACCAAAGGATGGTGCGCTACCTTTGGCGCAGGCGCGCTGCATTGTTGCTTTAGAATTAGGAGTTGACAGTATAACGTATTCTATAATGGTATATAGTTGAACGAAGGTTAGTACAGAGTTGTTACTAAACGTAGTATATAGTTGTCAGAAAACTAAAAAAAATGCCAGTACAGTTGGTATATAGTTGTCCAAAGGTTGGTACAGAGTTGTTACTAAACGTACTATAGTGTTATTGGTTCTCCTGTAACACTTTACTACGTTTAGTACCAACTATGTACCAACCATAAGGGACAACTATATACCATTAGTGTCTATTTATTTGTCCTCCGGTAAGAGTATATTACATTTAGTACCAACTCCGTACCAACCTTTGGACAACTATATACCGTACGAGTATTTTTTTTTTGGTTATCCAACAACTATATACTACTTTTCGGTAACAACTCTGTACCAACCTTCGTACAACTATATACCATTAGAGCATTTTTTTTTGTGGTCTAACAACTATATACTACGTTTAGTACCAAATCTATACCAGCCTTTGGACAAATATATATCATTAAAAGTTTTTTTTTTTTTTTTTGTCTAACAACTATATACTACGTTTAGTACTAACTCTGTACTAGCCTTTGAACAACTATGTACCATTAGAGTATTTTTTTTTTTTGTCTAACAACTATATACTACGTTTAGTACCAACTCTGTACCAGCCTTTGGACAACTATATACCATTTGAGTATTTTTTTTTGTTGTCTAACAACTATATACTACGTTTAGTACCAACTATGTACCAGCCTTTGGACAACTATATACCATTTCTGCAAATTTATTTGTTTTTCGGTAACACTATACTACGTTTAGTACCAACTCTGTACCAGCCTTTGGACAACTATACACCATTAGAGTATATTTTGTGGTCATCCATTAACACCATACTACGTTATTTTTGTTATCTGACAACTATTCACTATGTTTAGTAACAACTATACAACTATATACCAACTGTACCAATCTTTGAACAACTATGTACTACGTTGGTACACAATTCTGTACTAACATTCGTACAACTATATACCATTCTAAGGCAACAGTGCAGCGCGCCTGCGCCAAAGGTAGCGCCATCCTTTGGCGCGGTAGCACCATCTGGGGGGCGGTGGCGCCATCTTTCTGACTCTAATCATCCTTTAACACTAGACTACGTATAGTTCCAACTCTGTACCTTCCTTTGGACAACTATTTACCAACTGTTCAGGTATTTTTTTTGGTTCTTTAACAACTATGTACTACGTCTAGTTACAACTCTTTATCAACCTTCGTACAACTATATACCATTACAATATATAGTACAATGAGTACAATGTTTGCAATTAAGTGGCCTGTGATGGGGGAGTACAATGTTTAGTAAAGATCATTTATAAATCACTATATAACATTCAATGTCAAGGAGTACATACACAAGTAAACCCAAGAAGACTGAATTTCTACACTCATGACCCTCCCCTGAAACTGGCTACAAAATGCGATAAAAAACCATTCTCCACCTGCAGCCCCAACTGAGTAGATATCTCCTAGCCAATAATAGATGCGTTCCAATAATAACTTGGCTACTGTTTGTCCCATAACCACCAGTTGTAGCACCTGAGTCTTTAATAGAAGGTAGAGCTCTCTCAAACTTCAGTGCTGAAGGTGGATGGTTAAGATTCACCTGAGTCTTTAGAGGGTCTTTTTGCAGGTGGGTCCTCCAAGCATCTACAATTGCACACCATGTGATGACCAGCTATAATCGAGAACACAGATATTTATCTATTAAAAATCTGTAGGCACTTATCTGTTAGGAAAATATGAGAGAAACAATTTTCAAACTTTCACCTGAATTTCTGCACCACTTGCTTGTTGCCTTATAGGCCATGTTAAGATACCGACAAGGCTAGCATGTCTGTTAAACACTGGTGCACCTTCCATCCCTAATGGGGTAAGAACAGCATATTCATTACAAAATCTAGTATAACTGATCATTTACAGACTTAAATAATAAATGGGAGAGTAACTCGGAATCTGAACAGTCACTAGTTTCCCTTACGAGGAAGACACGAACATCAGCCATCAAGACTGCACTATCAGAAGAACCAAAAGGACAGCAATTTGCCACAGCTCCTGCAGATACACTGGTTTGACCAATAAAGGAATTAAATAAGGAAATTCAGCTAAGAATCGGGAAGCAATTCAGTGAAAAATTCATATAAACATTACTTTCAAGGGTTGCATGCACTTATAAAACGTTTCTACATCAAAAGTCCAACTTAAGAACTCTCATCTATTCTACTAAAATTGTGGAGTATAATTACAAATCCAGAATATCCTGATACTTGTATTTTACCCAACATCTCCATATATATATTTGCCCATATGTACAATTCACATGATAAAAGTATGTAGGGTCAGAAGAAAAAGCTTCACCAACAATATAAAATTTCTTTATACACCATCAATGTTGACCCAGGATATTGGGTCTTACCGGTCAATAGACAAAATTTTGCTAACGTTACCTGTTAAAGAAGTGGATTGGCGAGAGAATACCAAATGGTAAACCCATCACAAGAAGGTCCCCTCGTTTAGCTGGTGATGACACATTAATTTGTGGGAGACCCTGAAAAATCATTGACCAAGGTATCCATGCTCATGATTATACAACTTAATTACATATCATGACCCTAGGTATCAAAAATTTGATGCCTTTGATTCTCGGACCAGGTCCCTGTTTCAGTTCCAACCTGAAGAAGGTAAGTACCATTACATGATTCAAAACCTCTTACTTGAAAAACTGGGAAAACCTCAGGTAAGTACCATTACTGATTCTCCGACCTTTTCAAAAGTTCCATTACAAACGAATTCAGAAATTGCCACTAAATGGCAAGAGAAAAAACCTAAACAGTCTAGGCCTCCTCCGTTTGACATACACTCAAACCAGGAAAATCCTTTCGTCATGACCAACAGTTATGACGCAAGAAACATTTACGAATGGAACATAGACCATGAATCCCCTAAAGGTGTAGTTGATACCCTACACAGAATGTTCATTTATTGCAATGTATGTCGAGCTAAAGGTTTACCTGAAGCACAGGTTGTAAACCAAATCGTAGCTGGACTTACAGGCGATCTATACGGATGGTGGTACCATTATTTATCAGAAGATAACAGGCATCAAATCTCTTATGCTGTTAAAATTGATGAATCGGGTGATACTTTACTCGATAATGAAGGAAACCCCATCTCTGATGCCTTTATGACTTTTTGTCTTCGGCTCATGGCTATGTTCGTTGTCGATCCTCAACGACAGGCAGAAACTACCATGTATCTGCTACATCACCTTAGATGTAAAACCCTTACAGACCTACACTGGTACATCTCTACTTTTAGAAGTAGAGTAATGACCTTAGCAGATGTTGCTAATCCTTACTGGAAGCAGCGCTTCATAGAAGGGTTACCTACCCAATTTGCTATGAAAGTCAAAGAGATGTTACGACATGGCCCTAATGAAGAAATAAATTGGAATAGTCTTCATTACGGTCAATTACAAACGGCCTGCACTAGGCAAGGTCTTCTCCTTTGTAATGATCTTCGTCTTAAGAAACAACTTAAGCAAGATCAAATATCTCAAAAAACATTAGGTACTTTCTGTCAGCAATTCGCCTATGAAAATTTACTTGAACAGGATTGCTCAAAATGCAGAAGAAGTACTCGACCCTATAAAAAACCCTTTTTCAGGAACACTCCCTCCAAGCCATCCTCTTTCCCCAAGGACCAAGGAAGGAGCACAAAAAGGGAAACTAAACCTAGTTCAAATTCGCGCCAGAAAAAGCAGTCTTCCTCAACTGTCAAGTGTTATAAGTGCGGACGCACTGGACACTACGCCAGAACCTGTTATGCAAAACAAAAGCAAAAGGTTCAAGAACTACAAATTGATGAACTAGCAAAACAGAAAGTATTACAATTACTTTCTGAAACCGAAGAACACAATTCCACTTCAGAATCAGAACAAGAGTTCTGTGAACCTCTTGTTTCTTCCAGATCCTCTTCCCCTACTTCTTCTGAAACCGAAGACGTTAAGGATCTACAATTAGACCAACTAGAAGCTATGTTCAGAATGACTACCTCTCTAAACATGATCTCTTCCACCGATTTGTCTACCTTACTAGAAAACCTGACAAATCAGAAGGATAAAGAATTAATTTTGGAAGCAAGAAAAGTATTATACGATGTCTAATCTATTCCAACGACATCAACAACAAACAACAAAGAAGCTACCTAATCTCCAAACAGAGATTAAGACTTGTAAGCAAGAGATACAAGCCTTAAAGGCAGCTTACTTCGGCTTGGTCTCAAGACTTGAAGCAGTAGAAGAACAAAATACTCCACAATCATTATCTTTCTTCGCAGCAGGAGAAAGTTCTGGACCACTTGAGGAACAACTTACCCCTCAAGTCACCTCCACAACCGAGCAATATTTACAGCAAATGATTACAAGTATGGTCCAACACAAATGGTATGTATTCATCTCGTTGGCTGTAGGAGATACTTTAATCATCAAGAACCTTATTGCTTTGGTAGATAGTGGAGAAGACCTAAACTGCATCAGAGAAGGAGTCATCCCTTCTTAACAAATTTCTCCCACAACAGAAACATTAAAATCCGCTACTGGAGATTCCTTAAAAATCGCTGGCAAGACAGACAGTTTGTATGTCTGTAACAAAATGAATGGACAAATGTTCGTCCATACACCAGCAGTCATTGTCAAGAATTTATCCCACAAAATAATTCTTGGCACACCTTTCTTACATAATATAAAACCTTTTTTAGTAACTGAGGAAGCCATTATTTCTAATAGACTTGGCACTCCTTATCAGTTTTCCTTTGTTACAGACACCAGCTCGAGGATTTAAACACCCTCACTTCCGAAGTTGCTACAAGAAAAGGAACATCACCTATGTTCTCTTAAAATCGAGCTCACGACTACTCAGTTAAAAGCAGCTTTAACCACTCCCTCTTTTCTCACAAAGAAACAAGCTCTACAACAAGAACTGCTGAGGGATGTCTGTAGCGATATTCCAAATGCCTTTGGGAATAGAAAATAGCACATGGTATCCTTACCATATGAGGCAGGATTCAAAGAAACCGATATACCAACCAAGGCTAGACCTTGTCAGATGAATGCAGAATACCTTGCATTATGTCAAAAGGAGATACAAGAGCTTTTGACTAAAGGACTCATTAAAACCTCTTACTCTCCTTGGAGTTGCACAGCCTTTTATGTCAACAATAATGTAGAAAAGGAACGCGGAAAACCAAGGTTAGTCATCAATTACAAACCTCTCAATAAAGTCCTCCAATGGATTAGGTATCCCATACCTAACAAGAGAGACCTACTGAATAGACTTGTTAAAGCAGAAGTCATTTCAAAATTTGATTTAAATTCTGGCTATTGGCAAATTCAGGTAAAACCAGAAGGCAGATACAAAACTGCTTTTGTAGTCCCATTCGGTCACTACGAATGGAATGTTATGCCTTTTGGTTTGAAAAATGCCCCTTCAGAATTTCAGCATACCATGAACGATATTTTTACTCCATACTCGGAGTTCCTTTTATCCTACATCGATGATGTTTTGGTTTTCTCTCCAACCATAGAACAAAATTTTAAGCATTTACGAATCTTCAAAACTTTAATTTTACAAAATAGATTGGTTCTCTCTGAACCCAAAATGAAGTTATTTCAAATTGAAATTCGCTTTTTGGGTCATACTATTTTTCAACATACGCATACACCATTTCATAGGTCTATTGAATTTGCTTCTAAATTTCCTGACGAAATTACAGAACAAAAACAGCTGCAACGCTTTCTTGGAGCACTAAATTATGTAGCCGATTATTACAAAGATCTAGCTACTGATACTCATTTACTTTATGCAAGACTCAAGAAGAAACCTATACCATGGTCTTCTTAGTATACTAAAGCGGTACAAACCGTCAAAGCCAAAGTAAGAGCATTACCATGCCTTTCTTTAGCTGACCCACTACTCTACAAAGTAGTAGAAACAGATGCTTCTGACCTCGGATACGGAGGAATATTGAAGCAAAAACCTGCACAAGGAAATGAACAGTTAGTACGATACTGTTCTGGCTTCTGGAATACAACCCAGAAGAACTATTCTACTGTTAAAAAAGAAATGCATGTTATACTAAAGTGCATTTCTAAGTTTCAAGATGATCTACTAAACCAACAGTTTCTCTTACGCATAGATTGCCAAGCTTGCAAATCCATTATAGAAAAGGACGTCCAGAACCTGGTGTCTAAACAGATTTTCGCGAGATGGCAAGCTGAATTATCTGTTCTGATTTTACTATTCAATACATACACGGAGAAACTAACTCCTTACTTGATTTCCTTACACGGGAATTTCTTACAGGAAAATGACCTCCTCCTCACGGGGGAACCCCCATGGTTTTCGGCAAAGGGTCACCACCTTCGCCGAACAACAAAGGAAAACAAACTGCTAACCGCAGGATACAAGGCTCTACCAGCCAAACCTCCCACGTACAGGGACCTTCGACGCCTAATAAGGTTGTTCCTAAACCTTTGGCGCACTATTCAAAAGAAGAGCTTGCGCTCGCGTTACAACAAAAAGACGTTACTCCCTCCAATATCAATGAGGTTGCTCCCTCATACAAAGATGTGGCATACCTGTCCATCCCCTGGCACTCTAAGGCCCACAAGGACTTAGTCGCCTTTATTCCTCATGGCCTGACATTGAAACAACCTGCATGGCAATTGGCTTATCAAACCTTAGGTGGAACTTACCAATTTCCCCAAAGGCAAAGGAAAATCTCTGGCCTACTACCCAGAGATCTTTACGTGTCATCATGTCCTAATCAACCGGAAGAAACCTCACAATGAGGTTCTCCGCACCCAAGTGTACGTTGATCGTATTCTCTTACCTTATGAATGGCCTACTAGCCCCAATCATCCTCTTACATTTACCACTCCCACATCCGGCCCGCAATACTACACCTATTGGGATTATGTCGACGCATTCTCCCATTCTTTTTACTTTAACAACACCTCGCGAAATCATACCTTTTACTTCCAATTTAAGCCGCCGGTTCAAGACTGCTTTGCCTCTCTGCCCACATGGTTTTACCATTGGTGGTCTTCGATGGGAGGGGGGAATCTGTATCTTCGATGACCCCAGTAGTCAACTCTTACGTACCCTGTTTAAGGAATGGTGTGAACTCCACCCAGCGCTTACGCTCTTATATTAATTTTACAATATGCAACCTTTCTACTAAACAATATAATAAGTAATACCTTTCTAGTTCTTGTCCGGTACGAGACTCCTGCCGTGTTACCGGCTCACTATCACTAGGATAGATCAACATCATGAGGCATACACCCTACCTTGCCTCTTCTTGGGCCTTACGGGATTTCTTGGGCTACCTGACGATGATTCCTACTGTATAGGAACACGAGTCTCGGACTAGTAAGAACTATCAGGTTTACATATTAATTTGTTAAGAGATAGAGAGCATATGGTGTAGATAATATAAGACTGTTAAATTATCATGGCTTCCTTGGATCCTCTCTCAGGCCTTAGCCTGACATGGCTCTGATACCAATACAGAGTGGATCGAAACGAAACGACAAAATAATAATAGAGAAGTGGAACAAATAATTCAGGATGCAGAAGGAAACGTAGAAGTAGTCTTCGCCCCAAACATTAGGCAAAAAATACCTCTAATCACCTCCGGAAGAAAATCTGCAAGCTCGATTCCAGTCTCCGAATCCTCTTCTCAGTTTACACCTGAGATGGCCGATCTGTACACAGATCCACGGGGAAATCCCCAGCCTGTCTACAATCTCAGGCCTTCTTTAGGAATGACCTTTAATGATTAAGGTCGAAGAACTTCAATCCGGACAACCACTTCGTGTTTTATTAGCGAATGAATTCGGTAAAAGCACGAACAAATAGTTCCGCAACTGGTATTTTGCCACATTTACTACAGATAATTTACAGTACATCAAAGATTTGTACTACGCTGATCTAGTTGGAAAGGAATATGCTTTCTATTTTATTCCTTGGTTTCTCACTAAATTTACTGAATCTTGTACAAAGTATTTGACTACCTTAGAACAGGAATGACAACTAAGTACAGGAACAGTCGTCAAAGCAGTATTTCCACCAAAAGACGCCCTTACCATACAAGGTAAGCCAAAGGCTTCAATCGCCGTAGCCTCTCCTGTAGAAGTCACCTCTAGCACTCCAAGCACCCTAGAAATACTTCAAACCGTAAATCAGGTAATAAGGCAAAACAATAACCTGACCCTTGAAGCCATAAGAAAACAGCTTCAACACTTGGAAACCAAGATAGTGACTTTAAGTCACAAGAAGTTTTCAGCCAACGAAGTATCGACTTCAAAGGCAGTAATACCTACTGCAATAACCAAACAGAAGCCGATCATACTGCATCAACCACCTGTTCTAAGGCTACCACCAACAGACCAGGAGCAACAGTCAGAACTTCTCAAACTCTTACTTGAAAAACTGGGAAAACCTCAGGTAAGTACCATTACTGATTCTCCGGCCTTTTCAAAAGTTCCATTACAAACGAACTCAGAAATTGCCACTAAATGGCAAGAGAAAAAACCTAAACAGTCTAGGCCTCCTCCGTTTGACATACACTCAAACCAGGAAAATCCTTTCGTCATGACCAACAGTTATGACGCAAGAACCATTTACAAATGGAACATAGACCATGAATCCCCTAAAGGTGTAGTTGATACCCTACACAGAATGTTCATTTATTGCAATGTATGTCGAGCTAAAGGTTTACCTGAAGCACAGGTTATAAACCAAATCGTAGCTGGACTTACTGGCGATCTATACCGATGGTGGTACCATTATTTATCAGAAGATAACGGGCATGAAATCTCTTATGCTGTTAAAATTGATGAATCGGGTGATACTTTACTCGATAATGAAGGAAACCCCATCTCTGATGCCTTTATGACTTTTTGTCTTCGGCTCATGGCTATGTTCGCTGTCGATCCTCAACGACAGGCAGAAACTACCATGTATCTGCTACATCACCTTAGATGTAAAACCCTTACAGATCTACACTGGTACATCTCTACTTTTAGAAGTAGAGTAATGACCTTAGCAGATGCTGCTAATCCTTACTGGAAGCAGCGCTTCATAGAAGGGTTACCTACCCAATTTGCTATGAAAGTCAAAGAGATGTTACGACCTGGCCCTAATGAAGAAATAAATTGGAATAGTCTTCATTACGGTCAATTACAAACGGCCTGCACTAGGCAAGGTCTTCTCCTTTGTAATGATCTTCGTCTTAAGAAACAACTTAAGCAAGATCAAATATCTCAAAAAACATTAGGTACTTTCTGTCAGCAATTCGCCTATGAAAATTTACCTGAACAGGATTGCTCAAAATGCAGAAGAAGTACTCGACCCTATAAAAAACCCTTTTTCAGGAACACTCCCTCCAAGCCATCCTCTTTCCCCAAGGACCAAGGAAGGAGCACAAAAAGGGAAACTAAACCTAGTTCAAATTCGCGCCCCAGAAAAAGTAGTCTACCTCAACTGTTAAGTGTTATAAGTGCGGATGCACTGGACACTATGCCAGAACCAGTTATGCAAAACAAAAGCAAAAGGTTCAAGAACTACAAATTGATGAACTAGCAAAACAGAAAGTATTACAATTACTTTCTGAAACCGAAGAACACAATACCACTTTAGAATCAGAACAAGAGTTCTGTGAACCTCTTGTTTCTTCCAGATCCTCTTCCCCTACTTCTTCTGAAACCGAAGACGTTAAGGATCTACAATTAGACCAACTAGAAGCTATGTTCAAAATGACTACCTCTCTGAACATGATCTCTTCCACCGATTTGTCTACCTCACTAGAAAACCTGACATATTAGAAGGATAAAGAATTAATTTTGGAATCTCTTCTTGAAGGAAAGCAAGACACTCCAAAATACTGTGACAAGTATTATACGATGTCTAATCTATTCCAACGACATCAACAACAAACAATAAAGAAGCTACCTAGTCTCCAAGCAGAGATTAAGACTTGTAAGCAAGCGATACAAGCCTTGAAGGCAGCTTACTTCGTCTTGGTCTCAAGACTTGAAGCAGTAGAAGAACAAAATACTCCACAATCATTATCTTTCTTCACAGCAGGAGAAAGTTCTGGACCACTTGAGGAACAACTTACCCCTCAAGTCACCTCCACAACCGAGCAATATTTACAGCAAATGATTACAAGTATGGTCCAACACAAATGGTATGTATTCATCTCGTTGGTTGTAGGAGATACTTTAATCATCAAGAACCTTATTGCTTTGGTGGATAGTGGAGAAGACCTAAACTGCATCAGAGAAGGAGTCATCCCTTCTCAACATGTTTCTCCCTCAACAGAAACATTAAAATCCGCTACTGGAGATTCCTTAAAAATCGTTGGCAAGACAGACAGTTTGTATGTCTGTAACAAAATGAATGGACAAATGTTCGTCCATACACCAGCTGTCATTGTCAAGAATTTATCCCACAAAATAATTCTTGGCACACCTTTCTTACATAATATAAGACCTTTTTTAGTAACTGAGGAAGCCATTATTTCTAATAGACTTGGCACTCCTTATCGGTTTACCTTTGTTACAGACACCAGCTCCCGGGATTTAAACACCCTCACTTCGAAGTTGCTACAAGAAAAGGAACATCACCTATGTTCTCTTAAAACCGAGCTCACGACTACTCGGTTAAAAGCAGCTTTAACCACTCCCTCGTTTCTCACAAAGAAACACGCTCCACAACAAGAACTGCTGAGGGATGTCAGTAGCGATATTCCAAATGCCTTTTGGAATAGAAAACAGCACATGGTATCCTTACCATATGAGGCAGGCTTCAAAGAAACCGATATACCAACCAAGGCTAGACCTTGTCAGATGAATGCAGAATACCTTGCATTATGTCAAAAGGAGATACAAGACCTTTTGACTAAAGGACTCATTAAAACCACTTACTCTCCTTGGAGTTGCACAGCCTTTTATGTCAACAATAATGCAGAAAAGGAACGCGGAAAACCAAGGTTAGTCATCAATTACAAACCTCTCAAGAAAGTCCTCCAATGGATTAGGTATCCCATACCAAACAAGAGAGACCTACTGAATAGACTTGTTAAAGCAGAAGTCATTTCAAAATTTGATTTAAATTCTGGCTATTGGCAAATTCAGGTAAAACCAGAAGACAGATACAAAACTGTCTTTTTAGTCCCATTCGGTCACTACGAATGGAATGTTATGCCTTTTGGTTTGAAAAATGCCCCTTCAGAATTTCAGCATATCATGAACGATATTTTTACTCCATACTCGGAGTTCCTTTTATCCTACATCGATGATGTTTTGGTTTTCTCTCCAACCATAGAACAACATTTTAAGCATTTACGAATCTTCAAAACTTTAATTTTACAAAATGGATTGGTTCTCTTTGAACCCAAAACGAAGTTATTTCAAATTGAAATTCGCTTTTTGGGTCATACTATTTTTCAACATACGCATACACCATTTCAAAGGTCTATGGAATTTGCTTCTAAATTTCCTGACGAAATTACAGATCAAAAATAGCTGCAACGCTTTCTTGGAGCACTAAATTATGTAGCCGATTATGACAAAGATCTGGCTACTGATACTCATTTACTTTATGCAAGACTTAAGAAACCTATACCATGGTCTTCTGAGCATACTAAAGCGGTACAAACCGTCAAAGCCAAAGTAAGAACATTACAATGCCTTTCTTTAGCTGACCCACTACTCTACAAAGTAGAAGAAACAGATGCTTCTGACCTCGGATACGGAGGAATATTGAAGCAAAAACCTGCACAAGGAAATGAACAGTTAGTACGATACTGTTCTGGCTTTAGGAATACAACCTAGAAGAACTATTCTACTGTTAAAAAAGAAATGCTTGCTATACTAAAGTGCATTTCTAAGTTTCAAGATGATCTACTAAACCAACAGTTTCTCTTACGCATAGATTGCCAAGCTTGCAAATCCATTATAGAAAAGGACGTCCAGAACATGGTGTCTACACAGATTTTCGCGAGATGGCAAGCTGAATTATCTGTTTACGATTTTACTATTCAATACATACCTGGAGAAACTAACTCCTTACCTGATTTCCTTACACGGGAATTTCTTACAGGAAAATGACCTCCTCCTCACAGGGGGAACCCCCATGGTTTTCGGCAAAAGGGTCACCACCTTCGCCGAACTACAAAGGAAAACAAACTTCTAACCGCAGGGTACAAGGCTTTACCAGCCAAACCTCCCGCCTACAGGGACCTTCGACGCCTAATAAGGTTGTTCCTAAACCTTTGGCGCACTATTCAAAAGAAGAGCTTGCGCTCGCGTTACAACAAAAAGAGGTTACTCCCTCCAATATCAATGAGGTTACTCCCTAATACAAAGATGTGGCATACCTGTCCATCCCCTGGCACTCTAAGGCCCACAAGGATTTAATCGCCTTTATTCCTCATGGCCTGACATTGAAACAACCTGCATGGCAATTGGCTTATCAAACCTTGGGTGGAACTTACCAATTTCCCCAAAGGCAAGGAAAATCTCTGGTCTACTACCAGCAGATCTTACAGTGTCATCATGTCCTAATCAACCAGAAGAAACCTCACAATGAGGTTCTCCGCACCCAAGTGTTTGTTGATCGTATTCTCTTACCTTATGAATGGCCTACTAGCCCCAATCATCCTCTTACATTTACCACTCCCACATCCGGCCTGCAATACTACACCTATTGGGATTATGTCGACGCATTCTCCCATTTTTTTTACTTTAACAACACCACGCGAAATCATACCTTTTACTTCCAATACAGAGTGTATCGAAACGAAACGACGAAATAATAATAGACGAAATAATAATAGCCAAATTAAAAGTACACCAAGCTTTTATTGAAAGATATGAAAACTTACAAACAAGAGCTACACCAAGGCTGAAAGCAAGCAAGAGACTTCAAGAAAACTCAACTTCAAAAAGATGATTCTACTACTAAGGGGGTGGTCTCGTTTTATAGTAGAAGGAAGAGCCGGACCCGATTACAATTATTAAACAGAGTTTGCCGAAGGAGGCTAGAAGTCCGAAAACCAGGGGCGGATATCAGGGGCGCCAGTGGTTTTAAGTAAAGCAGAAGGTGCTGACGTCACTCTTCTAGAAAAGGCATGCCAGGTGGTGGTAGGCCGTCTCTGGCTTCCTTAAGATGTCTTGTCATCCTTTTCCATCGTAACCACATGTAGTTTGGATAATACCTAACACTGTGGGCTATAGATGGAAATGGGTGCAGGTCTTCTGGGGCAACATTCGCTTCTTCGATCCAGTCTGCATATGTAGGACTAAGTACTCGTAGTTCTCGCTTCATTCTTCTTATGTGGAAAAGAAAAAAGCGATCTTCAAATCGTTTTGCAAAAATTTCTGCAGGAGTAGCTGGTAAGCCCAAAGGATGATTGGCCGGCCAAAGTCCATCTGGCCACCTTTGCCATGGGCGATTATTCATGTTCTTCTGTGTATGGGTCTTGAGACTCCTGGTAGAAGCCTTCTTCTTTGTCACCCTTTGGTGATGCGGGTGGTGCCAAGTCAATCTGTTGATGTGGAAACATGCGAGCTATGTTAGCCATAACCCGTAAATGGACATATTAAAAAATCTCTTCCTCAGTAGCTTGAGGATTTCGTCGAATGAACTGAGCCTTGAGTTTCTCAGGGTCGGTAGTTTGGAGATCCCATTCCTGCTCGGGAGGTGGAGGGAGTTGCTTCCATTCGTCAATCTCGGCTTTGATAGCAGTAACAGCGTTATCGTATAATTTGGTACGAACAAAGTGCTGCCATCGTTGGATCTCGTATGTCCGCCAAATAGCAGGAGTATTGTCGCAAGAACTATTTTCTTCCTGCAGACTTTGCCATATCCATGGAATTTCGAACCGAATAAAGAAGGTTGCTTCGACCTGGTTTGTATACAGGTCAGTGGATTGGCTTTGCGTAGGCGCTGGGTGGAGTTCACACCATTCCTTAAACAGGGTGCGTAAGAGTTGACTCTGGGGTCATCGAAGATACTGATTCCCCATCGAAGACCACCAATGGTAAAACCATGTGGGCAGAGAGGAGGCAGTGTGCAGAAACGGAAGGCTTAAATTGGAAGTAAAAGGTATGATTTCGCGAGGTGTTGTTAAAGTAAAAAGAATGGGAGAATGCGTCGACATAATCCCAATAGGTGTAGTATTGTGGGCCGGATGTGGGAGTGGTAAATGTAAGAGGATGATTGGGGCTACTAGGCCATTCATAAGGTAAGAGAATACGATCAACAAACACTTGGGTGCGGAGAACCTCATTGTGAGGTTTCTTCTGGTTGATTAGGACATGATGACACCGTAAGATCTGCTGGTAGTAGGCCAGAGATTTTCCTTGCCTTTGGGGAAATTGGTAAGTTCCACCCAAGGTTTGAAAAGCCAATTGCCATGCAGGTTGTTTCAATGTCAGGCCATGAGGAATAAAGGCGACTAAGTCCTTGTGGGCCTTAGAGTGCCAGGGGATGGACAGGTATGCCACATCTTTGTATGAGGGAGTAACCTCATTGATATTGGAGGGAGTAACGTCTTTTTGTTGTATCGCAGGCGCAAGCTCTTCTTTGGAATAGTGCGCCAAAGGTTTAGGAACAACTGATAAGTGTCCAAAAGACACTTATATAGGCATGAATTATTGATCATAAATTCCTAATTTGAGTTGATTATGAGCTTAAAAGTGACAAATATAACTCAAATACATGTTTTGTGTCTCAGGTACTTAGTAAAAGAAGAAAATCTGGATTTGGTACAAAAATGGAAGAAAAATGAGCAAAACAGGCCAAAATGAAGAACGGCGCTACCGCGCCGATTATGGCGCGACCACGCCGATTATGGCGCGACCGCGCCGATTATGGCGCGACCGCGCCGATTATGGCGCGACCGCGCCGATTATGGCGCGACCGCGCCAAACAAATCCTCGAAAATTCAAATTAATGTGCTAAAATGTCCAACGACCTAAGGGTCATGAAAGACAAGGATAGGGGAATGAGAATTGGCGCGACCGCGCCACTGGAAGCGCCACCGCGCCACTGGAGGGCGCTACCGCGCCACTGGAGGGCGCTACCGCGCCACTGGAGGGCGCTACCGCGCCAGAGGAAGCTAACAGCAGAAAGAAAAGTTGCCATTCGAGGACCAAGCAAAATGCCCAAGGACTGGCGCGACCGCCAACTTCATAAGGCTATTCCGGCGCGGCCGCCAAGTGATCACCGGACTTAGACGGATTTCGAAGAGTTACGTGTGGCGTCCCGCCAAAACTTCGAAGGCGACAGCGCCGATGACTCGGCTACTGCTCGAATCACGAAAATCTCGGGATCCTGCAGTCAAATCCAATCCAAACTTGGGAGAAGGAGTCACAGACGTCTAAGGAAGGTGCCCAAGAAGATTTTAAGGTAAATTACTTATGTCCAGGTGCATTGAATGATCCAAAAAGAAGAAGTTGTTTCAAAATAGGAATCTGCTGCCAATGGAGAGAGACAAAATCCAAATTTTGTGAAGGATAGAGAAGGAGTTTCACAATTCCAATTGAATCCATATTTGGAACGAAGCTTCCTGGTACTATAAAGGATCTTGTAACGAAAATTTAGGTCAATCCAAGCCGGGATTCTCGAGTTACATATCTCCAAAGTGGTGGACCCGTATAGAAGTTGGCAGCAGAAAATCAGGCAACTTCCTTCCCTCATATCTCGAGTTTCCCAACTCAGAATTGATTCAAACTTCGTGAGCATGGAAAGGACTTCAAAAGGAAGGTCCTGGTGTAATTTTATCAATTATGAGGTCGAGAAAGGGTACTTCATTCCCTGGACAGAGAGCAATTTACATGGCATGGGCAGCAGAACAAGTATATAAGGAGGTCCGAGGCAAAGAGCAGGAGGGGAGTTTTTGGAGTGTAAATCCAGTTTTCCAGAGTTCTAATTCTTGTATTTAGTTTAATTTCGTGTTCTGTTAGTTAGTATTGAGTTGAGAGAAAGAGAGAGAGAAGAGATTGTAGCAAAGGCAGGAGAGGAGGCTAAGGGACAGTCCTCAAAGGGGGTTTTCTTTACTTCTTTTCTTTTTCATGCTCATGGCTGTAATTGAATTCTCTTTGTGTGTTTGTTTCATAAGTATGGAGTAGTCTCTCTTTGTTGGGGAAAGTCATGAACTCCTAGTTGGTATTATGTTTGAATTCTGAATTTTTACAGCAATAAAGTACTCTGCCTTTGTTTTAGAATCTGAATTCATTGCATGTTGCTAATCTAGATTTATATCTGAAGTTTAATGAGGTAACGGATGAGAAGTTAAATTTCAGTACAGACTTGGGTTAGTTATATGATTCCTTGTTTTCTAAAACAACTTCGCTTTTAAACTAGATTGTTCGGTTTGAAGGAGACCAGTGTGAGAGGTGATGTGACTTATTTAACTCTTGTTCTGAATAAGAGAGAGTAAATCTTTAGGCTTTTATAGTTATGGACTCAGGAATTGAATGTTCCGGCTGAGAAGGAGTTCAAAGAATGAGTGACAGTTATTTCCTGTATATGGGTAACCAGGTTTTCAAAAGCTAAGTCAAGGTAAAGGGTACTTGAGTTATAAAATCAGAATTATGCATATTTACAACTAGGAGGGATTGACATTCTTCCCCAACATCTCATCTCTATTAATTCTTCCAGAAATTTAATTCTGTTTTTCTTTTCAGTTCTCAACACAAAAACCCAACTTTTCTTCACCTCAATCAATAGGAAAATTTTTGCTTAGATTAGGCTCTCATCAAAGGTCCCTGTGGGATCGATATCTGGACTCTCAAGTCCTATATTACTTGCTGACCTAGTGCACTTGCTAGACACCCAACAAGTTTTTGGCACTGTTGCCGGGGACTTTTGAATTGAGAGTAAGTTTAAGTGAATTTGATTTTATTGATTGAGTTTAATTTTTTTTATTTTTGTCTTTCAGGTTGAACCTGTTTTGTGCATGAAAACGAGGTCTAGTGAGGATCCACTAGCCAAACCAGATCC
This sequence comes from Aristolochia fimbriata, assembly GCA_019845555.1. Classification (NCBI taxonomy): domain Eukaryota; kingdom Viridiplantae; phylum Streptophyta; class Magnoliopsida; order Piperales; family Aristolochiaceae; genus Aristolochia; species Aristolochia fimbriata. Next base: position 21,324,792 of record CM034079.1, read on the forward strand.
TGAACCAGAAAGATCACTCCGTGAAAGGAGGAGAAAAGAAACTTCAACAATGGAGAATCAACACCATGGAGAAGGGGCTGAGAGAACAATGGAGCATTATGTGCAATCCAACCCCAATGCTCTAAGATCAGCCACCGTGAGACCTGAAGTCCCAAGCAACTTCGAGATCAAGCCTCAAATTCTGTCCATGATTCAGAACAATTATCAATTTGGAGGTTTGTCTAATGAAGATCCTAATGAGCATATTGAAAAATTTCTTGAAATCTGTGATACTTTCAGATTTAAGGATGTTACTAACGAAGCTGTTTGGTTGAGAATATTTCCTTTCACTTTAAGAGATAGAGCAAAAAGTTGGTTTCACACACTGCCTCCAGAATCAATTCGCACATGGGATGAGCTGCAAAGGAAGTTTCTTGGTAAGTATTTTCCACCTGCAAAAACAATTAAGTTACGTAATGCTATTTCAAATTTTATGCAGGAACATGATGAGCAGCTTTGTGAAGCATGGGATAGATTTAAGGAGCTGCTCAGAAGATGCCCAAATCATGGAATGCCACTATGGATGCAGATAGAGACATTCTATAATGGAATTACAGTTCCAACACGAAGCTTGATAGATGCTGCAGCCGGTGGCACCATGAACAAAAAGACTCCCCATGAAATTTATGAATTAATTGAAGAGATGGCGTCCAATATGTATCAATATCCAGTGGAGAGAGGTGCAAGAGGGAGAGTGGCTGGCATACACAATGTTGATCCTGTATTGGCATTGCAAGCTCAAGTCGAGTCACTAACTAAACAACTGTCAAAATTTCAGACACCCTCTTTGGTTGCTCAGATTTGTGACATATGTGGAGGAGGACATCTCAACCATGAGTGCCAAGCAGGTAATGTGCAATCTGTGAATTCTTTAGATCAGGCTAATTATGTTTCAAATTTTCGCAGGTCTAATGATCCTTATAGCAACACTTACAATCCTGGTTGGAGGAGTCACCCAAATTTCTCATGGTCAAACAACCACAACCAGCAACCCAGCACTCATCAGCCAACTGCCCAAACAAGACCACCACCTGGTTTCCAAAGAGCAGCACCAGAGCCGGAACAAAAACCGAGCATTGAAGACATGTTTGCAAAGTTTATGGCGAGTCAAGAGAAAAGGGATGCTCTGACCAATTCCAGGTTTCAAACTCAAGAGGCATCCATCAGAAATCTGGAAGTCCAAATGGGACAGCTGGCCAATGCTTTAACAGGTAGGAATCAAGGAACCTTACCTAGTAATTCTGAGACTAATCCAAAAGAACAGATTAAAGCCATCACCTTGAGAAGTGGGAAGGTCTTAGAAGAGCAGCAGAAAACCCAAGTGGAGGAGGACAAATCAACTCAGCAGCAGGAGAAGGAAAGAGAAGAACAAAACCAGGAGAGAGAGGTAAGTCAGAAACAAAAGCAAAAAGGTAAGGCTTCTAGATCTCTCTCTAATGATGACATAAATGTGGATACATTGCCATATCCAGCAAGAGCTAAAAAGGATAAGTTAGAGGATAAGTTTTCAAAATTCATTGACATCTTTAAAAAGCTGGAAATTAACATCCCTTTTGTAGAAGCTCTAATGCAAATGCCTCAATATGCAAAGTTTCTCAAGGAGGTACTTTCAGGGAAGAGAAGGATTGAGGAGCAAGGGACTGATGCTAACAGAGAATTGTAGTGCAATATTGAAAAATCAATTGCCTACCAAGCTTAAGGATCCAGGGAGTTTCACTATACCTTGTGAATTTGGAAATTTCAAGTTTAATAAAGTCTTGTGTGATTTAGGAGCCAGCATAAATTTGATGCCTCTGTCTATTTGCAGGAAATTGAATCTTGGAGAGCTTAAGGAGACAAACATCATGCTCCAATTTGCTGACAGATCAACTAAGAAGCCTAATGGACTGATTGAAGATGTGCTGGTCAGAATTGGCAAATTCATCTACCTATGTGATTTTGTGGTGCTGGACATGGAGGTGGATTCGGAGCTACCACTGATTCTTGGGAGACCATTCCTAGCCACAGCAGCAGCACTGATTGATGTCAAACAGGGAAAATTAACTCTCAGATTAAATGATGAAGAAATTGTGTTTGACATTAAACAAGCTATTAAAAACCCTTCCAACTCTTGTGATGATACATGTTATTTCATTGATGTGATTGATGTATGTGCAGAACATGTTCAGCAGGAGGTCTTGATGAAGGACAGCTTGGAAAGGTGCCTGGTCCAATCATGCACAAGGGAAGATGATGATCCTCTCATGCAGCAAGAAGTAGCACAATTAGAGGCTGAAGGAAACAAAGAAGAGGAGAAGGGGGCTGAAATAAAAAACTCATCTCAACTTGAACTAAAACCCCTACCTAGTTCTTTGAAATATGTTTATCTTGAAAATAATGCAAAACCAGTGATTATCTCTTCTTGTTTGAATGTCAGGGAGGAAGAGCTCTTGATCAAGGTGCTGAGCAAGCACAAGAAAGCAATTGGGTGGACAATGTCAGATATCAAGGGAATCAGCCCAATCACATGCATGCATAAAATTCTGATGGAGGACACTTTTAAGCCAACAATCCAACCCCAAAGAAGGCTAAATCCAACATTGCAAGAAGTGGTCAAGAAGGAAGTGGTAAAGTTGCTAGATGCAGGTATCATCTATCCGATTTCTGATAGTAAATGGGTTAGTCCAGTCCAAGTAGTGCCCAAAAAGGGGGGAATGACAGTAATTAAAAATTCAGATAATGAGTTAATACCCACTAGGACTGTGCTTGGATGGAGAGTTTGTATTGACTACAGAAAATTGAATTCAGCAACTAGAAAGGACCATTTTACTTTACCTTTCATTGACCAAATGCTTGAGAGATTGGCAGGTAACAAATTTTATGGCTTTCTTGATGGATATTCTGGATATTTTTAAATTCCTATTGCTCCAGAAGACCAAGAGAAAACCACTTTTACCTGCCCATATGGGACTTTTGCATATAGGAGAATGCCTTTTGGATTGTGTAATGCACCAGCCACTTTTCAGCGATGCATGATTGCTATTTTTCATGATTTTATTGAAAACTTTATGGAAATTTTTATGGATGATTTCACTCTATATGGACTGACTTTTGAATCATGTTTGAAAAATTTAGATCTGGTCCTAGCAAGATGTTAAGAGAGCAATCTGGTTCTGAATTGGGAAAAGTGCCACTTTATGGTGAGTGAAGGCATTGTGTTAGGCCACAAAATTTCAGAGAAAAGGATTGAAGTTGATAGGGCAAAGGTAGAGGTGATTGAAAAATTACCTCCACCTACAAACATAAAGGGCATAAGGAGTTTCCTAGGACATGCCGGTTTTTATAGGAGGTTTATCAAGGATTTTTCAAAAATCGCAAAACCATTATCGAATCTGCTCATGAAAGATGTTAAATTTAATTTTGATGATGATTGTTTGCATGCCTTTAAACTCCTAAAAGAAAGACTGATTTCAGCACCCATTGTTGTTGCTCCTGATTGGACCATACCATTTGAATTGATGTGTGATGCTAGTGATTATGCTGTAGGGGTGGTGCTTGGGCAAAGAAAAGAAAGAATTTTTCACACCATCTACTATGCTAGCCACACACTCACCGGGCCACAATTGAATTACACTACCACTGAAAAAGAGTTATTGGCTGTAGTATATGCTTTCGAAAAATTCAGGTCATATTTAATTGGTTCCAAAGTTGTTGTATATACTGACCATGCAGCTCTTAGACATCTCTTTGCCAAAAAGGACTCCAAGCCTAGACTGATCAGGTGGATCCTTCTCCTTCAAGAATTTGACATTGAGATCAAGGATAAGAAGGGGGCTGAGAATGTGGTAGCAGATCACTTATCCAGGCTGGAGACTGAGGAAGTAGAGAACATGGGGATTTCTGAACTTTTTCCAGATGAAATCATATGTCCGATTAATAAATTATCCTTCCAAACTCCTTGGTTTGCTGATTTTGCAAATTTTCTTGCAGGTGGCTGGATCCCAAAGGAGCTAAGCTGGCAGCAAAGGAAGAAGTTCCTTTCTGATGTGAGACACTATTTTTGGGAAGACCCCTACCTCTACAAAATCTGTCCTGATCAAGTGGTGAGAAGATGTGTCCCAGAAACAGAGTTTGAATCAATTATGAAGCATTGCCATGATGGAGAAGCAGGAGGACATTTCAGCTCAAACAGAACAGCAGCAAAGGTGATGCAAGCAGGTTTCTATTGGCCCACACTCTATCAAGATTCGAAGAGGTATGTATCCACATGTGACAGATGTCAAAGGACAGGTAATGTATCCAGAAGAGATGAGATGCCTCTCACAAATATATTGGTATGTGAATTGTTTGATGTGTGGGGTATTGATTTTATGGGTCCGTTTCCATCTTCCTATGGTTTTGAATATATCTTGGTGGTTGTTGAGTATGTTTCTAAATGGGTTGAAGCCATAGCTACTAGGACCAATGATGCAAGGGTGGTGTTAGAGTTTTTAAGGAAAAATATTTTCACCAGATTTGGGGCACCTAGAGCTATAATTAGTGATGGGGGGAAGCACTTTTGCAACACCCAATTTGCCACCTTGCTTAAAAAGTTTGGGGTTAGACATAAAGTGGCTACACCATACCATGCTCAAACAAGTGGGCAGGTTGAAGTGTCAAACAGAGAGCTTAAACGAATCCTTGAGAAAACTGTAAATCTCTCAAGAAAAGATTGGGCTATGAAGCTAGATGATGCTCTTTGGGCATATAGGACAGCATACAAAACCCCCATTGGCACTACACCTTTTAGATTGGTATATGGGAAAGCATGTCATTTACCTGTTGAATTAGAACACAAAGCATATTGGGCCACTAAATTCTTAAATTTTGATATGCACAAGACAGGCGAAAAGAGATTGTTGGATCTGAATGAGCTAGAGGAACTGAGATATTGGGCCTATGAAAATGCTAAACTCTATAAGCTGAAAACAAAGAAGTGGCATGACAACAACATTAGGATGAAAAATTTTGAGGTAGGCCAAAAAGTCCTTCTGTACAATTCAAGATTGAAACTTTTTCCTGGAAAATTGAAGTCCAGATGGCAAGGACCATATGAAGTGGTAGGGGTATCGAATTTTGGAGCATTTGAGATTAAACACCTAAAGAATGGAGAAAAATTCAAGGTGAATGGACATAGGCTGAAACTCTATCAAGAGAGGTTTCTATCTGAAGCCTCTGTTGTACATCTCATAAATTGAGCCCCTAAATATTTTTGGTAGTGTAGAACTAGGAATAGGTGTGTGAGTTGATTTGACTAAGTGTTTGTTTGTTTTTCAAAATTTTTTTTTTTTTAAAAAAAACAATTAAAACCACAAAAAAAAAAAAAAAAAAAAAAATTGATAACTCGAAACCAGAACTGGCGCGACCGCGCCAAATATCGGCGCGACCGCGCCAAATCGCGAAACCCAGAACACTTAGTTCTGAACCGGCGCGGCCATTGGGGTCGACGCGCCGGTTCGACTCATGCGGGGAAGGTTTTAAAAAGATTCAAACCTCCATTCCTAGGGTTTTTCAAGCCTCAAAATCGATTTAAACCTAGAGCCTCAACTTCAACCTCTCCAAATCACCTCCCTCCAAAGAGAAATGTCGCCGGAAACCTCTCCGGAAACAGCTCGGAATTCGGCGCAGCACAGTGTCCTAGCAGAAAAATAGTTCGGCGTAGGCATAGTTTGGGTCGATTTTGGAAAAATCTGGAATCAAGCTCCAAATCCAAAAGGTACGACCACACAGAGGGTACTTCCTAGTTTAATTTGGTCCAGGTTTGGGGTATTTCCATTAAGGAACAAGGGAGAACGAAGATCTCTAAGTTGGGGGTTTATCTCGGTTTTTTGCAAAAATTCTGGGCAGCAAAAACAGTGTTTTTCTTGCCTACTTTGGGGCCGTCTATAGAATTACCTGAGACTGTTTTTGGAAAACTGAGTTCAGAGCGTGAAATTACACACTTAGAGCTTTCCAAAGCCTCACTTTTCATCCCAAACTGACCTCAGACCAGAGAGAACCAAGCCCCTAAAAAAGGCCAAAAGGCAATTTTTTTTTTGCACTGAAATGGCACCCCAAAAATTTTACCAGAGATCAAAAGCAAAAGTGGCAAGAACGTGGGATAAAGAGAGATTTGTCACAGAAGATGGACACAAGAGGTTCAATGACATACTATCCAAATGCAATGTCCACATGGAAAGGGGTTTTATTATGGATGAGCTCATAAAGGAACGATATGGAGCCATGATAGAAGCAAGGGGGTGGACCCAATGGGTAGTAGCTCCTACACAAGCTAACATCACACTGGTCCAAGAATTCTATGCCAATTTGCCAGACCAAAGAACTTGGCAATTCTTTGTAAGGGGCAAATGGATCCAGCTATACCCCCATGACATCAACAATCACTTGCACATTCCTGATGCCCCCACCGAACCACTGAATAGTTTGAGAGAGGGGGTGAGTGCAACAGAGATTGCAGAAAGGTTATGCCCAAGGGGAGCAAAGTGGGAGACCAGAAGAGGAAAACTGTTGCATTTTGAGAGACAGGGCATGCATGTAGATGCTAAGGTATGGTCAATGTTTCTGTTTACTAAATTGACCCCCACCTCCCACTTTACTGAAATCACTCCAGAAAGAGCCTACTTCCTCCATGCTTTATTTGATGGCATTCCCATCAATGTGGGAGACATAATTCATAGACAAATCATGGATATGGCCCATCACAAAAGAGGAAGACTCCCTTTTCCTTCTCTCATCACCTCTATTTGCTTAGCCAATGGGATTGCACTGAGCTCCACAGAGCCAATGGAAAAAGTTCCCAGAGGGATTTCAGCTAGCTCAGTGAAGCAAATTATGAGAGACCACCCACCAACCAGAACAACAGCAAGTACTAGTAAATCCAAGGAGACAGACATGGCTGCTCTCCATGAGAGGATGAGTGGGCTGGAAAAGAAGATGGAAAAACTGGCCACATACAACAAGAAGATGTGGACATTGTGGGCTAAACAGGAAGGCATTCCAGAAGATCAGCTACCCACTGGAGATACCTCTGCAGAAGAAGAAGGTGAAGAGGAAGAAGAAGAAGATGATGAAGAAGACGACTAGATTTTTGTTAAGCTTTTGCTTAGATCTTTTGACTGTTCTTTTATCTTGTGTGTGAGCTTGCTTTTATGTGTGATTATGTCTGAGAGTGTACTAAATGAACTTTCATTAATATGTACTCAATCTCCATTCATATTAATGAAAATTATTTTTTACTCTAAATGATTTGTCTCAAAGCATGCATTTCTTCATTCTTCCAAGGAAAATAAATGAAAATCACTCCAAACCATGCCTATCTCTAATATTTAACTGTCCAAACTGGAATTATTGCAAAGTCCATTCAGAATCTGATGATTTCCGGGAATTAATCGGCGCGATCGCGGCAAATTCTGGCGCGACCGCGCCAAATTCTGGCGCGACCGCGCCACTTGGTTTTCGAGATTTGGCCACTACAGAGCTGAGGAAACAGAACCTCCACTGCAGGTATTCTTCTTAACACGCATTTTATGCCTGAGATACACGTTTAGTCAATTTTAATTTTCAATTGCTCAAAATCATGCAAATTTTTTTTCACTAATCCATGAGAGCAGAATGCAAGAGCCACAAAGAGAGATCCATCCCACCTCAATCCACCCAGGAAGTCAGGGAAGTATCTCTGTCACCCCTATGTTTACTGCTGCTTTGAGGACAAAGCATGTTTTAAGTTTGGGGTGGGATACACTTCATGCAATTTTAAGGGGATTTGAAAAATTTTAAGTTTGGGGTGGGATACTTTTCATACATGGATCTGAAAGCACTGATTTTTCACCAGAAAATCCAATAAAGACTTTGAAAAATACCAGTGAAAACCCCTGATCATATGAATAGCATGATTCACTTTCTGGAGAAATATATTAGTTCAGATGCTTAGTCTTGAATGGATGAGAATTTTTCTTTAAAAAAATAGTTTTTAAAAACAAAGTACATGTGAGCAAGTTGATTTCAAATACTAGAACCAAACTGAGGAAAACTTGAGGCGAAACAGAGAAAGGTTTTCAAAATTCTAAGGTGATTTAGGCACCTGTTTATAAATCGTTTGAGCCTTTTCCAAAGCCACCCATTTTAATGCACAAGTTGCATCACCTTTTGTCAAAACCTTTGAGCCAAAAAGATCCCTGTTTTGATTCAATGTCCCATGCTACATGAACCAGCCTTAGTGATAAATAAACTTGTTTCTTCCTTACCCATGATTCTCCAAATTATTGAAGTGTTCTGTTTGAATGAGCATGGATAAAGATTTTGAAGTTATAAGGAGGGATGGATGAAGGGTACAGAAATATTTCTTTGTAAAGGGGAAGAAGAAGCAAGAGAGAGAAAAAAGAGAGTTCTGGGCTGAGTAGGAGAAAGGCCACCTTGTGTGTGCACCGGGACTCGGGCCTCAGCAAGCTTAGAGTCTCTGAGTCAACCGGCAAGGTAAGCTAGACTCTGGACAAAACCCAAAGAAAAAGATACATGGGAAGAAGAAGAAAACAAAATGAGGGAAAAAGGAAAAAATGAGGTATCAATGCAAAAGAATAAGTTTGGGGTTCTGATGCTTGGAGGGAAAGTCACAAATTCAATTCATGCTCAGGAAAATGGAAAATGGATATGAGGAGGAGAATAAAACCCAAAAGAAAACCTAAAAATCTTCATCATACCCATTACCCATGCCTCATTACAACCCATAAAGACCTATTGATCAGAATTGAGAATTCCTTCAGGTTAGTGGAGAGTGGACTGATGGTTAGCTTATGGAGTTGAATTGAGACTTCTCACTTGTATGGGCATGTTCATCTTTGAAAAATTTGAAGAAAATTCGAAATCTGTTTTGACTAAGCAAAAAGAACCATCAATAGGAAAGGAGTGAATCATCTATTTCGAAACTCAAGTAGGGGGGATCACTTAATTTTTTTAAGTTTTTAAAGATTTATTTGGAATTTATTTCAGAGTTTTGCTCGAGGACGAGCAAAGGTTTAAGTTTGGGGTTGTGATAAGTGTCCAAAAGACACTTATATAGGCATGAATTATTGATCATAAATTCCTAATTTGAGTTGATTATGAGCTTAAAAGGGACAAATATAACTCAAATACATGTTTTGTGTCTCAGGTACTTAGTAAAAGAACAAAATCTGGATTTGGTGTAAAAAAGGAAGAAAAATGAGCAAAACAAGCCAAAAAGAAGAACGGCGCTATCGCGCTGATTATGGCGCGACCGCGCCAAACAAATCCTCGAAAATTCAAGTTAATGTGCAAAAATGTCCAACGACCTAACAGTCATGAAAGACAAGGATAGGGGAATGAGAATTGGCGCGACCGCGCCACTGGAAGCGCCACCGTGCCACTGGAGGGCGCTACCGCGCCGAGGAAGCTAACAGCAGAAAGAAAAGTTGCCATTCGGGGACCAAGCAAAATGCCCAAGGACTGGCGCGACCACGCCAACTCGCAGAACATTCCGGCGCGACCGCGCCAAGCGGTCACCGGACTTAGACGGATTTCGAGTTCTGTGGCGCGTCCGCGCCAAAACTCGGGGCGACCGTGCCGATGACTCAGCTGCTCAGAATACGAAAATCTCGGGATCCTGCAGTCAAATCCAATCCAAACTTGGGAGAAGGAGTCACAGACGTCTAAGGAAGGTGCCCAAGAAGATTTTAAGGTAAATTACTTATGTCCAGGTGCATTGAATGATCCAAAAAGAAGAAGTTGTTTCAAAATAGGAATCTGCTGCCAATGGAGAGAGACAAAATCCAAATTTTGTGAAGGATAGAGAAGGAGTTTCACAATTCCAATTGAATCCATATTTGGAACGAAGCTTCCTGGTACTATAAAGGATCTTGTAATGAAAATTTAGGTCAATCCAAGCCGGGATTCTCGAGTTACATATCTCCAAAGTGGTGGACCCGTATAGAAGTTGGCAGCAGAAAATCAGGCAACTTCCTTCCCTCATATCTCGAGTTTCCCAACTCAGAATTGATTCAAACTTCGTGAGCATGGAAAGGACTTCAAAAGGAAGGTCCTGGTGTAATTTTATCCAATTATGAGGTCGAGAAAGGGTACTTCATTCCCCTGGACAGAGAGCAATTTACATGGCATGGGCAGCAGAACAAGTATATAAGGAGGTCCGAGGCAAAGAGCAGGAGGGGAGTTTTTGGAGTGTAAATCCAGTTTTCCAGAGTTCTAATTCTTGTATTTAGTTTAATTTCGTGTTCTGTTAGTTAGTATTGAGTTGAGAGAAAGAGAGAGAGAAGAGATTGTAGCAAAGGCAGGAGAGGAGGCTAAGGACAGTCCTCAAGAGGGGGTTTTCTTTACTTCTTTTCTTTTCATGCTCATGGCTGTAATTGAATTCTCTTTGTGTGTTTGTTTCATAAGTATGGAGTAGTCTCTCTTTGTTGGGGGAAAGTCATGAACTCCTAGTTGGTATTATGTTTGAATTCTGAATTTTTACAGCAATAAAGTACTCTGCCTTTGTTTTAGAATCTGAATTCATTGCATGTTGCTAATCTAGATTTATATCTGAAGTTTAATGAGGTACGGATGAGAAGTTAAATTTCAGTACAGACTTGGGTTAGTTATATGATTCCTTGTTTTCTAAAACAACTCGCTTTTAAACTAGATTGTTCCGGTTTCGAAGGAGACCAGTGAGAGGTGATGTGACTTATTTAACTCTTGTTCTGAATAAGAGAGAGTAAATCTTTAGGCTTTTATACTTATGGACTCAGGAATTGAATGTTCCGGCTGAGAAGGAGTTCAAAGAATGAGTGACAGTTATTTCCTGTATATGGGTAACCAGGTTTTCAAAAGCTAAGTCAAGGTAAAGGGTACTTGAGTTATAAAATCAGAATTATGCATATTTACAACTAGGAGGGATTGACATTCTTCCCCAACATCTCATCTCTATTAATTCTTCCAGAAATTTAATTCTGTTTTTCTTTTCAGTTCTCAACACAAAAACCCAACTTTTCTTCACCTCAATCAATAGGAAAATTGTTGCTTAGATTAGGCTCTCATAAAAGGTCCCTGTGGGATCGATATCTGGACTCTCAAGTCCTATATTACTTGCTGACCTAGTGCACTTGGTAGACACCCAACAACAACCTTATTAGGCATCGAAGGTCCCAGTAGGCGGGAGGTTTGGCTGGTAGAGCCTTGTATCCTGCGGTTAGCAGTTTGTTTTCCTTTGTAGTTCGGCGAAGGTGGTGACCCTTTTGCCGGAAACCATGGGGGTTCCCCCTGTGAGGAGGAGGTCATTTTCCTGTAAGAAATTCCCGTGTAAGGAAATCAGGTAAGGAGTTAGTTTCTCCAGGTATGTATTGAATAGTAAAATCGTAAACAGATAATTCAGCTTGCCATCTCGCAAAAATCTGTTTAGACACCAGGTTCTGGATGTCCTTTTCTATAATGGATTTCCAAGCTTGGCAATCTATGCGTAAGAGAAACTGTTGGTTTAGTAGATCAGCTTGAAACTTAGAAATGCACTTTAGTATAGCAAGCATTTCTTTTTTAACAGTAGAATAGTTCTTCTGGGTTGTATTCCAGAAGCCAGAACAGTATCGTACTAACTGTTCATTTCCTTGTGCAGGTTTTTGCTTCAATATTCCTCCGTATCCGAGGTCAGAAGCATCTGTTTCTACTACGTTGTAGAGTAGTGGGTCAGCTAAAGAAAGGCATGGTAATGCTCTTACTTTGGCTTTGACGGTTTGTACCGCTTTAGTATACTCAGAAGACCATGGTATAGGTTTCTTCTTGAGTCTTGCATAAAGTAAATGAGTATCAGTAGCCAGATCTTTGTAATAATCGGCTACATAATTTAGTGCTCCAAGAAAGCGTTGCAGCTGTTTTTGTTCTATAATTTCGTCAGGAAATTTAGAAACAAATTCAATAGACCTATGAAATGGTGTATGCGTATGTTGAAAAATAGTATGACCCAAAAAGCGAATTTCAGTTTAAAATAACTTCATTTTGGGTTAAGAGAGAACCAATCCATTTTGTAAAATTAAAGTTTCGAAGATTCGTAAATGCTTAAAATTTTGTTCTATGGTTGGAGAGAAAACCAAAACATCATCGATGTAGGATAAAAGGAACTCCGAGTATGGAGTAAAAATATCGTTCATGATATGCTGAATTTCTGAAGGGGCATTTTTCAAACCAAAAGGCATAACATTCCATTCGTAGTGACCGAATGGGACTACAAAAGCAGTTTTGTATCTGCCTTCTGGTTTTACCTGAATTTGCCAATAGCCAGATTTGAAATCAAATTTTGAAAAGACTTCTGCTTTAACAAGTCTATTCAGTAGGTCTCTCTTGTTAGGTATGGGATACCTAATCCATTGGAGGACTTTATTGAGAGGTTTGTAATTGATGACTAACCTTGGTTTTCCGCGTTCCTTTTCTGCATTATTGTTGACATAAAAGGCTGTGCAACTCCATGGAGAGTAAGAGGTTTTAATGAGTCCTTTAGTCAAAAGGTCTTGTATCTCCTTTTGACATAATGCAAGGTATTCTGCATTCATCTGACAAGGTCTAGCCTTGGTTGGTATATCGGTTTCTTTGAATCCTGCCTCATATGGTAAGGATACCATGTGCTGTTTTCTATTCCAAAAGGCATTTGGAATATCGCTACAGACATCCCTCAGCAGTTCTTGTTGTAGAGCTTGTTTCTTTGTGAGAAAAGAGGGAGTGGTTAAAGCTGCTTTTAACCGAGTAGTCGTGAGCTCGATTTTAAGAGAACATAGGTGATGTTCCTTTTCTTGTAGCAACTCGGAAGTGAGGGTGTTTAAATCCCTGGGAGCTGGTGCTGTAACAAAGGTAAATTGATAAGGAGTGCCAAGTCTATTAGAAATAATGGCTTCCTCAGTTACTAAAAAAGGTTTTATATTATGTAAGAAAGGTGTGCCAAGAATTATTTTGTGGTATAAATTCTTGACAATGACTACTGGTGTATGGACGAACATTTGTCCATTCATTTTGTTACAGACATACAAACTGTCTGTCTTGCCAGCGATTTTTAAGGAATCTCCTGCAGCGAATTTTAATGTTTCTATTGGGGGAGAAACATGTTGAGAAGGGATGACTCCTTCTCTGATGCAGTTTAGGTCTGCTCCACTATCCACCAAAGCAATAAGGTTCTTGATGATTAAAGTATCTCCTACAACCAACGAGATGAATACATACCATTTGTGTTGGATCATACTTGTAATCATTTGCTGTAAATATTGCTCGGTTGTGGAGGTGACTTGAGGGGTAAGTAGTTCCTCAAGTGGTCCAGAACTTTCTCCTGCTGCGAAGAAAGATAACGATTGTGGAGTATTTTGTTCTTCTACTGCTTTACGTCTTGAGACCAAGCCGAAGTAAGCTGCCTTTAAGGCTTGTATCTCTTGCTTACAAGTCTTAATCTCTGTTTGGAGATTAGGTAGCTTCTTTGTTGTTTGTTGTTGATGTCGTTGGAATAGATTAGACATCGTATAATACTTGTCACAATATTTTGGAGTGGCTTGCTTTCCTTTAAGCAGAGATTCCAAAATTAATTCTTTATCCTTCTGATTTGTCAGGTTTTCTAGTAAGGTAGACAAATCGGTGGAAGAGATCATGTTCAGAGAGGTAGTCATTCTGAACATAGCTTCTAGTTGGTCTAATAGTAGATCCTTAACGTCTTCGGTTTCAGAAGAAGTAGGGGAAGAGGATCGGGAATAAACAAGAGGTTCGCAGAACTCTAGTTCTGATTCTGAAGTGGTATCGTGTTCTTCGGCTTCAGAAAGTAATTGTAATACTTTCTGTTTTGCTAGTTCATCAATTTGTAGTTCTTGAACCTTTTGCTTTTGTTTTGCATAACAGGTTCAGGCGTAGTGTCCAGTGCGTCCGCACTTATAACACTTGACAGTTGAGGTAGACTGCTTTTTCTGGCGCTAATTTGAACTAGGTTTGGTTTCCCTTTTTGTGCTCCCTTGGTCTTTGGGGAAGGAGGATGGCTTGGAGGGAGTGTTCCTGAAAAAGAGTTTTTTATAGGGTCGAGTACTTCTTCTGCATTTTGAGCAATCCTGTTCATGTAAATTTTCATAGGCGAATTGCTGACAGAAAGTACCTAATGTTTTTTGAGATATTTGATCTTGCTTAAGTTATTTCTTAAGACGAAGATCATTACAAAGGAGAAGACCTTGCCTAGTGCAGGCCGTTTGTAATTGACCGTAATGAAGACTATTCCAATTTATTTCTTCATTAGGGCCAGGTCGTAACATCTTTTTGACTTTCATAGCAAATTGGGTAGGTAACCCTTCTATGAAGCGCTGCTTCCACTAAGGATTAGCAGCATCTGCTAAGGTCATTACTCTACTTCGAAAAGTAGAGATGTACCAGTGTAGATCTGTAAGGGTTTTACATCTAAGGTGATGTAGCAGATACATGGTAGTTTTCTTTTGTCGTTGAGGATCGACAATGAACATAGCCATGACCAAGACAAAAAAAGTCATAAAGGCATCGAGATGGGGTTTCCTTCATTATCAAGTAAAGTATCACCCGATTCATCAATTTTGACAGCATAAGAGATTTCATGCCTGTTATCTTCGATAAATAATGGTACCACCATCCGTATAGATCGCTTGTAAGTCCAGCTACGATTTGGTTTACAACCTATACTTCAGGTAAACCTTTAGCTCGACATACATTGTAATAAATGAACACTCTGTATTGGTATCAGAGCCATGTCGCTAAGGCCCGAGAGAGGATCCAAGGAAGCCATGATAATTTAACAGTGTTATATTATCTACACCATATGCTCTCTATCTCTTAAGAAATTAATATGTAAACTTGATAGTTCTTACTAGTCCGAGACTCGTGTTCCTATACAGTAGGAATCATCGTCAGGTAGCCCAAGAAATCCCGTACCAATACAGAGTGGATCAAAACGAAACGACGAAATAATAATAGACGAAATAATAATAAAAGCCAAATTAAAAGTACACCAAGCTTTTATTGAAAGATATGAAAACTTACAAACAAGAGCTACACCAAGGCTGAAAGCAAGCAAGAGACTTCAAGAAAACTCAACTTCAAAAAGATGATTCTACTACTAAGGGGGTGGTCTCGTTTTATTGTAGAAGGAAGAGCCGGACCCGATTACAATTATTACACAGAGTTTGCCGAAGGAGGCTAGAAGTCTGAAAACCAGGGGCGGATATCAGGGGCGCCAGTGGTTTTAAGTAAAGCAGAAGGTGCTGACGTCACTCTTCTAGAAAAGGCATGCCAGGTGGTGGTAGGCCGTCTCTGGCTTCCTTAAGATGTCTTGTCATCCTTTTCCATCGTAACCACATGTAGTTTGGATAATACCTAACACTGTGGGCTGTAGATGGAAATGGGTGCAGGTCTTCTGGGGCAACATTCGCTTCTTCGATCCAGTCTGCATATGTAGGACTGAGTACTCGTAGTTCTCGCTTCATTCTTCTTATGTGGAAAAGAAAAAAGCGATCTTCAAATCGTTTTGCAAAAATTTCTGCAGGAGTAGCTGGTAAGCCCAAAGGATGATTGGCCGGCCAAAGTCCATCTGGCCACCTTTGCCATGGGCGATTATTCATGTTCTTCTGTGTATGGGTCTTGAGACTCCTGGTAGAAGCCTTCTTCTTTGTCACCCTTTGGTGATGCGGGTGGTGCCAAGTCAATCTGTTGATGTGGAAACATGCGAGCTATGTTAGCCATAACCCGTAAATGGACATATTGAAAAATCTCTTCCTCAGTAGCTTGAGGATTTCGTCGAATGAACTGAGCCTTGAGTTTCTCAGGGTCGGTAGTTAGGAGATCCCATTCCTGCTCGGGAGGTGGAGGGAGTTGCTTCCATTCGTCAATCTCGGCTTAGATAGCGGTAACCGCGTTATCGTATAATTTGGTATGAACAAAGTGCTGCCATCGTTGGATCTCGTATGTCCGCCAAATAGCAGGAGTATTGTCGCAAGAACTATTTTCTTCCCACAGACTTTGCCATATCCAGGGAATTTCTAACCGAATAAAGAAGGTTGCTTCGACCTGGTTTGTATACAGGTCAGTGGATTGGCTTTGCGTAAGCGCTGGGTGGAGTTCACACCATTCCTTAAACAGGGTACGTAAGAGTTGACTACTGGGGTCATCGAAGATACAGATTCCCCCCCCCATCGAAGACCACCAATGGTAAAACCATGTGGGCGAAATTGGAAGTAAAAGGTATGATTTCGCGAGGTGTTGTTAAAGTAAAAAGAATGGGAGAATGCGTCGACATAATCCTAATAGGTGTAGTATTGCGGGATGGATGTGGGAGTGGTAAATGTAAGAGGATGATTGGGGCTAGTAGGCCATTCATAAGGTAAGAGAATACGATCAACAAACACTTGGGTGCGGAGAACCTCATTGTGAGGTTTCTTCTGGTTGATTAGGACATGATGACACCGTAAGATCTGCTGGTAGTAGGCCAGAGATTTTCCTTGCATTTGGGGAAATTGGTAAGTTCCACCCAAGGTTTGATAAGCCAATTGCCATGCAGGTTGTTTCAATGTCAGGCCATGAGGAATAAAGGCGACTAAGTCCTTGTGGGCTTTAGAGTGCCAGGGGATGGACAGGTATGCCACATCTTTGTATGAAGGAGTAACCTCATTGATATTGGAGGGAGTAACCTCTTTTTGTTGTAACGCGAGCGCAAGCTCTTCTTTTGAATAGTGCGCCAAAGGTTTAGGAACAACCTTATTAGGTGTCGAAGGTTCTGTAGAGGGGGGAGGTTTGGCTGGTAGAGCCTTGTATCCCTGCGGTTAGCAGTTTGTTTTCCTTTGTAGTTCGGGTGAAGGTGGTGACCCTTTTGCGGAAACCATGGGGTTCCCCCTGTGAGGAGGAGGAGGTCATTTTCCTGTAAGAAATTCCGTGTAAGGAAATTAGGTAAGGAGTTAGTTTCTCCAGGTATGTATTGAATAGTAAAATCGTAAACAGATAATTCAGCTTGCCATCTCGCGAAAATCTGTTTAGACACCATGTTCTGGACATCCTTTTCAATAATGGATTTGCAAGCTTGGCAATGTATGCGTAAGAGAAACTGTTGGTTTAGTAGATCATCTTGAAACTTAGAAATGCACTTTAGTATAGCAAGCATTTCTTTTTTAACAATAGAATAGTTCTTCTAGGTTGTATTCCTAAAGCCGAACGAAGATCATTACTAACTGTTCATTTCCTTGTGCAGGGTTTTGCTTCAATATTCCTCCGTATCCCAGGTCAGAAGCATCTGTTTCTACTACTTTGTAGAGTAGTGGGTCAGCTAAAGAAAGGCATGGTAATGCTCTTACTTTGGCTTTGACGGTTTTTGTACCGCTTTAGTATGCTCGTAAAACGATGGTATAGGTTTCTTCTTGAGTCTTGCATAAAGTAAATGAGTATCGAGAGCCAGATCTTTGTAATAATCGGCTACATAATTTAGTGCTCCAAGAAAGCGTTGCAGCTTTTTTTTGTTCTGTAATTTTGTCAGGAAATTTAGAAGCAAATTCAATAGACATTTGAAATGGTGTATGCATTATGTTGAAAAATAGTATGACCCAAAAAAAGCGAATTTCAGTTTGAAATAACTTCATTTTGGGTTAAGAGAGAACCAATCCATTTTGTAAAATTAAAGTTTTGAAGATTCCGTAAATGCTTAAAAAATGTTGTTCTATGGTTGGAGAGAAAACCAAAACATCATCGATGTAGGATAAAAGGAACTCGAAAGTATGGAGTAAAAATATCGTTCATGATATGCTAAAATTCTGAAGGGGCATTTTTCAAACCAAAAGGCATAACATTCCATTCAGTAGTGACCGAATGGGACTACAAAAAAAGCAGTTTTGTATCGTCTTCTGGTTTTACCTGAATTTGCCAATAGCCAGATTTGAAATCAAATTTTGAAAAGACTTCTGCTTTAACAAGTCTATTCAGTAGGTCTCTCTTGTTAGGTATGGGATACCTAATCCATTGGAGGACTTTATTGAGAGGTTTGTAATTGATGACTAACCTTGGTTTTTTCAGCGTTCCTTTTTCTGCATTATTGTTGACATAAAAGGTTGTGCAACTCCAAGGAGAGTAAGTGGTTTTAATGAGTCCTTTAGTCAAAAGGTCTTGTATCTCCTTTGGACATTATGCATGGTATTCTGCATTCATCTGACAAGGTCTAGCCTTGGTTGGTATATCGGTTTCTTTGAATCCTGCCTCATATGGTAAGGATACCATGTGTTGTTTTCTATTCCAAAAGGCATTGGGAATATCGCTACGGACATCCCTCAGCAGTTCTTGTTGTAGAGCTTCTTTCTTTATGAGAAAAGAGGGAGTGGTTAAAGCTGCTTTTAACCGAGTAGTCGTGAGCTCGGTTTTAAGAGAACATAGGTGATGTTCCTTTTCTTGTAGCAACTCGGAAGTGAGGGTGTTTAAATCCCTGGGAGCTGGTGCTGTAACAAAGGTAAACTGATAAGGAGTGCCAAGTCTATTAGAAATAATGGCTTCCTCAGTTACTAAAAAAGGTTTTATATTATGTAAGAAAGGTGTGCCAAGAATTATTTTGTGGGATAAATTCTTGACAATGACTGCTGGTGTATGGACGAACATTTGTCCATTCATTTTGTTACAGACATACAAACTGTCTGTCTTGCTAGCTATTTTTAAGGAATCTCCTGTAGCGGATTTTAATGTTTCTGTTGGGGGAGAAACATGTTGAGAAGGGATGACTCCTTCTCTGATGCTGTTTAGGTCTGCTCCACTATCCACCAAAGCATTAAGTTTCTTGATGATTAAAGTATCTCCTACAGCCAACGAGATGAATACATACCATTTGTGTTGGACCATACTTGTAATCATTTGCTGTAAATATTGCTCGGTTGTGGAGGTGACTTGAGGGGTAAGTTGTTCCTCAAGTGGTCCAGAACTTTCTCCTGCTGCGAAGAAAGATAATGATTGTGGAGTATTTTGTTCTTCTACTGCTTCAAGTCTTGAGACCAAGCCGAAGTAAGCTGCCTTTAAGGCTTGTATCTCTTGCTTACAAGTCTTAATCTCTGTTTGGAGATTAGGTAGCTTCTTTGTTGTTTGTTGTTGATGTCGTTGGAATAGATTAGACATCGTATAATACTTGTCACAGTATTTTGGAGTGTCTTGCTTTCCTTTAAGCAGAGATTCTAAAATTAATTCTTTATCCTTCTAATTTGTCAGGTTTTCTAGTAAGGTAGACAAATCGGTGGAAGAGATCATGTTCAAAGAGGTAGTCATTCTGAACATAGCTTCTAGTTGATCTAATAGTAGATCCTTAACGTCTTCGGTTTCAGAAGAAGTAGGGAAAGAGGATCTGGAAGAAACAAGAGGTTCACAGAACTCTTGTTCTGTTTCTGAAGTGGTATCGTGTTCTTCGGTTTCAGAAAGTAATTGTAATACTTTATGTTTTGCTAGTTCATCAATTTGTAGTTCTTGAACCTTTGCTTTTTGTTTTGCACAACCTGGTTCTCGGCGTAGTGTGTCAAGGCCCCAAGACTTATAACACTTGACAGGTTGAGGTAGACCTTTTTTTTCTGGTGCGAATTTGAACTAGGTTTAGTTTCCCTTTTTGTGCTCCTTCCTTGGTCCTTGGGTAAAGAGGATGGCTTGGAGGGAATGTTCCTGAAAAAGGGTTTTTATAGGGTCGAGTACTTCTTACGCATTTTGAGCAATCCCTGTTCGTGTAAATTTTCATAGGCTTAATTGCTGAGAAAGTACCTAATGTTTTTTGAGATATTTGATCTTGCTTAAGTTATTTCTTAAGACGAAGATCATTACAAAGGAGAAGACCTTGCCTAGTGCAGGCCGTTTGTAATTGACCGTAATGAAGACTATTCCAATTTATTTCTTCATTAGGGCCAGGTCGTAACATCTCTTTGACTTTCATAGCAAATTGGGTAGGTAACCCTTCTATGAAGCGCTGCTTCCACTAAGGATTAGCAGCATCTGCTAAGGTCATTACTCTACTTCGAAAAGTAGAGATGTACCAGTGTAGATCTGTAAGGGTTTTACATCTAAGGTGATGTAGCAGATACATGGTAGTTTCTGCTTGTCGTTGAGGATCGACAACGAACATAGCCATGAGCCGAAGACAAAAAGTCATAAAGGCATCAGAGATGGGGTTTCCTTCATTATCAAGTAAAGTATCACCCGATTCATCAATTTTAACAGCATAAGAGATTTCATGCCTGTTATCTTCTGATAAATAATGGTACCACCATCCAGATAGATCGCTTGTAAGTCCAGCTACGATTTGGTTTACAACCTATACTTCAGGTAAACCTTTAGCTCGACATACATTGTAATAAATGAACACTCTGTATTGGTATCGAGCCATGTCAGGCTAAGGCCTGAGAGAGGATCCAAGGAAGCCATGATAATTTAAATGGTGTTATATTATCTACACCATATGCTCTCTATCTCTTAAGAAATTAATATGTAAACTTGATAGTTCTTACTAGTCCGAGACTTCGTGTTCCTATACAAGTAGGAATCATCGTCGCCGTAGCCCAAGAAATCCCGTACCAATACAGAGTGGATCAAAACGAAACGACGAAATAATAATAGACGAAATAATAATAAAAGCCAAATTAAAAGTACACCAAGCTTTTATTGAAAGATATGAAAACTTACAAACAAGAGCTACACCAAGGCTGAAAGCAAGCAAGAGACTTCAAGAAAACTCAACTTCAAAAAGATGATTCTACTACTAAGGGGGTGGTCTCGTTTTATAGTAGAAGGAAGAGCCGGACCCGATTACAATTATTAAACAGAGTTTGCCGAAGGAGGCTAGAAGTCCGAAAACCAGGGGCGGATATCAGGGGCGCCAGTGGTTTTAAGTAAAGCAGAAGGTGCTGACGTCACTCTTCTAGAAAAGGCATGCCAGGTGGTGGTAGGCCGTCTCTGGCTTCCTTAAGATGTCTTGTCATCCTTTTCCATCGTAACCACATGTAGTTTGGATAATACCTAACACTGTGGGCTGTAGATGGAAATGGGTGCAGGTCTTCTGGGGCAACATTCGCTTCTTCGATCCAGTCTGCATATGTAGGACTGAGTACTCGTAGTTCTCGCTTCATTCTTCTTATGTGGAAAAGAAAAAGCGATCTTCAAAGCGTTTTGCAAAAAATTTCTGCAGGAGTAGCTGGTAAGCCCAAAGGATGATTGGCCGCCAAAGTCCATCTGGCCACCTTTGCCATGGGCGATTATTCATGTTCTTCTGTGTATGGGTCTTGACACTCCTGGTAGAAGCCTTCTTCTTTGTCACCCTTTGGTGATGCGGGTGGTGCCAAGTCAATCTGTTGATGTGGAAACATGCGAGCTATGTTAGCCATAACCCGTAAATGGACATATTAAAAAATCTCTTCCTCAGTAGCTTGAGGATTTCGTCGAATTAACTGAGCCTTGAGTTTCTCAGGGTCGGTAGTTAGGAGATCCCATTCCTGCTCGGGAGGTGGAGGGAGTTGCTTCCATTCGTCAATCTCGGCTTAGATAGCGGTAACCGCGTTATCGTATAATTTGGTATGAACAAAGTGCTGCCATCGTTGGATCTCGTATGTCCGCCAAATAGCAGGAGTATTGTCGCAAGAACTATTTTCTTCCCACAGACTTTACCATATCCGGGAATTTTGAACCGAATAAAGAAGGTTGCTTCGACCTGGTTTGTATACAGGTCAGTGGATTGGCTTTGCGTAAGCGCTGGGTGGAGTTCACACCATTCCTTAAACAGGGTACGTAAGAGTTGACTACTGGGGTCATCGAAGATACAGATTCCCCCCCCCATCGAAGACCACCAATGGTAAAACCATGTGGGCAGAGAGGCAGTGAGCAGAACCGAAGGGCGAAATTGGAAGTAAAAGGTATGATTTCGCGAGGTGTTGTTAAAGTAAAAAGAATGGGAGAATGCGTCGACATAATCCTAATAGGTGTAGTATTGCGGGATGGATGTGGGAGTGGTAAATGTAAGAGGATGATTGGGGCTAGTAGGCCATTCATAAGGTAAGAGAATACGATCAACAAACACTTGGGTGCGGAGAACCTCATTGTGAGGTTTCTTCCGGTTGATTAGGACATGATGACACCGTGAAGATCTGGCTGGTAGTAGGCCAGAGATTTTCCTTGCATTTGGGGAAATTGGTAAGTTCCACCCAAGGTTTGATAAGCCAATTGCCATGCAGGTTGTTTCAATGTCAGGCCATGAGGAATAAAGGCGACTAAGTCCTTGTGGGCTTTAGAGTGCCAGGGGATGGACAGGTATGCCACATCTTTGTATGAAGGAGTAACCTCATTGATATTGGAGGGAGTAACCTCTTTTTGTTGTAACGCGAGCGCAAGCTCTTCTTTTGAATAGTGCGCCAAAGGTTTAGGAACAACCTTATTAGGTGTCGAAGGTTCCTATAGGCGGGAGGTTTGGCTGGTAGAGCCTTGTATCCTGCGGTTAGCAGTTTGTTTTCCTTTGTAGTTCGGCGAAGGTGGTGACCCTTTTGCCGGAAACCATGGGGGTTCCCCCTGTGAGGAGGAGGTCATTTTCCTGTAAGAAATTCCCGTGTAAGGAAATTAGGTAAGGAGTTAGTTTCTCCAGGTATGTATTGAATAGTAAAATCGTAAACAGATAATTCAGCTTGCCATCTCGCGAAAATCTGTTTAGACACCATGTTCTGGACATCCTTTTCAATAATGGATTTGCAAGCTTGGCAATGTATGCGTAAGAGAAACTGTTGGTTTAGTAGATCATCTTGAAACTTAGAAATGCACTTTAGTATAGCAAGCATTTCTTTTTTAACAGTAGAATAGTTCTTCTAGGTTGTATTCCTAAAGCCAGAACAGTATCGTACTAACTGTTCATTTCCTTGTGCAGGTTTTTGCTTCAATATTCCTCCGTATCCGAGGTCAGAAGCATCTGTTTCTACTACTTTGTAGAGTAGTGGGTCAGCTAAAGAAAGGCATGGTAATGCTCTTACTTTGGCTTTGACGGTTTGTACCGCTTTAGTATGCTCAGAAAACGATGGTATAGGTTTCTTCTTGAGTCTTGCATAAAGTAAATGAGTATCAGTAGCCAGATCTTTGTAATAATCGGCTACATAATTTAGTGCTCCAAGAAAGCGTTGCAGCTGTTTTTGTTCTGTAATTTTGTCAGGAAATTTAGAAGCAAATTCAATAGACATTTGAAATGGTGTATGCGTATGTTGAAAAATAGTATGACCCAAAAAGCGAATTTCAGTTTGAAATAACTTCATTTTGGGTTAAGAGAGAACCAATCCATTTTGTAAAATTAAAGTTTTGAAGATTCGTAAATGCTTAAAATGTTGTTCTATGGTTGGAGAGAAAACCAAAACATCATCGATGTAGGATAAAAGGAACTCCGAGTATGGAGTAAAAATATCGTTCATGATATGCTAAAATTCTGAAGGGGCATTTTTCAAACCAAAAGGCATAACATTCCATTCGTAGTGACCGAATGGGACTACAAAAGCAGTTTTGTATCTGTCTTCTGGTTTTACCTGAATTTGCCAATAGCCAGATTTGAAATCAAATTTTGAAAAGACTTCTGCTTTAACAAGTCTATTCAGTAGGTCTCTCTTGTTAGGTATGGGATACCTAATCCATTGGAGGACTTTATTGAGAGGTTTGTAATTGATGACTAACCTTGGTTTTCCGCGTTCCTTTTCTGCATTATTGTTGACATAAAAGGTTGTGCAACTCCAAGGAGAGTAAGTGGTTTTAATGAGTCCTTTAGTCAAAAGGTCTTGTATCTCCTTTGGACATTATGCATGGTATTCTGCATTCATCTGACAAGGTCTAGCCTTGGTTGGTATATCGGTTTCTTTGAATCCTGCCTCATATGGTAAGGATACCATGTGTTGTTTTCTATTCCAAAAGGCATTGGGAATATCGCTACGGACATCCCTCAGCAGTTCTTGTTGTAGAGCTTCTTTCTTTATGAGAAAAGAGGGAGTGGTTAAAGCTGCTTTTAACCGAGTAGTCGTGAGCTCGGTTTTAAGAGAACATAGGTGATGTTCCTTTTCTTGTAGCAACTTCGGAAGTGAGGGTGTTTAAATCCCCTGGGAGCTGGTGCTATAACAAAGGTAAACTGATAAGGAGTGCCAAGTCTATTAGAAATAATGGCTTCCTCAGTTACTAAAAAAAGGTTTTATATTATGTAAGAAAGGTGTGCCAAGAATTATTTTGTGGGATAAATTCTTGACAATGACTGCTGGTGTATGGATCTAACATTTGTCCATTCATTTTGTTCTGAACATACAAACCTGCCTGTCTTGCTAGCTATTTTTAAGGAATCTCCTCAGAGCGGATTTTAATGTTTCTGTTGGGGGAGAAACATGTTGAGAAGGGATGACTCCTTCTCTGATGCTGTTTAGGTCTGCTCCACTATCCACCAAAGCATTAAGTTTCTTGATGATTAAAGTATCTCCTACAGCCAACGAGATGAATACATACCATTTGTGTTGGACCATACTTGTAATCATTTGCTGTAAATATTGCTCGGTTGTGGAGGTGACTTGAGGGGTAAGTTGTTCCTCAAGTGGTCCAGAACTTTCTCCTGCTGCGAAGAAAGATAATGATTGTGGAGTATTTTGTTCTTCTACTGCTTCAAGTCTTGAGACCAAGCCGAAGTAAGCTGCCTTTAAGGCTTGTATCTCTTGCTTACAAGTCTTAATCTCTGTTTGGAGATTAGGTAGCTTCTTTGTTGTTTGTTGTTGATGTCGTTGGAATAGATTAGACATCGTATAATACTTGTCACAGTATTTTGGAGTGTCTTGCTTTCCTTTAAGCAGAGATTCTAAAATTAATTCTTTATCCTTCTAATTTGTCAGGTTTTCTAGTAAGGTAGACAAATCGGTGGAAGAGATCATGTTCAAAGAGGTAGTCATTTTGAACATAGCTTCTAGTTGATCTAATAGTAGATCCTTAACGTCTTCGGTTTCTGAAGAAGTAGGGAAAGAGGATCTGGAAGAAACAAGAGGTTCACAGAACTCTTGTTCTGTTTCTGAAGTGGTATCGTGTTCTTCGGGTTTCAGAAAGTAATTGTAATACTTTATGTTTTGCTAGTTCATCAATTTGTAGTTCTTGAACCTTTTGCTTTTGTTTTGCAATAACTGGTTTCAAGGCGTAGTGTCCAGTCGTCCCCAAGACTTATAACACTTGACAGGTTGAGGTAGACTGCTTTTTTTCTGGTGCGAATTTGAACTAGGTTTAGTTTCCCTTTTGTGCTCCTTCCTTGGTCCTTGGGTAAAGAGGATGGCTTGGAGGGAATGTTCCTGAAAAAGGTTTTTTATAGGGTCGAAAGTACTTCTTCGCATTTTGAGCAATCCCTGTTCGTGTAAATTTTCATAGGCTTAATTGCTGACAGAAAGTACCTAATGTTTTTTGAGATATTTGATCTTGCTTAAGTTATTTCTTAAGGCCTAAGATCATTACAAAGGAGAAGACCTTGCCTAGTGCAGGCCGTTTGTAATTGACCGTAATGAAGACTATTCCAATTTATTTCTTCATTAGGGCCAGGTCAAATAACATCTCTTTGACTTTCATAGCAAATTGGGTAGGTAACCCTTCTATGAAGCGCTGCTTCCACTAAGGATTAGCAGCATCTGCTAAGGTCATTACTCTACTTCGAAAAGTAGAGATGTACCAGTGTAGATCTGTAAGGGTTTTACATCTAAGGTGATGTAGCAGATACATGGTAGTTTCTGCCTGTCGTTGAGGATCGACAACGAACATAGCCATGAGCCGAAGACAAAAAGTCATAAAGGCATCAGAGATGGGGTTTCCTTCATTATCAAGTAAAGTATCACCCGATTCATCAATTTTAACAGCATAAGAGATTTCATGCCTGTTATCTTCTGATAAATAATGGTACCACCATCCGTATAGATCGCTTGTAAGTCCAGCTACGATTTGGTTTACAACCTATACTTCAGGTAAACCTTTAGCTCGACATACATTGTAATAAATGAACACTCTGTATTGGTATCAGAGCCATGTCAGGCTAAGGCCTGAGAGAGGATCCAAGGAAGCCATGATAATTTAACAGTGTTATATTATCTACACCATATGCTCTCTATCTCTTAAGAAATTAATATGTAAACTTGATAGTTCTTACTAGTCCGAGACTCGTGTTCCTATACAGTAGGAATCATCGTCAGGTAGCCCAAGAAATCCCGTACCAATACAGAGTGGATCAAAACGAAACGACGAAATAATAATAGATGAAATAATAATAAAAGCCAAATTAAAAGTACACCAAGCTTTTATTGAAAGATATGAAAACTTACAAACAAGAGCTACACCAAGGCTGAAAGCAAGCAAGAGACTTCAAGAAAACTCAACTTCAAAAAGATGATTCTACTACTAAGGGGGTGGTCTCGTTTTATAGTAGAAGGAAAAGCCGGACCCGATTACAATTATTAAACGAGTTTGCCGAAGGAGGCTAGAAGTCCCAAAACCCAGGGCGGATATCGGGGGTGGTGGTTTTAAGTAAAGCAGAAGGTGCTGACGTCACTCTTCTAGAAAAGGCATGCCAGGTGGTGGTAGGCCGTCTCTGGCTTCCTTAAGATGTCTTGTCATCCTTTTCCATCGTAACCACATGTAGTTTGGATAATACCTAACACTGTGGGCTGTAGATGGAAATGGGTGCAGGTCTTCTGGGGCAACATTCGCTTCTTCGATCCAGTCTGCATATGTAGGACTGAGTACTCGTAGTTCTCGCTTCATTCTTCTTATGTGGAAAAGAAAAAAGCGATCTTCAAATCGTTTTGCAAAAATTTCTGCAGGAGTAGCTGGTAAGCCCAAAGGATGATTGGCCGGCCAAAGTCCATCTGGCCACCTTTGCCATGGGCGATTATTCATGTTCTTCTGTGTATGGGTCTTGACACTCCTGGTAGAAGCCTTCTTCTTTGTCACCCTTTGGTGATGCGGGTGGTGCCAAGTCAATCTGTTGATGTGGAAACATGCGAGCTATGTTAGCCATAACCCGTAAATGGACATATTAAAAAATCTCTTCCTCAGTAGCTTGAGGATTTCGTCGAATGAACTGAGCCTTGAGTTTCTCAGGGTCGGTAGTTAGGAGATCCCATTCCTGCTCGGGAGGTGGAGGGAGTTGCTTCCATTCGTCAATCTCGGCTTAGATAGCGGTAACCGCGTTATCGTATAATTTGGTATGAACAAAGTGCTGCCATCGTTGGATCTCGTATGTCCGCCAAATAGCAGGAGTATTGTCGCAAGAACTATTTTCTTCCCACAGACTTTACCATATCCAGGGAATTTCGAACCGAATAAAGAAGGTTGCTTCGACCTGGTTTGTATACAGGTCAGTGGATTGGCTTTGCGTAAGCGCTGGGTGGAGTTCACACCATTCCTTAAACAGGGTACGTAAGAGTTGACTACTGGGGTCATCGAAGATACAGATTCCCCCCCCCATCGAAGACCACCAATGGTAAAACCATGTGGGCAGAGAGGCAGTGAGCAGAACCGGAAGGGCGAAATTGGAAGTAAAAGGTATGATTTCGCGAGGTGTTGTTAAAGTAAAAAGAATGGGAGAATGCGTCGACATAATCCTAATAGGTGTAGTATTGCGGGATGGATGTGGGAGTGGTAAATGTAAGAGGATGATTGGGGCTAGTAGGCCATTCATAAGGTAAGAGAATACGATCAACAAACACTTGGGTGCGGAGAACCTCATTGTGAGGTTTCTACTGGTTGATTAGGACATGATGACACCGTAAGATCTGCTGGTAGTAGGCCAGAGATTTTCCTTGCATTTGGGGAAATTGGTAAGTTCCACCCAAGGTTTGATAAGCCAATTGCCATGCAGGTTGTTTCAATGTCAGGCCATGAGGAATAAAGGCGACTAAGTCCTTGTGGGCTTTAGAGTGCCAGGGGATGGACAGGTATGCCACATCTTTGTATGAAGGAGTAACCTCATTGATATTGGAGGGAGTAACCTGTTTTTGTTGTAACGCGAGCGCAAGCTCTTCTTTTGAATAGTGCGCCAAAGGTTTAGGAACAACCTTATTAGGTGTCGAAGGTTCCTGTAGGCGGGAGGTTTGGCTGGTAGAGCCTTGTATCCTGCGGTTAGCAGTTTGTTTTCCTTTGTAGTTCGGCGAAGGTGGTGACCCTTTGCCGGAAACTATGGGGGTTCCCCGTGAGGAGGAGGTCATTTTCTGTAAGAAATTCCCGTGTAAGGAAATTAGGTAAGGAGTTAGTTTCTCCAGGTATGTATTGAATAGTAAAATCAGAACAGATAATTCAGCTTGCCATCTCGCGAAAATCTGTTTAGACACCATGTTCTCGGACATCCTTTTCAATAATGGATTTGCAAGCTTGGCAATCTATCGCGTAAGAGAAACTGTTGGTTTAGTAGATCATCTTGAAACTTAGAAATGCACTTTAGTATAGCAAGCATTTCTTTTTTAACAGTAGAATAGTTCTTCTAGGTTGTATTCCTAAAGCCAGAACAGTATCGTACTAACTGTTCATTTCCTTGTGCAGGTTTTTGCTTCAATATTCCTCCGTATCCGAGGTCAGAAGCATCTGTTTCTACTACTTTGTAGAGTAGTGGGTCAGCTAAAGAAAGGCATGGTAATGCTCTTACTTTGGCTTTGACGGTTTGTACCGCTTTAGTATGCTCAGAAAATGATGGTATAGGTTTCCTCTTGAGTCTTGCATAAAGTAAATGAGTATCAGTAGCCAGATCTTTGTAATAATCGGCTACATAATTTAGTGCTCCAAGAAAGCGTTGCAGCTGTTTTTGTTCTGTAATTTTGTCAGGAAATTTAGAAGCAAATTCAATAGACCTTTGAAATGGTGTATGCGTATGTTGAAAAATAGTATGACCCAAAAAGCGAATTTCAGTTTGAAATAACTTCATTTTGGGTTAAGAGAGAACCAATCCATTTTGTAAAATTAAAGTTTTGAAGATTCGTAAATGCTTAAAATGTTGTTCTATGGTTGGAGAGAAAACCAAAACATCATCGATGTAGGATAAAAGGAACTCCGAGTATGGAGTAAAAATATCGTTCATGATATGCTAAAATTCTGAAGGGGCATTTTTCAAACCAAAAGGCATAACATTCCATTCGTTGTGACCGAATGGGACTACAAAAGCAGTTTTGTATCTGTCTTCTAGTTTTACCTGAATTTCCCAATAGCCAGATTTGAAATCAAATTTTGAAAAGACTTCTGCTTTAACAAGTCTATTCAGTAGGTCTCTCTTGTTAGGTATGGGATACCTAATCCATTGGAGGACTTTATTGAGAGGTTTGTAATTGATGACTAACCTTGGTTTTCCGCATTCCTTTTCTGCATTATTGTTGACATAAAAGGTTGTGCAACTCCAAGGAGAGTAAGTGGTTTTAATGAGTCCTTTAGTCAAAAGGTCTTGTATCTCCTTTTGACATAATGCATGGTATTCTGCATTCAGCTGACAAGGTCTAGCCTTGGTTGGTATATCGGTTTCTTTGAATCCTGCCTCATATGGTAAGGATACCATGTGTTGTTTTCTATTCCAAAAGGCATTGGGAATATCGCTACGGACATCCCTCAGCAGTTCTTGTTGTAGAGCTTCTTTCTTTATGAGAAAAGAGGGAGTGGTTAAAGCTGCTTTTAACCGAGTAGTCGTGAGCTCGGTTTTAAGAGAACATAGGTGATGTTCCTTTTCTTGTAGCAACTTCGGAAGTGAGGGTGTTTAAATCCTGGGGAGCTGGTGCTGTAACAAAGGTAAACTGATAAGGAGTGCCAAGTCTATTAGAAATAATGGCTTCCTCGGTTACTAAAAAGGTTTTATATTATGTAAGAAAGGTGTGCCAAGAATTATTTTGTGGGATAAATTCTTGACAATGACTGCTGGTGTATGGACGAACATTTGTCCATTCATTTTTGTTCTGAACATACAAACCTGTCTGTCTTGCTAGCTATTTTTAAGGAATCTCCTCAGAGCGGATTTTAATGTTTCTGTTGGGGGAGAAACATGTTGAGAAGGGATGACTCCTTCTCTGATGCTGTTTAGGTCTGCTCCACTATCCACCAAAGCATTAAGTTTCTTGATGATTAAAGTATCTCCTACAGCCAACGAGATGAATACATACCATTTGTGTTGGACCATACTTGTAATCATTTGCTGTAAATATTGCTCGGTTGTGGAGGTGACTTGAGGGGTAAGTTGTTCCTCAAGTGGTCCAGAACTTTCTCCTGCTGCGAAGAAAGATAATGATTGTGGAGTATTTTGTTCTTCTACTGCTTCAAGTCTTGAGACCAAGCCGAAGTAAGCTGCCTTTAAGGCTTGTATCTCTTGCTTACAAGTCTTAATCTCTGTTTGGAGATTAGGTAGCTTCTTTGTTGTTTGTTGTTGATGTCGTTGGAATAGATTAGACATCGTATAATACTTGTCACAGTATTTTGGAGTGTCTTGCTTTCCTTTAAGCAGAGATTCTAAAATTAATTCTTTATCCTTCTAATTTGTCAGGTTTTCTAGTAAGGTAGACAAATCGGTGGAAGAGATCATGTTCAAAGAGGTAGTCATTTTGAACATAGCTTCTAGTTGATCTAATAGTAGATCCTTAACGTCTTCGGTTTCAGAAGAAGTAGGGAAAGAGGATCTGGAAGAAACAAGAGGTTCACAGAACTCTTGTTCTGTTTCTGAAGTGGTATCGTGTTCTTCGGTTTCAGAAAGTAATTGTAATACTTTATGTTTTGCTAGTTCATCAATTTGTAGTTCTTGAACCTTTTGCTTTTGTTTTGCACAACTGGTTCTGGCGTAGTGTCCAGTGCGTCCGCACTTATAACACTTGACAGTTGAGGTAGACTGCTTTTTCTGGTGCGAATTTGAACTAGGTTTAGTTTCCCTTTTTGTGCTCCTTCCTTGGTCCTTGGGTAAAGAGGATGGCTTGGAGGGAATGTTCCTGAAAAAGGGTTTTTTATAGGGTCGAGTACTTCTTCTGCATTTTGAGCAATCCTGTTCAGGTAAATTTTCATAGGCGAATTGCTGACAGAAAGTACCTAATGTTTTTTGAGATATTTGATCTTGCTTAAGTTATTTCTTAAGACGAAGATCATTACAAAGGAGAAGACCTTGCCTAGTGCAGGCCGTTTGTAATTGACAGTAATGAAGACTATTCCAATTTATTTCTTCATTAGGGCCAGGTCGTAACATCTCTTTGACTTTCATAGCAAATTGGGTAGGTAACCCTTCTATGAAGCGCTGCTTCCACTAAGGATTAGCAGCATCTGCTAAGGTCATTACTCTACTTCGAAAAGTAGAGATGTACCAGTGTAGATCTGTAAGGGTTTTACATCTAAGGTGATGTAGCAGATACATGGTAGTTTCTGCTTGTCGTTGAGGATCGACAACGAACATAGCCATGAGCCGAAGACAAAAAGTCATAAAGGCATCAGAGATGGGGTTTCCTTCATTATCAAGTAAAGTATCACCCGATTCATCAATTTTAACAGCATAAGAGATTTCATGCCTGTTATCTTCTGATAAATAATGGTACCACCATCCGTATAGATCGCTTGTAAGTCCAGCTACGATTTGGTTTACAACCTATACTTCAGGTAAACCTTTAGCTCGACATACATTGTAATAAATGAACACTCTGTATTGGTATCAGAGCCATGTCAGGCTAAGGCCTGAGAGAGGATCCAAGGAAGCCATGATAATTTAACAGTGTTATATTATCTACACCATATGCTCTCTATCTCTTAAGAAATTAATATGTAAACTTGATAGTTCTTACTAGTCCGAGACTCGTGTTCCTATACAAAGTAGGAATCATCGCCAGGTAGCCCAAGAAATCCCGTACCAATACAGAGTGGATCAAAACTAAACAATTTAAATAATAATAGACGAAATAATAATAAAAGCCAAATTAAAAGTACACCAAGCTTTTATTGAAAGATATGAAAACTTACAAACAAGAGCTACACCAAGGCTGAAAGCAAGCAAGAGACTTCAAGAAAACTCAACTTCAAAAAGATGATTCTACTACTAAGGGGGTGGTCTCGTTTTATAGTAGAAGGAAGAGCCGGACCCGATTACAATTATTAAACAGAGTTTGCCGAAGGAGACTAGAAGGCCGAAAACCAGGGGCGGATATCAGGGGCGCCAGTGGTTTTAAGTAAGGCAGAAGGTGCTGACGTCACTCTTCTAGAAAAGGCATGCCAGGTGGTGGTAGGCCGTCTCTGGCTTCCCTAAGATGTCTTGTCATCCTTTTCCATCGTAACCACATGTAGTATGGATAATACATAACACTGTGGGCTGTAGATGGAAATGGGTCCAGGTCTTCTAGGGAAACATTCGCTTCTTCGATCCAGTATGCATATGTAGGACTGAGTACTCGTAGTTCTCGCTTCATTCTTCTTATGTGGAAAAGAAAAAAGCGATCTTCAAATCGTTTTGCAAAAATTTCTGCAGGAGTAGCTGGTAAGGCCAAAGGATGATTGGCCGGCCAAAGTCCATCTGGCCACCGTTGCCATGGGCGATTATTCATGTTCTTCTGTGTATGGGTCTTGAGACTCCTGGTAGAAGCCTTCTTCTTTGCCACCCTTTGGTGATGCGGGTGGTGCCAAGTCAATCTGTTGATGCGGAAACATGCGAGCTATATTAGCCATAACCCGTAAATGGACATATTGAAAAATCTCTTCCTCAGTAGCTTGAGGATTTCGTCGAATGAACTGAGCCTTGAGTTTCTCAGGGTCGGTAGTTAGGAGATCCCATTCCTGCTCGGGAGGTGGAGGGAGTTACTTCCATTCGTCAATCTCGGCTTTGATAGCGGTAACCGCGTTATCGTATAATTTGGTATGAACAAAGTGCTGCCATCGTTGGATCTCGTATGTCCGCCAAATAGAAGGAGTATTGTCGCAAGAACTATTTTCTTCTCACAGACTTTGCCATATCCAGGGAATTTCGAACCGAATAAAGAAGGTTGCTTCGACCTGGTTTGTATACAGGTCGAGTGGATTGGCTTTGGCGTGGCTGGGTAGAGTTCACACCATTCCTTAAACAGTGCGTAAGAGTTGACTACTGGGGGTCATCGAAGATACAGAGATCCCCCCCCATCGAAGACCACCAATGGTAAAACCATGTGGGCAGAGAGGCAGTGTACAGATCCAAAGGGCGAAATTGGAAGTAAAAGGTATGATTTCGCGAGGTGTTGTTAAAGTAAAAAGAATGGGAGAATGCGTCGACATAATCCCAATAGGTGTAGTATTGAGGGACGGATGTGGGAGTGGTAAATGTAAGAGGATGATTGGGGCTAGTAGGCCATTCATAAGGTAAGAGAATACGATCAACAAACACTTGGGTGCGGAGAACCTCATTGTGAGGTTTCTTCTGGTTGATTAGGACATGAAGACACCGTAAGATCTGCTGGTAGTAGGCCAAAGATTTTCCTTGCCTTTGGGGAAATTGGTTAGTTCCACCCAAGGTTTGATAAACCAATTGCCATGCAGGTTGTTTCAATGTCAGGCCAAGAGGAATAAAGGTGACTAAGTCCTTGCCGGCCTTAGAGTGCCAGGGGATGGACAGGTATGCCACATCTTTGTATGAGGGAGTAACCTCATTGATATTGGAGGGAGTAACCTCTTTTTGTTGTAACGCGAGCGCAAGCTCTTCTTTTGAATAGTGCGCCAAAGGTTTAGGTACAACCTTATTAGGCGTCGAAGGTCCCTGTAGGCGGGAGGTTTGGCTGGTAGAGCCTTGTATCCTGCGGTTAGTAGTTTGTTTTCCTTTGTAGTTCGGCGAAGGTGGTGACCCTTTTGCCGGAAACCATGGAGGTTCCCCCTGTGAGGAGGAGGTCATTTTCTTGTAAGAAATTCCCGTGTAAGGAAATTAGGTAAGGAGTTAGTTTCTCCAGTTATGTATTGAATAGTAAAATCGTAAACAGATAATTCAGCTTGCCATCTCGCGAAAATCTGTTTAGACACCATGTTCTGGACGTCCTTTTCAATAATGGATTTGCAAGCTTGGCAATCTATGCGTAAGAGAAACTGTTGGTTTAGTAGATCATCTTGAAACTTAGAAATGCACTTTAGTATAGCAAGCATTTCTTTTTTAACAGTAGAATAGTTCTTCTGGGTTGTATTCCAGAAGCCAGAACAGTATCGTACTAACTGATCATTTCCAAGTGCAGGTTTTTGCTTCAATATTCCTCTGTATCCGAGGTCAGAAGCATCTGTTTCTACTACTTTGTAGAGTAGTGGGTCAGCTAAAGAAAGGCATGGTAATGCTTTTACTTTGGCTTTGACGGTTTGTACCGCTTTAGTATGCTCAGAAGACGATGGTATAGGTTTCTTCTTGAGTCTTGCATAAAGTAAATGAGTATCAGTTGCCAGATCTTTGTAATAATCGGCTACATAATTTAGTGCTCCAAGAAAGCGTTGCAGCTGTTCTTGTTCTGTAATTTCGTCAGGAAATTTAGAAGCAAATTCAATAGACCTTTGAAATGGTGTATATCATTATGTTGAAAAATAGTATGACCCAAAAAAAGTTTAATTTTAGTTTGAAATAATTTCATTTTGGGTTCAGAGAGAACCAATCCATTTTGTAAAATTAAAGTTTTGAAGATTCAGTAAATGCTTAAAATGTTGTTCTATGGTTGGAGAGAAAACCAAAACATCATCGATGTAGGATAAAAGGAACTCCGAGTATGGAGTAAAAATATCGTTCATGATATGCTGAAATTCTAAAGGGGCATTTTTCAAACCAAAAGGCATAACATTCCATTCGTAGTGACCGAATGGGACTACAAAGGCAGTTTTGTATCTGTCTTCTGGTTTTACCTGAATTTGCCAATAGCCAAATTTTAAATCAAAATTTGAAAAGACTTCTGCTTTAACAAGTCTATTCAGTAGGTCTGTCTTGTTAGGTATGAGATACCTAATTCATTGGACGACTTTATTGAGAGGTTTGTAATTGATGACTAACCTTGGTTTTTCGCGTTCCTTTTCTGTGTTATTGTTGACATAAAAGGCTGTGCAACTCCAAGGAGAGTAAGTGGTTTTAATGAGTCCTTCAGTCAAATGGTCTTGTATCTCCTTTAGACATAATGCAAGGTATTCTGCATTCATCTGACAAGGTCTAGCCTTGGTTGGTATATCGGTTTCTTTGAATCTTGCCTCATATGGTAAGGAAACCATGTGCTGTTTTCTATTCCAAAAGGCATTTGGAATATCGCTACAGACTTCCCTCAGCAGTTCTTGTTGTAGAGCTTGTTTCTTTGTGAGAAAAGAGGGAGTGGTTAAAGCTGCTTTCAACCGAGTAGTCGTGAGCTCGGTTTTAAGAGAACATAGGTGATGTTCCTTTTCTTGTAGCAACTCGGAAGTGAGGGTGTTTAAATCCCTGGGAGCTGGTGCTGTAACAAAGGTAAACTGATAAGGAGTGCCAAGTCTATTAGAAATAATGGCTTCCTCAGTTACTAAAAAAGGTTTTATATTATGGAAGAAAGGTGTGCCAAGAATTATTTTGTGGGATAAATTCTTGACAATGACTGCTGGTGTATGGACGAACATTTGTCCATTCATTTTGTTACAGACATACAAACTATCTGCCTTGCCAGCGATTTTTAAGGAATCTCCAATAGCGGATTTTAATGTTTCTGTTGAGGGAGAAACATGTTGAGAAGGGATGACTCCTTCTCTGATGCAGTTTAGGTCTGCTCCACTATCCACCAAAGCAATAAGGTTCTTGATGATTAAAGTATCTCCTTCAGCCAACGAGATGAATACATACCATTTGTGTTGGTCCATACTTGTAATCATTTGCTGTAAATATTGCTCGGTTTTGGAGGTGACTTGAGGGGTAAGTTGTTCCTCATGTGGTCTAGAACTTTCTCCTGCTGCGAAGAAAGATAATGATTGTGGAGTATTTTGTTCTTCTACTGCTTCAAGTCTTGAGACCAAGCCGAAGTAAGCTGCCTTTAAGGCTTGTATCTCTTGCTTACAAGTCTTAATCTCTGTTTGGAGATTAGGTTGCTTCTTTGTTGTTTGTTGTTGATGTCGTTGGAATAGATTAGACATCGTATAATACTTGTCACAGTTTTTTGGAGTGTCTAGCTTTCCTTTATGCAGAGATTCCAAAATTAATTCTTTATCCTTCTGATTTGTCAGGATTTCTAGTATGGTAGACAAATCGGTGGATGAGATCATGTTCAGAGAGGTAGTCATTCTGAACATAGCTTCTAGTTGGTCTAATTGTAGATCCTTAACGTCTTTGGTTTCAGAAGAAGTAGGGGAAGAGGATCTGGAAGAAACAAGAGGTTCACAGAACTCTTGTTCTGATTCTGAAGTGGTTCGTGTTCTTCGGTTTCAGAAAGTAATTGTAATACTTTCTGTTTTGCTAGTTCATCAATTTGTAGTTCTTGAACCTTTTGCTTTTGTTTTGCATAACAGGTTCAGGCGTAGTGTCTAGTTCGTCCGCACTTATAACACTTGACAGTTGAGGTAGACTGCTTTTTCTAGCGCAAATTTGAACTAGGTTTAGTTTCCCTTTTTGTGCTCCTTCCTTGGTCCTTGGGGAAAGAGGATGGCTTGGAGGGAATGTTCCTGAAAAAGGGTTTTTTATAGGGTCGAGTACTTCTTCTGCATTTTGAGCAATCCTGTTCAGGTAAATTTTCATAGGCTTAATTACTGTGAGAAAGTACCTAATGTTTTTTGAGATATTTGATCTTGCTTAAGTTGTTTCTTACGACGAAGATCATTACAATGGAGAAGACCTTGCCTAGTGCAGGCCGTTTGTAATTGACCGTAATGAAGACTATTCCAATTTATTTCTTCATTAGGGCCAGGTCGTAACATCTCTTTGACTTTCATAGCAAATTGGGTAGGTAACCCTTCTATGAAGCTGCTTCCGATGGGATTAGCAGCATCTGCTAAGGTCATTACTCTACTTCTAAAAGTAGAGATGTACCAGTGTAGATTTGTATGGGTTTTACATCTAAGGTGATGTAGCAGATACATGGTAGTTTCTGCCTGTCGTTGAGGATCGACAGCGAACATAGCCATGAGCCGAAGACAAAAAGTCATAAAGGCATCAGAGATGGAGTTTCCTTCATTATCGAGTAAAGTATCACCCGATTCATCAATTTTAACAGCATAAGAGATTTCATGCCTGTTATCTTTTGATAAATAATGGTACCACCATCCGTATAGAATGCTTGTAAGTCCAGCTACGATTTGGTTTACAACCTGTGCTTCAGGTAAACCTTTAGCTCGACATACATTGCAATAAATGAACATTCTGTGTAGGGTATCAACTACACCTTTAGGGGATTCATGGTCTATGTTCCATTTGTAAATGGTTCTTGCGTCATAACTGTTGGTCATGACGAAAGGATTTTCCTGGTTTGAGTGTATGTCAAACGGAGGAGGCCTAGACTGTTTAGGTTTTTTCTCTTGCCATTTAGTGGCAATTTCTGAGTTCGTTTGTAATGGAACTTTTGAAAAGGCCGGAGAATCAGTAATGGTACTTACTTGAGGTTTTCCCAGTTTTTGAAGTAAGAGTTTGAGAAGTTCTGACTGTTGCTCCTGGTCTGTTGGTGGTAGCATTAGAACTGGTGGTTGATGCAGTATGATCGGCTTCTGTTTGGTTATTGCAGTAGGTATTACTGCCTTTGAAGTCGATACTTCGTTGGCTGAAAACTTCTTGTGACTTAAAGTCACAATCTTGGTTTCCAAGTGTTGAAGCTGTTTTCCTATGGCTTCAAGGGTCAGGTTTGTAAAATTGTTTTGCCTTATTACCAGATTTACTGTTTGAAGTATTTCTAGGGTGCTTGGAGTGCTAGAGGTGACTTCTACAGGAGAGGCTACGGCGATTGAAGCCTTTGGCTTACCTTGTATGGTAAGGGCGTCTTTTGGTGGAAAATACTGCTTTGACGACTGTTCCTGTACTTAGTTGCCATTCCTGTTCTAAGGTAGTCAAATACTTTGTACAAGATTCAGTAAATTTAGTGAGAAACCAAGGAATAAAATAGAAAGCATATTCCTTTCCAACTAGATCAGCGTAGTACCAATCTTTGATGTACTGTAAATCATCTGTAGTAAATGTGGCAAAATACCAGTTGCGGAACCATTTGTTCGTGCTTTTACCGAATTCATTCGCTAATAAAACACGAAGTGGTTGTCCGGATTGAAGTTCTTTGACCTTAATCATTAAAGGTCATTCCTAAAGAAGGCCTGGGATAGTAGACAGGCTGGGGATTTCCCCGTGGATCTGTGTACAGATGGGCCATCTCAGGTATAAACTGAGAAGAGGATTCAGAGACCGGAATCGAGCTTGCAGATTTTCTTCGGGAGGTGATTAGAGGTATTTTTCGCCTAATGTTTGGGGCGAAGACTACTTCTACGTTTCCTTCTGCATCCTGAATTATTTGTTCCACTTCTCTATTATTATTTCGTCGTTTGATTTCGATCCACTCTGTATTGGTATCAGAGCCATGTCAGGCTAAGGCCTGAGAGAGGATCCAAGGAAGCCATGATAATTTAACAGTCTTATATTATCTACACCATATGCTCTCTATCTCTTAACAAATTAATATGTAAACCTGATAGTTCTTACTAGTCCGAGACTCGTGTTCCTATACAGTAGGAATCATCGTCACGTAGCCCAAGAAATCCCGTACCAATACAGAGTGGATCAAAATAAAACGACGAAATAATAATTGATGAAATAATAATAATAGCCAAATTAAAAGTACACCAAGCTTTTATTGAAAGATATGAAAACTTACAAACAAGAGCTACACCAAGGCTGAAAGCAAGCAAGAGACTTCAAGAAAACTCAACTTCAAAAAGATGATTCTACAACTAAGGGGGTGGTCTCCTTTTATAGTAGAAGGAAGAGTCATACCTGATTACAATTATTAAACAGAGTTTGCCGAAGGAGACTAGAAGGCCGAAAACCAGGGGCGGATATCAGGGGTGCCTGTGGTTTTAAGTAAAGCAGAAGGTGCTGACGTCACTCTTCTAGAAAAAGCATGCCAGGTGGTGGTAGGCCGTCTCTGGCTTCCTTAAGATGTCTTGTCATCCTTTTCCATCGTAACCACATGTAGTTTGGATAATACCTAACACTGTGGGCTGTAGATGGAAATGGGTCTAGGTCTTCTAGGGCAACATTCGCTCCTTCGATCCAGTATGCATATGTAGGGCTGAGTACTCGTAGTTCTCGCTTCATTCTTCTTATGTGGAAAAGAAAAAAGCGATCTTCAAATCGTTTTGCAAAAATTTCTGCAGGAGTAGCTGGTAAGGCCAAAGGATGATTGGCCGGCCAAAGGATGATTGGCCGGCCAAAGGATGATTGGCCGGCCAAAGTCCATCTGGCCACCTTTGCCATGGGCGATTATTCATGTTCTTCTGTGTAAGGGTCTTGAGACTCCTGGTAGAAGCCTTCTTCTTTGTCACACTTTGGTGATGCGGGGGGTGCCAAGTCAATCTGTTGATGCGGAAACATGCGAGCTATGTTAGCCATAACCCGTAAATGGACATATTGAAAAATCTCTTCCTCAGTAGCTTGAGGATTTCGTCGAATGAACTGAGCCTTGAGT
The DNA here is from genome assembly GCA_019845555.1 of Aristolochia fimbriata. NCBI lineage: Eukaryota > Viridiplantae > Streptophyta > Magnoliopsida > Piperales > Aristolochiaceae > Aristolochia > Aristolochia fimbriata. The sequence goes on from CM034079.1 coordinate 21,364,418, forward strand.
TTCTCAGGGTCGGTAATTAGGAGATCCCATTCCTGCTCGGGAGGTGGAGGGAGTTGCTTCCATTCGTCAATCTCGGCTTTGATAGCGGTAACCGCGTTATCGTATAATTTGGTATGAACAAAGTGCTGCCATCGTTGGATCTCGTATGTCCGCCAAATAGCAGGAGTATTGTCGCAAGAACTATTTTCTTCCCACAGACTTTGCCATATCCAGGGAATTTCGAACCGAATAAAGAAGGTTGCTTCGACCTGGTTTGTATACAGGTCAGTGGATTGGCTTTGCGTAAGCGCTGGGTGGAGTTCACTCCATTCCTTAAACAGGGCACGTAAGAGTTGACTACTGGGTTCATCGAAGATACAGATTCCCCCCCCCCATCGAAGACCACCAATGGTAAAACCATGTGGGCAGAGAGGCAGTGTGCAGAACCGAAGGGCGAAATTGGAAGTAAAAGGTATGATTTCGCGAGGTGTTGTTAAAGTAAAAAGAATGGGAGAATGCGTCGACATAATCCCAATAGGTGTAGTATTGCGGGCCGGATGTGGGAGTGGTAAAAGTAAGAGGATGATTGGGGCTAGTAGGCCATTCATAAGGTAAGAGAATACGATCAACAAACACTTGGGTGCGGAGAACCTCATTGTGAGGTTTCTTCTGGTTGATTAGGACATGAAGACACCGTAAGATCTGCTGGTAGTGGGCTAGAGATTTTCCTTGCCTTTGGGGAAATTGGTAAGTTCCACCCAAGGTTTGATAAGCCAATTGCCATGCAGGTTGTTTCAATGTCAGGCCAAGAGGAATAAAGGTGACTAAGTCCTTCTGGGCCTTAGAGTGCCAGGGGATGGACAGGTATGCCACATCTTTGTATGAGGGAGTAACCTCATTGATATTGGAGGGAGTAACCTCTTTTTGTTGTAACGCGAGCGCAAGCTCTTCTTTTGAATAGTACGCTAAAGGCTTAGGAACAACCTTATTAGGCGTCGAAGGTCCCTGTAGGCGGGAGGTTTGGCTGGTAGAGCCTTGTATCCTGCGGTTAGCAGTTTGTTTTCCTTTGTAGTTCGGCGAAGGTGGTGACCCTTTTGCCGGAAACCATGGGGGTTCCCCCTGTGAGGAGGAGGTCATTTTCCTGTAAGAAATTCCCGTGTAAGGAAATCAGGTAAGGAGTTAGTTTCTCCAGGTATGTATTGAATAGTAAAATCGTAAACAGATAATTCACCTTGCTATCTCGCGAAAATCTGTTTAGACACCAGGTTCTGGACGTCCTTTTCAATAATGGATTTGCAAGCTTGGCAATCTATGCGTAAGAGAAACTGTTGGTTTAGTAGATTATCTTGAAACTTAGAAATGCACTTTAGTATAGCAAGCATTTCTTTTTTAACAGTAGAATAGTTCTTCTGGGTTGTATTCCAGAAGCCAGAACAGTATCGTATTAACTGTTCATTTCCTTGTGCAGGTTTTTGCTTCAATATTCCTCCGTATCCGAGGTCAGAAGCATCTGTTTCTACTACTTTGTAGAGTAGTGGGTCAGCTAAAGAAAGGCATGGTAATGCTCTTACTTTGGCTTTGATGGTTTGTACCGCTTTAGTATGCTCAGAAGACCATAGTATGGGTTTCTTCTTGAGTCTTGCATATAGTAAATGAGTATCAGTAGCCAGATCTTTGTAATAATCGGCTACATAATTTAGTGCTCCAAGAAAGCGTTGCAGCTATTTTTGTTCTGTAATTTTGTCAGGAAATTTAGAAGCAAATTCAATAGACCTTTGAAAAGGTGTATGGGTATGTTGAAAAATAGTATAACCCAAAAAGAAAATTTCAGTTTGAAATAACTTCATTTTGGGTTCAGAGAGAACCAATCCATTTTTTATAATTAAAGTTTTGAAGATTCGTAAATGCTTAAAATGTTGTTCTATGGTTGGAGAGAAAACCAAAACATCATCGATGTAGGATAAAAGGAACTCCGAGTATGGAGTAAAAATATCGTTCATGATATGCTAAAATTCTGAAGGGGCATTTTTCAAACCAAAAGGCATAACATTCCATTCGTAGTGACCGAATGGGACTACAAAAGCAGTTTTGTATCTGTCTTCTGGTTTTACCTGAATTTGCCAACAGCCAGATTTTAAATCAAATTTTGAAAAGACTTCTGCTTTAACAAGTCTATTCAGTAGGTCTCTCTTGTTAGGTATGGGATACCTAATCCATTGGAGGACTTTATTGAGAGGTTTGTAATTGATGACTAACCTTGGTTTTCCGCATTCCTTTTCGGCATTATTGTTGGCATAAAAGTCTGTGCAACTCCAAGGAGAGTAAGAGGTTTTAATGAGTCCTTTAGTCAAAAGGTCTTGTATCTCATTTTGACATAATGCAAGGTATTCTGCATTCATCTGACAAGGTCTAGCCTTGGTTGGTATATCGGTTTCTTTGAATCCTACCTCATATGGTAAGGATACCATGTGCTGTTTTCTATTCCAAAAGGCATTTGGAATATCGCTACAGACATCCCTCAGCAGTTCTTGTTGTAGAGCTTGTTTCTTTGTGAGAAAAGAGGGAGTGGTTAAAGCTGCTTTTAACCGAGTAGTCGCGAGCTCGATTTTAAGAGAACATAGGTGATGTTCCTTTTCTTGTAGCAACTTCGAAAGTGAGGGTGTTTAAATCCACGAGGAGCTGGTCTTTGTAACAAAGGTAAACTGATAAGGAGTGCCAAGTCTATTAGAAATAATGGCTTCCTCAGTTACTAAAAAAGGTTTTATATTATGTAAGAAAGGTGTGCCAAGAATTATTTTGTGGGATAAATTCTTGACAATGACTGCTGGTGTATGGACGAACATTTGTCCATTCATTTTGTTACAGACATACAAACTGTCTATCTTGCCAGCGATTTTTAAGGAATCTCCAGTAGCGGATTTTAATGTTTCTGTTGAGGGAGAAACATGTTGAGAAGGGATGACTCCTTCTCGGATGCAGTTTAGGTCTGCTCCACTATCCACCAAAGCAATAAGGTTCTTGACGATTAAAGTATCTCCTACAGCCAACGAGATGAATACATACCATTTGTGTTGGACCATACTTTTAATCATTTGCTGTAAATATTGCTCGGTTGTGGAGGTGACTTGAGGGGTAAGTTGTTCCTCAAGTGGTATCAGAGCCATGTCAGGCTAAGCGCATGAGAGAGGATCCATGTAACTCATACCAGAAAGGATTACATGAGTTACGTTAGACATAACCTGAACATGTACATATTCAAAGATGTCCTCCTCGGTAGCTAGAGGATTCCGGAGTATATAATGTGCTATGATTTTCTCGGGATCAGTAGGAAATAGATCCCATGTTGATTACGATTCTGGTAGAGGAGGTAGTTTTTTCCATTCCTCTATCTCGGCTTTTATGGCTTGTGCTGTCGTCTCGTATAATTTGGTGTGCATGTAATGTTGCCATCTCTGGATCTCGTAAGTCCTCCAGAGAGCAGGAGTATTATCACAGGAACTGTTTTCTTCCCACTGACTTCGCCATATCCCTGGGATTTCGAATTTGATGAAGAAAGCAGCTTCGACTTGGTTAGCGTACAAGTCTGTGGATTTGCTCTGACACCGAGCTGGGTGCAGTTTACACCATTCACTGAATAGAACCAGTAAGGGTTTACTGCTGGGGTCATCGAATATTCGAATCTCCCCCCCCCCCATCGAAGACCACCAGTGGTAAAACCAAGTGGGCAGAGAGGAAGAGTTGAGAACCGAGGGCCGGAGCTGAAAGTAAAAGGTGTGAGTTCGGGAAGTGTTGTTGTAGTAAAAGGCTTGGTAGAAGGCGTCAACGTAATCCCAATAAGTGTAAGATTGGGGTCCGGAAGCTTGAGTGTGGAAGGTAAGAGGATGATTTGGGCTAGTGGGCCATTCATATGGTAAAAGGATGCGATCAATAAAGACCTGAGTACGGAGAACTTCAGTAGAGGGCTGCTATTGGTTGAGCAGGACATGATGACAACGTAAGATCTGCTGGTAGTAAGCCAGAGATTTACCATGGCGTTGGGCAAATTGGTAAGTTCCGCCTAGAGTTTGGTAGGCCAATTGCCATGCCGGCTGCTTCAGGTTCAGCCCGTGTGGGATAAAGGCAACTAAATCTTTGTGGGATTTAAAATGCCAAGGGATGGGCAGGTATGTCACATCCTTGAAAGAGGAAGTAGCCTCTGGAGCACCGGAGTGTGTAACCTCCTTTTGCTTTAAAGCATACTCTAATTCATCTTTAGAGTAAAGTGCCAATGGCTTAGTAATAGCCTTATGTGGCGTCGAAGGTCCCTGTAGTCGGGATGTTTGTTTGGTAGCGCCTTGTTGTCTGCGGTTGGCAACTTGTTTACCATTGTATTTGGACGAAGGTGGTGACCCTTTCGCTGGAAACCAGGGTGGTTCCCCCTGTGAGCAAGAAGTCATTTTCCTGTAAGAAATTCCCGAGTAAGGAAATCAGGCAAGGAGTTAGTATCTCCTGGAATGTATTCAATCGTAAAATCATAAACAGATAATTCAGCTTGCCATCGCGCAAATATCTGTTTAGACACCAAGTTCTGAACGTCCTTTTTGAATGATAGGTTTGCAAGCCTGACAGTCTATTCGTAATAGATAGGCTTGCAAGCCTGACAGTCTATTCGTAATAGAAACTGTTGATTTAGTAAATCATCTTGAAATTTAGAAATGCACTTTAGTATAGCTAGCATTTCTTTTTTAACAGTAGAATAATTCTTCTGGGTTGTATTCCAGAAGCCTGAACAGTATCGTACTAACTGGTCATTGCCGTGTAAAGGCTTTTGTTTTAATATCCCTCCACAGCCGAGGTCAGAAGCATCAGTCTCCACTGTTTTGTAAAGCAATGGATCTGCCAAAGATAAGCATGGTAAAGCTTTTACTTTGGATTTGACGGTCTGTACCGCTTTAGTATGCTCAGAATTCTATGGTAGAGGTTTCTTCTTAAGCCTTGCATACAGTAGATGAGTATCAGTTGCCAGATCTTTGTAATAATCGGCTACATAATTTAATGCTCCAAGAAATCGCTGAAGTTGTTTATGATCGGTGATCTCATCAGGAAATTTTGAAGCAAACTCAAAAGACCTTTGAAATGGTGTATGATTATGTTGAGAAATGGTATGACCCAAAAATCTAATTTCGGTTTGAAATAATTTCATTTTTGGTTCAGAGAGAAGTAAGCCATTTTTCAAAATTAAAGTTTTGAAAATTCGTAAGTGCTTGAAATGTTGTTCTATGAGATAAGAGAAATTCAGAATATGGGGTAAAAATATCATTCATGATATGTTGAAATTCAGAAGGGGCGTTTTTTAAACCAAAAGGCATGACATTCCACTCATAGTGGCCGAATGGAACTACGAAGGCAGTCTTGTATCTGTCTTCAGGTTTTATCTGGATTTGCCAATATCCAGATTTTAAATCAAAATTTGAAAAGATTTCTGCTTTAACGAGCCGGTTAAGCAGGTCTCTTTTGTTAGGTATAGGATACCTAATCCATTGTAGTACCTTGTTCAATGGTTTGTAGTTGATTACTAACCTTGGTTTTCCTCATTCCTTTTCAGCTGCATTGTTGACATAGAAAGCCGTGCAACTCCAAGGAGAGTAAGAAGGTTTGATAAGACCTTTGGTCAAAAGATCTTGTACCTCCTTTTGACATAGTGAAAGGTATTCAACATTCATCTGACAAGGTCTGGCCTTAGTGGGTATATCTGTTTCATTAAACCCTGGTTCATAGGGTAATAAAACCATATGCTGCTTTCTGTTCCAGAAAGCATTAGGGATATCGCTACACACTTCCCTCAAGAGTTCTTTCTGGAGAGCGTGTTTCTTTTCTAAGAAAGATGAAGTATTAAGAGCTGATTTTAACCGAGTAGTTGAAAGCTCGGTCTTGAGGGAACATAAGTGATGCTCCTTTTCTTGTAATAACTCAGTTGTAAGAGAATTTAGATCTCTAGGTGCAGGTGCTGTTACAAAAGTGAACTGATAAGGAGTGCCAAGTTTGTTAGAAAGTATGGCTTCTTCAGTTACTAAAAATGGTTTTATATTATGTAGAAATGGTGTGCCAAGAATTATTTTGTGAGATAAGTTCTTTTCAATTACTGCTGGTGTATGGACAAACATTTGTCCATTCATTTTGTTACAGACATACAAACTGTCTGTTTTACCAGCAATTTTCAAGGGATCTCCAGTAGCGGATTTTAATGTTTTAATTGAAGGGGAAACATATTGAGAAGGGATGACTCCTTCTCTTATGCAGTTTAAATCTGCACCGCTGTGTACCAAAGCAATAAGGTTTTTGATAATCAAAGTATCTCCAACTGCTAGAGAAATGAATACATACCACTTTTGTTGGACCATACTTGTGATCATTTGCTGTAGATATTGCTCTGTGGTAGAGTCTACACGAGGTGTAATCTGTTCCTCAGGTTGGCCAGAACTTTCTCCTGCAAAGAAAGATAGTGACTGTGGAGTAGTCTGTTCCTCCACTGCTTCGAGTCTAGTAACAAACCCGAAGTAGGCCGTCTTTAAAGCTTGAATTTCTTGTTTACAATTCCTGATCTCGGTGTGGAGATCAAGTAATCTTTTTTGGTTTTGTTGTTGATGTCTTTGAAATAGGTTAGACATCGTATAATACTTGTCACAGTATTTTGGATTGTCTTGCTTTCCCTTGAGCAGTGTATCCAAAATAAGTTCTTTATCCTTTTGATTAGTCAAACTTTTTAGTAAAGTGGACAAATCGATATAAGATATCATGTTCAGGGAGGTAGTCATTCTGAACATGGCTTCTAGCTGGTCTAGTTGTGGATCCTTAAGCTCTTCTGTATCCGAAAAGTCGGAGAAGTAGACCCTGAGGAATCAAGAGGCTCTCAGAGCTCTTTTTCTGACTCTGAAGAACTGTTTTGTTCTTCATTTTCAGAGAGCAATTGCAAAACTAGCTGTTATGATTGTTCGTCAATTGCTAACTCCTGAATCTTCTGTTTTCGTTTTGCAAAACAGGTTCTGGTGAAATGCCCAGTGCGCCCGCACTTATAGCATTTTGTAGTTATTGGAGAGGACTGTCCTTTTGGGCGGAAATTGGTTCTAGTTTCTCTTTTTGTACCTTTGCCCTTGTCCTTTTTATGAAAAGGTGGTTTAGGTAAATTTTCATAAGCAATTTGTTGACAGAAAGTACCTAGGGTTTTTGGAGATATCTGATCTCTCTTAAGTTGTTTCTTAAGTCGAAGATCGCTGCAAAGTAGGAGACCCTGCCTGGTGCAGGCAGTTTGTAATTGACCATAATGAAGAATGTTCTAGTTTATTTCTTCATTCGGTCCAGGACGTAGCATGTCCTTAACTTTGATAGCAAATTGGGTAGGTAACCCTTCTATGAAACGTTGCTTCCAATAAGGACTAGCTGCGTCTGCAAATGTCATGACTCTACTTCTAAAAGTAGAAATATACCAGTGTAGATCCGTAAGAGTTCTACATCTGAGGTGGTGGAGCAGATACATGGTAGTTTCTGCTTGTCGTTGAGGATCCACTACGAACAATGCCATGATCCATAAACAGAAGGTCATGAAGGCATCAGAGATTGGATGTCCTTCATTGTCGAGTAGATTATCTCCCAATCCGTCAATCTTGAGAGCAGTAGAAATTTCATACCTGTTGGCATCGGATAAGTAGCGGTACCACCATCCGTATAGGTCACCCGTGAGTCCAACTACTATTTGGTTTACTGCTGGGGTCATCGAATATCCGAATCTTCCCCCCCATCGAAGACCACCAGTGGTAAAACCAAGTGGGCAGAGAGGAAGAGTTGAGAACCGACGGCCGGAGCTGAAAGTAAAAGGTGTGTGTTCGGGAAGTGTTGTTGTAGTAAAAGCCTTGGTAGAAGGCGTCAACGTAATCCCAATAAATGTAAGATTGGGGTCCGGAAGTTTGAGAGTCTTGGTAGTATATATATATATATAAAAATATATATATATATAAATATATATATATATATAAAAATATATATATATATATATATATATATATATATATATATATATATATATATATATAGGGAGTGATCCCCCGCGATTACACTCAACGTGCGCTTAACATGCGCTTTCAATGTTAGGACCGTTGGATCATGGCTGAAATGGATCTCCTGTCTAAACACAAGTTTTTTTTTTTTTAATTTACGTTTTTGCCATTGTCTAATCGAGTAAGGAGGAATCGGCGACTTAAGAAAAAATTTGATTTAGGCGATTCGAGGGAGGAAGACCCTCTTCGGCGACTCCAAGGAGGACAAACTTCACGAGGACAACCCTTCGTTTGCGACCTTCTTTCCCGACGACGTGAGAAATAGATAAACAAAAGGTGGGTTTCATCTGCGAGGGGATTCTAAGAGCTCGGCGAGGGGAGATTTATCAGTTCGGGATTGCAAAAGCTTGACAGAAGGTGGGTTTTATCTGCGTTCCGGATTAAAGGAGCTCGGCAAGAGGGAAGGTTTCTCTCAGTTCGGGATTGCAAAATCTCAGCAGAAGGTGGGTTTCATTGCATTCCGAATTGAAGGAGCCCGACAGAAAGGGAGTTTTCCCTCTTCCGTATCTCGTGTGGTTAGGAGGAGACAATGGTCTCGTTAGGCTACGTCTGCAAATTTTGATGAATAGAAAAAACTTGTTTTTAATCAGCACCATGTTTTTCATTAATGATTGATGCCTCTAATTAGATGATGCCCCTATCTAAACTCTTGTTTGCAATCCCGAACTGATAAATCTCCCCTCGCCGAGCTCCTAAAATGCCCTCGCAGATGAAACCCACCTTTCGTTTATCTATTTCTCACGTCGTCGGGAAAGAAGGTCGCGAACGGAGGGTCTTCCTCCCTCGAATCGCCAAAATCAAATTTTTTCCTAAGTCGCCGATTCCTCCTTACCCGATTAGACAATGGCAAAAACATAAATTTTAAAAAAAAAGAACTTGAGTTAAGACCGTAGATCCATTTCAGCAATGATCCAACGGTCCTAACATTGAAAGCGCCACGTTAGTTTAACATTGAGTGTAATCGAGGGGATCACTCCCTATATATATATATATATATATATATATATATATATATATATATATATAAGATTTTGCTTTACAAAGCAGGGCTTTTTTTGAAATGTCCAGTGCGTCCACACTTATAACATTTTAAAGTTGTAGAGGATGACTGTCCTCTTGGATGGAAATGGGGTTTAGTGTCCCTTTTTCTTTCATTTTCCTCCTTTGTCTTTTTGTGAAAAGGTGGTCTAGGAGGATTGCGCCTAGTAAACCTTCTATGGTGAGAGGAAGCGTTCTTGCATTTAGAACAGTCTTGCTCAGGTAAGTTATCATAAGCAAACTGTTGACAAAACGTTCCTAAAGTTTTCGGTGAGATTTGATCTCGCTTAAGTTGTTTCTTAAACCTGAGATCATTGGAGAGAAGTAAGCCTTGTTTTGTACAACCTGTCGGCAGTTGGCCATAATGAAGACTATTCCAGTTAATCTCTTCATTAGGTCCTGGATGAAGCATGTCTTTTACCTTAATAGCAAATTGAGTGGGTAATCCCTCAATAAATCTTTGCTTCCAGCAGGGGTTAGCTGCATCTGTAAGAGTCATAACCCTACTTCTAAAGGTAGAGATGTACCAATGGAGATCAGTTAGGGTACGACACCTGAGATAGTAGAGCAGATAGATGGTAGTTTCTGCTTGGCGTTGAGAATCAATGGCGAACATGGCCATAATCCTGAAGCAAAAGTTCATGAAGGCGACTGATACTGGGAGTCCTTCGTTGTCAATGATTGTGTCTCTATTTTCGTCAATTTTGACTGCATGGAGAATATCATATCGGTCTGTATCTGAGAGGTAGTTGTACCACCATCCGTGTATATCGCCTGTGAGTCCGACGATTATCTGATTGGCCACCTGTGCTTCAGCCAAACCTCTAGCTCGACAAATGTTACAGTATATGAGCATTCGGTGTAGAATGTCCATTATACCTTTTGGTGATTCATAGTCCAAGTTCCACACGTAAATGGTTCTGGTGTCATAACTGTTGGATATGACAAAAGGACTTTCTTCGTTTCGATGTATATCGAAAGGCGCGGGTCTAGGTGGTTTGGGTTTTTTGTCTTGCCACTTTGTGGCGATTTCAGAGTCCGATTGTGTACGAACTTTGGAAAAAACTGGTGGCTCTGTAATGGTACTTACCTGTGTTTTGTCAAATTTTTCAAGCAGTAACTTGAGAATTTTAGCCGTATCTTGTTCTTGTGTTGACGGTGGAATCTTAAGAACAGGAGGCTGATGCAGCATGTATGGCTTGGGTTTCATCGGAGATCCCGGTATTGCTGCCTTTGAGCTGGATGCTTCAAGAACAAAAGGTTTTTTTTTATTAAGTATCGTAATTTTTGTTTCTAGTTGCTGGAGTTGTTTTCCAATTGCTTCTAGAGTAAGATTCATGAAATTGTTCTGTCGTATTACCTGGTTGACAGTCTGAAGTATTTCCATAGTGCCGGGGACACTAGAGGTTGTTTCTACGGGGGAGACTACTGTAATGGATGCTTTTGACTTACCTTGTATGGTGAGGGCATATTTAGGTGGAAACACTGATTTGACAACTGTTCCTGTACTCAATTGCCTTTTTTGTTCCAAATTGGTTATATACTTTGAACAAGTCTCAGTAAATTTTTTAAAAAACCAAGGAATAAAAAATAAAGCATATTCCTTACCGACCAAGTCTGTGTAATACCAGTCTTTGATGTAGCATCGGTCTTCGTTCTCGAATGTAGCAAAAAACTAGTCTCTGAACCACTTGTTTGAACTTTTTTCTAATTCATTCGCCAAAAGAACTTGAAGTGGTTGCCCAGATATTAATTCTTCAGCCTTAATCATTAAAAGTCATACCTGAAGAAAGCCTGAGGTTGTATACAGGCTGATGGTTGCCTTGCTGATCGGTGTAAAGATCCGTCATCTCAGGAGTAAACTGAGAGGATGACTCTGCAACTGAGATTGAGCTTGCAGACTTTCTGCCTGAAGTAATTAGTGGTATTTTTTGCCTCAGGTTTGGTGCAAAGGTAATCTCAACATTACCTTCTGCATCCTGTGCGATCTGTTCCACTTCTCTATTGTCTAGAGGTCGTGGAGCAGTGGCTTCTGTAAGTTTCCAGGTAGATGGGAAAGATATCTCTTCCCATTTTAATGTTCGTGGAATAGCTATTTTTGTGGATAGCTCATTCCACTCTATTAGGGTAGTATTACCCTTTTTTGAAACTATTTTTATATTAGAGGTTAAAGTATTCAACACTCTATAATAAATTCTGTATATAACAGCAATAGTTTCTGATCCAGGTAAAAAATTGTAATTATTAGTTTTGAGATTTAGACTAAGTGCTTTCAGAAGATGTGGATCTGAAAGAGAAAGGGCTAAATTTGGGTAGATATTGAACTAAACGGATCCATTTGTTAAACTGGTCTCGCCCAATCTTGGTATCTTGCATCGCGTACAGCGACTAAGATGGATGTATCTAATCCCTTTAAAGTAAGGGGTTTAAGGGGTATCTGGATACATCCAATATGGACAAACTTATATTAGTCTATAAATGGGTGAACATCCTTTTCTGTCAGGAGTTCTAAGGTTTGTTCGGTATCTTCTATTGTAATAGACTGTTCTAAGGTCTTCACTAGGTGAGACCAGGCTAGGGTGAAGGAGCCTATATTGTAAATTTGTTTAGATGGTACTTTGGCTATAGACCAACGGTGTAGGTCGCGCACATCGACGGTGTATTCGTCAAGGGACGCGTTTTTGCTACTTGTAGTAGCACGGGATAGGAGGGATCTGGGCATTCTTGCCAAGAGTCGGTGAGAGAGATCTAGTTGTACCATGAATCCAACTAGCCTTATATTATTCGTAAGATGCTCAGATTATAGACATAGTAGGGCATTATGCAGAAATCTCTTTAGTTCCTGTCCGGTACAAGACTCCTGCCGGGTTACCGGCTTACTACCACTATGGTAGATCAACACTATAATGTATACACCCTACCCTGCCTCTCCTTGGGCCTTACGGGTTTTCTCGGGCAACATTACAACGTTTCCTACTGCATAGGAACACGAGTCTTGGACCAGTAAGAACTATAAGGTTTCAGTATAACAGCCTATCATGGATATAGAGAGAGCATGAAATGAACAATTATCGTTTGTATAATTTCATGACTACTGTGGATCCTCTCTAAGGCGGTTAGCCTTGCATGGCTCTGATACCAGGATCAGAAGGATCGATAATTCAAAACCGGCTTTATCAAAATACACTAGAAGAGATGCAAACCAAACTTTATTTATAAAGATCAAGAGCTATATAAACTTACAAGAAGAAAACACCAAAAGCTCAAGCAAGCAAGAAACTTCAAGACAGACGAAGAGGGTGCCACTCCTTTTATAGTTTAAGGAGGTGCGGACTTGAGTACAGAATATAAATTACAGTTTGTTGGTAACGGCATAAATCCGAAAACCAGGTGCCACAACCAGGGGCGCCCATGGATTTTTGCAATAGTATTTGTTTTGTAACAGTAGTAGCGACGTCATTGGTGACATCAGATGAAGGGGAGTGGTCCTTCTTTAGCCATCCGTAAGTGTCTTCTCATGGTTCGCCATCGTATCCACATATACTTTGGATAATATCGAATATTATGAGCAGTGGATGGATCAGGATCCAAATCTTCAGGGACCACATTGTTTTGGTCCAACCAATCAGCGTATGTCGGGTTGACGTATCTCACTTCTCGCTTCATTTGTCGTATCTGAAAGAGGCAGAGACGGTCTCAAAACGTTTTTTGGTAAAGTTCTGTTGGAGTTACTGGTCTGGAGGTAAAAGCTGAAGAAGGCCATCGGTTTCCTGGCCACGGTCTCCATTCGTCGGCAGCTGGGGCTGGTACTTGTCCTGCTGCTATCTCCCATGGATTGTTTTCCATGTTACTCTTGGTAGGGATCTTGGGAGTCTTGGTCAGATCCTCCCAGGTCTTCTTTGTCGCTGCCCTTTGGTGATGGCGGTGGTACTAGTGAAATTTGTCTGTGTGGAAACAAACGAGCAACGTTAGCCATAACTTTGATATGAACATGTTCAAAAATTTCTTCCTCGGTAGCTTGAGGAAATCTTCTTAAAAATTGCGCTTTGATCTTCTCACGATCGGTGGTAAAAAGGTCATAATCTGGTTCTGGTAGAGGAGGCAGTTTTCTCCATTCTTCTAGTTCAGCTGTAATGGCTTGAACTGACGTCTCGTACAACTTAGTGGAGTAGTAGTGTTGCCATCTCAGGATTTCGTAAGTTCTCCAGAGAGCAGGAGTGTTATCACACAAGCTGTTTTCTTCCCATTGGCTTCTCCATATCCAAGGGATTTCGAACCTGATGAAGAAAGTAGCTTCGACTTGATTGGCATACAAGTCTGAGGATTTACTTTGTGTGAGGGTCGGGTGAAGTTTGCGCCATTCTGTAAAGAGTGCTTGTAGGGGCTTGCAGCTAGGATTATCAAATATCCACATCTCCACCCACATCGAAGACCACCAGTGATAAAACCAGGTGGGCAGAGAGGAGGAATTCAGGACGGCAGGGCGGATTTGAAAGTAGAAAGTGTGGGTCTGTGCCGTGTTGTTGTAGAAAAAGGCATGGTGAAATGCGTCTACATAATCCCAAGACTCGTGTTCCTATGCAGTAGGAATCGTTGTAATGTTGCCCGGGAAAACCCGTTAGGCCCAAGGAGAGGTAGGGTAGGATGTATACATTACAGTGTTGATCTACTCTAGTGGTAGTGAGCCAGTAACCCGACAGGAGTATTGTACCGGACAGGAACTAAAGAGATTTCTGCATAATGCCCTACTATGTCTATAATATGAGCATCTTACGAACAATATAAGGCTAGTTGGATTCATGGTACAACTGGATTTCTCTCGCCGGCTCTTGGCAAGAATGCCCAGATCCCTCCTATCCTGTGCTACTACAAGTAGCAAAAACGCGTCACTCGACAAATACAACGTTGATGTGCGTGACCTTAACCCATGGTCTATACCCAAAGTACCATCTAAACTAATTTACAATATAGGCTCCTTCACCCTAGCCTAGTCTCACCTTGTGAAGACCTTAGAAGAGTCTATTACAATAGAAGATACCGAACAAACCTTAGAATTCCTGACAGAAAAGGATGTTCACCCATTTATAGACAAATATAAGTTTGTCCATATTGGATGTATCCAGATAACCCTTAAACCCCTTACTTTAAAGGGATTAGATACATCCATCTTAGTCGCTCTACGCAATGCATGATGCCTAGACTGAGCAAGATCCCTTATGGGAGTCATGGAGACTAGTTTAACAAATGGTCCCGTTTACTTCAATATCTACCCAGATTTAGCTCTCTCTTTCAGATTCACATCTTCTGAAAGCACTTAGTCTAAATCTCAAAACTAATAATTATAATTGTTTACTTGGATCAGAAACTATTGCTGTTATATACAGAATTTATTATAGAGTGTTGAATACTTTAACCTCCATTATAAAAAAAGTTTAAAAAAAGGGTAAAACTACCGTAATAGAGTCGAATAAGCTGTCCACAAAAACTGCTATTCCACGAACATTAAAATGGGAAGAGATATATTTCCCATCTACCTGGAAACTTACAGAAGCCACTGCTCCACGACCTCTAGACAAACTAAGAAGTGGAACAGATCGCACAGGATGAAGAAGGTAATGTTGAGATTACCTTTTCACCAAACCTGAGGCGAAAAATACCACTAATCACTTCAGACAGAAAGTCTGCAAGCTCAATCTCAGTTGCGGAGTCATCCTCTAAGTTTACTCCTGAGATGGCGGATCTTTACACCGATCAGCAAGGCAACCATCTGCCTGTATACAACCTCAGGCCTTCTTCAGGTATGACTTTTAATGATTAAGGCTGAAAAATTAATATCTAGACAACAACTTCGAGTTCTTTTGGCGAATGAATTCGAAAAAGTACAAACAAGTGGTTCACAGACTGGTTTTTTGATACATTCGAGAACGAAGACTAACGGTACATCGAAGACTGGTATTACACAGACTTGGTCGGTAAGGAATTTGCTTTATTTTTTATTCCTTGGTTTTTTGAAAAATATACTGAGACTTGTTCAAATTATATAACCACATTGGACAGGAACAGTTGTCAAATCAGTGTTTCCACCTAAAGATGTCCATACCATACAAGGTAAGTCAAAAGCATCCATTGCAGTAGTCTCTCCCGAAGAAACAACCTCTAGTGTCCCCAACACTATGGAAATACTCTAAACTATCAACCAGATAATACGACAGAACACTTTCACGAATATTACTCTAGAAGCAATTGGAAAACAACTCCGGCAACTAGAAACAAAGATTACGATGCTTAATCAGAAAAAACCTTCTGTTTTAGAAGCATCCAGCTCAAAGGCAGCAATATCGGCATCTCCGATGAAACCCAAGCCATACATGCTGCAACAGCCTCCTGTTCTTAAGATTCCACCGTCAACACAAGAACAAGATACGGCTGAAATTCTCAAGTTACTGCTTGAAAAATTTGACAAAACACAGGTAAGTACCATTACAGAGCCACCAGTTTTTTCCAAAGTTCGTACACAATCGGACTCTGAAATCGCCTCAAAGTGGCAAGACAAAAAACCCAAACCACCTAGACCCGCGCCTTTCGATATACATCAAAACGAAGAAAGTCCTTTTGTCATATCCAACAGTTATGACGCCAGAACCATTTACGAGAGGAACCTGGACTATGAATCACCAAAAGGTATAATGGACATTCTACACCGAATGCTCATATATTGTAACATTTGTCGAGCTAAAGGTTTGGCTGAAGCACAGGTGGTCAATCAGATAGTCGCCGGACTCACAGGCGATATACATGTATGGTGGTACAACTACCTCTTAGATACGGACCGATATAAAATTCTCCATGCAGTCAAAATTGACGAAAATGGAGACACAATCATTGACAGCGAAGGACGCCCAGTATCAGACGCCTTCTTGAACTTTTGCTTCAGGATTATGGCCATGTTTGCCGTTGATCCTCAATGCCAAGCAGAAACCACCATCTCAGGTGTCGTACCCTAACTGATCTCCATTGGTACATCTCTACCTTTAGAAGTAGGGTTATGACTCGTACAGATGCAGCTAACCCCTACTGGAAGCAAAGATTTATTGAGGGATTACCCACTCAATTTGCTATTAAGGTAAAAGACATGCTTCGTCCAGGACCTAATGAAGAGATTAGCTGGAATAGTCTTCATTATGGCCAACTGCAGACAGCTTACTCAAAACAAGGCTTACTTCTCAGCAATGATCTCAGGCTTAAGAAACAACTTAAGCGAGATCAAATCTCACCAAAACCTTTAGGAACGTTCTGCCAACAGTTTGCTTATGATAACTTACCTGAGTAAGACTGTTCTAAATGCAAGAACGCTTCCTCTCACCATAGAAGGTTTACTAGGCGAAATCCTCCTAGACCACCTTTTCACAAAAAGACAAAGGAGGAAAAGGAAAGAAAAAGGGACACTAAACCTCATTTTCGTCCAAGAGGACAATCGTCCTCTATAGCCCCGAAATGTTATAAGTGTGGACGCACTGTACATTTTGCAAAGACCTGCTTTGCAAAACAAAAGCAAAAGGTCCAAGAGTTATCTATTGATGAGCAGTTAAAACAACTAGTACTGCAATTACTTTCTGAAAATGAGGAACAACCTATCTCGTCAGGATCAGAAGAAGAGCTTTGTAAACCCATAGACTCTTCATGCTCCACATCTTTGCCTTCTTCGGACACCGAAGAAATAGCAAATGCTCAACTAGACTAGCTAGAAGCAATGTTTAGATTGACCACCTCCCTAAACATGATATCTTCAAATGATTTGTCAGACTTACTTGAAAAACTAACAGATCAACAAGATACACAATTGAAAAAACGTTCTGATGATATTGGTTAGAATAAATTAACGAGTGTTAGAACTCCGTGTGGAACTCTACGTCAAACACCTTGAGAAACAAAAACCAACGCAAACACAAGCAAGTTGTTATCGCAGTTCGGAACAACTGTTCCTAATCTACGGGGCATTCTTGCCCGGGATAGTAACAATCCACTAGTGATAACTGGTTACAAGTCTTTCACAAAGACAATAAAGTTTTGGTTCACCTTCTCAACAAAATCGTGGATTACCTTCTACACCTGATCCACTCAGTGTAAGTGGTCACGTTACTATCCCACTGAGGCCCCCCCTCAGTTCGAGCTCTCCAGCGTGGATGGCTCAGTCTATCTCCAGCACAGACTTCAACAATGGTGTTCCAACTGCGGGTGGAACTCCGTCTTCATGTTCTTCGACTGCTTCTCATAAAGCTGATTGATGAAGAACCAATACGCTCAGAATACACGAACTTCTCTTGAATACTCGAAATAGATCTCTCAGAAGTTGTGTTCAATATTCAGGCCTTCATACCCATATGTACTCGTATGTATCTATTTATGGCATCTCCTCTAATCATGACTTAATTGACAGTCCATGATTTAGTCAACCTTCCTTCCTCTCATGGTCCTCTTCTCCATATATATTCAGTCTCCCTTAATTTAATCAAATTGATATGATATTCTCAATCTTCTTTCCTTTTCGTGACCCTCTTCTATATATCTTCAATCACACCTTATGTAATCAGATTGCCATGATCTTCTCTTCCTTCCTTTCGTGACCTCCTTCTCTATATATCTTCAATCTCACCTTTATTAAACAGATTGCAATTTCTTCAAGTGTCGACGCAATCATTCTGTTTAGACCACTCTTGATTTGTGTACATACCATATATATCTCTCGCCTTGATCTCCTTGATCTTCCATAACTGATTTTGTCACAAGATAGTCAATTCGTAATGTCTGGCACTAACAATCTCCCCCTTAGACTTTCTTTGACAAAATACACTTGAAGCTTGGACTCTTGCATATCTGCTTAGAGTATCTTTTAAAGACATCACTTCTTGCACATGAACTTTTTCTTTTACTAAAGAAATATATGACAACACCTCAGGAAAAGATCAAATTACTTATACCAAGAGCAAAAGATCACAAGATCAAAATACTTTCTCCCCCTATTTTGACAAGGGTAGTCAAAGAGGAACCAACCCAACCATCCTATTCAGCTGTATCATCTGAGGCATCATCATCAGACTCGGCAGAGGGCTCTGGCTCATCAGCAATAAGAGCTTGGAGTTGACGACGTTCATGCTGATGAATAGCGAGCAACTTCTGCAGCATAGGAATTTCAAAATTGAGCACATGCAGCCGTTTCTGATAATACTGTTGCTGGCGCTTGGAGTAGGCTTCAGAAAAAGGTGGCAAAGTGATATCCTGAGTGTTTGTGTCATCTTCACATTGTCTAGTCTGTATAGAGGCTTTCCTTGTACTGATCTTCAGAGGAATAGACCGAAAACACAACGGACCCGGGGGCAGTTCAAACTCCTTTTGAGACACCAGAATAGAATAAATGGTACTTGGAAACATCATGCTTGCATAGTGCTTTGGGTTCTCAGCAAAGTTCACAACTTGATTAAAAATCATCTGCCCAAGGTTAACTGGAATAGACTTACCCACGCGATACAGAAAACGTGCAAGTGCTTTGTTCACAGTGGTGTAATGACCGGTTGGCATCCAGTGAGAGATAGCAGCCTTGTGGAGTCCGTAGTATTTTGTGGTCAGAGCCGAGGTAGGAAAGGTACGATGTGAAACCCACTGTTTCTTGTAACCTCCAGTAAGTTCAGAAATAATTTCATCCAAACTTGCATCAACAGGTATTTCATCTACTGAAGGGACACCAACAAACATAGCTAAAATTGCAGGTGAAAACTCATAATAGTGACCCCGAAGCCATACCTTGTGAAATTCGGGAGACGCAGGATCAGCTATATCCTTCTTCAGATTGGAATAAAATTTGCATATGATTACCGGATGAAATTTTGCTGTGAACAATGCAGAATGTCGGAGATGTGTCTGACTTAAAACAGGAAGAAGATCTGCTTTCTCGTACTCTGCCTCATATATAGCTAGTTCGAGAATAAATTTCCGAGTGCTGAAAGTGTTCCACGATTTTCTGGCTTGCCTTTCTACTAGAACAAGGTCGACATCTAGAAGTAGTACTGGTGTTGCAACTGTGCCAGCTGTTTCATCATCCCCCTTAACTCGACTTACATGAGGCACTTCTTGGACTGGTTCTGAGACTGAAGCAAAGGCTGTCCGGTGGTTTTTAGAATGCAGACCAGGAGTTTGTGGAAGAGTTGGAACATTTTCTTTGGACGTTCTGGGCCTTAGCCGTGATGCAATGCCAAGAGGGAGAGACTCAATTTGGGCAAGCGGCTCAGAAATACGTCTCCGTTTGTTCAAAGAAGTTGGCTTTAATAGCTGTTGAGGCTTCCGACGAAGCTGCGAGATAAGAATATCATCAAGTTCAGATGAATTTAAGGTTCATACCTCTTCAGATTCAGTAGAAGATGATGCTGACGTGTTAGCAGTAGAGCTAACTTGTTGTTCATACACAGTTGATTTCAACTCTTGCCCAGGCACTTTCTGAGATCTTGGACGTGACTTCTGAACAATGTGTTGCAGAGCATCTTTCAAGGTCAGTGAATCTCGCAGAGATAATGACAATTTGGTTGAGGATTCCTCAACAGTGGGAGAACTACTAGCGGCAGCCTGTGATGATGCTTTGAGTGGAACTTTTTCTGTCCGGGATTCATCACGAACAGAAGGAAGAAACAGAGACGGAGGCATGATAACCGTGGCTGCGGCTTTTGGCTGCTCGTCCGGTGCTGCCTCAATAGAAGGTTCATCATGAACTAGAGGCGGAAGCAAAGATGACGAGGAGAGAGTGAAGTTGCTACTTTTGGTGGATCCTCGAATTCTGTCTCAACAGCTCTTGGTGAAGATGGTTTCGTCAGGTAGAAAGAGACAACTCTGTGAACAAGAGTTGCTGGTCCCTTCTTTTTGCCCGGAGATGATGGTGAGGACTCCATTAGATCAGCAATTTTTGGTTCAGTGTGTTTCTAGGGCACAAAGTTCAGCTGCGACTCGTGAGACCAGAAAGGAAGGAAATCAGAGAGGAAAATTTTGATTGAGAAGGAGTTCAAACTTCCTTTAAATAACCACCAAACACTGCCATTGCACGTCAGCACGTCAGAAAATTTCTTACCGTTGCACAACGGTAAAAAAATTTTTACCACATATGTGACCTTTCTCCCATGAATACTCCTTCGCCCGTGGAAAAAAAACTTGTTGAACACCTAACAAAAACAATGAAACAAATCGTTACATATAGCATCCCCTCTTTTTTTTTTTTTTTTTTTTTTTTTTTTTTTTTTTCATTATCCCCATCTTTATGAGATTTACATCTGACACATCCCAAGAGCTCCTCGGAGGAACTCAAACCTTGTCCTGTCAATATTTTTGATGAATATATCTGCCAATTGATTTGTTGTAGATATGTACTCCAGACTAATTATTTTTTCTGTCACCAGCTCTCCGATAAAGTGGTAACGAATATCAATATGCTTTGTACTCGAGTGTTGTACTGGTGTTTTAGAGATGTCTATGGCACTCGTGTTATCACAAAACACTGTCAATGTATCTTGCTCAAATCTTTTTACTGCTTGGAGATGTGATTCTTTCGAATTTGCCTGATATCTGGGACACACCCCAACACTGAAGCATAGATCAGGATGACTTGCTGTAAGGTGTAAGAGGCTGCCAATCATACCTCTGTATAGATGCTGATCTGGTCCAACTCCTTCTGAATCTCTATGTAGTTTTTCATTGGTACCCATTGGAGTGGCTTTGTGTTTTGTCTTATGCTGCTTGCCTTGTTGACAGTCACCACAATGTTTATCTCGGATGTTTTTTAGCGCATGAAGTCCCTTCGCTGCTGCATGTTTGATTAGCTTCTGAATGTGTCTGAAATGCACATGTCCCCATTTTCGATGCCAGATATCTGCACTATCAGAAGTAGCAGTATAGCACTGTAATTTTTCAGTTAACTTGTAACAGTTATCACCTGTTCGAACTCCTTCCATCACCAAAATACTTTCATGATCAGCCACTAAACACTTTTCACTAGTAAAGTGAACTTGTAGATTCTCATCACACAATTGGCTAATACTAATCAGATTTGCTTTCAGTCCCTAAACAAGTAATACATTCTGTACTCTAGGCAGTCCATCAACATTTAAAGTGCCTTTTCCAGTGATTGTACCTTTACCTCCATCACAAAAAGTAACTTGCCCAGATTCAGTGTAGCTTATGTTGCTCAGGAGATCTGATTTGCCAGTCATATGTCTCGAACATCCACTGTCAAAATACCACACAGAGTTAGTAACTGTTTTTAAAACATGATTACATGATACCTTCTTTCGAACCCAAATGAACTTATGTTTCAGATGATTCCTTCGAAACCTTTTGTTGCTATACTTCAGATCTCTGAACAATTTGTAACACTGTGGTTGTATATGTCCCAGATCCTGGCAGTAATAGCATCCACTCCTTTTGAAATTTTTATGAGTTCTTTTCACTTGCGGTCCTTCTTTAGCAACCAATGTTTGCTGTTTGGAGGTGCTTCCGGTATAGCCAAATCCACTCTTGTCATTACTAGTCTGACCACTGCTTTAAATCTCATCCAACTTGCCCTTTCCTTTCTCCAACTTCTTCAAGATTTGTTTAGTCGAGAAAGCTCCTTCTGCAATTCTTCAATCTGCTTTTCTTGCAGCTTTAGAGATTCTTCTCTTTTCATCACATCTAACTGAAGAAACTTTTGAGAAGCTTCTGACTCATTAAGTTTAACAATTAGCTCTCAATTCATATTAGAGAGATGATTCAGTTTGTCTTTCATACCTTTCAGAAGAGTGAAGTCATCTTCAGGTATCTCAGGTGGTGGAACACCCTCTTGAACTCCAGCAAAGAACACAGTATAATTTTGTTTTGAATCTGATGAGTTGCCGTCTGAATCACTCCAGGTCACATTATGAGCCTTCTTTTTCTTCTGTATTGTGGGGCACTCGGCTTGAATATGACCATAACCATCACACCCATGACACTGTATCCTCTTTTGTTCTGCAGTGAACTTTTCAGCTTTCTTTTCACCATACTCGGAAGGAATTCCACGTTTAGAGAATTTCCTGTACAACTTATTGAAACCTCTACTAAGATTAGCAATTTGTTCTTTCAGTAATTCATTTGATGACTAACCTGGTTTTTTTGTTTCACCAGTGAATGTAGTATTCTAGTCATCCACTGGAGATGTATTCTCCTTAGCTTCCATCTCTGTCTCAAAGGTACACAATGAACCAATCACTTCGTTCAAAGTCATTTTATCAATATTGTTAGCTTCAGCAATAACAATGGCTTTCACAGAGAAGTTTTCATTTAAAGACCTCAAAACCTTCCTTACCAGTCCATTTTCTGGAAAGGGATCTCCAAGTAATCTTGCTTCATTTGCCAATCTTCTGATTTTCCCATCATACTCCAAGATGGTTTCATCTTCTTTCATTTTAATCAATTCGAACTTTGTCATAAGTTGTTGGAGTTTAGCGATTCTTACCGAAACAGTTCCTTCATAGTGGATCTCGAGTGATTCCCATGCCTCTTTTGTAGATGTAATAGCTGACATCCTGCTGAATTCCTCAAGACTAACACCACAGAATATGGCATTAAGCGCTTTCGAATTCAGATTGCTGCTTTTCTTTTCTTCGTCTGTCCAATTCTTTTGTGGCTTATCCAACGTCTTTCCTTCAAGAACAATAGTAGGATGGGACCATCCTTCAAGTTCAGAGAGTCAAGCATCTTCGTCTATACTTCTGATATAAGCAGTCATTCTAGCCTTCCAGTATGGGTAATTTGTTCCTTCCAGAAGGGGTGGACGAGTAGAAGAACCTCCATCTTTGATTGTGTCTGCCATTCTCACCAGAACTTTTGAATCTCACCACGTAATCTGTCTGGTGCCTGCTCTGATACCAATTGAAAAAACATTCTGATGATATTGGTTAGAATAAATTAACGAGTGTTAGAACTCCGTGTGGAACTCTACGTCAAACACCTCGAGAAACAAAAACCAACGCAAACACAAGCAAGTTGTTATCGCAGTTTGGAACAACTGTTCCTAATCTGCAGGGCATTCTTGCCCGGGATAGTAACAATCCACTAGTGATAACTGGTTACAAGTCATTCACAAAGACAATACAGTTTTGGTTCACCTTCTCAACAGAATCGTGGATTACCTTCTAAACCTGATCCACTCAGTGTAAGTGGTCACGTTACTATCCCACTGAGGCTCCCCCTGAGTTCGAGCTCTCCAGCGTGGAAGGCTCAGTTTGTCTCCAGTACAGACTTCAGCAATGGTGTTCCAACTGCGGGTGGAACTCCATCTTCATGTTCTTCGACTGCTTCTCATAAAGCTGATTGATGAAGAACCAATACGCTCAGAATACACGAACTTCTCTTGAATACTCGAAATAGATCTCTCAAAAGTTGTGTTCAATATTCAGGCCTTCATACCCATATGTACTCGTACGTATCTATTTATGGCATCTCCTCTAATCATGACTTAATTGATAGTCCATGATTTAGTCAACCTTCCTTCCTCTCGTGGTCCTTTTCTCCATATATATTCAGTCTCCCTTAATTTAATCAGATTGATATGATATTCTCAATCTTCTTTCCTTTTCGTGACCCTCTTCTATATATCTTCAATCACACCTTATGTAAACAGATTGCCATTGTAAATATGAGTTGGTTTATTGGCTATTTGTGGCCAAAACACTTTCCATGAGAAGGGTGCTGATTGAATTACCAGAAAGGAAGTTGAGTGTTAACAGGATACAACGATGGCCAGAGGACTCCTCGTTCATAGGTGATTGCTATTAGTGGATGAGGTTTACGGGAAGTTTGTGTTGAAATAGGAAACCAGGTCGTAGCTGGATTCCTTGATTAATGTTGAAATAGGAAACCAGGTCGGAGCTGGATTCCTTGATTAAAGGATGAGATTATCAGAAGGAAGGGCACTGTGGTAAAAAGCGAGTTTAACCCTAAAGACTATATTATGTTTTCGAAGTCGAGGGATTAGGGTTACGCAGTAAGTAAAACTAAAATACTGGAGGAGAGATTAAGGGGGATTTCTTCATGTTAATGGAGAGTTGATTCGTTGAAAGTCTTCACTAGTGTTGAACAGAAGAATGCTTTGGCTTTGTTGAAGCTGCTAGGAAATCGCGCAGTCTCTCACCCTGAGAAGTCTGCGTGGAAGAAGTCTCTCACGAGAGAGAGATCACACTAAGGGGGAGAACCTTAGTGTAAAGGGTATCAAGGAGCTTCTGTTGACTGCTGGAACAGGAAGCTACAAGACTAGAAGAGTCAAGTTCGAATCTTGAGGGAGGAGAACCTACTGTTGTAAGTGTTTCCCAAACACAGTTACTTCTGTAAGACTCTTTAGTGGTTTTCTCGTACCCTGGGCCGAGTGCCCCGCAGAGTAGGAACTATTGGTTCTGAATTGCAATAACAGTTTCTGGTGTCTATTGTGTTTTTAGTTTATTGACGATAAGTGTAAGTACACCAATCTCCGGGTGTAATTACACTCCTACGTACACGTGAAGCACAGTAACAACTTCAAGTGGTATCAGAGCAGGCTCCAGATTAGTTTGGAGAGAAAGATCTAGAGAAGCTTCACTGGTATAAAGAATGGGGTCATACATGAAAGAAGGAGCGTCAAACACCAGACCGCCATTACTTGACGGGTCTAACTATTCATACTGGAAGGCCAAGATGCAAATCTATATAAAGGCACAGGATGAGAAGGCCTGGAAGACTATTGAGAAAGGTTGGCGTCTGCCAACTAAGTTGGTTGGAGAAGGTGATGATGCCAAGATTGTTGAAAAACCAGATACTGAGTGGACAGACGAGGAGGAAAAACTCTCAAACTGTAACTCTAAAGCGTTGATGCTATTTTTGGTGGAGTGGATGAGGAACAGTTCAGGAGGATCTCTGCGTGCACCACTGCTCAAGAGGCTTGGAAAATTCTGGAAGTTCACTATGACGGAACTGAAAGTGTTAGTGTCGAAGTTGTAGATGCTTTCCACTCAGTTCGAGCTTATGCGGATGAGAGAAGATGAGTCCATACTGGAATATGAAGGCAAAATCAGAGATATAGCAAACCAGTCTACAACTCTTGGAGAAAAAATGCCTCAAAATCGGCTTGTGAGAAAAGTGTTACGATCTTTATCCTCAAAATTCAAAATGAAAAGAGTAGCCATTGAAGAGCATAAAGTTATTCAGCAAAGAAAGTAAAGACACTGGATGAATTGATTGGATCTCTGAAAACGTTTGAAATGAATGAGGAAGCAGAAGATTCAGCAAAGAAAGTAAAGAAAGACAGTATAGCCTTACAGTCAATATCAAACGAAGGAACAGTACAAGAGACAGATAGTACTCCAGCAGTAACCTTAGCAGAGCTAGATGAAAAGTTTTCCTTGTTGGCAAAAGGATTGAACAAATTAATTAGACGAAGCAAGAAAAAGAGTTATGTGCAAAGCAACAACAAACAAAGCAGTGCAGGAAATGGATTCACTGAGGTTGCAACAAAGAGGAAGGTGTTAGTGTGTTACGAATGTGGTGGAAAAGGACATATTCAGTCAGAATGTCCAACGTATCTGAGAAAATAAAAGTCTTTCAGTGCGGCATGGAGTGATGATGAGAATAGTGAGACAGATGAAGATGAATGCAACTTTGTAGCCTTCACGGCAAAAGTTGGACAGAAGTTGAGCTCACTGTCAGAATCTGGAAGACTCATGGGTGCAACCGGCAACAAGGAAGAGACAGCGGATGATGATGAGGAGATTACTGTGGAAAATATTATTCAACAATGGGACAGTGTACTAGAGAACTGAGAGTGCTTAAGGAACACCTGGGTGTACTTGAGAAAGAAAATGCTGGGTTAAAAAAATAGATTGGAGAGATGGAAAAAGAAAGTAAAATGTCTGCTTATGAAGAAAAAAGGTTTGAGAGAGTTGGCCTCTTCACTTGAGAAGGATAATCTCAAACTAAAATAGGAGATTACTGAGAAAGAAAAGGTGATATTGAATCTAGAGGAAGAGTTGAAAAATTCAAAGGATGTGTTTAAAAAGTTTGACAAGGGAAAGGAGAAATTGGATGACATCTTGATCAAAGGAAGAAGAAGTTGTAACAGACAGGGGCTTGGCTACTCGAAAGATTTGAACAACAAGACTCGGCCTAGACAGAGGTCGTCTCAAGTTCAGGAGTGGTCTAGACAGAGATCGTCTCATGCTCAGGTATGGCCTAGACATAGGTTGCCTCAAGTTCAGGTGTGTTATTATTGTGGTGCATAAGGGCATATCAGACCATTTTGTTACAAGTTGTTTAGAGACTGGAGATGGAGTGGAAGTCAGACGTCATCAAAACCTCCTTCAAACTGTGTGTGGGTGAAGAAAAACCTATGTTTCTACCCAGCACACACTGCTCGAAAATCAAGATCAGAAGGAACATGGTACTTTGATAGTGGCTGCTCTAGGTACATGACAGGCAATGCAGGAAATCTGACTGACATACACAGAGAAGATGGTGGTCAAGTGACTTTTGGAGATGGTGCAAAAGGAGCAGCAATTGTAAGAGGAAGACTCAAAGTCGATGGTTAGCCTAAGTTGGAGAATGTTCTACTAGTAAATGGGTTAAAAGCTAACTTACTCAAAATTAGTCAGCTATGTGATCAGAATCTGCATGTCAGGTTTACTAAAGAAGGATGTGTTGTGGAAGATGATGATAAAAGACAGTTAGTGCTAAAAGGCAGAACTACTCTAAAATGGTACGGTTTGTATGCTATACTTCAGTAGTTGAACCAAGCAAAGTAGAAGATGCCTTAAGAGATGAGTTCTGGATTAGAGCTATGCAAGAGGAACTTGAACAGTTCGACAGAAATAAAGTGTGGACACTTGTTCCTCAACCTGCAAACATCAATGTCATAGGCACGAAGTGGGTGTTTAAAAACAAAACAGATGAAGAAGGGAATGTTGTGAGAAACAAGGCCAGACTGGTTGCACAAGGTTACACACAAGTCGAAGGTGTCGATTTTCATGAAACGTTTGCACCAGTTGCTCGCCTGGAGTCTATCAGATTGCTGCTTGCTGTAGCAAGTCTCTTAAAAATCAAACTGCATCAGATGGATGTGAAGAGTGCATTCTTGAATGGATACTTGGCTGAAGAAGTGAATGTTGAACAGCCTAAAGGTTTTGTTGACCCACATCACCCAGATCATGTGTTTCATTTGACTAAGGCTCTATATGGGTTAAAACAAGCCCCTAGAGCATGGTATGACAGGTTGACTAAGTTCCTTTGCTCTAAAGGATTTGTACGTGGAAGTGTGGATAAGACACTGTTCATCAAGAAAGATGGTACTGTACTCACCATAGCTCAAGTGTATGTCGATGATATTGTTTATGGGTCTACTGATATTTCAGCTCAGAAATAGTTTGTGAAACTTATGCAAGAAGAGTTTGAGATGAGCTTGGTGGGGGAGCTTTCATACTTCTTAGGCTTCCAAATTAAGCAGAGAAAAGATGGTATCTTTGTTTCGCAAGAAAAGTATGCAAGAAATCTCGTAAAGAAGTTCGGCCTTGAGGATGCTAAAGAGATGAAAATGCCTATGAGCACTACAGATCGAATAGGAAAAGACACTGATGGGATACCTGCAGATCCCACGGTGTCAAGTGGTATGATTGGTAGTCTGCTGTATCTGACAGCAAGTCGACCAGATATATGCTATAGCGTGGGACTGTGTGCTCATTTTCAAGCGTGTCCCAAGGAATCTCATGTAAAATCAGTTAAGAGGATTATTCGGTATGTGAAAAGTACGGTCAGTTTGGGAATATGGTTCTCCACCAGTACGAGTGGCGTGTTAGCAGGTTACAGTGACGCCGACTGGGCGGGAGATGTTGATGATAGAAAGAGCACATCAGGAGGGTGTTTCTATCTGGGTACAAACCTGGTCTCTTGGTACAGTAAGAAACAGAACTCTATATCACTCTCTACTGTTGAGGCAGAATACATAGTAGCAGGAAGCTGCTGTGCACAATGGGTTTGGACGAAACAGATGATTTCAGATTATGGGATGAACAGCACTACGATGACCATTTACTGTGATAACACTAGTGCTATAAACATATCCAAGAACCCTGTCCTGCACTCAAGAACTAAGCATATTGATATCCGTCATCATTTTATCAGAGAGCTTGTGGAAGATGGACAAGTATTGATTGAACATGTGTCGACTGAGAATCAGTTGGCGGACATTTTTACGAAGAGCCTGGAAGCAAAAATATTTGAGTTCCTTCGTGGAGCTCTAGGACTGTGCTGCATATGATGAAAAAGTGGACAGTGTACTTACAGGTGTAAGTACACTTTGGTGTGCGTATGCGTACACTTACTTTATGCATTGAATCTTTATAGTTTTAAAAAGCGAAACGATGCAAAGGTAAAGTTACCTTTTCAAAGATTGCATTTTTTTTTACCCCTCTTCACTGCAGCGTCAAGTTTCCCTGATCGTGCACAAGCTAAGTGTGGGAGCATTTGCATCATCATGGGGACTGTTTCATCATCTCCTCACCCAGACCTATTGTCTCCGAATAAAATTCCAGGTACGAGTTCTGCAACCTCGTGTTTACCTTCCGTACCTGTATCGTGTGGAGAACATTGTGATATTCGTGAGCAGAACCCTTTACAGTCTTCTGAACAAGGGGTTTGTGATGTGTTGCTTGAGAATCCGTCTACGATGGCTGGGATTTCGGATGTGATTGTTAACGAAGTGTTCGCCGCTTTGCAAGACTCTGGTGACAATGGAGAAAGAAATGTTTTGCCTGCTGAACGTGAGCTTTATTCCTTTCCCGCCAACTGCTTGAATGCACGTGACGACAGTGATGATGACATGTCCCTTCGCCAGTTCTTGGACAAACGTGTAAGCAGTAAAAATACAGTTCTCGCGACGGTACATTCACCTGCTCTGGAATCAGGTGTGTTGCCTAATTGTGAAGACATTGCTCCTGCCGTGAATCATGACTCAGATGATGATGGTGAGCCCCTTCTTATTTCGCGACGGCAAAAATTGAGGTTCTCTGAAGAAGAAATGATGGACAGAAAGTCTCGGTTGCGTGATACGACTCATTGGAAGAAACTAAAAACTATGCCTCTCTTTACTTCCCCAATCTGTCTGTACGAGTATGAACTCACCGACGAGGAACGGATGGCTGAAAATCAACGAGGTGAACAAGGTATAACTCTACCTGAGTGTACTGCTTCCGTTGCTCCTCATGGTTCACCTGGTAAGAACTCTCATTCTAAGGGCAAGGGTAAGGTTCCCTCATCACAGCGGATGCCGGCCAGAAGACAGTCAAAGCAAAAAGTGTGCCGACAACCTCTGCAGAAAGTTGATCTTCGTAATGTTGTGCACTTCAAGTTTGTTGATAATGTGGCTGTTGTAAGGTATAAGACTGTGATTAAGAAAGAATTTAGGCCTGAGACAGACATTACTGTATCTGAATTTCAGTTAGTTGTTCCTCTATTAGAGAACTTGGGATTGTTGCGTACCGTAACAAACATTGGTCCGTACTCTTTGGATGTGGTGCAAGAGTTTTATGCTAATATGGGCAAGTTAAAGCACAGCGAACATAGACAAGTATACGTTCGCGGGCACTGGTATGACTTCAGTGTTGAACATATTGTTGAGTATTTAGGCCTTCCACCTCCAGTTGATGAGCCTCCTAGTACTGATGACCGGACCATGCTAAGAGAATTAAGAGGTAACCTGATCCATGTCTGGGGTGATTCACATATATTTCCGGCGTCTAAACTTGCTCCAAAGTATGCTGCTTTGCACAAAATTGCGATCTGGAACTGGGTGCCTACCAGACATAGAGGCACTATTCATCACAGTATGTTGGAGTTTTTGTATCGAGTTGGAATGGGACAGTCTGTGAATTTGGGGATGAGAATTTTTTACCAGATTGTTAAAGTGCCAGATCAGACAGAAAGACTTGGTTGCATCATCTTTCCATCTCTCATCTATGGTATATTGAAAACTCAGCATCCATTTGACTCCGCTGAACGATTGATTTTTCTAGATTCGCGCAAGAGATTGCGGAACAAGGTAAAGGACAAGAGTCCTGGTATAGGCGTTGAGGAGAAAAATGATGCCCCTGGCCCGCCTGATGAGTCTCCTTCTGTGGACTGTGAGCTGATTGCATCTTCGGCTACATCTGTTTCCCTCACAGCCATTCAGACACCAAGCACCATTGTTACAGTTACTACATCAACTCTTGGTATGTCGTTGCCTATTCCGATGACCGTTTACGGCAGCATGCAGAATGTTTTCGAGTCTCTGCAGAGCCCTCGGATTGTGCCACTTCCGGCAGGTCCTGCTGCAAATGTCTCTGCTGCTTCTACTGCGTCTGGTCGGACTGCGCCAGCCTATACCGTTCATCCAGGTCCTTGGCCTCCAGGTATATCTTCTGACCAGCAGACATTCGACTATCTTGTTATCAGGACGCAATTTATTAAGTCTGAATTGGAGCAGTTATTTACCCGCCAGAAGGCACTACAACGTGAATTGGTTTTATTGCAGCATCTCACCAGTCCTTCGCAACATCTAGTTTCCAGTGATTCATAGTTTGTTTTTTTCTTTACTGGACTGCGTACTTTCATTGATGTTTTGTATCTTTTGATAAAAAGGGGGAGAAAGATTATTTTGCACCTGCTGGCATTTTGAACTGGGTGTTTTGAATATGTTTTTGTGAGCATGATGGTGACTGTGTTGTGTGAAGAATACAGTTATAAATCAGTATTGTTTTGCAATGGCAGTAACTGGCTGTTCTGTCATAAGAAGTGTGGTTGTGGTTGTGTTTCTCATGTCATATGTGATGCTGATACTGAATGACCAGTATGGGTGTGAATGCTTACAGTATTGAAACTATGTTGAATGCCAGAATTCATAGATACTATATCATGAAGTGGTGAAAGATGTTTTTGTCAAAAAGAGCCAAAAGGGGAGAATGTAAATACGAGTTGGTTGATTGGCTATTTGTGACCAAAACACTTTCCATGAGAAGGGTGCTGATTGAATTACCAGAAAGGAAGTTGAGTGTTAACAGGATACAACGATGGTCAGAGGACTCCTCGTTTATAGGTGATTGCTATTAGTGGATGAGGTTTACGGGAAGTTTGTGTTGAAAGTCTTCACTAGTGTTGAACAGAAGAATGCTTTGGCTTTGTTGAAGCGGCTAGCAAATCGTGCAGTCTCTCACCCTGAGAAGTCTGCGTGGAAGAAGTCTCTCACGAGAGAGTGATCACACTAAGGGGGAGAACCTTAGTGTAAAGGGTATCAAGGAGCTTCTGTTGACTGCTGGAACAGGAAGCTACAAGACTAGAAGAGTCAAGTTCGAATCTTGAGGGAGGAGAACCTACTGTTGTAAGTGTTTCCCAAACATAGTTACTTATGTAAGACTCTTTAGTGGTTTTCTGGTACCCTGGGCCGAGTGCCCCGCATAATAGGAACTATTCGTTCCGAACTGCGATATTTCTGGTGTCTATTGTGTTTTTAGTTTATTGACGATAAGTGTAAGTACACCAATCTCTGGGTGTACTTACACTCCTACGTACACGTGAAGCACAGTAACAACTTCAGCCATGCTCTTCTCTTCCTTCCTTTCATGACCTCCTTCTCTATATATCTTCAATCTCACCTTTATTAAACATATTGCAATTTTTTCAAGTGTCGACGCAATCATTCTATTTAGACCACTCTTGATTTGTGTACATACAATATATATCTCTCGCCTTGATCTCCTTGATCTTCCATAACTGATTTTGTCACAAGATAGTCAATTCGTAATGTCTGGCACTAACAACAATTAATTTTTGACACTTTGCTTAAGGGAAAGCAAGAGACTCCAAAATACTGTGATAAGTACTATACAATGTCTACTCTGCTAAAAAGACAACAAAAACAATACTCAAAACAAGTACCAAATCTCCAAACAGAGATTAATACTTGTAAACAAGAAATCGAAGCCCTAAAAATAGCTTACTTCAAGTTAGCCTCTAGACTCGAAGCAGGGGAGGAACAGACCATTTCACAACAACAGTTTTTTACAGGAGAGAACTCTTGTCAGCCGTAGGTGCAAACAACGTCCCAAGTTGACAGTACTACCGAACAATTTCTGCAACAGATCATCACAAGTATTGTCCAGCAAAAATGGTATGTATTCATTTCTTTAGCTATTGGAGAAACTTTGATTTTAAAAAATCTGATTGCTCGAGTATATAGTGGTGCAGATATGAACTGCATTAGAGTAGTAATCCTTTCTCGATATGTTTCTCCTTCTGGTGAAACATTAAGGTCCGCTTCTGGAGATTCCCTGAAAATTATAGGCAAAGTAGAAACTCTACATGTCTGTAATAAAATGAATGGGAAAATGTTTGTCCATACACCAACAGTTATTGTCAAGAATTTATCCTACAAAATAATTCTTGGCTCTCCCTTTTTTAATAATATATTACTATTCTCTGTGACTGAAGAAGCAATAAGTACTACAAGGTTAGGCACTCCTTACCAATTCACTTTTGTCACAGCACCATCACCCAGGGACTTAAACACCATTACCACATAACTACTTCCGGAAAAGGAACATCACTTATGTTCCCTCAAAACAGAGCTGAATACAACTAGGCTCAGATTAACTTTAAACAATCCATCCTTCTTGGAGAAAAAACAAACTCTCCAAAAGGAACTGCTCAGAGAAGTATGCAGTGACATTCTTAATGCTTTCTGGAATAGAAAGTATTATATAGTTTCTTTACCCTACGAACCAGGGTTTAGAGAAACAGATATGTCTACCTAGGCTAGACCATGCCAGATGAACACAGAATACCTTTCTCTTTGTCAAATGGAAATACAAGCTCCTTTGTCAAAACATCTTATACAGACTTCCTATTCTCCTTGGAGCTGCACAGCCTTTTACGTCAATAACACGACAGAAAAGGAGCGCAGAAAACCCAGGTAAGTAATCAATTACAAACCTTTGAACAAAGTCTTGCAATGGATTAGGTACCCAATACCTTATAAAAGAGATCTGCTTAACTGACTAGTTAAGGCAGAAATCTTCTCTAAATTTGACCTCAAGCCTGGATACTGGAAAATCCAGATAAACCCAGAAGACAGTTACAAAACTGGCTTCGTAGTACTCTTTGGCCATACGAATGGAACGTCATGCCTTTTGGCCTGAAAAACGCCCCTTCAGAATTTCAACATATCATGAACGATATTTTTTCTCCATATTCTGAATTCATATTATCTTACATAGACGATGTTTGGTCTTTTCTCAAACCATAGACCAGTATTTTAAACATTTACATATTTTTAAAACTTTTGTCTTAAAAAACAGATTAGTCCTTTCTGAACAAAAAATGTAACTATTTCAAACCAAAATACAATTTTTGGGTCATACAATTTCCCAACACACTCATACTCCTTTTCAAAGATCTTTTGAATTTGCCTCAAAGTTTCCTGATGAGATCACATATCAGAAACAATTACAGAATTTGCTCAGAGCATTGAACTACGTATCAGATTATTACATAGATCTGGCTACTGATATTGTACTACTTTACGCAAGACTAAAAAAGAAACCTATACCATGGTCTTCTGAGCATAGAAAGGCAGTACAAACTATCAAAGCTAGAGTAAAAGCTTTACCCTGCTTAGCTTTAGCTGACCCACTATTATACAAAATAGTGGAAATAGATGATGCAATCCTAGCTAATCACTAGCAAGAGGACTAATCAATGCAATATAGACTTTTATGCAAGTTCGAATATCATCCCACAAGGACCAAGCCAGTAGTTAATTGCTTTGTGAATAAAAATCTAAAGTTTGAGGAATCTGATTTTGAAACAGAGTTTTAAACTAAACCAACACTTGAAAACAGTTAGGAAAAGCCTATGAGGAAATTTAATGATGAGAGAAGACGTTGGGAATCCAATTCCCTCCCTAGACACTTTCTGAGATTGAATAGAAAATAGTTTTGGAAATCAGTTTCTGACAAGCTTATAAAACCATGGCTACAATCCGCATCGTCATCACCTTTTTCTATCTCCAAGAGCAAACTAGCCGGCATAATCTACTCTACTTGACAGCATAAACATGAAGGTCATATGTCATAGGCAGATCAACTAATCCAACATGGTATTACTTTAAGGTCGAGGATTAACCCAAGGATTAGTGATCTACCTAGTGCATAAACTCAAAAGGATTGTAAACTTCTATCAACATGTCTTACCTTAAGCCCAGCGTCACCTTATAACCAGTACATAACCACACAACAAGTATGAATCAAGAAATTACAACATGGAAAAACTCATTCATGCACCAAACTGAAAACCAAATAGATTGTAAAGATCAATCTCATTACATGCCTAGGGAGTCATGGACTCCCAACTAAAATGACTACTCCATGCTAGAATTAAAAGCACACAACAAGGTTTGTACAACAGCCATGAATTAAGAAAGACTAAGTAAAGAAAACTCCCTTGGGAAAAATTCACTTAACCACTCTTGCAACTTGGCTGAATGCTCCACCTTTCTTCCTCAAAATGACCAGAGTTCGTGTGAACTCCCTCTGGACCTTCTCCTCTCTCACTAAACTAAACTAGAAAGCAAAACTGAATACAAAATTGAATGTTTGACACAAGAACTAAAGCTAAAAACTGGATGCCTTGAGCTCTGCCTCGGACCCCTATTTATACTTGAAACTTTGTCCAGACCTTGTAATTTGAGCTTCTGTCCAGGGGTGTGAATTGTGTCTTACCGACCTCATAATTGGATGAAATTACATCAGGACCTTCCTTCTCTAGTCCTTTCCTTTCTCACGAAATTTGAATCCATTCTGAGATGGGAAACTCGAGATATGATGAGAGGAAGTTGCCTGGTTTCTGCTGCCAATTTCTGCACAGGGTCCACCACTTTGGAGATGTGAACCTCGAGAAACCTGGCTTGGATTGGCCTGAATTTTAGTGACAAGAACCTCTGTAGCACTAGGAAGCTTCGTTCCAAGTTTGGCTTCAATTGGAGTTCGGGAACTCCATGTATGCTCTCCCCAAATTTCGGATTTATCTCCTTCTTTTGACAGCAAATTCCTTTTTTGGAATTAACTTCTTCTCTTTGACCATTCAATGCACCTGGACTCAGGTACATTACCTTAAACTCTTCGTGGGTACCTTCCTTAGACGTTTGAGACTCCTTCTCCCAAGTTTAGATTCAATTTGACTGCAGGTTTCTGAGATTTTCGTGATTTTCTGCTTCTGAGTCATCGGCGCGGTCGCGCCGAATTCTGGCGTAGACGCGCCACTGGGGCCGATATCCGTCTAAGTCGGGAGACCACTCGGCGCGTTCACGCCGAATTATGCAGTGGAGGTGGTGCGGTCTCGCCAGTACTTGGACATTTCCTTGGTCCCTGAACGACAACTTCTCTTTCTGCTTTTAGCTCACTTTGGCGCGTCCATTTTGGCTTTGCTTGTGGTCGCGCCGGTTGTTTGGTGCGGTAGCGCCCTCCTGTGGCGCGGTCACGCTAATTCACATTCCCCAACCGTTGGCTTTCATGACCGTTGGGTTGTTGGACATTTTTCCTTATTAATTTGAATTTTTGCGGATTTATCTGGCGCGGTCGCTCGGATTCTGGCGCGGTCGCGCCGTTCTTCTTTTTGGCCTCTTGTGCTCAATTTTCTTTTGTTTTTTATCCAAATCCCATTTTTCTTCTTCCACTGGCTACCTGAGACATAAAACATAAAATTGAGTCATATTTGTTGATTTAATGCTCGGAATTAACTCAGAATTAAGATTTTCAATCAATTTATAAGCCCAAAGATAGTGTCTTTTAGACACTTATCACAACTTCAAACTTAGATCTTTGCTCGTCCTCGAGCAAACTCTGAAAGAAGTAACCAGATACACATACAGAGATTGAGAAAAGATCAGTGGCATTCCCCTTTATGAGTTTCAGCATGGATGATTCACTTGTTTCCTAGTGATGATTCTCCTTGCTTAAGTCAAAACAGAATTCAAATTTTTCTTTAAATTTTTCAAAGATCATTATCCTCGTACAAGTGAGAAGTCTTAGTAAATACTATATGCCAACCCTCAGTCTACTCTCCACTAACCTGAAGAAATCTATAATCCTGATCAATAGGTCATTTCTAGGTTGTAATGGGGCATGGGTAATGGGTATGATGAAAGTTGTAAGCATTGGGTTCATCCTCCTCCTCATATCCATGTTCCATTATTACTGAGCATGAGTTTTTATGATTTTTCTCCAAATTTTTCCCCCCCAAACTTTTTTCTTGCATTGATCCCATATTCTTTTCTTCTCTCTCTCTTCCACATATATTCTCTTCCTTGGGTTTGTTCAGAGTCTAGCTTACCTCGCCGGTTGACTCAGAGTCCCTAAGCTTGTTGAGGCCCGAGACCCGGTGCACACACGAGGTGGCCTTTCTCCTTACTAACCCACAACCTTCTCTTTTTGGCTTTGTCTGGAGTCCAGCTTACCTATCCGGTTTACTCAAAGTCCCTAAGCTTACTGAGGCCCGAGACCCGGTGCACACACAAGGGGGCCTTTCTCCTGACTTGGCCTTAATCTTGTTTCTCTTGTTTTTCAAAACAACTCAATATCTTTCTTTCATCCCTCCTTATATCTTCAGATTTTCGTCCATGCTCATTTTAAATAGAACACTTCAATAAGTTGGAGAGATATAGGGCAGTAAGAAACAAGTTAGTTTCTCACAAAGGTTGGTTCATGTAATGTGGGATTAGAATAAAATAGGGATCTTGTTGGCTCAAGGTGTTTGACAAAAAAGTGATGCATCTTGTGCATTCAAGTGGGTGGCTTGAAACAGGCTCAAACGATTGAAAACAAAGGCCTAAATCACTTCAGGATATTTGGAAGTCTTTCTTTATTTCGCCTCAAGCTTTCCTCAGGTTGGTTCTAGTGGTTTACATCCACTTGCTCACTTATACTTTTTCAAAAACTATTTTAAAAAAAATTCTCCTCCTGTTAAGACTAAGAAGATTGAAATAAGATATTTTTCCATAAAGTGAATCATGCTTTTCTCTTTTGTCAGGGCTTCCACTGATGTTTTCCAATTCAGGGCTGTTTCTGGTGAAATTTTTTGAAATCAGAGAGTTTTGAAAACATAAAGATAGGAATCCCACCACAAACTTAAAAACAAGCTTTGTCCTCAAAGCATAAAACAAAAGAATAATAGATAGGATGAATACTGCCCTGATCAGTCTGGGTATGCCCGAAGTGGAATGGGGCTTGTCCTTGAATGCTCTGCAATGGAATTGTCCTTTTCTGGGCTCTGGGTTGGTTAGCACTTAATGAGGTCGTGGCGAGCCGAACGCGCCGAATGAGAACTTCATATTTCAGCAACCTGAATGTGTTTTTGCAAATTTCCACTTTGAACAGGAATTGAACAGTTAGATGTAGATGCTGAATCAGTAAACACACATTTTTATTGGGGAAATCATGCTTTGGGAAACATAATGAGAGTGCAAAATATTATGTCATCAATATGAATGGAGATTGAGTACATATTAATGGAAATTGCATACAAAAATCACTCTACGGCATCTCATGCACAGGCACCAAAGCATATTTTCCCAGAGGAAAGCCGAAATCAGATAGTAGGCTTAGAATTGCATTCCAGATTGGCGCGGTAGCGCCAGTTTCAAAATGATTTTTGTTTTTTATTTTATGGATTTTTATTTTTTTTCTATTTTATGGAAAATTAAAAGCTCTTTCTAGCCTAAGTCTATCCTAATCATGCAAAATCAATCAACTAATCATGCAAGTCCTAAGAATTAAAAAATTTATGCAAAATCCAATGTAATTCAATCCTATTCTAAAAACAAGCAAAGGAGTTCTGGTTTATTGTCCCAGCTCGACTTTATGACTCTGTTTTAGTCAGATAGGATTGTGAAGGTTCTTTCCTGATTCAAATCAGGGGAGATGTATCTTTTCAGCCTTTGGCCATTCACAATGAAAGTGGAATGATCTTTTGGATTTCTAATTTTCACAGCCCCTGATTTTAACACTCTTTCCACTGCAAAAGGACCAGTCCATTTGGATCTCAGTTTACCAGGGAACAACCTAAGTCTGCTGTTAAGCAAAAGGACAAGTTGACCAGGTTGAAATTCTTTGGGTAAGATGTGCTCATCATGCTATTTTTTTGTTTTTTCTTTGTACATCTTGGCATTCTCATAGGACCAGTACCTCAGCTCCTCAAGTGCATTTAATTGCAGCAATCTACTCTCTCCAGCAGCCTTGATATCAAAATTCAAAATTTTGGTTGCCCAATATGCGTTATACTCTAATTCCAAGGGAAGATGACATGCCTTTCCATAAACCAACCTATAGGGGGTCATGCCTATTGGGGTTTTGAATGCTGTCCTATATGCCCACAGTGCATCATCTAGCTTGGTTTTCCAATCTCTCCTTGAAGTGCTAACGGTTTTTTTCAGAATTCTCTTGAGCTCTCGATTAGACACTTCTACTTGACCACTGGTTTGAGCATGGTATGGGGTGGCTACTTTGTGGGTGACTCCATATTTTTTCAACAGATTTTTGAAAGTGGAGTTGCAAAAATGCTTTCCCCCATCATTGATGATAGCTCTAGGGGGGCCAAATCGACAAAAAATATTCTTTTTCAAAAATTCAATGACAACCTTGGCATCATTAGTTCTGGTTGCTATGGCCTCTACCCATCTGGTTACATAATCCACTGCCACCAGAATGTACACATACCCAAAAGAAGGTGGAAAGTGACCCATGAAATCAATACCCCAAACAGCAAAGCATTCACATTCCAGAATGTTATTTAAAGGCATTTCATTCCTTCTAGAGATATTACCTGTTCGTTGGCATCGATCACATGATTGGACATACCTCTTTGCATCTCTGAAAAATGTTGCCCAAAAGAATCCAGATTGCAATACCTTGGCTGCTGTTCGGTTTGCACTGTGATGACCACGAACCTCCTTGTCATGGCAATGACTGAGAATGAGTGTGGCTTCTTCCTCTTTCACACACCTTCTGATGACTTGATCAGGGCATATTTTGTAGAGGAAAGGATCCTCCCAGTAATAGTGCTTAGAGTCTGCCATCAGTTTCTTCCTTTGCAGGTAAGTAAAGTGCTTTGGTACCCATTTACTGCAAACAAAATTAGCAATATCAGCATACCATGGGACCTTTGAAGTACTTACCTGGCAAATCATCTCATCTGGAAAGAGTTCTGAAACTTCCCCATCTTTATTTTCTGCCTCCAGCCTTGACAGGTGATCGGCCACCACATTTTCAGCACCTTTCTTGTCCTTGATTTCAATATCAAATTCTTGAAGAAAAAGGATCCACCTGATTAGCCTTGGTTTGGAATCCTTATTTGCAAATAAGTATCTAAGTGCTGCATGGTCAGTCCAAACAACAACCTTTGAACCAATGAGATATGATCTGAATTTCTCAAATGCAAAAACCACAGCCATAAGCTCTTTCTCAGTAGTGGTGTAATTCAATTGAGGACCAGTGAGTGTGTGACTAGCATATGATATTGTGTGAAAAACTTTTTCTTTTCTTTGGGCAAGGGCTGCCCCTAAAGCAAAATCACTTGCATCACACATGAGTTCAAAAGGTAGGTTCCAATCAGGTGACACAATGATGGGGGCAGAGATCAATTTTTGTTTCAAAAGATTAAAAGCATGCAAGCATTCATTATTGAAATCAAATTTCACATCTTTTGAAAGTAGATTTGACAAAGGTTTTGCAACTTTAGAAAAATCTTTAATAAACCTTCTATAAAAACCTGCATGGCCTAAAAAACTTCTAATACCCTTGACTGAAGTGGGTGGAGGTAGATTTTTAATCACTTCAATTTTTGCCTTGTCAACCTCAATCCCCTTTTCTGAGATTTTATGTCCAAGCACAATCCCCTCTTACCATGAACTGGAATTTTTCCCAATTTAGGACTAGCTTCTTTTCTTCACACCTTTTGAGTACAAGCTCTAAGTACTGTAAACATGTTTCAAATATGAGTCCATCAATTGTAAAATCATCCATAAAAATTTCCATCAACTTCCCTATCATATCATGGAATAAAGCCATCATGCATCTTTGAAAAGTGGCTGGTGCATTGCACAAGCCAAAGGGCATTCTCTTATATGCAAAGGTGCCATAAGGGCTTGTGAAGGTGGTCTTTTCCTGATCTTCAGGTGCTATAGGTATTTGAAAATATCCTGAATATCCATCCAGGAAGCAATAAAATTTATTTTCAGCAAGCCTTTCAAGCATTTGATCAATGAATGGTAAAGGAAAATGATCCTTCCTAGTGGCTGCATTTAATTTCCTATAGTCTATGCATACCCTCCAACCTGTGACTATCCTAGTGGGGATCAGTTCATGATTTTCACTATGAATGACAGTAGTACCCCCCTTTTTAGGAACAACTTGAACAGGACTTACCCATGCACTATCAGAAATAGGATAGATAATACCTGCATCCAAGAGTTTAATCACCTCCTTTTTCACTACCACTTGCAATGTGGGGTTCAGCCTTCATTGTGGTTGGATGCTGGGCTTGTAATTGTCCTCCATCAAAAATTAGTGTGTGCAAATTGTGGGGTTGATTCCTTCAATGTCCGATAATGACCAACCTATTGCCTTCTTGTGTTTGGACAGCACCTCAATGAGCATTTTCTCCTCCAAACCTGTCAAACACGAAGAAATAATTACTGGTTTATCATTCTTTTCAAGAAAAACATATGTCAAATTACTAGGAAGCGGTTTGAGTTCAGGTTTGGGAGCTGCTCGAGCTCCTTGTTCCTTTATTTCAGCTGCTAACTCCTCCTTGCTTCCAGCCTCCAGTTCACCAAATTCTTCTTTGATGATGGGATCTTCATTCTCTGAATGGATCTGGCTCCTTCTTCTGCTGCTTCAGTCCTCTCCTCTTCTTCTATTTCTTCTCTACAAGAATCAATCACATCAATACTCAAACATAAATCATCATGTGGAATGGTTGGTTGTTTCATGGCTTCTTTTATTTTGAAATTGATTGTGTCATTATTAAGCGTTAGAGTCAGATTTCCCTATTTGCAATCAATTATAGCACCAGCAGTAGCCAAGAATGGTCTGCCAAGAATTATAGGCAGGTTCTTGTCTACTTCCATGTCCAAAACTACAAAATCGCAAGGATAAATGAAATCTTGAATTTTCACCAACACATCGTCCATTACTCCTTCTGGTATCTTGGTTGATCTATCAGCAAATTGAAGAGTGATTCCAGTCTTTTGAGGTTCTCCAAGTTTTAAATACCTGCAAAGGGACAATGGAATTAAATTAACGCTTGCCCCTAAATCACATAAAGCATTAGCAAATTTTTTTGAACAAATTTCACAAGGTATTGTAAAACTTCCTGGATCCTTTAATTTTGTTGGCAGCTCATTCTTCAAGATTGCACTGCAATTCTCATTCAGCACTACTGTTCCCTTCTCCTCTATCTTCCTTTTTCCGGATAGGGCTTCTTTAAGAAACTTGCCATAAAGAGGTATTTGCCTCAATGCTTTCAGAAGTGGAATGTTAATCTGCAATTTCTGAAAGGTTTCTAGAAATCTAGCAAAGCTACTTTTGAGAATGTCAAATTTAGCTCTACTTGGATAAGGAAGATGTCTTATATCAATATCAGTAATGGGAAGTGCATCCTTACCTTTTTTCCTCCTTGGAGAAGATGGTGGACTTACCATTTCTTTTT
Organism: Aristolochia fimbriata; assembly: GCA_019845555.1. NCBI lineage: Eukaryota > Viridiplantae > Streptophyta > Magnoliopsida > Piperales > Aristolochiaceae > Aristolochia > Aristolochia fimbriata. Next base: position 21,406,327 of record CM034079.1, read on the forward strand.
CTTTCTCTTCTTCTCCTTTCTGAATTTTCTCTGCCTCCATGGTTGGTTGTTTTTGTGGTTGGTGCTCCTCTAGGGTCTTCCCACTCCTAAGTGTTATGGCCTTGACTTGCACTTTAGGGTTTATTTCTGAGTTACTAGGTAGAGCTCCTCTCGGCCTCTCATACACATCTCTGTTAAGTTGATTCACTTGAGTGGTCAGGAGTGTTACTGATTGCTTAATTGACTGGACTTTGGTTTGCAGTGTCTTCATTGACTGAAGTTCAGCATATATTGCTCGGATCAGTTTACTATCTTCCTCCCGTTGTGGCTCCTCCTTTTGTTGTGCATTGGGTTGTGGTGGTTTGAATCCAGGAGGGTGCTACCTTGCTTAATTTGCATTATTCCAGGAGAAGTTTGGATGGTTTTTCCAGCCAGTGTTGTATGTGTTGCTGTATGGATCCATCCTGCGAGAATTTCCAACAAAGTTAGTTTGTTCAGGCATGAAATTTAAAGCATATACATTACCTTGGCATTCAAAATCAGCATGTCCTCCTCCACATATTCCGCATATTGAGGCTACCACAGGGTTTGATTGTTGCTGGAAATTCGCAAATTGTTGCTGCAGTGCTTCTAATTGTGCTTGTGTGGCTGTTGAGGAGTCCAGTTTGTAAATTCCTGCAGGCTTTTTGCTTGATCTCTCCATCAGGTATGAATACATGTTGGCTGTCATCTCCTCTATCAGCTCATGAACTTCTTCTGGAGTCTTTTTGTTGATTGATCCAGCTATTGTAGCATCTATCATACTTCTAGTGTTGATGTTCAACCCATTATAGAAAATCTCAATCTGGCTCCAGAGCTCTATTTTGTGATTTGGGCATCTTTTGAGAAGTCCATTGAACATCTCCCTTGCCTCTGAAAGATGCTCTTCTTGTTCCTGCGAGAATTGAAAAATTTTATTCCTTAATTTGATAGTCTTTGCTGGTGGAAAATACTTACCCAAGAATTTTTTCTTCAGATCCTCCCAAGTGGCTCTAGAACCAGCTGGTAATGTGTTCAGCCATGTCTTATCTCTTCCTCCCAATGTGAACTTAAAAAGCCTCAATCTGGCAGCATCATCTGACACACCATTGTATTTAAAAGTAGCACATAAATTCAAGAATCTCTCAAGGTGGTCATTAGAATCTTCATTAGCCAACCCACTAAACTGATAATGAGTCTGCAACATAAGAAGAAGCTGAGGTTTAAAATAAAAATTATTAGCTTGAATAGATGGAGTGATGATACTTGTCCTGTTTGTATTTGGGCTTTGTGTGACAAAATCCTCCATGGTTCTCCTTGGTCTTAGTGCTTGCTCATCCTGAGTGCCTTCTATGTTCTCCATGTCTTCTTGAAACTTGGGATTGCTCTGGTTCTGCTTTTGCTTCAGCCTTTGCCTTAAAGTCCTTTCAGGTTCTGAATCAATCTCTTGGGCTGGTGTCCCTCGAGATCAGGTCATAAACCTCCAGCAAAATAAAAAAAAATAAAAACTCAAATCTCTAAGTTTTTAAACTTTGTGCACTTACTACTAGAAATTTTAGTCCCCGGCAACGGCGCCAAAAACTTGATGCAATCCTAGCTAATCACTAGCAAGAGGACTAATCAATGTAATATAGACTTTTATGTAAGTCCGAATATCGTCGCAAAAGGACCAAGACAGTAGTTAATTGCTTTGTGAATAAAAAAGTAAAAGTTTGAGGAATTTGATTTTGAAACAGAGTTTTAAACTAAACCAACACTTGAAAACAGTTATGAAAAACCTTTGAGGAAATTTAATGATGAGAGAAGACGTTGGGAATCCAATTCCCTCCCTAGACACTTTCTAAGATTGTATAGAAAATAGTTTTGGAAATCAGTTTTTGACAAGCTTATAAAACCATGGCCACAATCCGCATCGGCATCACCTTTTTCTATCTCCTAGAGCCAACTATCGGGCATAATCTACTCTACTTGACAGCACAAACATGAAGCTCATATGTCATAGGCAGATCAACTAATTCGACAGGGTATTACTTTAAGGTCGAGGATTAACCCAAGGATTAGTGATCTACCTAGTGCATAAACTCAAAAAGATTGTAAACTCTTATCAACATGTATTACCATAAGCCCAGCGTCACCTTATAACCAGTACATAGCCAGACAGCAAGTATGAATCAAGAAATTACAACATGGAAAACTCATTCATGCACCAAACTGAAAATAAAATAGATTATAAAGATCAATCTCATTACATGCCTAGGGAGTCATGGACTCCCAACTAAAAACAACTACACCATGCTAGAACTGAAAGCACTCAACAAAGTTTGTATAACTGCCATGAATTAGGAAAGACTAAGTAAAGAAAACTCCCTTGGGAAAAATTCCCTTAACCACTCTTGCTCCTTGGCTGAATGATCCACCTTTCTTCATCAAAATGACCAGAGTTCATGTGAACTCCCTCTGGACCTTCTCCTCTCTCACTAAACTAAACTATAAAGAAAAACTGAATACAAAATTGAATGTTTGACACAAGAACTAAAGCTAAAATCTGGATGCCTAGAGCTTTGCCTCGGACCCCTATTTACACTTGAAACTCTGTCCAGACCTTGTAATTTTAGCTTTTGTCCAGGGGTGTGAATTGTGTCTTACGGACCTCAGAATTGGAAGAAATTACATCAGGACATTACTTCTGTAGTCCTTTCCTTGGTCACAATATTTGAATCCATTCTGTGTTGGAAAACTCGAGATATGATGAGAGGAAGTTGCCTGGTTTCTGCTGCCAATTTCTGCACAGGGTCCACCACTTTGGAGATGTGAAACTCGAGAAACCTGGCTTGGATTGGTCTGAATTTTTGTGACAAGATCCTCTGTAGTACCAGGAAGCTTCGTTCCATGTTTTGCTTCAATTGGAGTTCGGGAACTCCATGTATGCTCTCCCCAAATTTTGGATTTATCTCCATCTTTTGACTGCAGATTCCTTTTTTGAATTAACTTCTTCTCTTTGACCATTCAATGCACCTAGACTCAGGTACATTAACTTAAACTCTTTGTGGGTACCTTCCTTAGGCGTTTGAGACTCCTTCTCCCAAGTTTGGATTCGATTTGATTGCAGGTTTCTGAGATTTTTGTAATTTTCTGCTGCTGAATCATCGGCGCGGTCGTGCCGAATTCTGGCGCGGACGCGCAACTGGGGCCGATACTTGGACTTTTCCTTGGTCCCTGAACGACAACTTCTCTTTCTCCTTTTAGCTCACTTTGGCGCGTCCATTCTGGCTTTGCTTGAGGACGTGCCGGTTGTTTGGCGCAGTAGCGCCCTCCTCTGGCGCGGTCGCGCTAATTCACATTCCCCAACCATTGGCTTTCATGATCGTTGGGTCGTTGGATATTTTTTCTTATTAATTTGAATTTTCACGGATTTATTTGGCGCGGTCGCGCGGATTCTGGCGCGATCGCGCCGTTCTTCTTTTTGGCCTATTTTGCTCATTTTTCTTCTTTTTTTGCTCCAAATCCCGTTTTTCTTCTTCCACTTCCTACCTGAGACATAAAACATTAAACTGAGTCATATTTGTTGATTTTATGCTCGGAATTAACTCAGAATTAAGTTTTTCAATCAATTTATATGCCCAAAGATAGTGTCTTTTAGACACTTATCAACAGATGCCTCCGATAATGGCTATGGAGGAATATTGAAATAAAAGCCTTTACAAGGCAAAGAACAGTTAGTACGATACTGTTCGGGCTTCTGGAATACTACCCAGAAAAACTAGTTTACTATTAAAAAGAAGATGCTAGCAATACTAAAGAGCATCTCTAAGTTTCAAGATGATTTACTAAATCATCAGTTTCTGTTACGAATAGACTGCCAGGCTTGCAAGCCTATTATACAAAATGATGTCCAGAACCTGGTATCCAAACAAATATTTGCGCGATGGCAAGCAGAATTATCTGTCTTCGATTTTACTATTGAATACATTCCAGGAGATACTAACTCCTTACCTGATTTTCTTACTTGACAATTTCTTACGGAAGATGATACCTTACCCCGAGGGGGAGCACACCCGGCAACAAGTTTAAAAGGGTCCCCACCTTCTCCCCAACAACAAAGGCAAACAAGTTGCTAACAGGAGACAACATAACTCCTGTAACCAGTCTTCCTATCTATAGGGACCTTCTACGCCAATAAAGACTGTTACTAAGCCATTGGCTTTCTATACAAAAGAAGAGTTAGAACAACCACTCAAACAAAAGGCGGTTACAAACTCCAGTGGTTCAGAGGCTACCCCCTCTTTTAAAGATATGGCTTACCTGCCCATTCCCTGACATCTTAAATCATACAAAGATTTAGTTGCTTTTATTCCTAATGGCCTTAATTTCCAGCTACCAGCATGCCAACTGGCATATCAGACACTCGGCGGCACTAACCAGTTCGCCCAATGAAGTGGCAAATCTCAGGCCTACTACCAGCATATATTACTACTCCACAATGTGAAGATCAACCAGACGAAGCCCTCTACAGAGGTCCTCCGCACTCAGGTCATCATTGAAAGCATCTTGGCACCATTCGAGTGGCCAACCAGCCCGAACCATCCTCTGACCTTCCACAACCAACCTCAAGGCTCCCAATCATACACTTATTGGGATTATGTAGACGCATTTCACCTCGCCTTTTTCTACAACAATACGGCATGGACCCACACTTATTACTTTCAAATCCGGCCAGCCGTCCTGAATTCCTCCTCTCTGCCTACCTGGTTTTATCACTGGTGGTCTTCGATGGGGGGGGAGATGCCGATATTTGATGATCCTAGCAGCAAGCCCCTACAAGTACTCTTTACAGAATGGTACAAACTTCACCCGGCCCTCACAAAAAGTAAATCCTCAGACTTGTATGCCAATCAAGTTGAAGCTACTTTCTTCATCAGGTTCAAAATCCCTTGGATAAGGAGAAGCCAATAGGAAGAAAACAGCTCGTGTGATAACACTCCTGCTCTCTGGAAAACTTACGAAATCCAGAGATGGCAACACTACTACTCCACTAAGTTGTACGAGACATCAGTTCAAACCATTACAGTTGAACTAGAAGAATGGAGAAAACTGCCTGCTCTACCAGAACCAGATTATGACCTTTTTAGCACCGATCCTGAGAAGATCAAAACACAATATTTAAGAAGATTTCCTCAAGCTATCGAGGAAGAAATTTTTGAACATGTTCATATAAAAGTTATGGCTAACGTTGCTCATCTATTTCCACACAGACAAATTTCACTAGTACCACCGCCATCACCAAAGGGCAGCGACAAAGAAGACCTGGGAGGATCTGACCAAGAATCCCAAGATCCCTATCAAGAGTAACATGGAAAACAATCCATGGGAGATAGCAGCAGGACAAGTCCCAGCCCCAGCTACCGACGAATGGAGACCGTGGCCAGGAAACCGATGGCCTTCTTCAGCGTTTACCTCTAGACCAGTAACTCCTACAGAAGTTTACGGAAATATGTTTTGAGACCGTCTCTGCCACTTTCAGATACGACATATGAAGCGAGAAGTGAGAGACGTCAACCTGGCGTACGATGATTGGTTGGACCAAAACAATGTGGTCCCTGAAGATTTGGATCCAGATCCATCCACTGCTCATAATATTTGCTATTATCCAAAGTATATGTGGATACGATGGCGAACCATGAGAAGACACTTACGGATGGCTAAAGAAGGACCACTCCCCTTCATCTGAAGTCACCAATGACGTTGCTACTACTGTTACAAAACCACTACTGTTGCAAAAACCCATGGGCGCCCCTGGTTTTGGCACCTGATTTTTGGATTTATGCCGTTACCAGCAAACTGTAATTTATATTCTGTACTCAGGTCCGCACCTCCTTAAACTATAAAAGGAGGGGCACCCTCTTCGAAAGAGGCATCCTTCAAAGTTCGCCTGTCTTGAAGTTTCTTGCTTGCTTGAGCTTTTGGTGTTTTCTTCTTGTAAGTTTATATAGCTCTTGATCTTTATAAATAAAGTTTGGTTTGCATCTCTTCTAGTCTATTTTTATAAAGCCGGTTTTGAATTATCAATCCTTCTGATCCTGGTATCAGAGCCATGCAAGGCTAATTGCCTTAGAGAGGATCCATAGTACTCATGAAATTATACTAACGATAATCGTTCAATTCATGCTCTCTCTATATCCATGATAGGCTATTATACTAAAATCTTATAGTTCTTACTGGTCCAAGACTCGTGTTCCTATGCGGTAGGAATCGTTGCAATGTTGCCCGGGAAAACCCGTAAGGCCCAAGGAGAGGCAGGGTAGGGTGTATACGTTACAGTGTTGATCTACCCTAGTGGTAGTGAGCCGGTAACCCGGCAGGAGTCTTGTACCGGACAGGAACTAAAGAGATTTCTGCATAATGCCCTACTATGTCTATCATTTGAGCATCTTACGAACAATATAAGTCTAGTTGGATTCATGGTACAACTGGATCTCTCTCACCGACTCTTGGCAAGAATGCCCAAATCCCTCCTATCCCGTGCTACTGATATAGCAAAAACGCTGCCCCCCACGACGAATACACCATCAATGTCCGCGACCTTAACCGATTGTCTATACCCAAAGTACCATCTAAACAAATTTATAATATAGGCTGCTTCACCCTAGCCTGGTCTCACCTAGTGAAGACCTTAGAACAGTCTATTACAATAGAAGATACCGAACAAACCTTAGAACTCCTGACAGAAAAGGATGTTCACCCATTTATAGACAAATATAAGTTTGTCCATATTGGATGTATCCAGATACCCCTTAAACCCCTTACTTTAAAGGGATTAGATACATCCATCTTAGTTAAACTCATTGAAGCAAGATGCCTAGATGGGCAAGATCCCTTATGGGAGTCATGGAGACCAGTTTAACAAATGGTCCCGTTTACTTCAATATCTACCCAAATTTAGCCCTTTCTCTTTCATATCCACATCTTCTTAAAGCACTTAGTCTAAATCTCAAAACTAATAATTACAATTTTTACCTGGATCATAAAGTATTGCTGTTATATATAGAATTTATTATAGAGTGTTGAATATTTTAACCTCTAATACATAAATAGTTTCAGAAAAGGGTAAAACTACCCTAATAGAGTCGAATGCGCTGTCCACAAAACAGCTATTCCACGAACATTAAAATGGGAAGAGTTATCTTTCCCATCTACCTGGCAACTTACAGAAGCCACTGATCCACGACCTCTAGACAATGGAGAAGTGGAACAGATCGCACAGGATGCAGAAGGTAATGTTGAGATTACCTTTGCACCAAACATGAGGCAAAAAATACCACTAATTACTTCAAGCAAAAAGTCTGCAAGCTCAATCTCAGTAGCAGAGTCATCCTCTCAGTTTACTCCTGAGATGATAAATCTTTACACCGATCAGCAAGGCAACCATTAGCATGTACACAACCTCAGGCCGTCTTCAGGTATGACTTTTAATGAATAAGGCAGAAGAATTAATATCTAGACAACCACTTTGAGTTTTTTTGGCGAATGAATTAGAAAAAAGGACAAACAAGTGATTTAGAGACTGGTTTTTTGCTACATTCGAGAACGAAGACCGACGGTACATCAAAGACTAGTATTACACAGACTTGGTCGGTAAGGAATATGCTTTATTTTTTATTCCTTGGTTTTTTGAAAAATTTACTGAGACTTGTTCAAAGTATATAACCACTTTGTAACTAGAATGGCAATTGAGTACAAGAACAGTTGTCAAATCAGTGTTTCCACCTAAAGATGCCCTTACCATACAAGGTAAGTCAAAAGCATCCATTGCAGTAGTCTCTCCCATAGAAACAACCTCAAGTGTCCCGGACACTATGGAAATACTCCAGATTGTCAACCAGGTAATACGACAGAATAATTTTACGTATCTTACTCTAGAAGCAATTGGAAAACAACTCCAACAACTGGAAACAAAGATTACGATGGTTAATCAGAAAAAACCTTCTGTTTTAGAAGCATCCAGCTCAAAGGCAGCAATATCGGCATCTCCGATGAAACCCAAGCCATACATGCTGCAACAGCCTCCTGTTCTTAAGATTCCACCGTCAACACAAGAACAAGATACGGCTGAAATTCTCAAGTTACTGCTTGAAAAATTTGACAAAACATAGGTAAGTACCATTACAGAGCCACCAGTTTTTTCCAAAGTTCGTACACAATCGGACTCTGAAATCGCCACTAAGTGGCAAGACAAAAAACCCAAACCAGCTAGACCCGCGCCTTTCGATATACATCGAAACGAAGAAAGTCCTTTTGTCATATCCAATAGTTATGACGCCAGAACCATTTGCGAGTGGAACTTGGACTATGAATCACCAAAAGGTATAATGGACATTCTACACCGAGTGCTTATATACTGTAACATTTGTCGAGCTAAAGGTTTGGTTGAAGCACAGGTTGTCAATCAGATAGTCGCTGGACTCACATGTAATATACATGGATGGTGGGACAACTACCTCTCAGATACAAACCGATATAAAATTCTCCATGCAGTCAAAATTGATGAAAGTGGAGACACAATCACTCACAGCGAAGGATGCCCAGTATTAGATGCCTTCTTGAACTTTTGCTTCAAGATTATGGCCATGTTCGCCATTGATCCTCAACGCCAAGCAGAAACTACCATCTATCTACTCCATCATCTCAGGTGTCCTACCCTAAATGATCTCCATTGGTAAATCTCTACCTTTAGAAGTAGGGTTATGACTCTTACAGATGCATCTAACCCCTACTGGAAGCAAAGATTTATTGAGGGATTACCCACTCAATTTGCTATTAAGGTAAAAGGCATGCTTCATCCAGGACCTAATGAAGAGATTAACTGGAATAGTCTTCATTATGGCCAACTGTAGACAGCTTGCACAAAACAAGGCTTACTTCTCTGAAATTATCTCAGGCTTATGAAACAACTTAAGCGAGATCAAATCTCACCGAAAACTTTAGGAACGTTCTGACAACAATTTGCTTATGATAACTTACCTGAGCCAGACTATTCGAAATGCAAGAACGCTTCCTCTCACCATTGAAGGTTTACAAGGAGCAATCCTCCTAGACCACCTTTTCACAAAAAGACAACGAAAGAAAAGGAAAGAAAAAGGGACACTAAACCCCATTTCCATCCAAGAGGACAATCATCCTCTACTGCCCCGAAATGTTATAAGCGTGGACGCACTGGACATTTCGCAAAGACCTGCTTAGCAAAACAAAAGCAAAAGGTCCAAGAGTTATCAATTGATGAGCAGTCGAAATAACTAGTACTGCAATTACTTTCTAAAAATGAGGAACAACCTATCTCGTCAATATCAGAAGAAGAGCTTTGTGAACCCATAGACTTTTCAAGCTCCACATCTTTGCCTTCTTCAGACATCGAAGAAATAGCAGATGCTCAACAAGACCAGCTAGAAGCCATGTTTAGAATGACCACCTCCCTAAACATGATATCTGCAAATGATTTGTCAGACTTACTTGAAAAACTAACAGATCAATAAGATACACAATTAATTTTGGACACTTTGCTTAAGGGAAAATAAGAGACTCCAAAATACTGTGATAAGTATTATACAATGTCTACTTTGCCAAAAAGACAACAAAAACAAAACTCAAAACAAGTACCAAATCTCCAAACAGAGATTAATACTTGTAAACAAGAAATCAAAGCCCTAAAAATATCTTACTTTGAGTTAGCCTGTAGACTCAAAGCAGTGGAGGAACAGACCATTTCACAACAACAGGTTTTTACAGGAGAAAACTCTTGTTAGCCGCCGGTGCAAACAACGTCCCAAGTTGACACTACTTCAGAACAATTTCTGCAACAGCTGATCACAAGTATTGTCCAACAAAAATGGTATTATTCATTTGTTTAGCTGTTGGAGAAACTTTGATTTTAAAAAATATGATTGCTCTAGTAGATAGTGGTGCAGATTTGAACTGCATTAGAGGAGTAATCCCTTCTCGATATGTTTCTCTTTCTGGTGAAACATTAAGGTCCTTCTTGGAGACTCCCTAAAAATTACAGGCAAAGTACAAACTCTACATGTCTGTAATAAAATGAATGGGCAAATGTTTGTCCTTACACCATCAGTTATTGTCAAAAATTTATCCCACAAAATAATTCTTGGCTCTCCCTTTTTGAATAATATATTACCATTCTTTGTAACTGAAGAAGCAATAAGTACTAGCGGGTTAGGCACTCCTTATCAATTCACTTTTGTCACTGCACCATCACCCAGGGACTTAAACACCATTACCACAGAACTACTTTAGGAAAAGGAACATCACCTATGTTCCCTCAAAACAGAGCTAAATACAACTAGGCTCATATTAACTTTAAACAGTCCATCCTTCTTGAAGAAAAAATAAACTGTCCAAAAGAAACTGCTCAGAGAAGTATGCAGTGACATTCCTAATGCTTTCTGGAATAGAAAGCAGTATATAGTTTCTTTACCCTATGAACCAGTGTTTAAAGAAACAAATATACCTACCAAGGCTAGACCATGCCAGATGAACACAGAATACCTTTCTCTTTGTCAAAAGGAAATACAAGACCTTTTGTCAAAACATCTTATACAGACTTCCTACTCTCCTTGGAGCTGCACAGCCTTTTACGTCAATAATGCGACCGAAAAGGAGTGCAGATAGTAATCAATTACAAACCTTTGAACAAAGTCTTGCAATGGTTACGTACCCAATACCTAATAAAAGAGATCTGCTTAACCGACTAGTTAAGGCAGAAATCTTCATCAAATTTGACCTCAAGTCTGGATACTGGCAAATCCAGATTAACCCAGAAGACAGATACAAAATTGCCTTCGTAGTACCCTTTGGCCATTACGAAAGGAACGTCATGCCTTTTGGCTTGAAAAACGCCCCTTCAAAATTTCAACATATCATGAACGATATTTTTTTTTTATATTCTGAATGTATAATGTTGTACTATGTCTATAATCTGAGCATCTTACGAATAATGTTAGGCCAGTTGGATTCATGGTACAACTGGATGTCTCTCACCGGGTCTTGGCAAGAATGCCCGGATCCCTCCTATCCCGTGCTACTACAAGTAGCAAAAACGTGTCCCTCGATGAATACACCGTCGATGTGCGCAACCTTAACCGATGGTCTATACCCAAAGTACCATCTAAACAAATTTACAATATAGGCAGGCTTCTTCACCCTAGCCTGGTCTCACCTTGTGAAGACCTTAGAATAGACTATTACAATAGAGGATACCGAAGAAACCTTAGAACTCCTGACAGAAAACGATGTTCACCCATTTATAGACAAATATAAGTTTGTCCATATTCGATGTATCCAGATAGTCCTTAAACCCCTTACTTTAAAGGGATTAGATACATCCATCTTAGTCGCTCTACGCGATGCAAGATGCCTAGACTGGGCAAGATCCCTTATGGGAGTCGTAGAGACCAGTTTAACAAACGGTCCCGTTTACTTCAATATCTACCCAGATTTAGCCCTTTCTCTTTCAGATCCACATCTTCTGAAAGCACTTAGTCTAAATCTCAAAACTAATAATTAAAATTTTTTACCTAAATCATAAACTATTGCTGTTATATACAAAATATATTATAGAGTTTGAATACTTTAACCTCTAATATAAAAATAGTTTCAGAAAAGGGTAAAACAACCCAAATAGAGTCGAATGAGCTGTCCACAAAAATTGCTATTCCATGAACATTAAAATGGGAAGAGATATCTTTCTCATCTACCTGGAAACTTACAGAAGCCACTGCTCCACGACCTCTAGACAACAGAGAAGTGGAACAGATCGCACAGGATGCAGAAGGTAATGTTGAGATTACCTTTGCACCAAACCTGAGGCGAAAAATACCACTAATTACTTCAGTCAAAAAGTCTGCATGCTCAATCTCAGTTGCAGATTCATCCTCTCAGTTTACTCCTGAGATGACAGATCTTTACACCGATCAGCAAGGCAACCATCAGCCTGTATACAACCTCAGGCCATCTTCAGGTATGACTTTTAATGATTAAGGCTGAAGAATTAATATCTGGACAACCACTTCGAAGTTCTTTTGGCTTAATGAATTCAAAAAAAAAGTACATACAAGTGGTTCTGAGACTGGTTTTTTGCTACATTCGATAACGAAGATCGACGGTACATCAAAGACTGGTATTACACAGACTTAGTCAGTAAGGAATATGCTTTATTTTTTATTTCTTGGTTTTTTGAAAAATTTACTGAGACTTGTTCAAAGTATATAACCACTTTGGAACAAGAATGGCAATTGAGGACAGGAACAGTTGTCAAATCAGTGTTTCCACCTAAAGCTGTCCTTATCATACTAGTTAAGTCAAAAGCATCCATCGCAGTAGTCTCTCCCGAAGAAACAACCTCTAGGATCCTCGGCACTATGCAAATACTCCAGACTGTCAACCAGGTAATACGACAGAAAAATTTCACGTATCTTACTCTAGAAGCATTTGGAAAACAACTCTAGCAACTAGAAACAAAGATTACGATGGTTAATAAAAAAAAACCTTCTGTTTTAGAAGCATCCAGCTCAAAGGCAGTAATACAGGCATCTCCGATGAAACCAAAGCCATACATGCTGCATCAGCCTCCTGTTCTTAAGATTCCACCATCAACACAAGAACAAGATAAGGCTGAAATTCTCAAGTTACTGCTTGAAAATTTTGACAAAACTTAGGTAAGTACCATTTCTGAGCCACCTATTTTTTCCTAAGTTCGTACACAATCGGACTCTGAAATCGCCACTAAGTGGCAAGAAAAAAAACCCAAACCACCTAGACCTGTGCCTTTCGATATACATCGAAACGAAGAAAGTCCTTTTGTCATCTCCAATAGTTATGACGCCAGAACCATTTACGAGTGGAACCTGGACTATGAATCACCAAAAGGTATAATGGACATTCTACACAAAATGCTCATATACTGTAACACTTGTCGAGCTAAAGGTTTGGCTGAAGCACATGTGGTCAATCAGATAGTCGCCGGACTCACAGGTGATATACATGGATGGTGGGACAACTACCTCTCAGATACGGACCGATACAAAATTCTCCATGTAGTCAAAATTGACAAAAAAGGAGACAAAATCATTGACAGCGAAGGACGCCCAGTATTAGACGCCTTCATGAACTTTTCCTTCAGAATTATGGCCATGTTCGCCGTTGATCCTCAATGCCAAGCAGAAACTACCATCTATCTGCTCCATCATCTCAGGTGTCCTACCCTAACTAATCTCCATTGGTACATCTCTACCTTTAGAAGTAGGGTTATGAATCTTACAGATGCAGCTAACCCCTACTAGAAGCAAAGATTTATTGAGGGTTTACCCACTCAATTTGCTATTAAGGTAAAAGACATGCTTCGTCTAGGACCTAATGAAGAGATTAACTGGAATAGTCTTCATTATAGCCAACTGCAGACAGCTTGCACAAAACAAGGCTTACTTCTCTGCAATGATCTCAGGCTTAAGAAACGACCCTTTCACAAAAAGACAAAGGAGGAAAAGGAAAGAACAAGGGACACTAAACCCCTTTTCCGTCCAAGAGGACAGTCATCCTCTACAGCCCCAAAATGTTATAAGTGTGGATGCACTGGACATATCACAAAGACCAGCTTTGCAAAACAAAAGCAAAAGGTCCAAGAGTTATCTATTGATGAGCAGTCAAAACAACTAGTACTGCAATTACTTTCTGAAAATGAGGAACAACCTATCTCGTCAGGATCAGAAGAAGAGCTTTGTGATCCCATAGACTTTTCAAGCTCCACATCTTTGCCTTCTTCGGACACCGAAGAAATAGCAGATTCTCAACTAGACCAGCTAGAAGCCATGTTTAGAATGACCACCTCCCTAAACATGATATCTGCAAATGATTTGTCAGACTTACTTGAAAAACTAATAGATCAACAAGATAAACATTTAATTTCGGACACTTTACTTAAGGGAAAGCAAGAGACTCCAAAATACTTTGATAAGTACTATACAATGTCTACTCTGCTAAAAAAACAACAAAAACAAAACTCAAAACAAGTACCAAATCACCAAACAGAGATTAATACTTGTAAACAAGAAATCCAAGCCCTGAAAATAGCTTACTTCGAGTTAGCCTCTTGAGTCGAAGCACTGGAGGAACAGACCATTTCACAACAACAGTTTTTTACAGGAGAAAACTCTTGTCAGCTGCAGGTGCAAACAACATCCCAAGTTGACACTACTACCGAACAATTTTTGCAACAGATGATCACGAGTATTGTCCAACAAAAATGGTATGTATTCATTTGTTTAGCTGTTGGAGAAACTTTGATTTTAAAAAATCTAATAGCTCTAGTAGATAGTGGTGCAGATTTGAACTGCATTAGAAAAGGAGTTATCCCTTCTCGATATGTTTCTCCTTCTGGTGAAACATTAAGGTCCGCTACTAGAGACTCCCTGAAAATTACAGGCAAAGTAGAAACACTACATTCTAGTAGATAGTGGTGCAGATTTGAACTGCATTAGAAAAGGAGTTATCCCTTCTCGATATGTTTCTCCTTCTGGTGAAACATTAAGGTCCGCTACTAGAGACTCCCTGAAAATTACAGGCAAAGTAGAAACACTACATGTCTGTAATAAAATGAATGGGCAAATGTTTGTCCATGCACCATCAGTTATTGTCAAGAATTTATCCCACAAAATAATTCTTGGCTCTCCCTTTTTTAATAATATATTACCATTCTCTGTGACTGAAGAAGCAATAACTACTACAAGTTTAGGCATTCCTTATCAATTCACTTTTGTCACTGCACCATCACCCAGGGACTTAAACACCATTACCACAGAACTACTTTAGGAAAAGGAACATCACCTATGTTCCCTCAAAACAGAGCTAAATACAACTAGGCTCATATTAACTTTAAACAGTCCATCCTTCTTGAAGAAAAAATAAATTGTCCAAAAGAAACTGCTCAGAGAAGTATGCAGTGACATTCCTAATGCTTTCTGGAATAGAAAGCAGCATATAGTTTCTTTACCCAACGAACCCGGGTTTAAAGAAACAGATATACCTACCAAGGCTAGACCATGCCAGATGAACACAGAATACCTTTCTCTTTGTCAAAAGGAAATACAAGACCTTTTGTCAAAACATCATTACAGGCTTCCTATTCTCCTTGGAGCTGCACAACCTTCGACGTCAATAACGCGGCCAAAATGGAGCGCGGAAAACCCAGGTTAGTAATCAATTACAAACCTTTGAACAAAGTCTAGCAATGGATTAGGTACCTAATACCTAATAAAAGCGATCTGCTTAACCGACTAGTTAAGGCAGAAATCTTCTCTAAATTTGACCTCAAGTCTGGATACTGGCAAATCCAGATA
Organism: Aristolochia fimbriata; assembly: GCA_019845555.1. Taxonomy (NCBI): domain Eukaryota; kingdom Viridiplantae; phylum Streptophyta; class Magnoliopsida; order Piperales; family Aristolochiaceae; genus Aristolochia; species Aristolochia fimbriata. Next base: position 21,421,722 of record CM034079.1, read on the forward strand.
AACCCGGAAGACAGATACAAAACTGCCTTTGTAGTACCCTTTGGTCATTGCGAATGGAACGTCATGCCTTTTGGCCTGAAAAACGCCCCTTCAGAATTTCAACATATCATGAACGGTATTTTTTCTCCATATTCTGAATTCATATTATCTTACATAGATGATGTTTTGGTCTTTTCTCAAACCATAGACCAGCATTTTAAACATTTATGTATTTTTAAAACTTTAGTCTTAAAAAATGGATTAGTCCTTTCTGAACAAAAAATATAACTATTTCAAACCAAAATAAGATTTTTGGGTCATACAATTTCACAACACACTCATACTCCTTTTCAAAGATCTTTTGAATTTGCCTCAAAGTTTCCTGATGAGATCACAGATCAGAAACAATTACAGAGGTTCCTCGGAGCATTGAACTATGTCGCAGATTATTACAAAGATCTGGCTACTGATACTGTACTACTTTACGCAAGACTCAAGAAGAAACCTATACGATGGTCTTTTAAGCATACAAAGGCAGTACAAACTGTCCAAGCTAGAGTAAAAGCTTTACCCTGGTTAGCTTTAGCTGACCCACTATTATACAAAATAGTGGAAACGGATGCCTCAGATAATGGCTATGGAGGAATATTGAAACAAAAGCCTTTACAAGGCAAAGAACAATTAGTATGATCTTGTTTAGGCTTCCGGAATCTGACCCGGAAAAACTACTCTAGTGTTAAAAAGGAGATGCTAGTATATATATATATATATATATATATATATATATATATATATATTTTATTTTTTTTTTTTTTTTTTTTTTTTTTTTTTTCTTTGGATTTTGGTGTTCTCCTTTGGATCAAGTTTGTTTGGATTTACATTACATGATTCAAATCTGGTCAAATTCATTTCATCTTGTTGTCGATCATTTACATAGGTTTTCTCATTTCTCTCTAGGTTTTTCTCTCTCTCTAGGTTTTTTTCTCTCTGGGTTTTTTTCTTTTTTCTCTCTCTAGGGTTTTCTCTCTTTCTCTCTCTAGGTTTTCTCTCTTTCTCTCTCTAGGTTTTTCTTCTAGGTTTTTCTCTTTTTCTCTCTGGTTTTTCTCTCTTTCTCTCTGGGTTTTCTCTCTCTCTTTGGGTTTTTCTCTCTATTTCTCTCTAGGTTTTTCTCTTTCTCTCTCTAGGTTTTTCTTTTCTCTCTGGGTTTTTCTCTTTCTCTCTCTGGGTTTTCTCTCTTTTTCTCTCTCTAGGTTTTCTCTTTCTCTAGGTTTCTCTCTTTCTCTCTCTAGGTTTTCTCTTTTCTCTCTCTAGGTTTTTCTATTTCTCTCTCTCTAGGTTTTTCTATCTTTCTCTCTCTAGGTTTTCTCTTCTCTCTAGGTTTTTCTCTCTATCTCTAGGGTTTTTCTCTTTTTCTCTTTTTTCTCTCTAGGTTTTCTCTCTTTATCTAGGTTTGTCTCAGGTTTTTCTCTCTCCAGGGGTTTGTCTCTATCTAGGTTTATCTCTCTTTCTCTCTAGAGGTTTGTCTCTATCTAGGTTTATCTCTCTTTCTCTCTAGAGGTTTGTCTCTATCTAGGTTTATCTCTCTTTCTCTCTAGAGGTTTGTCTCTATCTAGGTTTATCTCTCTTTCTCTCTCTCTTTCTCTCTCTCTCTTTCTCTCTATTTTCTCTCTAGGTTTTTTCTCAAAGCCACGCCAGGCTTCTCAAGCCACTCTGCAGCCGGCTAAAAAGGCAAGTCATGCCTGGAAAAAATCTCAATTGACTAGAGCTCTTTCAACCGAGATCCTCTTTCTGAGAATCGAGCTCTAGCAAACAAATCCAACACTGGCTACAAATAGCCAGAGACTGAGCGCCAAAAGGGTGGGACACACAGAGGTTCATAGATATTTCACTCAAAGTCACTCGACTCAGAAACTTTCTCAAGCCTGAAGATCACAAATTCTCCAGTTCGTCGGAACACACAATCCACCGAATAAGCTCTACATTTTCACCGGTGATGTCAATACGCTGAATACACAGAACACAAATACTTTCGTCCGGCCAACCATACCCGTCGTCATTCGTGCACACTCACTCGGAGACTCAAATTTCATCGTCGAATTGCAGAAGACAGTGATTTCACCACCAAACATATTGGAGATCTCGCACCTGTAAAATTTCCCAAATTCCCAAACACAAATTGTAAATTTCTCTCTATTTCGGTCGAATTAATCAATCGATCGCGCCTTTTTGCGGACAAAAAGTTTTTCTTCGAAACAGTGTCATTCCTTATTTTTCCTTAAATTCCCTTATACTCCTTTTCCCTCAAATTCCCTTATTATAACCTTTGCTCCTTTTTTTTTTCCCTAATTATTCACTATTAGAACATTCATTCGGTGTTCCTCATTTTTTTCACTATAGCATTCAGTACAAGTTTTTCCTTTTTCACTATTTATAGATTTTATTTTTATTTTTCTATAAATTCCCTTAGTGTAACTTTCAATTATTATACACTTCCCTAGTTAAGTCCTTTATTTTATATATTTTTCTTTATATTCCTTTACTAAAGCTTGCATTGATGTTTTGTATCCTTTTACTATAATTTTCATTCAATATGTTTCTTTATTTTCCCAAATTTTTATTTTTATTAAATTTTTTCCACATCTTTCCCTTCCCAATTCCCATATCCTTCATTTCATTTTTGCCTCAAAATCCCATCTCTGCCTTGTGAAATTGTTAAGTGTATTGGATAATAGGCTCGCGAGTAGCTCGGGCTCGGCTCCATTTTTATTCGGCTCGAGCTCGTTAATTACGAGCTTGAGCCGAGCTCGAATTTAAAAGAAAGTTTGTTATGCTTCATGAGTCGAGTTCGAAATTTTTATAATTCGACTCGTCGGCTCATAATTTTGAAAAAGGTTTAAGATAACATTTAATGCATGACTTCCATGGGCATAAAATATATTAAAAAAATCAAATTCATGAATCACTTCTATATTTTAATTATATACTCAGTCTCCTCCTTTTTATTCTCTCTCCTCTCAGCAAGTGGTAAGTTCTTCGTACTTTCCTCTTTATTTGATTTTTTTTTTTTATCGAGCCGTTCGAGCTCGAGCTCGAGTTTGGTAAAATCATTCGAGCTAGAGCTTGAGCTTTACTTAAGGCTCATGATGAACTCGAGCCCGAGCTCGAGTTTTCGTTTCTTTCACCGAGCCGAGCTCGAACTTACATATGTACGGTTCGGTTCAGCTCAAATCCACCCCTATTGGATAACATTCGCGAGCGCCAGAAAATTTAACTTTCGCGACGGGCGAGGTCCATGAAGCTTGCAATTGGGCCGAATCTGACCCCGATGAGATTGATCCAAATCTCTTTTTTACAAGTTCTAACATACTCCATTCAGATTCCATGTGGAAGGGTCCAAATATGAATACAATCAATTGAAAACTGAGTATTAATCCGGATGAGTTTTAAATTGTATTTATAATTTTCCTATTATAAAAAAATTTATAAAAATTTTTCTATAATTATTTTGTCTAAATAATTTGTTTAATAATTCATTTATAAATTAATTTTGAGAAAAATGGGCCACGTCTTTGACCAGACTCTAGACCAGTAATGTGATAAAGCAGCCCCTTTGTTCAAAGGAGTGGTGCTGGGCTAGCTAGACTGATAAGGCCCACATATCTCGGTAGACATGGTGGTGTACATCCTGGTTGTGGCCCAGTCCTGGTAAATTGCGGCCTGAGTTTGGTGTCTTTCGACTCGTCAGTGATATGAGACTCCGGTGTGCGCCCCATGAATTGCGGTCACAGGTTCGCCGGCCTGGTTAATCTTTCGCTCCGAAGCAGCTTTGGCGGCTGCTTCGGATAGGTTTCGTTATGTCGAGAAGAGAAAACCGATTCCCGATCCCCAGGTGCTTAATTATTATCGTCTTTTCCCTTTTTTTTGTTTAATTTTCAATGAATTTTTATTTCAGTGTGAATTCTGAAAGGAGTCAATTGTGCTTGCAGGATACTGGTTTGGTTTATGGGAAGAAAAGAGAAGTAGAGAAATCAGCAGAGTGATGTCAACCGTAGTTGATGGTCTTGAAGCATCTGGTCTAACCACACCTCTTGTTTGTATGATACTGTTTTATTGATGGTTTAGGTATAATTCTAGCCATGTTTTTCCAATGTAAATTCCACATCTCATTCTTGGGGATGAGTCATGCTAGTCCGTGACAAAAAGCTCTAAACTAATAAAAACTACTTTGTGAAATTAAGGATTGATAATCTCAGTAATTTGCCCACTCGGAAGTTGGGTGTATAGTATCTCCCATTTCCTTTTGAACTTTTTCTCATTATTCTTATTCGCAGTTGAGTCTCTTGGCAGAATCATCCATGCCATCTGAAATTTGTGCAAACCATCTTTACAATGTAATGGTTCAAATGATCTGAGTGTTATTCCAAGTAGTAATTATACACATTGATTAGGCTGCTGTATGGATTCTGCATCTGAAAGTTTTTGTTTGTTGAATAAGCAATTGGAGCCGTAAACTGTCGCATGTTTTTACTGAAAGTCTTGCCTGTTAGAGTTGAAGAAACTTTTTATATGTTTCTTATCTTGTTGTCGAACAGTGTGCTTGTATTATAAGGTAGCATGGATAATGTCTTTTATTGTGTACAAGGAAACAAATTCTACCCTTCTTACTTTCTGTATATAAGGTTGTACGGTTATTAGGTGCCGCACATAGTGAGAAGCTGACACTGGAAGGAACACTAAGTTACTAAATGCATAAGCTACCTTTGTAAAGGAAAATGCATAGAACGCTTTCCTGTAGCTGGAAAAATATTCCTGTTATGAGGTTGCCCATGCGGCACGTCACATCAGAATTTTTACTCGTATTTTTCTTTCCAAGGAAGTGAGCTGAGAGTGAGGGGCAGATTGCCTCACTCTCAGTCTTGATTGCTTCTGTATCTATGTGAGGTGTTGGAGAAGAGGATTACTGTCCTCTTGGTTGACTGTAGAAAGGGTCAAGCCATGCCCTTCAAAGTCCCTTTTTATCAGGCAGAGTAGGAGGGCTTCAGCACTCCCATTCCCCTTGCTGGAAGTCGGAGGGGAAGGAGTGTTGATGAGCCCGGATCCGCTGGCCAAAATGCGCGTGGCCAGCGCGAATCACAGGGCGCCCAGACATGGGCCAGGGGATCCGGCCTCAGTGTTGATGTTCTCCCACCTCCCTCTTTTGCTAGCAAACGGAAGGCGTTGTGTCCCATCTCTGACCTCCCCTCTGAGAGGAAGGATGCTCTCCTTTCTCCGCTGGAGCTGTGGGGGAAGGGGACAAAGCTTCGAGCAAGTTTCCTATGCAGGGTATCATGTGACTGACAAATTGAATAGAATGTGACTAGTAAAGAAATTTACAAGTGATGTTGCAAGTTCACCTACAGCATAAAGTAAAATCGTTGAAAATTTTATCTGGTGAAAACATTGTACAATATCTTAGGCATTTACTCGTATTCTATAAAGTTTACCTCGGCAATTTTTAGATCAAATTGTGAAACTAACAAATCATGTCCATGGTGATTGAAATGACCAACTGCAATTATTTTACTGATTTAATGAAATTTTAATGTTTCATGAGGAATGGCTTAAAGAACACCCCTTATATATTCAGATATTGCCCTGCAATTGTGCAACTTATTGAGTAGTAATTCATTGCACTTTTTTGGTTCTTTACTGTAAAGTGTAGAGCATATGATAAAATTATTGCAGAGGCTAATGGATTGTTCAAAGTTTGCACTGGGTTCCTTATGACTATCTAAATTCCTTTTTTTGGTTTTGCCAAAGAGAAACAACATATAAAAATTAGTTGCTTTGTGAAATTTAAGTTCCATTTCTCCACTGAGACAATGAGAAATAAGAATCACTTAAATGACATCCTGGCTCCAGTTTCTATTCTTGGTCCTCAAAGAAGCCACATTACTGAAGGAGAACTTTGTCCACTCCTAAAATTCTTAACTATGGCCTTGGACAAGATGTAAAATTTTGTCATTTTGGTTTTCCTGTTTTCTTGACATGGATCTATTGTCATGCCAGCTGAACTTGCAAAAGACTTTCTGTGAAGCCCAAGCACTTCCCATGTGTAGTTTGGTTTGTAATTTGCACAGTATACTTGTCAAGGAAATGTTCAGACATGGTAAGAAAAAGCATATAGAGTCCGCTGATTGATGAATACTGGTTCTCACTCAACTTGTATTTCTTGGGTTTTGGTTGAGTTTGAAGTGTTCTTGGTTGAAATACAAAGCACTTCAAATATTTCTACTCCCAGGAGTTGCAAAATTCTTAAATTGAAGAAATATTTAGAATACAGAGCTGCAGTGACCATTTTGTCAAAACTACAGAAATTACTGGTTTGAGGTAATTTTATGTTTGTATTTTTTCATAAGCTGGCATGTCTTATCCAATAGTTTAACCTCTTTGAGGGTGTAAATGTTTCACATGTGAAGTATACATAATTAGCTGGATTTGATTTAATAATAATTTTTTTATAATTTTATTAAATTTTAATCTGTTCTTTTCTTAACAAGATCTATTGGATATCCGATATGGATCCAATAAGCTTATTGGACTCTTATTGGATATGCTTATTGGATTGGTAATGGAAATCCAATAACAAAATTATTGATTTTATTTGGATATTCAATATCCAAATCATTGCCACCCCTACT